>JAWWEE010000025.1:9431364-9548026 GCA_035221455.1 Xenops minutus
ACCCTGTCCTGGCTGCCCAGGTCTGAGATGTGTTTGAAACCCTGTCCTTGCTGCCCAGGTCTGAGTTTGAAACCCTGTCCTTGCTGCCCAGGTCTGAGATGTGTTTGAAACCCTGTCCTTGCTGCCCAGGTCTGAGTTTGGAACCCTGTCCTTTCTGCCCAGGTCTGAGTTTGGAACTCTGTCCTTGCTGCCCAGGTCTGAAATGTGTTTAAAACCCTGCCCATGCTGCTCAGGTCTCCTGCCTTTGTGGTGATGGATTGTGTCCTGGCTTGTCCTTACCGAGTGATCATTAATTTTTTGCATCTTTTAATTAGGGCAATTTCTTCTGGCCTGCTGGAAATGCTTTCCTCCTGTGGATTAATTAAGAATAAAGCCTAGCTCTGACAATTTAATATGAGCTCTGGTCAGGATGCAGACAGTCTTCTAAGCCATTACTCATTACATCATTATTATTCTTCTTGATATTTACTTATAAACCATGTTTTTCCAAAATAGAGGGCAATGGTTAGTCATTCTCCCTAAAAGTTACAGGCAGAACTAGTCCAGCTGGAGAGCAAAGCTGTGTGTGAAGCATCCCCTGTGCCCTGTGGGCTGCACAGCCCATGCCTTGCTGCTGCAAGCAGGGACATGAGGCCAGATGCCCTTGGGCAGCTCCTTTGTTTTGGGATTTGCACCTCAGGGCAGCAGAGGTTCCTGGCTCAAACCCAGGTAGCTCAGGCCCACGAAATATCAAATGCTGTTAATGCTTCCTGCTGTTTCCTCCTCTCTGTTAGCAGCAGCTGACTGGCTTGGTCTTTGTAAGGCGTGAAACAACTGTCTAGGGACGTGGACAGTCAATAAATCAACACTGCTTGGTGAATGACTTTGCTCTGATCTTCCTCAGGATGTCTATTTAAGTTCTAGTTTGATTGGCCTGGGGGATTTGCAGAATGATGACAATCTGCTGGAGAATATTCACCCTTGTGTGGATGATTTCAGGCTAGTTATTGTATGTTCTACCCAGAATGATTCTTTTTAAATTCCTGAGGGATGCTAAACCGCTGAATGGGAAGGGTAAAGCAATACTTTGATTAGGAGCCAGGTGCTGAACTGTAATTAAATGACTTTTTAAGGCAGGGCTGGTTTTCCAAATGGAAGAAAGTTTTACAGGGTGGCTGGAAAGGTGAGGAGGGGAGAGGCAGCATTGCCATGAAACATATTCCATCCTATGGGGAAAACTGAAGGTATAAATCAGCAGCACCTACTGATTGAAGCAATGTGGGACAGCCCAAAGGAGCTGCCAGTGCTGGAAACATTGTCACCTGCAGGGTCTCTTCTTTCACTGACATTTCAGTGTTCCCTCAGGCACCACATTGCAAGAGCTGCCAGGCAAAGGCACAGATTTCCCACAGGGGTGTGGAAAGTCCTGCTGGGGAGCTGGAGGGCCCACTCAGCCAGGGGGGCAATCAGGGCAAATCCCCTGCAAGTGCCTTCCCAGCTCAAGCCTGGCAGCCTTGGCTCACTCATTTGACTTTTGCTTCCACACTGGTGCCTGCACTGTCTTTGGAGCTCGTGGAGCTGCATTTCTGTCCTCAGAAGGTAATTTTACAACCATGTTAATGACACAATAGTTTCCAATTAGGCACCAGCAATAAGGAGTCATTTTAGTTGGTTATGGAGCCCTCGATTCCTTAGTTTTATTGCTTTTAAATGTGTTTTAGTTTGTCTTGAGTTTTTGCTCTTTCAGGCTTCAGAATTCCCATGGCAAAACTGCTTCATATAGTGATTTCATTGTTCACACTTTGTAGAAAGAAAATGGCCATGTGTTAGGTATTCAAAAGACCAAGCAAATATTTCACTCAGTGTACAACAAAATATTATGAGGTAATTTTATTTTGTTTCCATTTTTAGGTAAAAATATTACAGTATACAAGATAATCTTATTAAAGGTAAAAATACGGTATTTTGCTTTTTCTCTAAACAGATCTACGTTCAGTACACTTTTTTTATTTTGTTTTCTTGTCTTTTTGTACAAATATAACTATTATTCTATTAGGCTATCTGTATTCTCATCTGGCACTTAAGAACTGGTCACAGGTCACCTTCTGGCTCTGCTTGTTTGTCTCAGCTGATCCCTAAATGTCCTGTTCATTTTGGAGGTGTCTCCTGTAAACAACCAGAACAGTTCCATGGTTCCCAAGTAGTAAGATGTGCTTTAAGTAGTTGAAATCCTGTGGCAAACTGGGGAAACCCAAGCAATCCACGTTTGCAGTCGTCTTGCACAGACTCATCACCTTCCTGTTGTAAAAGTGTGATCTGAGTCCTTGTATTACCAGCTTTAATTCCTTCCTCCTCCTCTGTGAGAGCCAAACATGTAACACAATAACATCTACAATGATTTTTCCCTTCTTTCCTCTTTTCTTTTCTTTTTTTTTTTTTTTTTGTCAGAATGTTCAATTGAAGCCTTTTTGTATCATTTTCAAGGGCTTGTTCTTCGTGACTGCTCTCCCCCTATGGCTTGCTGTTGGACCTCTGGAATCTGAAAGCTGAGCTCTGCTGTCTCTGCACTGCTGCTGTTCCTTGGACAGGGCACGTCAGCACAAGGTATTTCATCCAGGGGTGTTCCTGGGGAGTGAGTTTCATGTCGTTAGGAATATTTCAGTACACTGTTGTCAAAGATGGGATCAGCTGAGGATAAAAGAGAGGCTGGGTGCTACAAAGAGACCACATCCATCAGTAGCCTGGTTAATAGAGCTGGGAAAGGTGGCTGGAAATCCTTGTTATCACATTCTAGCAGAGGGGTGACAGGATGATTTACCCCCAAGCCTGATCCATGCTGTCATCCCATCTCCCTGTGTTATGCACTGCCTTGGTCAGTTCAACAGGTGGGTTTTTTTGTTTTTCATCAGCCACAGGGCTGTCCAAAGTTCTCTTCGTGGCTGCCCATGTAAACATAAAAGGAGAGTACACACCCAGGAACAGGAATACCAAAACCTTTGCAGGGACTATGCTTGGCAGGTTTATTTTCTTCAGACTTCACTCGGTTCTGGTCAGTGCAGTCTCTGTTGGTGTGGGCGAGCACAGTTACCTTCTCTTCTCTGGAGTCAGGTGGATGAAGATCTGCCTTTTTTGCCTTTAACTGGAGGTGCTTTCTCTGTGGTGCATCTATTTCTGATGTCAAAGGGCATTTCTTTTTACCAGTAAGTCGCTTTTGTGTCAGAAAAGATTTAACTGGTGACTCACCAAGTGCAGGAGTGATGCAAAGTGCTCCTACCAACACTTGCCAACTCAGCAAAAGCTGAGTGTGCAGTACCCATTTTTTGCCCTCCTAAGATGCTGGTTGAGACTGAAATATGTTTAGAAAACCAGTTGCCTTTCTCTGTATTCACCATCAAATGTCCTTATTTAAGGTCTTCCCAAACTTGTCGCTCAGCTGCTGTATAAGTTTAGCCAGCTCACCAGTAGCTTGGGACTTTTCCTCTAAGAGTTCATAGCGGAGGCTGGAAATGTCTTGTTTGATCTCTTTAAGTTCTCCTAAAAGGAGGGGAAATATTCTTGTTAGCAACATTGAACTGGGAGAGTAATCCCTGTGGTTTTCAGACCTTAGAGAGCACTATTTTCAGTGTGTCTGGTCATGAGTGTGTGTGGAGCTGCATATGATCCCTCGGCATTGTACACTTAATGTTTGTAATCATCAGAAATAACCTGTACTTGCAGTGATGGTGCTGACAGCAACAGCAAGTGTCTGTGGAAAGGTCATATTTTTGTCTCTGATCTGTTCTTTCCCCAAATTGATCTCCACCCAGACAGGGCATTTGCAGGGAGGGAGCAGTTCAGAGGTGTTGGAGGTTCTTTTCCATCTGCATGCAAATCCTACCTGCCTGCATGGCAACATGAATCCATATCCCATTCAAATGATATGGATCCATATCCCATTCAAACAATATGGATCCATATCCCATTCAAACGATATGGATCCATATCCCATTCAAACGATATGGATCCATATCCCATTCAAACAACATGGATCCATATCCCATTCAAACAATATGGATCCATATCCCATTCAAACCATTTTCCTTGGGGCAGGTCAGAAATTGCTTTACTTGGACAGCAAGCTGGGTATTGGCAATACTCTGGTTGTTGTAAAGGAGGGAGAGCAGGATGGTGTAATATTCTATAGAGATGTGTTCTCCTAAGGGAAAATAAGGCCCCAGAGTTTTAAGAGCTCAGAAGTGGCTCAGAGTCACCACTGCTCACCTCAGTGTGAGCCTGAGCAAGCTCTCCCCCTGCAAGCTAAGCAAAACCTCTTACTGGCCACATCAGTAGCCATAACAGCACATGCTCAGCCCATGGGTCACTTATAAAAATCCACTTGCCTTCGTTGACCTCATCGTTTTCTCTGTCCACCTGAGCCTTGAGCACGTAGCGCTTGATCAGACGCTTCATTATTTTCTGAAAGGAGAGCAGAAACTCTTCTATTCATGTGAGATTGTCCACCTTGCCCTAATTCTAGACTTATTATGGGCAACTGAAACTATGGATAGTTCTTTATTGACTCCCCATTTATTTTGTGTTATGGACATTGTGCTGCAGTAGTTGATTGACAGCCATGGTGACCCCGCATATGAAGCACTTTGGGGTGTTTTGTGGGATGCACATGATGGTAGAGCAGGTCCTACAGACAGAAGGAAATCAGATGCTTTTCCAACAGAAAGCTAAAAAATGGGTCCCAGAGCCTTCTTTTAGAATGTTGCTGTTTAATGTAACAATAAATAATACTTTACAGGAACAAGTAATTGGTTAATGAATGATGTTAGCAAACTCACTCCTGATGATGAACTAAGCAGCTGACTCGAGGCTCACAGAAAGACTGTTAGCCTTGTAATTGGGGGTTTAGGAGACAATAAATTTAGAGGACAGAGAAAAGAATTTGAACAAAAGTGATAAACTTGGTTTTAGTGAGAGAAGTGTCTTAAGGAAATGGGACATACAGGGAAAAATAGAGCCATGTAGACTTCTAAAATGGAAGATGATTTCTAGTAAGCAATAGCATGTATGGAAACAGAAGATGGTGATGGATATGAGCTTGCAATGTGATATTGTTCCCAAAATGTGTCAGTTCCATTTAGCAGAAGGAGGGTAACTTTGGCAGTCTTGGGCTGCACACTGGGTTACAGCTGGAGGCCTGTGACATTGCCAGACCTTCACATAGAAAACACAGGGGAAAAATGGGGGGAAAACCCTCAACTATGATAAACATAAAAAAAGATTGCTCTGTCAGAGCCAGTGATTTATGTGCATCCTCTGCAAACAGAGGAGAGCTCAGTGAGCATCCAAAACCAAATGTCCTTCACTGAGCAGTGTGTTGAGGGAAAAACCCCTCCCAGCACGGGCTCACTGATTCACAGAGCAATGCCCTGTCTCTGCTTTGAACACCACTGCAAGATGCTGCAGAGTGTGGGACACCAATTGAGAACTCAGTACACCTGCTGTGTTTTCTTAGCAGCCAGGAAGGATTATAGCAGTGCAAAGGGCATGTGGAGCTCAAGGAAGGGTGCAGTCCTGTGTCTATGCCATGCAGCCATGGGATGTGGGGTGTCTAGGACTGTCCTTGGGGCAGGGAGCCATCTGGCTAAGCAGGTGGGTCAGTGAGCACAGCGCACGTACGGTGTGTTGAAGATGGCCAAGGTAGTAGAATCCAGAGGGAGGAAGGGCTGTCACCTGGGAAAACATAAATGAAGGAATGTTTGGGGAAAGCTGGGAAATGCTGGGTCCAAAAAGAAATTTTTTTTTTTTTTTTCAGAGCAGAGGAAATTTAGATCAAAACAAGGAATCAGAACATAGGGAATGGTCTTTTTACCTGGAAAAAAAAAAATGTAACATCTCTCTACTTAATTTCCCATATAACTTCTGTTTTTATGGATGCTACTCAAATGTTATCCTAAATTAATCCTTAGGTGTGATAAAAGTCACAAGCTTAAGACTGCCTAGTCTATCAAATACATGTTGTAGTCAGATTTGTCTGCAGAAATGGAATATTTAAAATGTGATCACTCTTTAACAAGAGTGTCCCTATCCACTTGGTGGATATTTCTGACTTTTTTGCCTCGATATTGCACTGTGGCTCCCAAGCCCTGCTGCTCCCCCTCTCCCCAGCACTGCTGCTTTCAGCTACAAGGACTGAAATACCCTTTGGCCATATACAGTCCCAGTACTGCAGAGGCATCACCTGATAAATCCTGCTAAAGACAGCAGTTCAGCAAGAAACAGCTGCTTCAAAGGTTTGCCCAGTTGTGGAAGAAAGCTTGTGGGCCAGATTATCTCACTGTTGTTTCTTCTTTGTATTTAGATGATCAAGGCTATTACACCCTCCTTATGTTACTTGGGCAGTTTCTTCCTGCAGCAACTGAAATGTTCTAAGGTAATTTGAAGACAAACCTAACAGCACCATTATTAAATAACAGGTATTTATCTTGTTTTCTTTCTATTTTCACAGTCACCTTTGGCTTTTTCAGTCTTGGAAAGACGGGTCTAATTTACCACAAGCATTTGGTGGTCTCATTTAGAAAAAATAGCTACAGGGAGAGAATGAGTCCAGCAGGGGCTGACATGTCACCTGTGGGTTTGAATGGATGGGGAAATGTCAGAAGGGCTGAAGTGCCATTTTGGGCAGGACACAATCTCTCATCCTTTGCCTTTGATGGTATCAGGCCAATTAACTCCAGATGCCAGAGTGAATGTGTCCTGTTTCTAACTCAGATTTTCAGATATCCCTCCTCTGATGCCACAAAAGCCTGAGAAACTTTTAAACCCAGCAGAAATTCATGCCTGGTCTGCTGCACATCTTAGGAGCTCGCTGTGCTGGACCAACACAAGACAAGCCACTTCTAGAATTGCCATTGCACATTTTATGCAACTTAATTATTTCCTCAGCTCTCTTTAGTCTTGGTCCCTTCAAACATACAACTTGCCATCAGATTCCTTTTTGCTTCATGCTGAAAAAGGAGGAAAATATCCCGTGGGGCTCATTGTGTTTATTGTATTACCCAAGGAGACAAAATAAACCTGCTGGCTCTTGCCAAGGCAGACAGTTGTGTCAGGGGCACCCACTGCAGCCATGGGGCTTTTTTGAACAGTAGCACATTGCAGGTTTAGCTTGGTAGGACAAGTCACTGCCAGAGAAAAGCACGTGCAGATGTTGATGCGACAGCTGGAGAGATGGATCTGTGCCGTGGAGAATGAAGTGCGAGAGTGGAGGAGTAAAGGTTGGATGATCTTTCTTGTATTAAATGAAATACCCTCGAGGGGAATTAAGCAGCATGACAAATGCTAACACCATGTGTGTTTCTATATTTGTCCCCAGAATGCCCCAGCCTGTTCCAGAGCTGGCACACCCCGGGATGGCATCGACTGGAAGGGGGCAAATGTGACCCTGCAGGTGAGAGCTGCTCTGTGGCCCATCTGTGCCCTGCTCCTGCTTGCATGCTGTGGTTACCTGGTATCTGGTGGGCTTGTTATAAGCGTTCTTCCCCGAAAAACTCTCTGTGTTTTGAATGACAGAGTGAAAACGAACTTTCTGAAATGATAAAACATCATGAGATAATTAAATCAGCGAGAGCTCCTCCTACCCAGACAGCCCCGAGTTAAACAGAGCACTGTGAAAGTAGGAAATGGTACGATGGAGGAGTAGAGTGAAAGTAAATTTTAGAAAGAAAGAGAGAAAAGAGTAAAAATGCCACAAATAAATGGAAAATTTTGTACTCTAAATTAGGAATGGTATTCACACACAAGTTTTAGGCAAGAAGGTGTTAAGAGGCACAAAATACTTTAATCTTAATGAGTCTGATGATTACCAATTTAGAGCACAACTTAAGAAAGGAAGAAAAATAATAAATACTTGTGTTTGGAGAGAGCAAGTCTATGTGGTGAGAAAGCAAATTCTGAAAGAATTGATTTTCTCTGGTCCTTTTAAAACAGCACTACTTCTTTTGGCTCAAAAAATGTTTTGCTTTGTTTGTTTGTTTGTTTGTTTTTTAAAATAGACCAGTACATTTTTATCAGAGGACAACACAGCTCTAGAAGCTTTCACGGAGACTTTTCTGGAGACTGCACACAATATTTGTAAGAGGTTTCTTTGACTCCGTTATCCATCTCTGGGTTTTTTGGTCCAAATGCTAACCAAAAAAACCCCAAAATCATTTATTCAAAGGAATTAATTCATTTCATAGACCCAGAGGAGATGATAAATACAGAATTCTCTACCTGGGTGCAATTATATGTAGAGGGAAGGTCCCGGTTAAGGGTTTTTCTTCTCTGACTGAATCAGAGGGCCTGATTTATTTATTTATTTATTTTTAAAATCAAGATGATTATAATGATTAGACTAAAAGTCTGAAGTAATTATGTAAATTTTCTTTTTTTTTATTTCTCTCTTACTCATCAGGTGTGTCATGATCTCACAGAGAGTCTTGAAGATGAGATGTGAACAAAATCAACAGGCAAGCAAGAAATGACTGATACTCTTCATTGTTTATGGTAAAGCCACGGAAAATAGGAATTTTGCATGAATTCCATGAAAAAGGGTAAGCCAGACAATTTCACTCATGTGGGCTGGGGAAAGGGGAGGCTTAGAGAATTTTATTATTTGGGTTTATGCTTTGAAGCAGAAGTGAAATTTCAAAGAGCTTTGTGGGATTAGGTTCAAACAGTAATTTTAAAAGGTGCTATTTTTTAAAAGTTATTTGAGGTAGGAGAAACATTTCTTTCATTTGACAACTCCACTCTTCCAGTGGTTATTTCAGTAGTCAATAGTAATTAAATGAATTTGTAGACCAAAATTCCCCCCAATGCTTGCCTGTGCTGGCACTGCTCAGTGTGGTGGTGGTGTAACTATTCCACACCATGGAGTTGACCCCTTGGATAGACTTTCCCCTTCAGTTTGGGTGCTGGCAGAGCTGCACAAACATCAGAGCTGAGCAGTTCTCTCCAGCTCCTGGGAGGAGCTCTCCTTCCATGCCCTGGGCTGTGCCTGGAGCTGGGTGGCTCTCCAGGACTGCTGCTGCTCTGTTCTTTGTTCCTCCAAGGAGAGCCAAGAGTTCCAGGCAAAGCCTAAAGCGCTCTGCGTGTTCCAAAGGTAAATTCTGGAACTTCCCTCTCCTCGCTCTCTCTTAGGACATCCCTTCCCTCTTCCAAGGTGACAGCTCATCTGGAGAGCCCCAATGTCACCTCCTTCCCGTCCCCTGGGCAGGGCCATGGATGGATGGATGGATGGATGGACCTGAGAGCAGGCTGAAGGAACATCAACATGCCCTAGGAAGGCTGGCCAGCCTGCCAAGGAGCCACCTTGACCTCTCACGGGCATTGACTGGAAGAAATAAGATAACACAGGTTTTGAAGGGCTTTTCTTTTTCCCCAGGAATGTTTTCCCAGTGTAATCTTGTTTCAAACCCATCTGAAGCTGAGAATATTAAATAACAGCCAGGGCACTTGGAAGCAAAGCTGTTTCCTTGCAGTTTTGAATAGCCCTGAGACTGGCTCAGTTGGTTTTAGAGAATGGTCCTAATAGAAAAATTGTGGCTTTGATCCCTTCATGGGCCATTCACTTAAGAGTTGGACTTGATGATCCTTGTGGGTCTCCTCCAACTCAGAATATTCTGTGATTCTGTAATCCTCAGAACTGAACGGCAGCAGCTGGGGCTGAATTCCTGTGAATGTTCTGGTGACTTCTCCTCCAAAGAACCCTGGGGGTTGGATTGTGTTTTTATAAATTTCTGTGCTGGGAAAGCTGCCTCCCAGTGATGTTCTGCACAGTGTTGCAGATAATAATTTCCACAGGCAACACAATTTTCTCTAATTTCTTTGGCATTTTCCCATGGAATAGCAAAGCTGATTCCATAGGGAAGGGTCTGGATGCTGAGCATGCTCCTGCATCTGTCTCTTGCTTTGTCATGTGGACACACTGGGGCTGAGGAAATCCTTCTGCTGTGGAGCCAGTTATTTACAAAGCAAATTTCTATTTCAAATAAACCCAAGGGCTAGCTGAGCCAGGATCTACCCATGAGGGTAGGTAGGTTTAAGGAGAGAGGTTGTTAATTATAGCTCTAGGTATGTAGGTGTTAATAATCCCTGCTTGGAGGCTTGTTCCCAAACGTGGAATGGCAGCAAATGTTGTAATGACAGTAAAATGAGCTTGGAAAGCACTTGGAGGAAGGTGGATGACTTGAGGAGGCACAAGGGCCTGTGGGGTGGATGAGTTGTCAGACAAGCTGGGAGCCTGTTTGTGCCTCTGCCCTTCTCTTTGACCTTGGGAAACTCCCTTATACAAGTGCCTGCTCCTGAAAAAGCTGCCCTTCCCCTGGTGTCCAGATGGTGCCACAAGTTTGGGAGGACCCTCCAGCCCCAGTGTAACACAAACAACACACAATGCTGAGGTCCAGCGAGAGGCTGAGCTGTCCCTGATCCACCTCTGCACCATGGAACCCTCTCCAGGAGCTCCCTGGCACGAATCCTTTCTAGAAAGAAGCCAAAAAAGTGAAGATAAAACATACCCGTTTTTTGGAATTCAGCATCCCCATCTCCAGATCATTTTCACAGTTTTTGGCCTTAGATTTGCAGAGTTTTATGAGGCACATTTTTATTCTCAGTATGAGATAATAAAATGATTTAGGGCTTGGCACTAGATTAAAAGGAGCAGGTAAAGTCCTTCCTTCGTCAAAGTAGGACAGCCAGAGCTTGGCACGTGCAAACTTCCACTCCACATCTGCATCCTCCTTGGGAAGGGAAGAGGGGGAAAAACAAATCAACACCCAAATTAGGAATTTAGCTATGACAAGGACAGACATACAATTAGGAATTAACTAGAATCACATTCTGTTTGCACAAAACATGCCTTTGGATTCTTCTCTGGTAAACTGAAAGTAAGGAAAATTTAAACAAAGCAATGCATAAACAGAGAGTTTAAGTCCTCAAAATATCAGACTATCTCCTTGGGTAGCAAAGGAGTTGTCTCAGTAACCAGTTTGTGCTGTGCTGGTAAATGGAAGTGTCAGAACATACAGTCATGGACCTCAATTCTCTTACTCTTCACCTCCTGCCACTGATGAAGGTGAAGAAGAAGTCCATCCTTCAGTGAATCTCCTTCAGGAATTGTCAAGGTGGGCCAGGATCACTTCCAAGTAACAAGGGCAAGGTTAACAAATATTTTATGGAGCTGTTTGGCATTTATATGAAGTCATTCATCAGGACCATGTACCAGGCAAAAGGAAGGGTGAGATACAGCTGCTGTACAGCTTCTTCAGTGTGGTTCACAAGTGGGGGGCTGCCAACACCCCATCCTCATGCCCATCTGTGTCCTGCTGAAATTAATAACCTCTGGTTACCCTGTACCTGTAAGACCCAGCCAAAAACTGGCACGACACAAGAGAGACCAATTCTGTCACACTTACAGCAACGTCTTCACCAATGGACTTTACTTGTGCCCTTTGGTCTTCCCATGGTTGGGGCTTGCACCTCACAGAAACCTAAATCTGAATTACAGAATAAAGCACTGCTGGACAGTCCTGATGCTTTTCTCTCAAGCAACTGATGGAAACAATTGTGATTTACAGCTGGCAATAGGATGTTTCTTTCCATAAATGCAAATTTGTCAGCACACACCAACCCTTGAGGCATAAACAGAAGGAAAGCAGAAGGAGCTGAAGAGGGATGTTCAAGGGAAGGCAGGAGAATATGGTCTTGCCACTCCAGCTGGCAGCAAACCTTGTCCCCACTGACCCTAATGGAATTTAATTCCTAATCTTTAACAAAGTTTGGGAAACTTCCATGCAATCAAGAAGGATGATAAAACATTTTGCCAGGAGACTGGTCATCACAAAGTTTAGACTAGAAAGTTAATATAGGCTGCCTATCCAGGTATTATCAGAGATTTTTTTTCCTTCAAAAACTTTCAAGATCATCCCTGTCTACTACAATGAACTAGAAAACACAGCAAGAGGCTGAGACCCCTTCTGATGGAAAGCTTGTTACAAGATTCAGGAAAACACTTGTCCTTAAGGGATCAGAAACCTTTGGAGAACTGGCTCTGCTTTCTGCAGGCAGGGAAGACTCTGGGGCAGGGAGCACATGTGAGGTCTCCCTGACATTTAGGTTTGGTCACAGCACGCACAAGGCACAGTTCTATTGGCACTCCAGTGCAGGGATGAATCAGACATTACAGTGAGAAAATATTTTCAGCTCTGGCCTTTTTCATTGTCAGGCTCTGAGGGGAGATTAGGACAAATAATTAACACAAACCCCACTGCAGAAGTTTGGCATTTAACAAATCAGAAGTAAGAGGTGACTCAACATTAACATTATCCAAATGATGTATTTTTTTTCTGCTTTTATTGAGATTAGCAGAGGGTTGTTTATGTCTAAAGCATTTAGCAAATCCACTCTGCCAACAGCCACAGCTACTGAGAGACAGGCTGGGTAAACCCTGCAAGTGCCTCCCTGCAGAAACTATTCCTTTTCCTTGAGGGCTCTGTTTATGTGCTTTTAAAATTGCTTTTTGTGAATGTCCAGGCAGTTGTATTTTCAGACCTAGACCCTCCTCAAAAAAATAATCTGTATCAAGGCTTAATGCCTGGTAATTGGAAAATATGGAATTTTTAAATCCATCTACACAAGCTTCAGATCTACACAGCTGGGGTGTTTAAGCAGTAGAGAACAGGGCAAAAAGCCAGATGAAATATTACTCTGTCATAAGCAAACAAGGCAGCTAAGGCAACACTCATGGATAAATTATCATAACCAACACGAGGAATAAAAAATATCACAAACCATTTTCATTAAATACATGTAAAGGAAATTGGGTTTACTCACAGAGGGTCATAAAAAACAAGGAAGCTGAAGTTGTTCTAGAAATGATTCATTGCTAATTATTAATTCAGTCATAATTTGGGGACAGACTCAGCCTTAAATCTTATACAGTGTAAGATCTGTGGTCAGCATTTTAATCTTGGAGATGGCATAAGCCAGAGCTTCCTTGTTTTTTTTAGCATTTTCATTATCAGTGCTAATTAAGTGCATTAAGCTTGTAATCCAATGGTTTATCTTACCTCAATTTCCTGATAGGAGTTGTTGATCATGGCTATTAACATATTGAGCAGCACCACCACCATGGTCACGTTATATACTCCATAGAGTACATAGCCAATATTCTCAATGAATTTATGGTCGTACTTCAGCACCACAGATATCACTTCAGATAAGCCAAATATTGACCAGAATAAGGTTTTAAAACTTTCTTCTACCCTGAAAACAAAGCAAACAATCACTTTACAGAGTTGACACCAGTGTAGCCAGGCCAAATGCTAATAATAAAAGCAGCAGTGCACCAATCTAAATATGTGTCTTGGCACAGCTGCAGTAACCCATTATCCATCACCCAGGGATGTGCCAAATCATATTTCCTGATTTGATAAAGAAATATGATTTCTGATTAATACTACAAAGTTACACTGTCCCCTCACTTGCTCCATCTGTCCTTATCAGGTGCATTATTTGTCACTTACATTTGGTGTCCTTATTAGGGGCAACAATTCCATGGGCAACTTGTAGTTTCAAACTTTTTATGGAGGGCTTTTTGCTTCTACTCACTCATTCTTTTCTCATCCTGAGAAGACAGAACAGAGCCTGACCTCCTTCTATGCAGTTTCCAGGGCAGAAGAGAGGGCTGGAAAGTTCTGATTTGATGCATTAATATAAAGAACACAGAGTGCAAATATAGTCAGACCATAGCCTGGTTTTCTTCCTGTCCTGCTTTGGCACTGCAAGCGAGTCAGACACCCAAGCATTTGTAGCATAAAATTGAAATGAAGGAGAGGTAGAGGATGTTGCAGACAGGCATTTTGATTATTATCCTTGCTTGAAAGTAGCAAAGAATCAGAGGAAAGTAAAAAGCTTGGCAGACAGGAAAGAGAGAGGGGAATAAGGCAAGGAGAAAGTGGGGCTGGGAAGAATGTGGCTGCAGGGAGAGGTGGAAAGCAGAGCCTGATCCAAGGAGTCAGGGCTGGAGAGGCAGGAGGGGGAAAGCCAGCTGAGAAGGGAGGCAGGAAGGAGGAGGGAGGATGCTGGCACATTTTGAACACAGTTTGCTTAATGTTTAATTGAGAAGACATTTTGCCTTTATGGAGCCATCCTTAGTCTTTTAACAGTTCATTGCCTTTGCCAGGAGTCAACACCTTCAGAGGAGACAATGCCATTGACAAGTTATTTCAATGAAATGTCTCTTACTAGGGTGGCAGAGGAATCCTGCTAAATCTGTTTATAAATATAGACACAGGCAATGACATATCCTACAGGGACAATAAACTTTACATAAACTCCAGGGTCAGTTGCACCATTCATAAAAGCAAGAGAAATTGATTTCCACCCTTTGAAAGGCTGGTGCAGAGCACTGGGCAGTTCCTTTCTGCCACAGCAAACTGGTATTTATTTCCCATCATAATTTAGGGCAATCCATAACTCACTCACAAGCAGTAGTAAGGCTGCAGTAAATATTTAGTGCAATATTTGCAATGTGCAGCTGCACTGATTGGTTGGGAGTAACCTTGAGTGGCGTTTCAAATTGGTGTTGCACAATTTCATTTAAAATGTGGCTTTGTCTTGCTTGTCCACCATCCCCAGAGTCACTGAGGCCACACTCACACCCCCTGGTTGCTCTGCCCCTTTGCAAAGACACATTTTGGGAGGGCTGAGCTGTGACTGTGCTGCAAACAGGTGCCACCACTTCTCCTCTTGCTGGCCATGCCCTCTCCTGTGACCCTCTGCCCTTGTGTCCTGCAGCAAAGCTGACCTGGCATTAACATGTCACATTCCCTTCACCCTCTGGAGCAATCTGGCCATTCAGTAAATGCTGTACCTTCCAGTTAAAGAACACAGACAACACCAGGGATCTGTGCCTTTGGAACCCACCACCTAAGTGACTTTTCAAGCTAATAAACCCCATAACCCCCAGCCTTGAGCCCAGCTGCACCCTGCTATTAACCTGCCTTTTGAATTTGGAAAGGTGCCCGTGCTTTTCCAGATTCTCTGCTCCTTTTTCTGCACCTTAAACATTGACCTTTATAGTTCAGCAGTGCCAGATTCTCCTTGAAAAGTTAACTGAGGGCTGTGAGCAGCCTTGGCCACCCTGAGCACCACAGAGCCAAAGACCAGGGCACCAGAATCCTGTACAGTGTCCACAGTCATTATTTTCAGTGTCAGGTAAGTGCCTGTGGTGGTGGGACTGGGAAGGTGATGAAGAAGGCTGACCTGACCTGTAGCACCCCAAAATTGTGCTTAGCAATGCCCCCAGGCAGGTCTCCTTCTTAGAAGTAAAATGCTTCTAAGGAGACCCTGTCCTAGTCCATCCCTCCCCTCCAAAAAGGCTGGATGGCTCAGCCTTCTCCCTTTCAGATCACTGTGGAATTGCCTGAGATCTGGAACATCAGCTGGGCTTTTTTAAGCACATGTCACTAAAACACAAGAGGAGGATGTCTGGAGCCAAGTTCCCAAGGATTCCAAATTGCCAAGGTGTCTCATTGTTCCCAGATAAGCAATTTACCCCCTCCCTGCAAGGTCAGTGGGTGTTTTATCCTTCTCCAAGGGAGGGAGTGAGGAGTCCTGCCCAGCCTGGCAGCTCCTGGCAGTGACCCACTGACTGCTGCTCCTTGTGGAGGTGGCTTTGCTGCAACCTCCCTCTCTGCTGGGAGAGAACCATCTGCTGCACTGGGGGCACAGCTGAGATAGTTGTTTGTGTGTTTCAGTGCACAGAGATCAGGAAAATGGTAAGATTTTGCATCGAGGAAGGAAACACCTGGTTGCAGATTTTCCTCACTTTAGTAAACAGCCTGCTGTTCACCAAAAAAAATCAAGGCAAGGTTATGATTTCATGCCAGTCTTGTGCCCTTCTCTTCAAGAAAGCTTAAGGCATCCTTTCACATTTCTTTCCTTAAATGAGTTTGAGAACTGACACTGCCAAAAAATACAGTGCAGTCAATATAATCTATAAAACTACCACATTCTGACAAAGCAAAACAAGTAGAAAAAAAGCCTTCAAGCCTGGAAGTAGCATTGGCAGTGAACAGTGAGTCACAGTTCCCTTTGGGGAGAGGGAGACAGAAAGCCTCGTGCTGGAGCCTTCAGCCTGATTTGGGATGCAGAAAGCAGGAGGAACACAATCAGCCTTGCCTCCATTTCGGTTTTGTTTGCATTGCATGTCCTTAATTACAGGCTGTTCCTAGGGCTGTGTGCTGTACACAGCATATGATAAACAGATAAACAGAGCTGGGGTGGAAATGGTCTGCACTTCAGCACTGAAGAACTTCCAAAAGATCTTGAAAGCATCCCATGGTTAGGGAACTAATCTCTATATTTAGCTGTGTGGAGTAAAGTCCACTGCATCTTTGCACCCAGGACATGAAGATGGAAGAAATGAGAGAAACTTTGCACAATAACTCAGTTCAGAGGTCACTGGGGTGCTGCATTCCTGCTCTGGGGGGGACAACAGAATTGAAACCGAGCACAGGATTTCAGAGGTGCAATAGGAAGGGAAGGTGCAAGCTAAGTTACTCCAAATGTTCACTGTTATCCCTAAAACTGAGCACACAATTCCCTCTGAGTGTTATCTGGACAAAAGTACAGCCTTTTTTCTGCCTACATCCCCTCCTGGGAAGGTGTGGTTTCCTTAAACATGGAATTTGGGGTTATTTTAGGGAGAAGCTGCTTATCTAAGGTTTTTCACTGGGAGGTATCAACTCAATGCCCTTTGAAACCGGCCACGGTCAATTCAGTGCACAAACCCAAGGGGTCTTTTCCTACCACAACTGTCCAAGCGACCTCTGAGAATTCCACAGTCAAACAGCCACATTTCTGAGTACAAAACTTGCTGTAAAATTCCACCCATCCTCATTAGAATTCACAAAGGCACCCCCAGGAAATGCATTTAGTGATGTTGCTGAAGCCACAGTCACAGAAGGGTTATGGGGACACCAAAATAAGCAACACCCTTCTTTGCCCCCGTGATTTTTCTGTGAATGAACAGCTGAGTTCCTTTTTTTAGCCCTATTACTGAAATCTTCCTCCTTTTCACAAGGAAGTTGATGGCAGCAGGAGCCACCACCTCCAGCAAGGCTCACAAGGAGCCACGAAAACATAGGGGAGGAAATGTTGCTGTAGCTGATTGCTGCCCATCTGCCAAAAGTACCCCTGTAATTAGCTTATTAAAATTGTTTGAGACTGTCTGCCTCGAGGCCTCTAGTTTGTTGAATGGAATGTCTAAGAAGGATTTTTGGGATGAATGTAAATCTATTCTCTTTGTTTCGTTTGATGAAAGGGCTCGTTTTCACTGATCATCGTTTGACACTCCTGAGTGTTTAAATAATCAGGAAAAAAAAAAGGAAGTATTTTTAAAATCTCTTCCAAATTCTTAAAAGGGAAATTTATGCTCCTGGAAAATTTGCTTTATAACAACATGAAGTCCCTCCAGGGTAAGTAGTCAGCAGGCTGAAATTAAGAAGAAAGAGCTCTCCCCACCCCAGATATCCCTTGGGTGTTTAAGCAATCTATGACTCCAGTGAGCAGTCATCATTTTTAGTGAATTTCTGCTCATTATTTCAATCAAAAGATGGTAACTACTGGAAGATCCACTTAGCTAATGAGTACTAATGAGAGAGTCACTGTGCAGAATTGCATCAGAGACTGGAATTTGTCAGCGCCGTGCCTGGGGGATACCAGGGGTGAGGGTTGCTGGGCCACCAGGCAATCAAGGATGGAAGTGACTCGACTTCTCATTAAGTCTTGTGCTTCAAGGGCATCTCCTCCTCCTCAAACAAGAACCAAGTCACAGCCCACACACTCAATTTTCTGCTCCCTCACTGCTGAGCACAGATAAATGTAAATGCATCTGGCCTCATAAATCCCTCCATTAAAATGCCCCCCGAGGCTACAGGGGAGGCCTAGAAGGCATATTTGGCTCAACAAGAGAAAGCAAACGTTATGTTACAGGTTACACAGCTCACAGGAGGGTGGGGTGGCCAATCTGGAAGGCAACAGCCACTTGCAGGACAGAAATGATGCTGAAAAGGCCATTTCTCCTGGAGGAGTGTTGAGCTGAACCCCAAAATCTCCATGTAACGTGAAACCAGCACATCAAAAGCAGCACCAAATGCTTTGGCTCTCAGAGAAGCCAAACCCTTTCTTATTTCACACACATTTCACTGGGCAGTTTTGAGAACAACAATCTTAGGTTGAACTTCTCCACTGCTTCCCTTGACACAATTGAACTGAGCACCTCACAGAACATTCTCACCTGCTGTTCTGCTTTCCAAAAAGAACTGAGGTGCTTGACTCCCTGCACTCAGCCCAGAGCTGTGGAGCAAGTCCCCCTCTCAAGATCTGCATCTGATTTCCTGGCACAGAAACTCCCCGAGCAGACCTTGGATCAGCAAGGGGCCAGAATGGATCAAACCTTTTCCTTTCTAGAATACTGTGAGATTGCAGGAGATTTGGCACAGGTTGCAAGGAGCATCAGCTGGGCTTTTTTAAGAACATCCCACTAAACCACCAAAGGAGGATATTTGGAGGCAAGACCCCAAAGAGTCCAAGACCTAAGCAGCAAGAACTGTGGCTTTCCCCACAGGTACTCACGTTGTAAACGCGGGGTTGTACTTTGCACCAAGGTAGTAGGAGTAAAGGTTGAACATTCCAATCATGAAGGCGAGGAACACCATGATGAAGATGACCATGAACTTGAAGATATCCTTCACAGTCCTCCCCAGGGAGATCTGCAGGGGGCCGAAGCTTTCGTTGGCTGGAAGAATGTAAGCAATGCGGGAGAAGCTGAGTACCACAGCTATGGCATAGAGGCCTTCTGAAATGATCTGGGGATCCGAGGGAAGCCACTTGTTCCTGGCTAAAACAACAGGGACACTCGGTGTTAGTAACAAAAAGTGGTAGGTGGAAGCTCTTACGATAAATGACCCTTTTGCCACACCGAATCTTGGCTTTGGCCAGGGGTTAAAGACTAAAAAGCAGCTTTGGAGCAGCTGTGCACTGGAGTCCTCAGCACGCTGTGCAATTAGGGAATTAGTTCTTTTTCACATGGGAAAGATGGGAAGTGAGCAAGTCACTGGGATTTACTGAAGCCACACAGCACAAAAACTTCATGGCTTTGAACTAACTCAGTATTTTCTGTCTCCTAGTTGAGTATCCCCTGTGCTGGGCCTTTTCCATGGGAAGCTCTTGAGGTGGAGATCCAAACCCACAAAAAAAAAAAAAAAAGAAAGGGAAGTATAACTAGAGATTTTATACAGGGCAATGTCAGTATTTGGAAAGGGAGCATTAGGGAGACTGAGATCTCTGTCCCTACCATTAGATAAGAAAGGATTTGTTCAGATAAAGCAGATATAAACATTAAGTGCCTTATTTTCACCTTATCTTTAAATTAACAACAGTTCTTGCAGCCTAGTCACTCTAATACTTGTACTTTAAAAAGATCCTTGTAAATACTAGATAGGCATCATTTACTTAATCTACTGAAAATTTGAACATTTATATTAATATGGCTTAGAAGTGTCCTTGCATCAACTGAGCTTCTTGATGAAAAGGTTGTGACTCAGAGCTAAAACATGAGACATCTTTAGGGCCACAGCAGCAAACTTAGGCATTATTTGCAGTAAAATCTGAACCAAAGGCGAAGCAGCAGATGGAGAAATTCACAGGATCTCATTGTGATATTCTGTTCTGGCCCCTTTGCCCCTTTGGATCATGAACTCACTTTAAATGGATCAGCAGTCCCTGGTGCATGTCTGCAGTTGGGGGGGTTTGCTGGCTCAGATCTCCCCTCCAGCCCAAGCAGATCACTAGAACCACCACCTGACAACTCTAGGGAGCAAATGGTGTTCCTTGGTGCCCATCTCTGGAGCTCCTGCAGCCCCTCTGGCAGCAAAAGTCCCCATGGATTTTGCCCAGGGTGACACCTAAAGTTTGCAGAGGAGTGCAATGGATCCAGTCCCTACCCTAGAATGGGAAGCTCTGCTCATTTCTGTCCATCAAAGAAACACCATTTCAACCAGCAAAAATAATGCCAAGGCACTGCTGCTGCTGCTTGTGTTTGCCAGTGTTAGCACTTAGAGGCTCTACAGAAATACAGGTTTTGAGGAGCAGCAGCTTAGGGATGTAATTGCTATTTTTATTTCCATTATACACGTGTTGGATGTAACAGAAGTGCAGAGTGCACCGACAGCGAGAGATGCAGGCCCAGATTCTATATTTATTCACACATTTCCCTCCTCTCGCTTTTGGAAAAGCAGATGAATTCATTTCTAATGTAAATTACATTCTGCTCACTCCTGGTTCCCGATTAGCTGTTGCTCAAGCTATTTTTTGGGATATGATTGACCTGAATGTGACCTTAGGACAATATCAGAGATTGAATGAGGCTCAGATCCTTTCTGACTCTTTAGGAAGATGCCTGGAATGGGGAGATCTGGGAAGAATGCTTGGTTTAATTAGAAAAAACCCTACCTAAATATCCCCCAAAGAAATTCAGCACTACCACACATTAGCCTAAAAGAACAAGAAGTATTAGATAGCAAAAAGCATCTCACCATAGGTAAAGTAAGCGACTTCAGGGGGCAGGGTGGCGTTGTTGAGGTCATCGTCGTGCACGTACTGATCCACGTACTGCTGAGCCTCAGAGGCTTTGAGGAATGCCATGAACCTGGCAGTGAATGATGCCACAAAGATGGACAGCATGCCAAAATCCAGCAGGTTCCAGAGGTGCATCACGTACTCCCGTGGCCCTTCTTCCCAGATCTCCTTGCACTCCGACCAGATCATACCTGTGGGGAGGATGGAGCTGTTGAACTGGCAGACACAGAAGGGGTGTTTGTGTCCCTGAGGTGTGCAAATAACTCTTTCATTAATCTGGATTTCTTGGGAACGGTTCATGTCACCTTTTCTTAACAGAAATGTTAGCTCATATGTCCTTTGGTGCACATGAGGTAGAAATTTCAAAATATCACTATATAAATCAATGGTAAAGCTGATTTCTGGTGAACACACAGAAACCACAGTTCAGAAATCAATGGTAAAGCTGATTTCTGGTGAACACACAGAAACCACAGCTCAGGAGTTCTGCTGACACTAGAAAATCCTACTGCTGGTGTATTGGGAAACAGTGTGCATTTCCTCTCCTGCCCCCAAAATCTCCTTGCTAAACTGTGCCACCGAAGATGGCACTGCTTGCTCTGCTGCTGTTTAACTCCTTCCCTAAAACAGTGGGTGGGTCCGTTTTGGGACTGCAAACAGGGCTGTGCAAGAGAAATTCTGACCCAGGAGTAAGTTCGGTATGATTAAAGAAAGGGCAAGACAGAATTTCTGACCTCCCAATAAGTGTCATGAAGTTTTTGCTATGAAATAATGAATTTCCAGACATTAAAGTCTGATCTACCACTTTGAGAACGCTGCGTTTAGCCCAAGTTTCGGATTTCTGCCAACAGACTTACAGATAAACCTGTAAATGCCACATCCAGTGAGTTCAGGTGTTTTGACACTGGTGTCCCACCTGAATTCAACAGGCAAACAGGAGCCACGAGCTCAGGTCAGACTCACTACCTCGCCCAACCTTCAATCACAGCGGGGCTGCAGGGTCAAACCTTGCTCCTCAACAGCAAAAGTGTTGGAATATTTAACCCACTGAGAAATATTTCCTGCACTCTCCCCGGCCCTGTTTCCATAGCAGCAGCAAAAATTCACGTTTAATCAAGGAGCCTGCCAATTTCCATGTGGCCTCCTGCAATCTTCTCCTTTTTGTGAACTCCTTTCATGCTCTCTGCTGGAAGCTGCCGTGCTGTGGCATGTAAATGCATTTGCTTGGCTATTTTGGAGGCTCCTGGAAGCACAGGGTGTCCCAGGAGGGGCACTTGAAGGCTGGGTTAGAGGGAGGGAAACAGGTCAGCGGGAATGCAGCCGGAGGGTGCAGGAGCAGAGAGCTGCTGCTCTCAGGCTCTGTGCACAGGGAAGGATTTAAAGGGAAAAAGGAAAACCAAGCCATCCACACCCCCATCAACCAGGGCACAGCCAGCCTGTGACCTCCACAGCCCTGGAGTCTCTGGAGCTGTACCCTGGCAGACCTTCCAGCTGCCCTCCTCAAGCTGCTGCAAAAGCAGGGACTCCATCCCAAACTGTCCCTCACCATGAGTAAGGTTTAATAATAAATAGCCTAAGGGAGAAGGTGGAAGAAGAGGTTTCTCAGGAATTGTCCCAGAGCGAGGATGAAATATTAAAGAAACATTTCTAGCTTTTAAGAAAAAGCATCCCTGAAATGATGGATAGGAGCCATCAACCCTACGTGTGATGCGTGTGTGCCATGTAAAGGTGCTAAAGCTCTTCAGGAAATGGTAACATTGCCCAGCAAAGCATTCTCTGATGACCAGAAATGACTTTTCTGGTTTAAATATTAACTCTCCCATCCAAATTTATTTTGAGTCTTACTCAATATACCTAAGTCCCAGATTAATGAAGGAAGAAGTGTGTCTAAAACTGAGTAGACAGACTAAAATTAGAATCACTCACTTCAAGTCTCACACTACTGGCCTCTAATCATTCCTTTTGCCAGCTCTGTGGCAATCATTTCTAAAAAAAAAATGTCCATTCAGGACAAGCAGAAAAGTTACAGTAATTATTCAGTCAGTACTGCTGGATAATTGTATATACATTGGGAAGGAGCAATTCAAAGCTTCTCCTTAAGTGAGAAGAGAAAAAGCAGCTAAAATTCAGGGGAGGGGACATCAGTTGGGATGAAAGAAGGAAGGGAAGGCAAAAGCAGGCAAAGCAGCTCGGCCAGGATGTGATTGCAGCTCAGTCTGGTGTTTCTGGGCCCCAGTGGCTCTGGCAGAGGTGGTTTCCCTGAGTTTGATGCTCAGAGATGTGGGATCTGAGCAGCTCCTGCGTGTCTCCTGTTCCCCCACAGCAGGGCTAATCCGAAATGTCACCTTGATGAGCAGTTGTGGTGTCAGCAGGGGAAGCAGAGTGCAGCTACAGGCACAGCCCATCTGGAAGACAAATGGGAGCGTGCAAGAAGTGCTGTTCACCACCTGTGCCCAAAGAGGAGCAGTTTGTCAGCTTTTATATCTGCTGGCCTGGTACATCAATCACGAGCAGCTGATGTTGCAGAGATGCCTCGGAGCCTTCCTGGATCCACCAAAGGCTGTTGGATTAAGAGATGAATAGTGCTCAGATTGCATCTACCCAGAGCTTAACTGCTACCCCAGCTGCTTTTGCAGGGGGGATTTTGCCTCTTGGAATGAAAGCTCCCTGCTTTCAGTGCACACTTAATGCCCACAAGGAAAATCCCAACCTTCCTCAGCTGAAGGCAGGAGATGGGAAGACCTGGCTACAGGGGGACACAGCCAAGGCATGCCATGAGCCCCAGTGCATGAGCTAAAATCACTGGGCCCCGTGTACAAAGGAGCAAGTTGGTCTCGTTTAACCCCATGAGATCCTCATGGGTTCACTTCTCAAGCTTGGCCAGGTCTCTCTGGATGCCATCCCATCCTTCAGCAGTGTCAGCCTCACCACTCAGCTTGGTGGCATCTGCAAACCTGCTGAGGGTGAACTTGATCCCTTCATCTGTGTCATTAAGGAAGATCTTAATTGATGCTGGTCCTGTCTTATCCATCTGATGGTGCACTCACCAAATGCATCTCTGACTTAGAGAGAAGGATGCTGTGGGGGACCACACCAAAGGCTTTACAGAAGTCCAGTTAAATGGAATCTGCAGCCCTTCCCTTGTCCACTTACACAGTCACTCCATCATGGAAGGCCACTAAGCTGGTCTTTAATTATATTTCTCCTTACATATACATATTCATAACACTTATAAGATTTTAACACCAAAAGGCTGGGCAGTCACCACCTTTAGTGCTTTAACAGCCCTTGAAGTTCAAGGTCACATATGGGGCTCAAAAGTGCCCAAGTCCCTTGCACCAAACTTTCACCTCAGGCTTGCTGAACCATTGTTTGAAGCTTTATGTAGGCAGGCAGGTAAAATAGCCAGAGCAGACTGTCAGTGCAGATGGAGGCAGTCATTAGAAAATCTCATTATATCAGGAGTCTGTACAATGAATCACCTTTCTTCTCCTCCCAGAAAAGTGAAAACCTTCGCTTTAAATGAAATGTTTTCTTCATCTCTCAGGAACTCACCAAGCAGACAGATCCCCACTGCCTATAAGAAAAGAATACCTAGTCTGAAATCTAATCATCTTGTCCAACTGCTTTAATATCATTTTAAAAATATATCTTACAGACTTACTCTATCCAGTCTGGCATCTATTCAGTATTTTCTAGCCTAATATCCTGCATGGGGTTCTGATTATTGTGGGGACAGGGAACAAAGAAACTGTGGCCAGGAAGTCATCAGATAGAGCAGCCCTATCCTCTTTTGCAGGGGGATTTAATGCCATCAGTACTTATGGAACTGTGGAATTATTTGCTGCAAGAAAAGAATCAAAATCATGGTGGTGAGCAAAAATAGACACAGAAGAGAAAGACAAAGATTCTGCAGGGTTGATAAGCTCAAGTCCCAATAAATCCTCCGGAGCTTGTTTAGATTAGTGGTTCAAGCTGACTGATCTGCCAAGAATGAATGACACCCACAGGAAAAGTAATACATCTGAATCTGTCTAAAACTCCTTGGGAATTTAACCTGTGCCTGTGACATCTTCTTCACTTGGAGGGTTCACCCCCATGAATCCTTCCTTTATAATTGTTGAATAACTTAATTTCTTTTAAAAGACCCGAGCGCTGTGCTGTCCTCTCCCCAGTAAAGATTTCACACGAGGAATGGCATAAAATCCAACTCTCATCTAGCAGGTTTCATCACTAGATCTCAGAGTGCATCCCAAAGAAAAGCAAATACCATTATACCCCTTTTGCAGACAAAAAGAAGCTGAGAATCAGTGCATGGGAATAGGATGCCATGGCAGGGCAGTAAGCCAGGCAGGCTCACCCCAGTTCTGCTAGAGCAGTGTCCTAGAAGGAAGATGCCATTTCTATTCCAACATCACCTTCTTTAAGATGCACTGATGAAACACCAGAGGCAAACAGGCAATGTGTGCAGCATTTACCATGGAAAGTGGAAAGTTAGGAAGGTGAGAATTTGCCCAGCATCATTCAAGGTTCTCGAAGGCAGTTACCAAGATGAAAGTCTTTTTTCTCCTCTCTAAATCAAAATTCTGCCATCCACCTCTAGCCTCAGAGTGGTTTCTATCCCATTTGAGGAGTTTTCCTTATCTGAGGGGTTTTTTGTTTGTTTGTTTGTTTGTGGTTGGCTTGTTTGTTTTCCCCTCTTCCTTTGCCTTGTCCCTACCATGTATTTCCTCAGAGAGCATATAAACATTTTGGTGTCACTTACCCAACACCCACTTCATGATCAGCAGTTCTGTCCATGAGAACTGAGTTGTTTTGACTCGAAATATTTGTTTGGGGTGATCTGTGATGGTCTCGTTGGGGAGGTTTTTGACTCCTTCGAAGCGATCTGAAGCGTTCACCACCAAGAGGCCCAGGAAGATGGTGAAAGAAACTGCATGTGCCACAAACTTCATGAAAGGACTTCGGAGGGTCCTTCCCAACTGCAATGGAACATAAAAAATACCAAATATTTTAGTAGTTTTTAATTTATCCACCTCCTGGAAGTTTTTTTCCTACAAAAATTTGAACATTGTTACATTCATATATGTGAAAATTTGAATTTTTTTCCTGTAAAATTCTCTACCTCTGCCCAAGGTGAAAAGGATTCAGAAATTAATTCTGGACCATTAACTAAATGAGGTTTAGATCTGTTCAGGTTGTTATTTGCTATCACTAGACATTGTGCATTGGATATTTTTTAATTTGACATTGCTCCTTTAAAGCCACAGGCAATATCTAATTGCCCTGGCCATATGGTGAGTGGAGAATGAAGAGACAGGACATTTATATGAGAGAAAAGTTTCTTTGTATATTTGTTATATGAATGCACTTGTGTGTCAAGAGAAATCCTAATGATGGACCCAATTCTTACCCTTTAATCATTGTTATATATTAGAACCTTTTAGTAGTGGTGAATTCTTGGGTCATTATCAATGTGTAAGAAATAACCTTCTGTTTAAATATTCTCTAGTAATGCTTTTAATATGCTTGGCTCTGACAATGCTCTCTCCTAATCACTGCAGAACCTGGGCAATCACTCCCCAGAACACAGGGACTTATTTCAAGACATGAAGCCAAGAATCAGAGCAAGCTTCACTACAGATAATATTTGTTCCATTTCTCTTGAAAGGCTTTCTTTGTTAACGAACTTAGAGATCACTCTTTTAATTTTACATTTTCTGTGAACTAAAAACACATTACTCCAGAAAATTGTCAGAGTATATCACTCATTGATTCATTCCCCTCAATGGTGAGGTATCACCAATTTTTTCTTAATATCTACTAACTTTATCATAAAACTTCATAGGAAATATGAAAAAAAAAAGACTGAAAAAGGAAATTCCTTGTGTTTTCATTTGTCTCTAATAGTAGATTAGTTGAAAGGAGCCCAGGTCTCTGGTCATTGAAGAACAGGAAATAATTTAAAAGTAGAGCTCTTGTCATTCTATTTTTGGGCAACAGACTGTACAATTCTTCTGCTCAATCTCTCATCTTCTCTTTTGATCACCAGTGAAAGAGGTTTTGGAGACCAACCCATAAAGCAACAGTTCATTTCAGAGTCATGGCCTCCAGGAGCTGGGTGAGCCAACAGGGATATTTCAGGTCAGGCTTAAAATCCATGGGTCTCATCAACAGTTTGTGTATCCAGAGGTGAATGAATGACTGGTACTAAAATTGCTTTTAATAAAGACATTTTTGTGCAACTGAGTGCAAAAGAATACTCCAGTCAATACTATTTGCCAGATTCTGGAGGGTGGTATTTGGGATGGTACATTCTAACCCTACAGAGACTTATTAAAGACAATTTTCTGTTAGGGAGGAAACATATTCCTTGCTAAAATACATCAGGGATTATTTTGAGTTTTGAATTCTTCTATTATCTTATGTAAAGCTGCAGAATTGGATCATCTTAAGAATATGATACACACTAATATTTGTCAGGACAGCTCCTATGAACAGGATTCCACATTAAAGATTTCCTTCATTTTTCTCACTGCCTCAGACCAGGAATTAATCCCTGACTCATGTCTGGGCATCTGTGTGTCTCTTCAGACAGGCCTGATGTGTGTTAAGTTAAATATCTTAACTGATTGTTACTATGGAAAAATTATCCCCTTACCCAGCTGTGCAGCAAGATTGTTTCCATCATGTAAACCCAAACCAAACACTTGCAAAATCGACCCAGAGCATCCCCCTCAAATCTGCTCCCAACATCCCATCCTTTCCAGGGATATGCAGCCTGTGGAATTTTCTGGAATACCACAGCGAGAGGATCCAGAGCTCACGGATCAACCCCCAGCCCTGGAGCTTCATAATGATGATTTTGGGGGAGGTACCAATTCACGGGGTGGGGAAAAATGCCTTTGTCATTCAGTTATTTCTATCACAATCAAAAATCAAGACCCCATTGTTGTGATCAAGGCAAATCTCTGCATCAGAAACAATCCCTGCCTGAAAGGCACTGCAGTCGGACTCTGTTAGAGGGTTACATGTGGTTTTTCACAGCCTAAGGTGGGGTGAAAAGAAAGGAGCATTGAAAAGTGAGAATGCATGAAAGGTTTAGGGTAATGAAATCAAAGCTGATGAAAAGTTAAATCCCCCCCCCCTCCATTTTTAATTCCTATAAACCTACCTCAATAAATGAAATACAAATAACTCTCAATAATTTCTTTTTTTTCTGCCATAAAAACATTTTAAGTTTAATTTTTCTCCCTCTTAGTTTTTGTGTTTTCATTTAAATTCTCCACTCATTTCTAGTCTAATTGTTCTTGCCACCTGTTGCTATATTCAAATGTGACCTCTGCAATTCTGAGAAGGCAGCACAAACGTTGCTCTTGGCTGATGTGCCACCTCCCAACACATTCAACAGAGTGAAGGAAATTAAACAGCTTCATAAATCCCTGCTAGCCTGGGCTCTGCCCTTAAGGAACCAAGGTGCTAATTCCATGCAATAATTCCCTTTACAGCCCAGCCAGAGCCACCCTCAGCACAGCCCAGCTTGCACAGGCTCTTCTCTGGAGTCCTGTCCAGGATTCCTAAAAGGTAAAGGGGTCTGTGTTGATGCAAAGCTCGAGGAGATGAAGTTACATACTCAATTACTCTAAGAAAAAGTACTTTTCTTGGAGCTCTTTTGGAGCAGATCAAGCCTTAAACGTTTTATAATCTCAGACTGTTTTTTCTGATTTCAGTAACATAAATCTTTTAAATTATAGTCTTTTCTTAATACCCATTCACAGATCTATAATTTTGGGGCTGGACAAATTTAGGAAGGATTCCTCACTGGATTTTGGAGGAAATAGGAGGAGATGCTTGCAAGACTAAATACATCAGCAGAGCCAGGGGTCATCCTGATGAGATTGAAGTGCCTGTGCTGAGCCTCCTGCAGAAGATGTCTGCCTGGGAAAGTTGCTGGCTACTTCTGGATGGGAAATGATCTTCTCTGGGGCAGGGGTAGTTCATTTATCACTCAGTCACACATCTATTTATCTCTTTCAGGATGGAAACCTCTACCAATTTCACACCACACAAAAACTGAGCTTGTATCTAAGCCAATGGTTGGCTCTGGTCCTTTGACCTCTAGGACTTAACAAACTCTTCTGCTCCATCTGAGCTGTATTTAGGCACACAGAAGCATTCCAAGTTTCATCATCTTTTTCCTCAAAAACATAAGGATTCTAGGATTAAGTCTAATCTTCTCTGCAACACTGGGGCTTGCCAGACTTTCAGGCCCATGTGCCATAATAATGCCCCATTAACTAAACCCACAAACTCAGAAAGAAGAAGGAAAGGGAAGAAAAGAGCCTTGGAAAAAGGAGGAACTTGCAACAGAAAATACATAAAAGTAACAAGACTTTAAACACCTCTAAAAGGGCAACAAGAATCTTCTCCTTTAGTTATTTCCAATGTTGGTGGCTCTTTATTCTTCACCCCACTCCTTTCTTATCTCCCATCCATCTCTTGTTCCTAGTTTTTGTTTGGCACCCACTGCCTCACCCTCTTTCCCCACCACCCCACCTCTTTTAAAGCTCACCCTCCAGCCACATCTGTCAAGCAACACCTTCAGCTTGCTCTGCCTTGGGGACAATCTTAGAGGAGTCCCTTCCCAATAGGGTTACCAAAAAATATGCAATGTCCTTCGAGGCCCTGGAATGAGCCTGAGGTCCCTGCCCGTCCCTGAGCTCGTACCTTGCTGCAGGGAGCGATCCAGTAGGCGATGGCCAAGAAGGGCAGGCCAATGGACACTCCAAAGACAGCCAAAAACTTCACAGCTATGGATTGCTGCCGGAGGCCGGAGAGGTTCTCGTACCACATGGTGAGCAGCTGCTGCTGGCAATTGGGGTGAGCCACAAACTGCAAGGGAAACACAAATAAAGGCATCAGGGCCGCTGTTTGAAGAGGAGCAGAGTCCATGATCTCGCCCAGGAAACAAGACAAAGGGTGTCTTTGCTGCCCAACACGGCTTATGGTGTCACAAACCAGGCACACAAAACCCCCAGGTGCTGGCAGAAGGTGTTTCACTTCTCCTCCTTGCCTTCTCTAGGGAAAAAAATAGTCTTTTATTATTAAAATGCACAATGTCCAGGCCAAACCCCCAAATTCATCAGCAGGCAGTGCTGGCAAAATGCCTTTGAGCAAGTTGGGGTGATGCAGTCTGCACAGAGATCCACAAAAGAAAGAGCTCCTTGGAGGTGGAGCTGAATAAACCCTGGGCTGACTTGCCAAGGACACAGGCCACTGGCATGGCAGGTTAACAGCACTAATAACATATTGTTCTGTTCACTTCATAAAGACCAAAAGCAAACCAATCCACAGGGTTCTCCTGCAAATTAGATCTGACCAGTATTTTCCTACTTTAAGGGTTTTATGTCACAGTAGCTTTCAAAAACCATCCTTTACTGATTGGAGGAAAAGCCTCATTTAAAAGCAGAATGCAAAGCTGTGGTGCTCTGGTACAGAAAGTACCTGTTTTGTACCCTGGAACTGAGACTACTCCTCAGTTTCTTGTTCAGAGGTAAAAGAAAAAGCAGCAGCAGACAAGTGAAAAGGGCAATTTCTTAACTGCAAAATTACAGCTCCACCAGATCCCACGTAGCAGTTGTATAAGAAAAGATTAAATGTCTTTATTTTATGCTGTCCTTCAAGGTGATTGAATTTAGAATGTGACTATCTTTAATCACAAAGAAAGATAATTAAAAGGCAAAACAACTGGAAGAAAGGATGAAAAATAAATATGGTGCTAATGCAGCTAATTGCATTGGCAGAGCTGAGGGGTCCATTTATTAGTTCAGGGGCTGAATAAATGTTCCTGGGAGGGAAATGCAACATACTGGACTATTTCAAGGAGCAGAACTTTCTGGAGGTGAAGGGGAGGAGGAAGGGGGTCAAGAGGGAAAGAGAGAAGGGAAGAAGAAGGTACTTTGGGCTTGGTGACCACCCCTTGCCCTGTGTCAGCCCTTCACCAGCTGGGAGGTTTCTGCTGTCACTCGTAGTTTTATTGTGACTGAAAAGGAGAAAAAAACCCTAACTGTGCTTTTATCTTCACTATCTGTGAACTTAATGGACTCTTTCTGACATGTTTGCATAGTAACAAAACCGTTCAAAGTGAGTTTAAATGGTCAGTTCATCAGCGGTGCAGAATGAAATACAGTGGCACAGTAATTAGGATTGCTGTGGAATAGCACTTTTCCTTCATTAATAGCACAGGAGCAGCTATTCAAAATGTGCTTCTTCAGATGAAATAGGCTTTTGGGTCTGCATTTCTCAAAATAAACATAAATTAAAAAGGGCAAGGAAGACTTTACTCCTTCCCCTGAATAAATCAAAGAGAACAAAGACATTTGATAGGTACTTTTAACATCCTTTGTCTTCAGAATTTTTTCCTGGCAATATGAACATTTCCATCTGCTTTCTTTTAAGCTGCTTTAAAAAGAGAAATGAGAAAGCTTTCAAAAGAGATAATTATAAATCCTGAGTTGTAGTCCTGAGCATTCAAAGTTTAATGCTGGGGTGCTGACAGCAGCATCACAGGGAGGCATTTCCTAAAGCCCAGCGTTTATGTTTGTGCTAATGCACAGGGAGATGGAGTGGAAGGAAGCTCAACACAGAACTGATCCCTCTGGTGAATTTTGTTTTCAGATATGAAGAACTCAACAACAATTGTAGCTTCCTCCTCTTGCCATTGCCCATTGCATTACGAGAACTGACTCACACAAAGAAATTCAGTTGTCCTTGGCAATGAGACAGTCAAAGACTTTGGCTGGTTGGCATTTCAGAGAATTCATCAGACATTTTAATCTGCTCATTTTTTTCACTTTGTCTGGGAGCAGCCACAATGCAAATACAAATATGGGAAAATTGGGAAGGAATTGCCATAAAAGCCAGTTCAGTGGAACAATTTATTTTGTACAAGGCAATAAAGACGGGCAGCACACCACAGAGCCTCGCTGGTGTTCATCTGCCTCTGATTGCTGCAAAAATCAGGGAAGAGCAAGATAAGGATAAGAAAGATCAGAGCATCAATGAGTTTTGCTCTGTTATTTGCTTACAGCAAGCAGTGGAGTTTTTCATTATGTTTGCTCCATCAGACATCAGTGAGACACACAGTGACCCCTGGACACTGCCAGCCCTCCCTCCATCAGCATCCCAGAAACTGAGCTTAGATCTCCTCAAAGATCTTCCAGAGCCATTTCCCTTCATCTCCTCCCTGGGAACGGGCCCTGGCACCAAGGTAAAGAGGAGCAGAGCTTGAGACAAAAACTTCGAAGTGTAATGAAAAATGGTGATGGGTGATATTGAATTTCAGAGCACTGAATGCTGCAGTGCTCTCTCAGTGCTCCCATTAAATGCTCTTTTCCTTTCTTCAGTGCTGGAAAATGAGGCTGGGGGGCTTTTAGGGACAAACTGGGGGTGCTCCTGTGCTGCATCCCAGAAGATGAGAAAGGCACAAAGTGTTACAACAGGAGTGGTGTGACCAGGGCTGTGCTGAAGGGTGAGATATCTCTGATTGAAATGGAAGCACTGGCAGCAGAGGGGATTGCCTGGCTCCAAAAGCAGCAGTTTAAAAGCATTAAGTGCTTTATCTCATGGGCAGAGTGAGTCCCCTCCAAGCTGATAAAGGCAATGCATCAGGAGCTGGGAGCTCAAGTAAATGTTCTCCAGAGCTTCTGCATTCAGAAACCACAGTGGGAGCTGTTCTGCTCCATGGCACTGGAACCCCAGTAGATGGCACTGGTTTTTCCTTATACCTCTCTGATTTAGGGAGGAAATTGTATTTCCCTCCAACGTATCAGTCACACAGCTTTTTAAGTTAGAAAAAGGCTAAAAATATATATATGTAATAAAATCACACATCAAATCAAAGAGCCAGCTCAAACAATGAAGCTGCCAAAGCAGCATTTTTGAGAAGTACTGAAAGACACCTCCAAAAGCCTCAGTCCTGTGCCACAGGGAATTAAATGAGAAAGAGGAATATTTCCCTGGAATATGGAAAACAGTCTCTGAGAGCCTCCAGTGGGAACTGGAAGAGCCCAAAGGACCCGTTTCACACACAGAAACAGAACCACATTGAGCAATAACTTTTCCACATTGCCATCTCATTTGATGTAAGACAGCTCTTTCTGGAAGACCAGCATGATCTGCACTGTGGAAAAGCACTTCACAGCTCTCATTTTTTCCCCTCAACAAACTTGTCCAAAAAGGCAGGAGTTTCACTACCCAGAAGATAAAGCACCTGAATGTCTCGATAAATGTGTAGGAAATTCCTGCTGATGGAAAACACTGTAATAGAAAGACTTTTCCTTTTTATTTTCTATTATATTGGACAGAGAAAGAGCCCATGAAGAGGAGCCTGGTCATTTCTGCTGGTCAGCATTAGCACTGGGCTGCCAGTGGTTGGGCACTGTTTAAACCCCCTACCCAAAAACCCTCATGGTCCCTGCCTTAAGGGCATCTCTCCTATCCTGTGGCACATAAAAGAGAAGCTACAGCCAGGGGGAAAAAATCAACAGGAAATTCTTGAGGGTCAGGCAATGCTCACACATCAAACAGGAAAAAAAGAAGGAAGAGAGGGAAGGGAAATGTCTATCTTAGAAAAAGGATGTCAGCAGAAATAAGGGAACTTCTGCAAGGCAGGTAAAGGACGGGGTCAGCCTCAGATAATTGGAATTAATCACGCAGATAGAAACCAGTATCTCTTTTATTACTGAAATAATTCTAATTCCCTTAAAAGTACTGAAATCTACTACTGAGGCAAAAGAATTAACCACTCTGACAGGATCATCTTCCTTTGCTAATGCACCCTACCCTGCCTAGCCAGGGGCCGAGGTAGGAAGGAAACACTCATCGGTAAAGCAGGGAAAGCAGTTTAAAAACCTTCCTGTCAGAACTAACAAAGCAGAGCTGTGACTGGAACATCCTGAGGTGCTCCTGTCATGTCCTCTCAGCTTGTCCCTTCCCTGCCAGCCTTGTGGCAAACCTCAGTGTATTCAATCACTGAGTGAGAGCTGAGAAGGAGCTGCATAAATAGACTTTCAGCAGAACATTGGTGATGTCAAGAGACACTGGCAGGGGCAGGGATGAGCCATTTCTCTTTCCATTGTGGAGCTGCATTCCTGTCCTTCAAACGACCTTTCTGGGTTCATTATTAAGCATTTCCCTTTTGATGGAGCTCATCAGTTCTGCAAGCCTACAGAGATAACATAGTTGAGACTGCAGCACCTGCTCACAGGAACCCTGGGTGGGGATGCTTCAAAAGCCAGAGATCTGAGGGAAAATGCTGAAACCCTTGGGATGACTCATTTGGGCGAGTCAAATCACAGGCCAAAATGAGGGGCAGCCAGTGGGCTGTATACATGGCTTTTTCAGTTTTGCCATTGCAGGAGGGTTGGAAGTGGATCATCTTTAAGGTCCCTTCCAAGCCAAACCATTCTGTGACTGTGTGTTGCCAGGAGCAGAGATGCTCCTGCAGGGATGGGAAAGCCAGGGAGGGATCTGAACCACTCGTATTGTTCTCTGGAAAGATGAAAGTACAGAAGTGAAGATTTCCTGACACAGTTCCCAGGCAAACACAGCCTTTCCCAGCAGGACCAAAGGCAGTCCTGGGCTGGAAGGTGATCTGGGGTTTCCTTGGCAGCTCTGAGATGTTGCTGCAGCCACAGAGAACCTGAAGGGGGAAACATCCCTGCAGCTCTCCCTCTGGCCCTGGGGTTCATTTGACTGGCTAATGGAAGCACACAAATATTCATGAGGTTCTTGCTCAGCCTTTGGATGAGCCTTCTGACAGGCTTGGTGAATATTCAGCCCTGCTGTCTGAGCTCAGCCTGAATAAACCTGGCAGCAAAGGGAAAAGCTTTGTATTTGTAAGCAGGGCTCAGATGGGCTGGCGTTATCAGGGAAACAAAACCCAATCAATTGTGCAATCTTAGTCTCTGAGTTATTTTTAAGGCATAAATCCAGAAGTATTTAGTATAGTTTTAGTAATAAATTACACCTTTCATAAAATCTTTCACGTGTATCCTTCTGAACTGAAATAGCTTTCTTTTTAGAGCCATTTGACAGCTGGTAAATGCATCAAATCCCAGGATACTCACACATTTCCCCAGTTTTATTGAAATCCAATATCTGGATCCACTTGCTGGTTGACCTGAGTTATCCAGTACAAAACTCTAATTTTGAACACTTAAACCCTTCCCATAGCTCCAGTTTGCAAGCACATCTCTTTCCTGAGACTCCTTCTGCTCTACCAAAGTGTTATTTGGGATAGATCTGCTCTCTGTGACCTACACCAGTGAGCACATTAACAGGACTGGGATGTCACTTTGCAAAGGTGACAAGAAGATGGAACCAAGGCACAGAAGGTCATCCTAGAACCCCAATATTTGAGGAATTATCCCAAACCCCTGTGTGGCTCAGCCCTGTAAAGGGGACAGGATGGTCCCATTAGGATTAGCAACGTGGATGGAAACAGGCTTTGACCAAGCACCTGATTGTTAAACAGGCACAACATAAAACCCAATAAAAATTCATTAATCTAATAGAAAACAAAAATAATGGGGCAAATGAAACTGCCAAGACCATTGCAAATGCAATTTGCCCATTGACACAAATGCTCCTGAGTGCTGAGTGAAAAGGCAAAATTAATAACCCTCCTAAAGGTGGAAGGAACAGAGAGGGACTTTTGTTGTCCTGTGAACTGAAGTGTGATTTTTTCAGGGGTGTAACTGGAAAATGTAGAGTTCACCCAAGTTCTTTAACTGGTTCAGCTTAAACCTTGTTCTGCCTGAAGTTTCTTTATAATTTGACTTCCCTGAGACAGGGATGGGGCTCTTTTTTGTGCTCAGCGTTCTCCTGTAGGGTCATGGATAAGGTGGTTGGCTCTTTGGAAAACTTCAGTTTGAAACTCTAGTGGGCTGCATGTTTTCTGAAGAGATTTATTGTCAATGTCTGATTTCTCCTCTCCTTACATATATGGATGCATCTTATCACTGAATTATTTATCTGAAAACAAGCAACTGAATTGCGAGTCCCAGCCTTTAACATTCCAACATTTTCCTATCTGTGCAAAACCAAACCCACTCGAAAAATCCTTATTATTGAATTATTCATCTGAAAAAATGCCACAATAAAAAACTATCGATCAACAATGCCCTCTTGGTATCTAAAAAACAATCACAGAAGCAGAAATTGAAAATTCCATAGCCTCTTCCCCTCCCAGGAGAGCCAGGAACTCTTTTTCCCTTGGCTCAGATGCCCCCAGTGTGGATCCTCCACTCCCAGCAGAGCTGGAGGATATCCATGCAGACAGCCAAATTTGAAACCCACTTGGGAAAATAATAGCTATAAATAAATAAACCCCTCAATCACTTGAAATACTCAATGTTTTGTTTTTTCTTTACTCATCCATATCTGACTTCCCATCCCAAATGCACATTTCAAGCTCTGTTGCCTATGGGGAGAGAGACAAAGGCAAAACTGGAGTCAACTAAGGTCGGGTTTGTAGCAAACCACATTAATTGCTCTTTTCTAAGAGAATTTTATAATTAAAAAGGTAGTTTTAAGTCCTTTCACCCATGATGTAAATCCATGCAATGAGTTTGATGTGTTCCCATGCTCACTTGTCAATAGATGGACATCTAAGACCTTGTGACATTTTGCAAATGAAAATAATTAAGTCTGCATATTACAGTAAATTGGGAATATTGCAAACACCATTCAGGATGGAGAAATGATTCATTTAAGCCTTAAGAGGCTGGATGTATGGGCAGGAAATAACAAAATGAGATTCATTCATGGAAAAGAAAAAAAATAAAACATCTGGGCAAAAGGAAATAATCAGAGTCACAGATTTTAGTGGGAGGAAGGAACCTTGCTAATGAAATACTCAGAGATATAGAAATGCTTTTGGGGAGCAAGGGAAGTGACTCCTTCCCTTTCCAATCTCTGACAAAACATCTGTAACACGCAATTGGAAATGTAAAAATAAAAATTACATGGATAAACCTCAGAGTCCAGAATGCCCACCCTGTTTCCACTGCTCACTTAGGTGTTACACTACATTTTTACAGGATCAGCTGCCTCTGCAGGGATGGAAATGAGGGACACTTCTCTTTCCCCACCCCTGTCCAAGCCATCAATGACTCCAAGGATAACTGCACCCTGTGAGCCCACCACGGTGCAGGTCATGGGTACACCCCTTGCTCTCCAAAGGGGGAAGGGGCAGAACTTCTCCTGCCCTCTGTCCTTCAGCTTATTTTCCTGTGCTCCCCTGCAAACACCAAGCTGTGCCAGGTAACCCTGCTAAGGATGTGCTGGTGGGGCTCTGTCCCAGCCTCTTCCTGGATGTTTGGGGAGCAGAAGTGTCTCTTCAGCACAAGCAGGGCTGGCTCCTTGGCCCATTGAAGCATTGACCTTCTCTAACCCCCATGAGCCCCAGAAATGCTCCCATTGAGCCCCAGAAATGCTCCCAGTGAGCCCCATCCAGTGTTGGGAGGGACCCTGGAAGGCATTTCTTGCCCAGGGTAAAAGCCCCTGCTCTGGGTCAGTGAATGGGGAGCACAGGTTACTGCAGCAGTTGGTGAGAGCTGGGACTTTTTCTGCCCTTCAGTATCTGAGTGAGGTGACCAAGGCAGTGAAAAGTTATAATCTAATGCAGCCATGGGTATTCTGTTCAGAGCATCCTCCATATGTTAATTATTAATAATACAGTTATGAGAAAAGTTCCTGTTCCAGCTCTCTGTTAAATAGGATTTGCACAGCCATCTGGTGTTCTGTTTAATTCTTCTTCTTTTTTTTTCCAACTCAATTTGTGTGTCTTACTGTTAATTAAATTCACACTGGTGAAAGGGGAAGGTGCTCCAGTTGTGTGGTGGGGATGAACTGAGCTGCTGAGGGTACAGAGGTGGGCACTCTGCATTTGGATTAAGGGAATACAGCCACAGGAATTCTGCCATTGGGAGAGAAGGAAAAGGAATGTCACCTCCCACACAGAGGCAACAGCTTTACACTTAGAGGTAAATAATGACATATGAGCCCCCTGCCAACATTTAAGGGACCCAAGAAAGGATCTCAGTGGCACAGAGTAAGTTCTGTAGGGTTTAGAAGAGCAAACACGAAGGCCTCTGGGATATAGAGCAGAAAAATGGCTTTGCTGTGGGACATCACAACCTTCATTTTCTCACAAGTGGCTGTCTGAGGACATTCCAGCCTTTGTATCTCCACCTCTCCAAGGTAGAAATCATACCCTGCCTTATAGAAATGAGTTCACACACGTAGAAAACCTGTTCTACCCTTATGTTTGCAGTATCTGATTGAAATTAAACTTGTTTGATTGTTTCAATAAAACAAGCCACATTACTATAAAATTTTCAGTCAAGAACCCAGTAAACTTTCAGATATCCTAAGCCTGCGTGAGGTGCAACTCACAGAGCTCATGATCCTTGACCAGAACTTCAGCTTAGAAACTCCAGCCACTTTTGGTTGTAATCCACCAAAAACACCCAGCCTAAATCATTCCTGCCTGCAGAATGCAAGAAGTCACTAAATAAGATCAAGGCAGATATCATTGTCAAGTTGCAACTATCCCATAACAAGGGCTAAAAGTCCATTTCTTGAAAAGAATCCAGGACTCAGTAAAGGCTGAAATGTTTGAAAATGGTTTGTGATGCTCTTGACAAGCTCTTCCCATTTGATTACTTTTCAGGGAATAGTGAATCATTAAGATAGTTAATCTGAAGGGAAAAGTGCCTCTGGAAAACTTGAACAGAGGATATCTGAGCGAATTTTTTTCCAGGAATCCTGGGGTACTCACTGATTACTTAGTTCTTTCCAAAAGTGTAGAGAATTACAGCAACACAGGATTGTTAAAGACCACTTTGTAAACAACTGCAGTTTTAGCTGCTAAATACATAACAGCAGAGTTTCTTAATTCTTCAATTATCTTTATATAAAAGTCCTGCAACTATATTATCTCATGTGCTAGTAGCAAGCTTTGCAGAAAAAACCCACAAGGAATATAGGGACAGACAAGTGACAGACAGACAGAGAGGGAACTGTAGTGGGGAGCACAAAGGGAAAATATGCAGAGAAGGATCATTTAGGGCAGGGACAAGAACCTGTTGTAGGTACCAGTTGCAGGTTTGCTGAGTGAAGGAGGTAAAAAGGCTTCAGCCCATTTTTAGCCCTGATGTACAAACATGTCCTGCACCAACAGGTTGTCCCCAGAGCTGGAGATTTTCAAGGAGGGTTTGTCCTTCAAAACTAGAGGTACAAGAGCCACAGGGTGATGGCTGAGCTCCTCACTCTGCTGGTGTGATGTGCCCTGTACACACAAGGGAGGTGAAGCCTCTACCTCCAGCCAGGTGGGACTTAGTGGGGACCAAAATTGCTGAAGTCAAAATCAAGAAGATGCTGTGTTTGGACCAAAATTAGAACTTAGAATACAAAGTGTGCATGTGACATTGATTGCACCCCTAAAATTTCCAGGTGGGGCACACAAAAACAAAAGACAAGAGGTGACTTAAATCCACAAAATCCAATGTGTTCCAAACTTCTGCTCTCTGCCTCCTCCTGTTCCCCGTGGCCACTGGCCTGGAAGGGGGAGGAAAACCCTGGGGGGGCTGTGAGATGGGCAGGGGGTGGGAGAAACTGGTGGACCAGCTGCTACTAATAAAGGAAAACATCATTATTAGACACTGTGACTGCACTGTGGGAGGGCAATGAAGTAATAAAGAAACTCAAAAGAACAAGGAATATTTTAAAAGATTGTGCCAAGGCCTGATGAAACTCTACGGATGCAATTGCTCTCCTGCCTGAGGATGGAAGCCCTAGACATCTTTCTCAGGCACTGGAAATAAAAGTGTGATAAAATACAGGCTGCAGCAGCAGCTGTTAAAGTAAAATCGTGGATATTAAATAATAATTTTCAATGTGTTTCATTGTTCTCTGCAAATTTCCACCAAAGGAAGCCTACTGAGAGTATTAATATAGAAATGTGAATTAAGAAGCTAATGGTAGAGATAGATTTTTTTAAACAGCAAATATTTCTTATAACTTCACATGCAAGTGCAAATATTTAGTCTGGATACTTGCTTAATGACAAAATAACCCATAACTGCTAATAGGATTTGTATATATGAACATAAATACCTCTGAACTGAATAGAAAATTTACCATAACACCATGTCTTTGTTCAGCAAGGGTGATAAACATCAATCTGTTGTCTTGTCACTGCCAATAACCAAAGCCATTCATCTGAATGTGCCTCTGCCTCCCACAAATGGAACTATCTTACTTTTTAGCACTTCAATCCTCATCTTACAAACACACACACACACATTCTGCCTGCTCAAAAGAACGTGTTGACCTGAGAGTCAGATGTTCACGTTTATATTCTAATTATTAGAATTAGTTTAGCATTTAGTATTGGTGAGCAACAAGCTGCTGTGATCCAGAAAGGATGCTCAGCTCTCCTGAGCACAGGAAGATATTTAGACATCCAAAGGTCACGTGTGCATGACCCCCCTGGATGCTTGAGGTCAGTGTTCATGCATTACAGAAAGGTGCACAGGGCAGGGATGTTCCTTGGAAACCTGCTAAGCCAGGAGGGATGTGTTCAGAGCAGCACAGTGACCCCTGGCTCATGGCCTGGATATCTAAAGGACAGCACAAATATTTAGAATAAATGAGCAAAATGGCACAGGAGGCTTCACACACTGTGAGCAGTGTCCTGATGGTCCCCAGGCCATGGGTCACTGGGGACTGTGCCTTGCTGAGGTGCTGTGTCTTTTAATGAGCTCATTTTCTGAAAGCACCAGAGCAAGGTTGGCTCCTGTCACCAAAGCAGCAGCTCAGTGACCAAACTTGGCTCATCTCGTAAATAAGAGTGAACTGAGATGTTCTGCTCACTTTTGGTGCTGGGACAATGCAGAGACACAACATCTTAGGAGAAACTCTTTAGCTCCATGCTACGTGCTCCTGCAGGAAGGCATTTGATTTCAAATAGGAGTTTTAAGACTCTCTTTAATTAATGGCTTTCATAGCAGGAAAAAGACCTTCTCCAGCCAGCACAGCAGCACAGTGAAGAGGCAGAAGGAAGCAGGTGGTGGCTTTGGGAGGGGAAAGGGAGAGCAGATGTTAGCTGGAAAATTTGGAACGCTCTCTGAGTCCCATAGCAGGAGCCCAGTTTCTATCAGTGCACATTGTAGGAGCAATTAATTGGGACCACCCAGGCCTAGAATTTGCCAGAATAAAATTTTCCACTCACACAACCCACTTCCGTGAGGCTGAATAGTTGTTTTAAATATTTCTGGAAGTGTTTCCCCCCACACACACACACTTTTCAAATAACCTTCTCAATATCAAACACCGTGAGGAAATGCAAACCAAGCCACAAAAAGCTAAAAATCCTAAGCCACCAGTAGCCCTGGTGCCACTGAGTTCTGTCTTTTCAGGTGACATCAAGGAAGCATAATGTAGATGGGAAGGGTATTTAGCAGAGACACAAAGGCAGGGCTTACCTTTTTCACCTCGTATTTGATAGCAAGTTTAATCCTGCTCAGGCTGGGCCGGTGGTGCTCAGGGCACAGGTGGATGTTGACATCCCCATTCAGAATGGCCTCCACCTCTTCAGTGTCCCTGCACAGGTCCAGCACCCCCACCACGAAGTCCTTGCATTGCATAGATAACTTCCTATAGTCGTTCTGAGGGCAAACAGAGAACCCAGTTACTGAAGTGTTAATTCGTGATTTCATTGTGCACCTGAGAGCGTGAAAATGAAAAAAAAAATAGAATTAAAACATGAGCAAAGTTGCTTCTGCAAAGCTACTGGCTGGGAGGGTAAGACAGCACTTGATTTCACCCAGTTTTTCACAGCTGGCCATGAACTCCTCCAGGCTTAAGGGGCATTGTTTCTATCAGCATAGTTGGCATTACAATAAAACTAGTTTTACAGAATAAAGAAAATTTTGATTTTAAGCAACGAAGTAATCTCTCCTCTCTGCGTGGCACATCTCTAGGGATATAAAATTATGGCTGAAAATAAACGTCCTGCTAAATGGTTAAAATATACAGCAAATTTTTCAGTTTAGGTCCTTTCCTAGTAATTCTTTCTTCAGTAACTTCCAAGAAGTTTCAGACTGGTACAGCAAGCTGGAGCATCAGACGTGTTCAAATGAGTTATATAGCTGTAATACCAATTTCAGCCTCAATTTAGTACCTTAGAATTTGGTTAAAGAGCCCCAAAAGAGCATCCAGAGGATCTTCCTGTCACAACGTTCTCCAGGAAATGGGACTGCAGAGACTCCACATGGAATAATTTCACCTTGCAAACCCAAACCACACTTATGGGAGCAGAGATAGTATGGAACCGATTTGACAGAGGGGCTGGAAAAACATTCAGTGCCTTAATTTAAAGTGTGATTGATTTTCACATGCTGGCACTCCAAAGAGGAAAGTGCCAACATCTGAGTAAATGTTGTCAATTAGAGCACAATTAAGGCTACCACTAATATCCTAACAGAATGGGGATATAAAGGCTCAGCACAACAAATAGAAATAATAAACATAAGACAAGCTCTTTCTGACTTGAGAGATCTTTTCAAATTAGGTTTGATGAGTTAATTAAATTCAGCAGCTTATCTAATTAAGCCAGCAGCCAAAAAAAGAAGAGAGTTAAACCTGGCTTTGATGAAATGATAAGGATAACCTGGCTTTGGGCTTCTATAATTTCTAAATTATTAATTCTACCATTTATACATAGCAACATATTAGCCTTCCTGGTTAGACAGAGACCTCAAAGCCCTGTGCAAACCTTATTAATTAGGTGGGGCAGCACAGTGTAAAACATGATGTCATTAGAGGTGGCTGGACTTCTTGGCACAGTTTTGCCCCTTCAGAACTGAGGTGCTCTTGATAATGCATTTTTCAATGAGTTGAGTTTCTGACTTTGCCACAGGTTTGAGGATGCTGCTGCTCTGTGGGGCTGTGTCCCAGCTTTGCTTGCTGCAGGCTGGGAAGAGCTGTTCCCGTGGGCACAGGACAACTGAGTGCTCACAGGGAACCAAAAGCTCCCCAGGGCTGGATTAGGGCTCTGCAGAAAAGGGAAGATCCCGTTTCTGATTGGGGTTTAGGAGAAGGGGCTGAGGAGGAGGGCAGGGGAATTGCATGTCCTTCAGTGCTGAGACCTCTGCCAGGTGAAATTTTCGTGTTTCCATCCTCTTACCTGGCAAAAGATACCTCTGTTCCCCCTTTCATCTTTTAGTGCTGTAACCGGACTGGCTGTTATAATTGTGTTGTTAATGGTGATCAGCAAATCTTCATTAAAAGGTCACATAGGCGAACGAATGGCTTTTTACCCAGGTGGGTGCAGAAATAGGGGCACCAAGGCTGCTGTAAATGTGCCAGGTTAGTGCACTAAGATTTAAGATGTCCTTGTGGTTCAGGCAGAAAATGATGGTACATTTACATCTAAATCTGGTCCCTGAACATTTTTGTGGAGCCAGGGTTTGCAGAGGGAATGTTTTCAAATATGGGGTGAAGCGAGGTCTGAAATGTAAATGAAAGACAGATTGTACTTTCTGGCTTCAAAGTGCTCCTCTCGAATCAATTCCATGCTTTAATCTTCCCCACACCAAGATGAATTTCAATAAATAGAAAGCTTGCCTGTTCACGGGGAGAACAGATGACCAAACAGGAATATCAGCCTCAAAACAGCTCCAGGAATTGTGAAGGACAGCAAGTAAAGATATATTTGAAAATAAATGCAGGCTGGGAATGAAATGCCTCCTTGCCACAGGTAATGGAGATGCTTAATTAGCCCAGCGGGTTTAAAGAAAACAAAGGGTGAGAACGGAGCTGAGCTTTAACACCATTCTCTGTGCACTGTTTGCAGACTCCAAATGCTTATCTCTTGACCAGCACATTTCAGGTCATTCTCATCCCCACTTCCACATCATCTGCCCAACCAGTAGGTATCAGCTCAGGTTACTTTTCCTCTTTCTTTCAGGAAAACAATTTAGTTAGCAACTAGGAAATTGCTTCTAAAGCAACTGTAAAGGGCAGGTTCCCATCTGGCAAACTCCAGCAAGACCCAGCTTTATTCACATCTCCAAGCCTAATGTTTATCCTGGTTCTATACATTTGCAGACCATGAATGATTCCCCATTCAAAGTTTTTTCCTCTGTTTTTGAAGTAGACACGAGCAGCCATACAATCTATCCAAGATAAAGGCTGCAGAAAGAAAAATCAAATAATAAAATTAAACAAAATAAAGCCTTCGAGCAATGCTGCAGCCAGGCAGAAGAGCAGCTTACTGCTCTCAGGAGACTGCTCATGTGTTAAGACAAGTCTCCATGATCACTGACCCTGCTGTGCTTTCTGATGGTCCCTTTTACAAAAGCATTTGTCAGCTTTGCTCTGGCCTCTCTACTGCTCTCGGTGAGCACAGAAAATCCTGAGCAGCCTGACGGTGAGGACAGAGCCATGCAGTGACTCTCCTCATGTCAGTGGATTCCTCTTTTCAACCACACCTTCTTGGCTGTGTCTTTGCTTAAAGGCTGAGATTAGCAGAGGACTGAGAGCCAAGCTCCTCCTGGTCCTGGTTTGCACGGTGTGGGGTCGGTAACACAGGCACAGAAAATACTGAATTGTGGGTTCTCACGCACGGTGACAATTTCCAGGGAGCCCAGGGGGTTTATTTACAGCAGCATCCAAGTTTTGGTGGTGTATTCCACACCTTTGGAAGCTGCATTCCCTGCATGAAGGAATGCTGGGACGGTGGTGGGGCTCACCTTGGCACAGGACCGAAGGCTGCAGCCCCAGGACAGAGGGTAGAGAGGGGTGGGAGGAAGAGGAGGAGAAGCAGGACAATTTCCAGATACTGGTGACCAGTGACAGGACTCCAGGGAGTGGCCTAGAGCTTTGGCAGGGGAGGTTTAGCTTGGGTATTAGAAAAAGATTCTTCACCCAGATGATGTTTGGGCACTGGAACAGGCTCACAGCACCTGACTGAGCTCGAGAAGAATTTGGATGATTCTCTCAGGCACATGGTGTGACTCTTGGGGATGGCCCTATGCAGGAAGCTGGATCCTTGTGGGTCCCTTCCAATCCAGAATATTCTGTGATCCTCTGAGATTCTTATTGCACCAAGGTTTTTGAAGATCAGAGCCCTGAGGACCCCATGATCTACTCCAGAGGGGCAGATGGGCATGATGTCTTGGGGTGCAAAGGGACAGTCCCCACTTCCCCACTAGCCAGGTTTGACCCCTAAACCAGGCACTTCATGATCCTCTCTGTCTAAATACCTTGTGGGGACAACCATCCTGGCTACAATCCTGGGCTGCAAGGGGGGTCACCAGCTGTGCCACAACAAGAAACTCAGGACTGGAGACACAAACCCCAGCCCAGTCCTCTTAGCAGCCCTGCAAAAACTGTCACAGGCAGCCCCAGCAGCCCCAGCCTTCCCCAGGATCCCAATTAGCTGCCACATTAGAGGGTTATGAGGTTCAGCAAACAGATGGATCTTCCCAATAATGAAATCTCCAAATCACACAGGAGGGATGCTGGGCTCTCATCCTGAGCACTGTCAGCCTTGGGGAGGAAGAGGAAGGACACAACTCAGAACTCCAGAGAGCCACTCTGCATCAAATATCCCGTGGAACAGAATTTCCCAGAGAGGCAGTGAGCAGAGAAGGATCAGGGTAAGGCCTGAGAATGTTACGGTATCATTTCTTAAAAGCTAGAACATAATAAAAGGATTCCAAATTAGTCATTTCCTGCTTCTTCTAACACTGTTGTGCATGTGGAGTTAAAAATGTCTAATTTTGCTGTTTTGAAAAGGCTGATGGTACTTGTCATTCACTGCAATTTCTCCCAGTACCCTATTATTATCTGTTGATTATGTTCGAAATGAACTCTGTCATGTCTCCACATCTGCTCAAAACCAACCAGATTTTTTCAGAAAAGAGCTCTTTCAGGTCAGAGGGATGGAGTTTGAGTAAAAAGTTCAGGGAAATGAGAAAAAGTAAGACCAGGAACCTGTTTGGCATTTGTGGGTAGCATTAAATTTGCTGTGCAAATGAAAGCTGTAGGCATGTTGCACAGAGCATTTGATATTTCCTTGAGCTCTTGGCTCTTTGTATTTAATCTACATCACACAGTCACATGTGTCAAGGAGAGAAATATTGCATTGCTTAGATTAGCATTTTGAGAAGAGGCAGCAGGAAAAAAAAAAGGAGAAATAATTCTGTAAACATGAAGAGAAAACTCCCCCTGTAAAAATGCTTGTAGAAAGAAAACAAAGCTCAGAGAAAAGAGGAGGGGGAGGCAGAAAGCAGCAATATTACATGCTAGATTTGAAACGAAATTGTTAAATAAACCATCCTGTCAAACATTCAAAATGCTTATAAATATTTACCAATTAGATACCACATGAAATATGCAGAAGCCAGTAGAGAGGAATTTCCTTCTGGGTATTTTTGCTGTCTCTGACTGGCCATATGTTTGGGAAGGAATAAAAGCCCAAGGCCTGCGGGAGGGAAAGTGATGAGAGAAGATGCTAAGAGAGGTTCCTGCACTGATGGGGCTCCTGTAGCCTCGTCATGCTCTGAAATGCTCTGAGCCTCCCTCCCAGAGAGCTGTGTGAGCCAGCTGTGCTGCTGCCCCTTCTGCAGGGGCTCAGGGCATTGCTGCTGCTCCACCCCACGTGCCCACGGGCACGGGCTGTGCCAAGGCAGTGCACTTCATTTTCCACAGGGCACACTCAGTGGGTTCATCTTCTCTTGCTTCTCCTCCCAGGTGGGAGCACATCAGTGAGCTCCTGGAGCTCTGGGTGTCCTGTGGCATACCCAGCCCGGAATTTAAAGCCAAGTGCTCATTAAAACCTCTCAGTGCTCAGGTGCACATTGCTAAGCTGGTGTGGAGGTAGGAACAGATGCCCCAGTTTGTTTTTCCAGTGATCCAGGCCTTGACTTCTTCATCTCCAGTGAGAATAACATAACAAGCAATCTGTCCATATGCAGGAGTTTGACATTTCCAAAGTGTGCCCCTGTTGCTTTCCAAGCAATTTGGACCCTTCCAAATGGAGCTAAGCTAAACATGGCACTGGTTTGTTCTCTGAAGGGTGCCAGGCTTGGCAGAGCAGAGGGGCTTCCAGGCAAAGGGGGAGTTTAGATCCTGTCAGGACACACTGAGAGATGTGTCCAAGCAAAGAGCCCAAGGACAAAACAGGGCACTGTCTGTGCTGGCATTATTTTGTCCAAAGAAGCCCAGAGAACAACAGCATGATTTGATTGAGGACCAAAAACTATGTGATGTTCCACAAGCCATGGAAATAACATCCCTTGCATCATGGCAAGGACCTCAGTGGCAGTGGAACTGATGGATTTCCCATACAGCTTTCCTCTTTGGTGCCTCTTTTTTCTCTCCAGCTTTCTGGCTGCAATTCATCTCCTCATATGCACTGCAGAACTCATCTCTGAGGCAGCACATCCCTCCACCAAGGGCACAGAGCAGGAAGAAATCAATCAAATCTCTGGCTCTGGATTTCACCTCATACCTGCTGAAATACCTGTTGACTGGTAGTTATATCAAATCCACAAAGGAGTAGCCAAGGTGCTGTTGATGATTTCACTTGTGGAGTAAGAAAATCCCCTAAAATTTGTTACTGTGCTTTTACAGCATCATTTACATGGATAATTAGAATAACCATATGTCTTCTGCATCTCAAAGAGCCAACTCCCACAGTTCTCAGTGTCCAGCAAGAACAGCTCCTGACAGGACTAGTCACAGGCATGAGAGTGGATGGAATTCTGGTCCCAACAGCACAGAAGCACTTTGGAAAATGTGATCCCAGCTGCAGTGCCCTGGCACAGAGCACTCTTGACCATATGGAAATCATCCTCTCTCTAAGAAGAGCAGAAGTCATGATGCAGAGCTTCCTTGAGCAGAAATATGAATATGAAAAATACATAATTATATATCTCTGTTCTGCAGTGAGTTCAAGTCCTGGGGTCTGGGCAGTGAGAATAAAATGACACAGCTCACGCTTCACTGGTGAAAAGTTTCCTGCATCAAATTATATTCCAGCAATTTGCTGAGTTTGGTCATGTAAATGACAAAAACCACAGATACTGTCGTACCTAGCAGCATTTTATGGCAATATAAAATTGTTTGTATACCAGTCCTGTTTATCCACAGTTCACTGGATAGGCTGCCTGCACACCGTGAGGATTTCATTATCATTATCTACCATAACAACAATTAACAACACAATGAGTGATAGACTAAATCACTTCCCATGTGCATCCCCTTTAGTGTCAGACTTGAGATCCTCAGAATGTGTTACTTGGTTTACATTCATTAATACAATATTAATTCCCTCCCGTGCCTTGGATAAACGTACCTGGCTCCGTTCTCCCATCTGCTGATCTGACATTATTATTCTATTCAGAGCAATCATCCTAATTATGCTCATTTGTAGTTCCAGTAGATATCCCTTCCCAAGGAGAATAATGAGCAGCACTCTTTGGAAACCAGTCATCTTGCTCTAATAAACCTCCTGGCTCCCAACCCTTCCCCAAACCCCAGTGCTGATACCAGCTGAATGCTGGGCCCTTGGTGTTGCTAATTAACCACAAAGCTTACTAATACTGATGTTACAGTAGTGAGAGCAGCTTTTTTGGTCTGTTTTTATCACCAATAATTGCATTTTGGGTTTCTGAAAAACATCTTCTTTAAGGTGGACCCCTCTGGGTACCACTTTTTGCCAGGGGGAGGAGGAAGGGGAATTGTGTTACTGTGTTAGTTTATATTGATAAGTGCTCTGAGAAAATGATGTTGTATGTGAAGAGTGAGTGTGGGAGGGCACACTTGAAGTCAGAGGAGCTCTGTACTCGTTGCAGAGGATCCAGTGACTGGGATGGAAAGGGCCAACAGGTCTTGCCTTCCAAACAGCCACAGCCCTCCTGCATTGCCATGGAGTAGATGCACCAATTCAATACCAGGACTCGTTTTGTCTTCCACGCTCAGTGGGCAAGAAAGGAAAACACTCTGTCACTGTTAACTCAACACAGGCAACTGGCCAAATCATCATCCTTGTTCACCACAGCACTCTGAGCAGCTGGCAGCAGCCCTGGCAGAGAAATCTGAGCAGTGCCCACAGCAAGAGCCCTGGCACCTGGGGGCAGGTGCCATAAGAGGGGGCACAGAGGAGTTTGGCTCCCCTTTGTTGCCTGGAGAGACAAAGGTAAATGCTGTGGGAGAACCCAGATGGCTGGGAAAGGGTGTGGGGAGCAGAAATCCTCCCCATGGAGACAACTGCCAATGGATTTGGTGGCTGGGATGGATCTGTTGCTCCGAGGTGGGAGATGTTATTCCTCCTTTGCAGGAAGAGGGGAATCCCTGAGCAGGGCTCAGCCCCAGCACTCAGCCCAGCAGCCCTGCCAGAGGCTGAGGATGAAATCATGCTTTCAACAACCAGCATGATTTTGTCAACTACTGGGGCTCTTCTCACATGTTAAGCTTGTTATAAAAACAAGATGTGGCATCAATTGCGGCAAGCTGAAAATTTTGTGTTTAAATTTTGAAAGCATTTCTGAACTGCTTTGTTGCTTCTCTGCTGGGTTTGTGACAGTCAGAGATGTGTTAGATTCATCCTTCTAAGCATCTGTACTCAAAAAGCTGTTGCTTGCACACAAAAGACTGACACAATGCAGGCAGATCAGCTTCATTTCTGAACTCAAAGGAATCTCTAGACTCAATTTCCTTAATTCCTTGTCTCGGAGAAGCACAACAGGCTGAGGGACAGGTATCAGCAGCACTTCTGCTGCAGGAGCTCCCCAAAGCCAGTCAAATGCCACTGTAATCCTCACACCAGTTGCCTACTGTCCTTTACTCAGCCATATGTGGTGTCTGTGACTCCACAACAGACTATATTGGACACTATATTAATTTAATTTAACCTTATGTCAATTGCTTTATATCAAAGTAACTTTAGCTTAATATAACTCCATATTCAACCTTGTTTTCATACAAATCCCCACACACACAACAAATGACCTCAAAATGTCAATGTTTTTTTTTACTTCTATTTGGTCAAAACACTTTCCATTCCTGATTAAGACATGACAAACTTTCTTGTGCTTCACCCCACTATAAAATATTCAGCAATGGCCTCTATCAGAGGCAAAGGACTCTTGTCTTGCAGTCATTAGCAAAAGTTCAGGTTTAAGAAGGATGAAAAGAAGATCCCTCATATCTAAACCTCTTCTACACAATTTCAATATGCTCCAAATATATAAGACATCACATACACAGATATATTTCCATATATTTCCTGAGAATCATGGCTCTGTTAAATTAGTTGCCACAAAGCCTAGGCAGTTCAGAGTGGTTTGTAAAAGCCACCTCACATAACAAAATTTAATTTCCAAATTCCTCCTCACAGCGAGAGTTCAAGAAGTGTCTGGACAATCTGGATTAATATAATCACCACAGCAGGCTACAAAAGGGGAAAAAGAAATCACCAGCCATGAGTTCAGAGAGACTCACACTGAAACCCCAGCCCAAGCCATTTACTGGAGGGTTGAAGCTTCAGGGTGAGAACTTTGACATCAGATATTTCTGGCAGAGGAAGAACAAACACATTTCCCCTATTTTTTTATTACAGTTTCCTCCTCACCACCTCTATCAGCTCCTGCCTTTCAGGTCCCTTAAAAATGTTCCTATTAATAGGCATTTTTCAACTTGACACAAATGTGCTCTTGATGGAGGATGGGCTGCTAATTTGTAAGGAAACTCCTGAAATCTCAGGAGAAACATTACCTTAAAGTAACTAAAACATGCCCAGTTCCAGCTGGTTCCAGATCTTGCAATTATTTCTCCACCTGGTTAAAACATTCCAATGTTTGGCTTAAAACTTCTGTTTAAAAACACTCCTGGAATGAACATTGCACTGATGGTGTGCAAACTGGAATTACCAAAAATCTCACCTGCAGGAGCATCACAGGAAATAAAAATATCCCAGCTGAACTCTCTGGGAGGGTGAAATATTTCCAGGGTTGCATCTGTCTTGCCATCTCCAAATAGCAAAAGTTTCCTCCAATTATTTTTTTTAGGGGATCAAAAGCCTAAAGGCATCAATTAAAGTATTAAATTTTCTTATACTGATGCATTTTCTATGATCTGAGGAGTAGAAAGAATCTTTCCCTTCCACTCTTTCAAAAGAGAGACATGGGCTGGTTCCCCTGGGAAAGTGAAGAGAAGATTTGCCTGTTTTGGCAACTTTTAAAGAGTTTTTCTTTTTGAGCAAAGTTAGCTGGGAGATTTTACCAACAACATCACTCACAAAGTAGGTGAAACCAGCTTGTAGGCAATGGGCATTATCCAATTTTATGGGACTGCTCAGTGGTTTGCAGGGCCACCAGAGTTACAAGTTCCCTGAATAAGGATCTGATCTTGCCAGGTGTGGATTGGAGGTGCTGAGCTGTACCTTTCCCTGTGAATTACAGCATCTGCTGCTCTGCTTGCCTGTAAATAGACCCAGACAGATGCTGAAATACCTCCACACACACACATACAAATCTGCATTTCCAAGACAGCTCCAGGCATCACAGCTTTGGCATCCGTTCCACACCCCTCTGAAAAGCTTTGAAGGTTTTCTTCCCATGCAACATTTGAGAACCATTTTGCTTGGGCAACATGCCAGGCAGAAAAGGATTTAATCATACAACCTGAAAAAAATAAGGCACTTACAATAACAGCTCTCAAAATACAAAGGATATTTCTTAATTTATAAATATTTAAAGAGAACAATATGAGAATCACCAGTTTGGTGGGGTTTAAGGGGGGGGGGAGGGTTTTCTATGTCCTTTTTCTACAGTCTCTGCTACATATCCATGCAAAACATAATTGCAATTAATTAATTTAGCTCTCAAGACACAGTCAGTGTAGCATCTATTATTAGTGAATTTGTATCTGCAAAAGAACAGCATAGAGAATGAGTTCCTTATGCACACAGTGAGTCCCACTCAGTGAGCCAAACACTAATTTCACTACAAGACTTAAATATATTCTCCTTGTCCCAGGCTATTTCCATTATTGCTTTTAATTTCCTCTCTTATTTTAATACCTAATTTGTTCCAACAATAAGTTAAACTTCTAACCATAGGAAATTTGCTTTCCTGCTTTGCTGGGACTTGATTCTTTCCTCTATTATGAGCTGGGTAATTGGTTGTACCTGTTTCTGCATTTGCTTTGCACAAGTGAAAATTGAAAAAAAATAATCATAGACTCTAAATGCACATATTTTCAAGGCAGTGGGGAAAACTGGCTGGTAGGTGGGAGGGGAAAAAAATCAGGTCTTTTTTAAGGTTAAAAAACACCAAATCACATCCCTGAATTCATCTCTAAGAAAAAAAATAATGTTCTCACTAAAGACTGACCTGGGAAAGTTCATATCCAAAAAAAATATCACTGGGGAATAGTGACTGTTTATGTACTCAGAAGTACTTATAATGGTGATGCTTTATTTTCTAAAGAGGCACTGGCAAAGAATCCATCCTGCATATCAGACAAAATTCCTTAAGTTCCCTTCTGTCTTCTCCTGCTAAAGCCCAGCAAAGTCAAACAGGAGGAATAAAATGAAAGCTGCACGAGTAAAAAAGAGCCATCTTTTTTAAAAAAATGATGTCTTCCTGTCTGGAAGAAAAAATGAATAATGAACAGAAATTCTGGACAATTAAATGAAAACCAAACTAGAGGCCATATATAAGTCCACTAAAGCCTTAAAGAGCATAAATATGGGCCATAAAAACATTCCCAAATGTATCAGAAGCAAACTGTCTGCCTGAGAGGACGTTAAAGGCAGAGATTGGGAGGGGATTAAAGGATCTCTCAGGGAAGAATGGGTGAGAGCAGAAAAATTCGGGGACTGATTTACAGGAGTGCCCATGAGGCTAATTAGGGCAGTTCCCACCAGTGCCTGGCTTTACTGGGAGAGGAGCTACAGGCACTGTGTCCCATCCCTCAGCCCTGACATAAAGAGCCCCAAGAGCCTGTTCAGGTTGGCAGGAAGCAGAGTTTCTAAGTGCAGCCTTGTTGTTTTGAAGAAATGTTCTCTTTCCAAGCCCACTGTATCCTCCACTCCCACAAAGTATTTTCCCTACTATTTGGCTTCTCAATGCTTTCTGTTATACCCCACTTTTCATCACTCATTCAAAAAGCAAAAGTGTAATAATGAATATTTTTAACTCCATGAAGCACAGAGCCTAAAACACCCAGAAAACCGAAAAGGTCATTCCTCTTAAGAAGTTTAAGTTAAGCACATCCTGTGAATTCAGCAATTTATAGGTAGAAAAAGCAGTTGGGGATGACTTAGTGGAGCAAGAACCAGCCATGGCAGGTCCTCCCTAAAAACTACAAATCATCGAGTCTCCAGTTTTGCCACTCCTTCAGCATCATGAGAATTTAGGGATTTGAGGCTCAGCTCAGTGAAACAGCCAGCAGGCACATCTCTGCAGGCATCCCCAAGCCATCCTGATGCTCACCTGGCCACAAGAGGATCACAGCTGGGATCTCCTTTTGGATCCCAACAGCTTGGGGGGCAAGGACAACTGTCAGGAGAAAAGCATATAATTTAGAAACTAATTACATAGAAAATGAACTGGTGGGACTGGTAAATAAAACCCACCCACCATATGTCACCCAAGTGGGGGTTTGGGTGGTGCCTTCAGGAACATTTCAGTCAGCAGGAGCTGAGATCTTATTTAGCACTTATGGTTGCTGAGATCTTTCCTAAGCCTCCTTTGCGGGTGTGCAATTCGATTTGTCTGGATTGCTAAATGGAATGAATTGGCTGATTTTCTCCATCACAAAGATGTTTCCTGACATACACAAGCTTGTAGTGGAATTTGAGAGCGTGCAAGGCTGTAAAACAGAGCTGGCTGTGGAGTGGGATCCCACCAGGGGTGGCATTGCACAGTCCTAGCTTTAAGAAAAGTAAAGAGGGCTGTTATTCTGAGTTTCACTCAGTTCCCAGCACGTGGACTGTAATATTAACCCTGATATACTCCTGCTAAAGACACTTGCAAGGGCATTTCCTGCAGGCTGTTTGCTAGAAATTCAGTCTCCTAAGGGTTTGGATGGACATATGAAAAGGATTCTGTTGACTGTGCTTTTAATACTCCTGTCTTAGCCGTGAGTAACCTGGCTGTGGACAGCTGGTAGCTGAACATATCTGCACGTGGGTCCCCACCAAGCTGACAGGGGCAACATCAACTCTCTGGACCAAAGAGGAGAGCAATTCTCAGCAGGCTGGCCCAGGGGGTGGCTTGCTCAGATGGACAAATCCTGCCTGTGTTATTCGGACTAGAAGTGACACCAAGCTTATTTGGAGGAGCAAAACAAACAGAAGCCACTGGTACATGACAGAAGGATTATTTGCTTTATGACTCAGGCCCAGGGTTTGCCAACTCTGAAAGAAACTGGAGTGTACACAGAGGATTTTTTTTTTCTGTTTAAGTAAAAGAGAGAAAAAGGGAAGAGAATTCCTGCTCTGTGGGCTCTGCTATGCTGACTTCAATGTTTCCACCCTCAAAACAGCTTCATATTTTAATCACCACCCTAATGTCTGTTTTCCTCCCTTCATGGAAATCTGCAGAGCACATTCACTTTGTCCTAGATTTCTGTTTTAGTTGTACTTTAGATTTTTAATTGAAGTGCATATCCCTCAGTTTCTCACCCAGCTGCTCCTGCAGTCTGCAGAGGAATGGTCACTGGGAACCCTCCAAGGAAGGAAGAAAGGCTCCCCCTCTCACCTTCTTTCTCTTTCCAAGATAAATGGCCTAATGCAGGGGGCTAAATCAGCCCCCCCATCTGTATTGTCCTTGCTCCAGTGGATGTTGGGGGTTTTAAACACAAAATAAATACTGGAAAGAGAAAGGAAATCATTAATTCCTTCTTAATTTGGAGGTTTCAATGGGATATATAAAAATGGCAAAGCACTTAATTGAAGTTGGTTGTTCAACTTGGGCTGCCCCCACTACAGAACAGGGTCATGGCACAAAGAGCTGCAAACACACCCAGGGACTCTGAAGTTTATTTCTGCCCCTTCTTCAATGTCAGGAACCTCTCAGGGCTCTCCTGCCCACCTTGTTTCTACATGAACTGCAATCACACTGGTGGTACTTTCAGTACAAACAACCAGTGCCATATTTTTCATCTTAGTCTGGGGAAGGGGCCTTGATTTATTCCTCATGGACTACTTTCAAATCCATCAAAGCAATTGTTTTTCCTCCAATTAATAAGAAAACTTTTTTGCAAAGCTGTTTCATCAGAACTGCAGTGGTTTTGCTGAATCTTAGCAATTTAGAGTGAGAACCCTCAGCCCCTGCTGCTGAAAAGAAAATTAATGGATAAATTGATTTTTCACCCAGCAATCTTCACTTTGGAGTGTCTCTCAAACCGTGGCCAACCACAGCTGAGGAAACTTTTCTCCTTCCAAGTGCTTCATGTGGCTGTTTCATTTCACCTTTCATATATGTACCAAGAGGCTTAAAAATGTCCTGTTCCCTAAAAACACAGCACAGGTATTGGCTCCTCATGTCGATGGGCTGGAAGGTGCTGTTGCATAAGAGATTTAGGGCAGCAAGCAGCAGGTGAGAGGCACTGCATTTATATTTTAATTAGCTCATGCTAGGAGTTTCTACAGAGGTTACTAAATTGCTATTTGTCCACCTACATTATTAAAATCTTGTGTCTTTCCCTTTCAAGGACTCTTTGTACTTCCTGAAACTGTATTGCTACGGTTGCATATTGTTCTTAAATAATCCCAAGTGATAATTTTATAAATCTGCTGAGTGCCAGTTGTAATAACAGGACTTTACAAGAAAAAAAAACCAAAAAAATATTAGGAAAGTGCTATTTTAGACATAAAAAAGCCCTCTAGATCTTGCCTGATTTAAGAATTTTTCATCATATGTGGGCTTCTTAAATACACTTTCAGTAATTGTCTTCTTTCCTCAAAATAAATTCCAAAATTCTCATGTTCTGTGAAAAAAAAGTGCTCATTGCTTTCTCTATTTCACATCACACTGATTACATTAATAAAGACAAATATTTCTGCATAAATACATACCTCTGGGGGGTTGGCTACAGTGAGAGTACATTAGAACCTTGAGAGGTTTCTGATTTCTGGAAGCATTAATATCCTAAAGGAATGTGACCTCTTTGAAGTAACTCCTGAGCTACTTCACTAACACATGTGGATCTGTGTTGCACAGAACCTTCCTCTAAGGCAATGACATTAGAAAACCTTTTTGGAAATGCAGTCATTTGGCAAAGGGTTTCTAATGTTTTGGTTTTGTTTGTTTTTGTTGTTGGTTGTTTTGGGGTTTTTTTAATTATTGTTGCAATTCTCATACAAATGGGTAAAAAGATTTTGCAAAGATTTGCCCTAATTTTGTTACCAGAAGAACTCAGTGGTTTGGAAATTTTTCCTGTTAGAGTTACTAAAGTGTTCCAAAACCTGAGAAGGTCTTCTCTCCTTACTCTGAAACTGGAGAGCATAGAGGCACAGGACCATTTAAGCTAGAAAAGCCCTCTAGGATCATCAAGCCCAACTGTTAATGCCACTAAACCATGTCCCTGAGTGCTCCATCTACAGCCTTTTAAATCCCTCCAGGGATGGTGACTCAGCCACTTCCCTGGGCAGCGGTGCCAGAGCTTGACAACCCTTTGAGGAAAGATGTTTTTCCTTGAAATCCCATCTAAACCTCCCCTGGCACAACTTGAGTCTGTTTTCTCTCGTCCTGTCCCTGTTTCCTGGGAGCAGAGCCCAACTCTCCCAGCTCCCCCCTCCTGTCAGGGGGTTACAGAACAAAAAGGTCCTTCCTGAGCCTCCTTTTCTCCAGGCTGAGCCTCCTCAGCCACTCCTGGTGCTCCAGACCCTTCCCTGGACACTCTCCAGCCCCTCAATATCTGCCTTGAAGTGAGGGGCCCAAAACTGAGCCCAGGTCCTGAGGTGTGGCCTCTCCAGTGCCCAGCCCAGGGGGATGACCTCTTCCCTAGCCCTCTGCAGCTACAAATCCTGAAAGGGATGATTTAACACATGAATAGTTTTCTAAATTAAAAGGAATGGATTCCTGGCAAGCATCCTACCCCAGGTAACTCACAGCAGAGGCTTTATTACCCCAGAGCCACTGATCATCATTGTAGCTTCACAATAGTCATAAGTCAGAAAACAGTCTCATGGTGATAACTGAGCCACTGAAAGTGAGGGGTTTAATGACTAATTTATTTTAGAAAGAGAGACAATGCTATTTGTGTCATGTAAATGACTTAGAGGAATAATGCAAATGACAATGGACATTTACAAACTCATTATGATAAGGAAAATCTTGAATAACTTGTAAGAGTTCCACAAGTTACACTGTTATGATTATAACATGATGGCATGATTATAAACTTCATAACAAGCTCTTGATTGTTTCTCTTTCCCTTTTCCTCACGAAATTCATCATATACAGATGGAGTATCAAACCATTAAGATGCAATGCACTTTAAATTGTTTTACAGAGAAACAAAATTGCTTGATTTATACCTTCTATCATTGCAACAGAATTAGATGTACTGGATTCTTAAACCATTAAACCAGCTTCTAGAGCTCTGCCTCTAAAATAGATTGCTCAATTAAAAAAGACTTACCTTTTGTGCAAAAAAGGGGTCTCCATTTTTGGAATAATCAAATTTTTTATTCCTGCTGCAGACTAGAGATTCTAAGCAATCACAGCATGCAACCCAGAAACTCCAAGTAGGGATGATTCTGCTATAATATGCAATATTCAATTCCAAGCATTTATTAACTGGAGAACGAACCAATGCATAAATAACACATCTGGCAGTTTCTGCCAGCCTCTTTCACTCCCCCACCTGCTCAAACAACAAACCAACATTTGATCAGACGTGGGAAACACACCCCAGCCTGAACACTTTCAGCCCAAGGAAAAAGGCACAGTGGGAAATTACCTTAAATTCAGTTTCAATGTTGGCTAGTCTGGCCAATTCATTGCTTAGCTCTAGGGCAGTAAGGACAGGGTCTTCACTGGAAAGAGACAAGTAAGCAGCACTGGCTAATCCTTTGTAGGCGTTCATTCTGGAGCGGGAGTGGCTAAAGGAGTCCTTCCTCTGCTTCTCCATACACTCGTTGCACTTGCAGAAATAGTCATGCGGCCTCTCGATGCGCGCGCCTTTGAGAAGCAGGATGTGAACAATCTCGTACTCCTGGCAGTGGGCGGCGAGGATGATGGGGGTGATGTCGTGGGAGAACCGCGTCCCGTCCTCGTCGTAGGCGTAGAAATCGTCGTCTCGCAGCTCCTGCTCGAGGGGGCTGAGCGTCAGGCGCTGCCCCTGCGCGAAGGCCGGGTGGTTCAGTATCGCTTCCACGATGCGCACGTACCCCTTGCTGATGGCCAACAGAAGGGCGTCTCCAACCCGAGCCAGGTTCTCCTTCTTGAGCAGCAGCTCCGTCACCTCCAAGTGCTCATTGCCCACGGCCAACTGGAGGGCGTTTTGCCCCATGTAGTCGACGCAGTTGAAGTTGAGGGTCTTGGACTCCTCCAGCATTTTGCGCACCACGGGGATGTTGCCGTACTCGGCGGAGTCGAGGAAGCGCTCCTCCTCGGCCGTGAGGCTGGTGCCCTTCTCGTTGAACATGTAGGCTGGGCCCCGGATGGCCTGTCTCCGGCCCTTCTCCCGCAGCGTCGTGTGCCTTCGGTGCATGGTTTTAGGGTTGCTGTTCCTCAGCCTGCAGCAAAGCAGAAAGGAAGGCTGGTTATGTTCTGGGAGAGGTAGAATTCCCTGTAACCCGAGGTAAAGGTTAGAAATGCCTCCTTGTGGTCAGGTCTTGCTTGCTTTTTATGGTCCGGGTTGGGTACTTAAAATCACTTAGGATACGTGTGGAATAAACAAGAAATAATAAAAAAGTTTTCTGAACATCAAGTTCTCCCCTGACTTGTACACTCTTATAGATTTCAACAAGGATACTGTGGACATTCTTAACTTGAGAAACATCAAAAAAACTGTATGAACACATAATATTCTTTTTTATTATTATTTAGAATTCCATTACATGGTATTTAAGAATAATATACACAATATTTTACTGAACTACTCTTTTTGAGTTTTATCCTTGAGGGTATGAGTCCTAAAGATAGTTAGGAGGACTCCACCTGTCGGTAGGCCTTGGGTCAGGCCAACAAATTATGTTCCATAAAGTAAAAAACATGTTTCTAATTTTAAATCAGTGGTAACAAGGACAAATGTATTGCATATTTTCCTAAGTCAGCTGGTACAAGCAATCCATCTATTCATTTTTGCTTTTTTTTTTTTCATGCTACATAATACCATTTTTCTGTTTCTTGATCTACAGCAGTTTAATGAATAACTGCCTTATTTCTCATGGAAGTACAGTTGGCAGCTCCTGCAAAAACAGGCACCCAAATCCAGGGGTAAGCCTTGAATAACACAGGAATAACTCCTGATTTAGTGTCACTGACCACAGACAGAGAGGACAGGACTGGAGGGGCCACTGACTTCCCCACTGATTATGTGGCTGAAATGCCTTCACTTGGAGTTGGTGAGATGGAGACAAACTACTCTTATCCCACCACCTCTGGAACCCCCAAAGAAAACTAAATCTATACAGTTTGGCTCAAGGATGGGGAAACACACTATTGTATGATGTTAATAGAAATCCTAAATCTATCTGTGCCTTTAAAACATTCACACTTTGCATTCAGTGCTGTCTCAGTTTTGCTCTTCTTTTTTTTTAAATGTCATTGCAGCAGCAGCTCAACAAAATCCCAATCTCTCTGTCAGAGTCCAAGCACGTGGAGTTCATGGCCATCCTAAGCCATGAACAGAGGTAAGAACAGCCTTTATTTCATGAAGAGCAGTGGCACTCAGGCTGTAGCCAGCCCTAAATCACTGGGGTACAATCTTCAGCAGCCTCCAAGCTGCAGTGGGCAGATGCAACAAAGAAGCAGGTGTTAATGCACAATGGGTGGCAAAGGTTCAGCCTTCCACACTCCATCTGTTCTCCAAGTCAGTTTTGACCTTCAGCCAGTGAAAAGTTTGTGTGTTACTCTGAAAAAATACCACTGAAGTTGGGAAGTGCTGCAGTGAATGATGAGAGGGAAGTCACAGGAGGCAAAGTGGAGTCTTCAGTAATAGGTAAATACAAAATAAAGGAATCAGCAAGAACTGTGTAAAACAAAGGGGTGTGAGAAACCCAAAATACCTAAAGTTCCAGGACATAGAAATTCTCAGTGTAGCTGTTCTTATGGAACTAACATATAGGTAAGCATCTATCATATTAATTCATCACTTTTTCACTGAACTGGAACAGAAGGCCAGTACTGAAGAGTTTCAAACAAATTTTAGAGTAAATTTTTAGATGTTACATTAAAATTTAAACAAACCCTAAGAAATCAATTCTGTGACCATACAAGGTTGAAAGAGAGGCTCATAATTAAGAATCTCTCCCCTTCAGCTTTGATGCATCAGCACAGCAACTTACTAAAAGCTGAAAGGGACTGAACATATCAGCCCAGGATCCACTGAGAGAGAAAGTGCTGCATGAATCTTAAAACTAATTCCTCCCAATGTGGTTTGAAGTTGAAGAAGTAGACACAAGAGGGACACAAGAATAACAAAGGAAGCACGTTAAGTGAATTAATTCCCTAAACTGCGTGAAGTTTACTACAAGAGAAAACAATATCAGCCAAAAAAAAAAAAATACAATTAACATATCTGACAGGGAGACAGATCTCTAAAGCAGCAAAATGCCTGGGGTAAAACTGGGGCCCCTTTGAAGTCAATATTCCAAGCTTCATTGATTTCAGTGGTGTCCAAATTTTGGAAACACACCCCCCATCCCTGTCCCCAACAATTAACCTTCATCTCAGAAGCAGTTCCAGGGAGGCCGAGAGGACTAATGTGGTTCAAATGAAGCATTTAACCACATGCACAAGTGCTTCTCTGAACTGGAGCTCATGTCCTCAGCTCTTCAGGACAGCATTTCAGTTTTAAACCTGCACTCAAGTCTTACCGAGTTCAAGTAAGGACCACACATAGGACCTAACACTCCTGAACACTCAGTACTGGAAGCAACTTGGAAATCTCTGTAATTTCCAGCACTGAAGAATCTATTAGATGTTTTGCCTGATGTCCAAGTACAGTTCTAGATATTTTATTCTTTTTTCCTTGGAAGAACTTTTGTCTTCTTGCATTTTATTACCTTTAAAGGACGACCCAGATAGATAAGACAGATAATCTTATAATCACACCCAAAATAAACATAAACCCACATAAAATACTCCTATTGGCACAGTTCTAAGATTTTTGCCTGAGAAAATAGGTTAGAGTATGGCCTGGAGCTAATTCTCACCTGTTTGTTATATTTGTAAAAACATGCCAAAAAAGAGAAAGTACCTTCATTTCACTTTCTTCTATGCTGGTTTCATACGTGAGTTCCAACAACAGAAATTGTATCAGAAAAAGAGGAAAAAAAGGAAAGTATACCTGCCCTCCAAAAAGAGAACTGTTATCCACCATCTATCCTGCAATAAATGTTCTGCAGGGATGTCCCCACAGCACAGAGTTATCTGCACTGCCTGCACATAAGGGCAAGAGCACCATCACTCACAAGGTTTCACCTCAGAGGAATGATGACCCCCAGCCTTGCTCATCAGCTGAGAAGATCAATATCTCAGCTATCACTCTTTATCATCTCTGTAGAGAAGAGATGAATAAAAAATTATACTTTTAACTTTGAATAATTTCATGAGAAATGCTCAGCTGTCAAACCCTGTTCTGACAAAAAGTTATAATTAGCCTTGACCTGAGCACTGAATCATGATAAGAGGAGTGCAAAGAGTAAAGTGTGCTGTAGTTGAGCTTTTGGAAACTGAACCTGACTGTAAAGCCACGACTGTACTGGGCACCTTGTGCAGGCAGGTTTAGGACTAATCATACTTACTGAGAGTGTGTAATGTGCCCTCTTAAAAAAAGGAATTGTCACTTGATTGCATTTATCTCACCGTTTTTGTTTAAAGGCACTTTGCATTGAAATGACTCTGCATTTGCATATTTTATTGAGACAGCTAGTGATCAAACTCTTCAGGCACTGCAGTTAAATACTGTGTTTTTCTAGGAAAGAATGCCAATGCATGCAGTGCTGTTGGAGAGAAAATGGTCTAGAAAAAGAAAATTAAGAAAACTCAGGGCCTAAGTACTGCTTTCTGGAACTGAGGGAGCCAGACTCCTCTGGGGAGTGGGGAAGAATAGCAATTTCTGAAAGGTGATTTAGCTCTTCACAAATCTTCCTCTGGGAGCATCTCATTTCTAATTAAAGTGACTAAGAGTAGGTCCTTGCAATTTGCTCTGACAGTACTCGGGGCTGAGACACTCAAGTCCTGGGAAAGGAACATGGTGTAGCATGAGATTTGTTCTTTATGTGCTGTCATTGAAAACACACTCAAGCTGAAACTCTCCTTTTTCTTTCTTGCACCCACACTCTTAACTGGTCTGGGTGACATGTAGGACATGGTGGATACAGGAGGAAAGTTGGGCTGCTCCATACTGAGCTTACCCCATCTAAAGTCCTTACTTCTTGACCTTCCTTTCCAGACTGTGTTGTCCATCCAGGACCTTCTGCTGCCTCTCTAGTCCCACCAAGAACCTACAGAGGGGCAGGGCTACTACCTGGAGCAAGACTTGGGAAAAAAATGTTCAAAAGGGCCTTAAGAGGCTGAAATGGAGTTTCCACATGTGGTTTTGAACCAGAACTTTCAAAGGGTGTAGGACAGACTCTGCTCGAGTTTTGAAAACATCTGAAGTCTAAAAGGGTGTTGAAATCAATAGGTATTAGGAACTGCAGCAAGCCTGGAATTCTCAGGTGATGGCAACCTTTACTTGTCTTAAAGCCTAAAAATAGAGCAGAGCATTTATAAAGTCAGCTTTGGGAACTTGTGCTCTCTGGCTACACTTCGGGTTTGCTTTCACTAAGTGGAGAGAGGTTGGCAGGAGTCTCCCTGTGCCCTTTCAATGCCCCTCTTTGTCCAGACACTACAGAAGAAACCTGGGATATGTTACCATTACTGTGCTCTCCAGGAAACCATCAGAGGGAGGTTTTGATGAGACGTTGACTCTGCCCTGTTGAAAAGGAAATTTAAGTTTCTGAAAGCCATTTTGGAAGCACTGCTCTTAGTTCCTGCAGAGTCTCAGGAACTGTCAGATTGACACTTTACTTATTATTTTTCTTTCTCCTTACATCAATACTTCTAAAAAGAATCAGGACACACAAAAGCTGCAGACTCCCTGAGGCCTTTTTGGAATTGACACAGCTTTTACACATCAAATGGACCATTTTCCTCTGTTAACTCTTGAGTCCACACTGAAAAGCTGGTCATCAAAGACACGCTATAAATGTGAACAAAAATGAAGGAATTTGGGCTCTATAAGCAAACACAAATGGACACAGAAATGAATCTGTTTGAAGGGGTAATTCAAATTGTTCAGAGTAAAAATAGCAGGATGCTTCATCCTTTAGTTTAAAAAAATTGCAGAATATTTTAATGTAGACTTCAGGCAAGGAGCACAGACTGAACACAACTACATATATCTGTTCTCCTATATGCAATCAGCTACTCTGGCATTCCAAATGCTGCACAGGCACATATTACCAGAGCCCTCTGACAGTCTCTTCTTCTCCAATATCTTAAATAGCTTTCTAAATCTCACCCTAAGTCAAGCTGTTATCCTTTAAAACAAGATCTTTAAGCATATTGCTGACTTATTATGTGCACAGACTCAGTATCATTTGAGGTGGTTGCCTTGATTTACAGCAGCTTATTCTGAAGTTTTCTATGCTTTGAAATGCTTAAGTGCTACTTCATTCATTCTTGGGTGTGAAAAACACCAATTCAACATCAGCAACATGGTCGTTCTCCTACCTGAAGAGTTGTGTACATATCTAAGAACAATCAATAGAATTCTTTAACCCTATTCAGGGAGATATTCATTCATTTGCAGAGCAGCCTTACAAACCAGTTGCAGGAAGAAATATCTCCCCCCCCCCACCATTCCCACTGTTCATATGGATAATAGAAAACTATATTTCAAGGTCAAAATTCAAAAAAAGATCTATCTGTTTGTGGAAGTACAGAAGCAGCCAGCAAAACCACACCTTCTCAGATCCCTTTAAGAAATGGCAGCACGAGATACATTGAGGAAGGCAAACTAGGCCCCTGATGTCATTAAAGGGTATTAATCAGTGATACACCCTAACACTTCCAGTGTCCTCTTGTCATAAAGCATAAGGTTTGAAGCCAACAGCCTACAAACATTTAGGACAGACCACCAGCATCTACATTTTCACATCCTCCCTGATCTGTTAGAAAGGAGGCAGCTCTGCCTTGTCATTTGAAAAAAGGAAACAGAATTTGGCTTTCTACCAGCTGTCTTTCACAATTTTCAGTTGTCTCACCCTTTCCTGTCTTATAAACTAAAGACCAGCATTTTCTTTCCCATCTCAAAGCAATGTCATTCACTAATGCAAGACTTTTACAGCAGGAGAGACTTATTAATAATCACCTTTGTTCTGGCATTCAAACACTTCTCATGCTATAGTATACATGCTGGGTTGTTTTTCCTTCCTTCCTTATTTCCCCTTAATATGTGGTTATGAAATTGCCTGATTATTACAAATGTATCACAGAACATATGAGATAGATGTACCAAAATTAAGGCTGTTTTTACATTTTCTTCTGTTGTTCATTCATTATACATTTGATCATCACATGAACTGCCACGACATGAGTGAGTACTGCTTTTCTTTTTTTAAATTCTGGCTTTGGGAACTCAGGATAATTCACCCTCACTGCTGAAGCCCTTTGAAACTGAGCCTTGGCTCATACTGAGAGCACAACAGAGAAATACCTGTTCATTCATAAATTTTTACTAGTGATGAGAGCAACGAAAAATATCTCTAATTGTTCAAGCAGGGGGCAGTGTAACGCTGACTTTCCACAAGAACTTCTACTGAAAAGAGAAAGAAAAGCTCTGAAAAGAACTAGTAATCTCGGTTCTGGCTGTATTTCATTTTCTCCTATTGATGCACTCTTTTCAATGCTCACTTGGTAATTATCTCAGGACAAGAAGCAACGTGAAGAGAAGGACTCCTGACAACTGTTAGACCCGGCAAGTTCCAACAGACACGATACAGTGTCCCCTACTTATACCTCTCATTTTTCCTCATTTCAGGAAAAAACAAACCCTTAAAAAAATGCACCCAGCTACGAGAGAAACCAACAACGTGTCTGCAAACCATGTGGCTGGCAGCAGCCAGCACCAAGCCCTTGGTGTCACACGGAGCCCAAGCACGTTTGCCCAAATTCCACGGGGAAGAAGCCAAACAAATTCCCCCTCACTCGCACCCTGCTCAGGCTTGGAGGAGACCGGGGTGCACCGAGACACCTCCAACCCCCCCAAAACTTCCCAGGGACCGGCTTTAGAGCCGGGGCACTTCCCGGAGGGGCTGAGGCAGAGCCCCCGGAGCAGCACTTACATGTGCACGTCGGGGCCGGCTCCGGTCGGGGTTCGGTGGTCAGTGCGGGGGCGCGGGGCGGGCGCGGCCGCCCATGGATGGCCCGCGGAGCTGGGGATGAGTCCCTGCTGGCCTGGGGATGAACTCCGCGGGGCTGAGTCCCCGCTGTCCGCGGTGCTGAACCTCGGTTGTTTTCAGTCTCTGCTGTCCTGGGGATGAACCTTCGCGGTGCTGAGCCCCCACTGCCTGCTATGCTGAGTCCCTGCTGTCCTGGGGATGAACTCCGCGGTGCTGAGTCCCCGCTGTCCGCGGTGCTGAACCTCGGTTGTGTTCAGCCTCTGCTGTCCTGGGGATGAATCTCCACGGTGCTGAGCCCTCGCTGTCCGCGGTGCTGAACCCTCGCTGTCCGCGGTGCTGATCCTCGGTTGTGTTCAGTCTCTGCTGTCCTGGGGCTGGACCCCGGCGATGCTGAGCCCCCACTCCCTGCTGTGCTGAACCCCCGCTGTCCGCGGTGCTGAGCTCCCACTCCCCGCTCTGCTGAACCTCTGCTGTCCTGTGGCTGGATCCCCGCGGTGCTGAACCTCTGCTGTCCTGGGGATGAAGCTCCACGATGCTGAGCTCCCCGTGTCCGCGGTGCTCAGCCCCGACTCTCTGCTGTGCCGAGCCCCCTCTATCCCCGGTGCCGGGCTCTCAGCGCGGCCGGACGGGGCGGGCGCTGCCCTTGGTGCTGCAGCCGCCGCCGGCGCGGTCCCGGTGCTGCCTCATCCTGATGCCCGGGGCGCTGCTGGGGCACAGCCGGCCGGGAGCGCCCCGGAGCCGCTCCCTGCAGCAAGAGCCGCCCGCCAGTCTGGCATGGGAGCGAACCCTGCCCTGCCCGCCCTCCCTCCCGCTCTGCCCACGCCGCTGCCCTCCGGTCGGGGTGGATTCGGGGTGGTTCCAGCCGGAGCTGGGGGAGTGCCCCGAGCCCTCCCCAAGGGCTGCCCCGAGCAGGCGTGGCAGGAGAGCCGTGCGGGGAGGGCAGGGCTGCCCAGCGGGCGGGGGGCTCCCTGGGGGCTCTCCCCTTCACACACCGCGCTCCTGCCTCATCTGGCTGTGCCCCCTCCCCGCTGGGAGTGCTCAGAGCTGCCGCCCCCCATCTGCCGTGCCCAGGCTCATTCCATTCCTTACCCAGGAGATCTTGTTTCCCAGGAGGTGATGGAGAAGGGGTGTGTGTGTGTGCGCCAGGAGTGGAGTGAGAATGAAACCAACATGCAGAATAATCAGTCAAAGCAATCAATTCTCTCCCTCACATGGCAGAGGAGAGCAGGCAGAGCAACAGCTCCAAACTGCAGCCAGGAGCACCGGTGCGCCCTTCTGCACTCTATTCCGAGTGGCAAAAGCAAGTGTTCTTCCCAGGAGCACCCCCAGGATGCTCCCACTGCATCCCACACGGTGCTCCAAGCCCATGACCTGCCCTGTCCTTCCCACCAGTGCAGCTCCCCTGCTCTGCCTTACCTGGCTGCAGAGTTCCTCACCTCATCACTCCCCCCATTGCCATTACCAACAATGCCATCCCAGCCCACCTGTGGCGTCTCTGGGAATTGAATCCCAGAGGATTCTCCGCCTGGAGAGGTGATGGTGGGAGGCAGTGCTCGCTCTCAGGGCTCACTGAACACCATGCACAAGAGTATGGCACGATGCTGATCTGCCCCAAGTTCTCCTTCCCTCACCCCCTCACATCACTGGCTCAAGTGAGAGCACTGAGTAAGAGGAGTTTTTTCACCACCCTTTAGTCTGGAATCCATGAGGATGAGATCCTCTCAGCCAGCTGAGGATGTTATTAGATGGAAACACCTGAGGGCACCAACCATTTCAGCAGCCACCACTGAGAGCTTGGTGTGGCTCTGTGAAAGCTCCCCAGACCCTGCCTCTGAGAAGCATTTAAAGACAGCTGAGGCAGGGCTTTCATCCCCCATCCTTGGCCAGGTAAGTTACTCTCACCAGGCTGAGCTGTGCTCACAAATGTGAGGAGAGTCTTTTCCTACTAAGAGATTTTGTCCGGAATAAAGTGCAGAGTGTAATAACCTCTAACTATTGTGGGCAGCCCCCACACCTGCAGCATTCTCTGCACTCTGTTTCAGCTCTGTCTTTCTGTGCTGGTGTCCCCTGTCCTCTAAAATGTGCTGCTTGCTTTGTTCTTGCCCCCAATTCGGGCTTCTTGCAGCTCACTGAGAAACTCCTGAGGGCCCACACCAATAAACATGTGAGGAGGATGTGGCTGTTTCCAGGCTCAGGGAGAACAACATTCTGTGGGGAGAGACAACCCCTGAAGATGAAAAACAAAAAGAAAGGAAAAATAGAAAGAGACTCCCCAGCTACATGCTGTTGAGATAAACTTGAAATGATAAGTTGCTGCACAGACACAAATCTCTGCTTTGCTGGCTAACGTAGCTTGGGGTAAAGCAACTGGGATGATTTTTTTTCTCTAAGCACAAACCCCCGGTATCTTCACAATATCTTGGTATTTGTCTCTGTGCTGGTTTTGCCTGGGGTAGAGTCGATTTTCCTCATAGTGCAGAGTATGTAGTTGTGTTTCGGATCTGGGCTTGAAACTGTGGATAGTTCAAGGGTGTTTTTGTTACTGCTGAGCAGCACTTGCAGAGTCCAGGCCTTTTCTGCTTCTCACCTCACCAGTGGGGTAGGAGAAACTGGGAGGGGGCACAAGCAGGACAGGTGACCCCAGCTGACCCAAGGGACATCCCATACCTATGGACACCATTCTCAGCATACAAAGCTAGGAGAAAAGAGGGGGACATTTGGAGTGATGGCTCTTGTCTCTCCAAGTCCCCACTGTGTGGGATGGAGCCCTGCTTTCCTGGGCATGGCTGAGCCCCTGCCTGCCCATGGCATGTGGGGAATTAATTCCCTTTTGGGGGTTGATTGTACATGTGGCTCTTGCTTTACCTATTAAACTGCTTTTATCTCCACCCATAAGTTTTCCTGCTTTATCCTTCTGATTCTCTCCCCCATCCCACTGGAGGGGAGGGAGTGAGTGGCTGTGTGAAGGTATTTTCACCCAGGGTTAAATCATGGCAGTCTGACACTTACCCCTTCAGGGTTCCTTTTTCTGCCGTGGACTTGTCTGTCACCATAACAAACTAATTAAGGATCAAATGTATTTGCAGGCTCTGGCATAAATTATATTTCCTTTTTAAGGCTTGGGAATACTTGTAAAAGGTCAATTTAACTTTTTTTTTAAATTATTTTTAATTGGGTAGATGGGAAATGGAGGTTAGACAAAACCAACCTTTTTTCATGTATCTTCTTTATATGCTTATCTGCCAGGTTATCAGAAAAATATTAATTTTAAGATGGAGCATGGGATTGATTTGTAGTCTTTCTGCCACATAATATCCCAAAAAAATTTCAGGTATGGAATCAATGCATTATTGCTCCATGTGTCTATACAGCCACATTTATGTCCTTTCTAATTGTAACTTCACTGGAAAATGTTCACCACTTATATTTTTATGCACAGTTTTTTCCCTAAAAAGAAAAAGAATCCCAGCAGTGCTCATCCCTCAGTTATCAGGAGGACCTTTCTTAGTAATCTTAATAATCAACAGCTTACCCACTCCATAAATCTGCAGCTGATAAAATACTGACAGCACTCCCAGTTGCAATTAATGATGCCAGATTAACATATGTGAAGCAAAAAAGTGGGAGGGAAAGGGGGCACTGAGGAAGTCTCCAGTCTGTTATTATCAATGCCCATTGAAAGTATCCAAAGCATTGTTGTGGGTTTCTGGTGATGCATCTCAGGATTAAGTGGAAACTCTCAGCTTCAGGACCAAGAAAAGCTACCCTTGGTTTTCTTAAAAGGCATTTAGCAGAAGGGTCTGAACTTCTGCAAGTTGCCTTTCATCTTGATTAACTTTGCATTTTGCTATTGCAACAGTTTCTTATGAAAAGAGTGTGCTGAGAAATCTATTTCTAATATTATACGAAACAAGACTGAAGTCGTTTCTGAATAAACATTTCTAGAAAACGTGTGGGTTTTTTCCTGCAGATCATCAACTATTTGAACTGCTGGAGAGTGCACCAAAAATGTTCATGCTTTGCTGAGGGCAAGAACAATTCTTGTATGAGAGGATCCAGTTACTGATGGCTTCAACTAACCTGTCCCATTAAACTCAACAAACCAAATGGAACTGTTGCATCCTACCAAAACCAAGCAAGACCATATTTCTCTGCAGGAGGGAAAACATGGAAATAAGGAAGAGATTTAAGAAGGGAATTGAGTGAATGAAATATTGAGACTTCAGATTGCTCTCAATGTTGGTAACTTTGAAAGCTCTCCAGTCCTTATTGAGCTCAGTATTCTTTACCCTCAAATATTCTTGTGTTCCCAGCCATACTGCAGAAAGAGGATTGCAAGAGAATGCTGTAACATATTCATGATAAGCAAAGTTTTTTCCAGGGACTGACATTTCATTTAGTCACTGATAAACTTGATCTGATCCTTCCTTCTAACACACACAAGTGTTAAGCACCAACATTTCCAGCTAACCTTTTCAGCTAAAATACAAACAGTAAAGAAAAAAGCATTAAGAGTACAAGCAATCTTGGTTGGATTCTAATTTTTCCCCCCTTTTTTTGCACTGGTTCCTGCTCCTGTTCCAAAAATGACAACCAAAGGGCCAGGAGAGAAGCAGCAAAGCTCTGCTGTGCTTGTGGAGAAGCCAGTGGAGAAAGATGGGGCAGGAGGAAGGGCTCCAACTGGTATTTAAATTTATGTATGAGTATTTATAACTCATTAAAGACGTGGACAACCAAGAGCATATTTAATTTCCTGTAAGCCCACACAGAATCAGCTGTACCAGCATCCTACTACAAATATCCCACTGGAGATTAGCATCCAGGCCTATCTGGCATAAAATTTAAAAATTCAACAAGATAATTACAACACCTACGATAGGTATTCCTAATTCTTTCCCCAAATGGGCCCCCCCTGAACCAGCTCTGACCCAGGAATCAAAGGCAGAATGTTGCTTTGCAGCTTTACATTACTTTTAGCACCTCATGAATTTTGCATTCCCCAGGGCTGTTGGCTGGGATGACTGGCAGCTTACAAGGCTATCTCTGAATAGTAACCCTGTTGGCTGCACTATCTCATCTCATCTCCTTCCACATAAGAAAGGGAAATAAATGCCAGAGTGGCCTCCTATTAGGAGACATAATAAGCAGAATACATTTTTATTCCTCACTCTCTGTCTAGCTGGGAATCTTTATATTTAAGACAGTTTTATTGACTACAGTGCCCTTTTCTGCCTTTTTAAACTTCTTTTAGTGATCTAACTGACCAGGAGCAATCTCCCCCCAGCAAAGAAAAACCTGATCATAAAAAAGTGATATCCCCTCAGATGACAGAAGCAGAAGGGGAACAAAAGTGATGGCTTGATTGAAGATACCAACAGCAGTAGGACTGGTCTGACAAGTGCTTATTTCTTTTACCTTATTTTATTTCAAGAACAATTTATATGATAATCACATCTAGTGCAATTTTTTCTCATTAAAAGGATATGATCCTGACATGCCCCCCCACCCCCCCAAAGTCTTCTGTTAATAAATTGGATGGTTAACACTTGAATCTGAAGAAACTCTAGAATACAAGTAAACTTGTTTAATTTCTCACAGAACCTCATTCCCACCATAAATTATAATACAGGAAAAAAAAATCAGTTACAAGTTAAAGAGCTTCTTCCCCAAAGCTTTGTAGAGCCTTTGTACTTTTCTTTATTCCCTTTCTCTCTTTTAAGTGTTTCATTATTTTTGCTCATCTTTCCAGCATTTAAGCTATGGTTTCCTTTCTCCAGAGGGTACAGGTTAGGCATGAGCTGCCAGATGGCTAATCTTACACTTGGGCATGAAAATTCTTCTGTCAATGATATTAAAAAAAATAAAAATTAATAAAAAGAAGAATATTTATTCTGTCTCCATGTAGAGCTAATTATGTGTTTCATTAATTTCTTTCTCGGACCTTCTCAGGCTTTTTTTATAGCATTCAGTTCATTTTTTTGTTCCTCTGTTCAGAGTATTGTAAATTGGCAGAATTTCAAGGAAAAAGGATTTTATTCTAATTGCCTGGTGGAGAACATTTACATCTGTTAATGCCAAATCTTCCTCTCCTCTGAAATGAAATAACTACCTAAGGGAAAAGAAGCCCACAAGGTACAAAATTGCCTACAATTCTGTGATTACTAGAGAGAATTCACAGTAATCATGTGATTTCCTCATACTTTTCTTTCTTTACAAGTATTCCCATGGACAAGATTATTGATAAGGCTCTTCCCTAAAACATTGCACATGCAGAAAAATCAACATAAGGCTTTTTGCTAGTTCTTTTTCATGGGAATCAATGCACATGAACACCTGAAATAAGAGTCCCCAAAAAATAATGTTTTCTGGGTTTTGGAACAAAAAATCCCTATATAATGAATATTTCAGAGGGTGGGAAAGACACAAAATTAAACTAGATATTCCATGTATGAATGACAACATAAGGAGAAATTCCTTTCAGAATTTGGGTTTGTTTTTTTTTTGCAAAACAGAGAATTACAAAATCTCAACTGATTTTTACATGGCATTAATTATAGGTTAAAGAGACATTTTTCCTTTTTCACAGTAAGATATTTTATACCTACTTTCACTGTCCTCTTTTAGAGTACAACCTGTAAATGTGACATCATTTTAAAGGGGAAAATTGCAAAATATTGATGTTAGAATATATTTTTAAAGCAAGTGTTTAACCCCCTATTACAGAAATGGCCACTCTGTGGAAAACATCATGTTAACACTAAACCTTCATTTCTAGTTCAAATTTGAAGCACAAACCCATTTCCCTCTTTTCACCCCCCAGAAATATGCTCTTCTAAAACACTGGTTTTGATAATTCTTAGGGAAAGAACACAAACTCTGCCACTGACAGTCTGATCCTACAGTGTCCAAAACCATTGGATTAATGATATTGTCAGACATAATATCAAAACTGGTTTGCTCTCCCTCCCCTCCCCTTTTCCTCAGGGACAATTTCAAGCAGTTTAGAGCTGGGGGATATTTAAGAGCATCTCTGAGCTCCCACAGGGACCTTCCCCAAGCCCTGCTGAGCCTCTTGTGCAGTGACAAGGTCCCAAGAATTCAGCTACACCTCACAATTCTCCCCTTGCACAAGGGAAATTGGATAAAATCTTAGCATGGCTTTTGAATTTCTTCAAGTGTTTGAAGGAGCCAAGAAACAGACCCAAGACTGACCCTGTGATGATGTGATGGGAGTTATCAGCTAAAGCAAGCTGGCTGAACTTTCCAGCATGACTTAAAAAACTTCTAATCTCAGGAAAAAAATTAAAATAAAGCAGAATTAGCCATCTAAGGTGTTTCAGAAGGAAGAAATTGTTGGAAACTTCTCCAGGACTGTCAGTGACCCGTCACAAGCAGCTACTCCTGGAAGTAGCACAGTGTGATCAGCACTATTTGAGAGCAAGGTCATACAATGGCCTTTTGCTGGCTTTGAAACAGTGACAAAGATGAAGGATTGGCTCATGCACGCATCAATCTCTCTGCCTGAAGGAAACAAGTCCCAAAATAATTAACAATTTGCTACAGGAGAATAAAGTCCCTCTCAGCAGCCTGAACAACAGAGAAAATCAGCAGAGGTGACAGCTTTGTTCACAAACCCACCAGTACATTCCTGTCCACAGATGTTGAATGAAATCAAGAGGCTCCAGGCACTTTATTTGTCTATTTTTTTCCTTCTGTCTTTGATCTTCCAGGCCAAACACTTTAATCTGTCTTAGAATTTCATAACATTGTAGTAGAGAACAATTAGAAACAAAATAAAGAACAATTTTTCTTTCCTTAAAATAAACCCCCACAAGACAAAGGCTATTCCATAGAACTTTGGATTGCTCAGATTTGTGGATACCTCATCTCATCCTGCATTTTCAGCACACAAGAAAAGATTCAGGAAAAAACCATCTGAAACAATCAAATATCTTTTTGTGTGTGTTGCTAAGTTCCTTTTAGCAAACTCTGTGTTGATGCCATCATTGTTGTGCTATGAAATGTGACTGAAAAACCCCCAAAAAGCCAAACCCAGCTCTCAATACCATTTTAGAGTCCCCAATTTGATACTTGCATAAAATGAACGTAATAGTAGAAATCACAGATGCCAAAGTGGCAGCTGCCTGTGGATGAATCCCAGCAAAGCTGGGAAGTTTCCTGCTCCTGGGTAAGTACAAAAGGGAAGTCTGGGAGCAGAATCCAGGTCCTCTGAGTATCCTCAGCCTTGGGTAAGAGAAACTCCAGAAAGGCAAAGAGCTTTTATTCCTCTCCCTCATCTTTTGTACTGTACACCAACACTTCAAAGATAGGAGATATCTCTTATCACTCTCAGTGCAGTCCCTGGTGCATGAAGGGAGCTCAAGGGTAGGAGTTTTAAGCTCACCAGGAGTTTTGATATTTGGATTAAGAAGTGGCAGTCTCAATCAGAGCACCTTTCCTGCAGCCATTGCAAGCCAGGCCTGCACCCAGTAATGCCCTGTCCTGCACCATTGATATCCCCATCTCCATTTCTCTCATCCCTGAAGGATTCAGCACAGGCCACGTGCAGAATGACCTTAAATCCCACACCTCAAATGCCACAGGACAGTGTCAGAGGTGGGAAGTGTCAGATTAGGAGTTATGTACCTCTGCCACAACCTGACAGCTCAGAATCCACTGGCACATCTCTACTGAGGTGTGAGATTTTACAACCCCAAAAATCATGAGCAGCTACACACAGGTGTTGTCCCTGGGGTTCTGCCTTGGTGCTCAAGCACATTCCAGCCAGAGCAGCCTCCCAGCAGCCTGGTGAGCACAGGGTTAAGCACTGCAAATCCTTGGGCAGGGGACAGATGTGTCCCAAGCACCGCTGCAGTAAATCAGTGTGGGTGCCAATTGACTCCAAAGAAGTTTCTATTCCATTGCATTGAACTACCCCCAACACACTTTGTTTTCCTCCTGTGCCTGGAGCTCTTTCCTATGCTGGAAAATGAGTTTTTGGAATGACCCCCTCAGAGCATTTGAAATGCACTTTGTTTTAAAGGCAGCAGCATTTGAGCACTCTTGAAAGTGCTTGCCTGTTTCACGATAAAAACAAAATGTCAGCGCTGTCACCTTTGAAAGCCCCACAAATGGGTCTTTCACTGCACCATGTTCGGTACAGCTGTAAGTCACTGAAAGTTACACACAACATGCTCTTGTTTTGCAAAGAAGGTTGCAAGAAAACAGGATTCATAACAATAGATACATGATACACTACCATACAAAAGCAGCAAAAACTCTACTTAGCTTTCAAACAACATTGCAAGATTTGGAAATCTCCCCTGCCTTTTACATCGTGGATTTCATGTCATATCTCTCGTAAATCTGACTGCTATGCTAAACACTTCGTGCTCATATTCTGAGTTAAGTCTATGTAATAGTCAGCTGTGACATTTAAGAATCTTGTATGAGGTGGCTGAGCTTTGAGTAGCTTTGTCTCCATTGTTGACAGGTAAAACTATGCAAATATTTGAGCAAAAGAGGATTGACTATCACACTAGTAACTTCTTTTCAAACATCATTACTGAAGTGTGTTGCATGCTGTGTATAAAGCAATATGAAATATTCCACACTGAGCCCTGGCTGGTGATTTCTTTCTGGAACACATCTGTGCTTATTTAACATCTCTGCTACACAGAGCCTTCCCTGCCCTTCAGCAAGGGATGGTACCAGCCAAAGGACTCAGGTAGGAGAACATTATCTTCTTTTTTGATTAGACATTCACTTAGGGGAAAGAATGTGATCATTGAAATAGTGGTGGAAAGTAGGTTCTCTGTACCTGTAACTTTTTCTCCTTTCTGATGCTATTCAGCATGGGAGATCAGACACCTATTTATTCTTCAAACAGTGCCACAAGTCCCCAAGTAGGTTAGGGGATGGATGCATATGTGGTAGGAGCAGGAGAAAGTGAAAGAACATTCCTTTTGCTCAGACACAGGTCAGGAGATGACAGTCTGACAAGGTACACGTCAGTTTTCCAGTGAAAACTCTTGAAATGATGGGGGGTTTTAAATGCCAGCCATTGCTTTTAGCCAGTTGGGTTTATATTCCTCTAACCTACTTTGCTTAGACTCCACGTGAGCCTTCTCAGCAGACCCCAAGGTTTTAGTTTCTCCCCAAATTAAAACAATGAGCTCGAAGAGAGAAATTGAGAGCATCACATGGACTCCATCCTCACAGTGCCACCCCCCCGACTGGGTGTGCCAGCCTGGGAACATCCTTACCTGTGTGTGCTTTTCAAAACCCTTCAGATCCCAGTTTAAGCATATTTTGCCTCTATTCTTTGTACTTACAAACAAAAGCTGTCCTGACCAGCCTTTTCCTAATCACTGAGCAGAACAGCCACGGTAAAAACCCCTCTTTCCTCCCCTGCTGCCCACAGTTACTGCCCAGCTCCCTCATTCATGTGAACAGACCTCTTACCTGTCAGAGTTTGTACTATTTGCCTCCCTCCTCTATTTATTCAAGACAAGCAACCAAGGGAAGCTCTGAATGATGTAGTTTAATTAAGCTGCAACTCCATTAACCCAGATCCCCCAGGAATTACCCAGCAATCCTTCACCTGCAGATCATCCTCCCTTCTGATGTTTCCACAGTGAGAGGAGCTTCCACTGATCCCTCACAACTCAGCTTGAGCTTTGCCTTTCCACTGGTTTCTTTGTTGCTGTAGCAAATTTCTGCCTCCTTTTTATACCTTCTAGAAATGGGATTTATCTCACTTAAATTTAGGGGTTTACAGAGCAGAGGGTTTTATAACAACCTTAACTGGCCATACAGTCTCTCATTGCTCTCAAAGAAAAGAAAGAAGCACTCCTGGAGCAAAATGTGCTTTGTTTAGGTGTCTTCAATCTATTCCAGCACATCTATTCTCCTTCTAACAAGGAATTAACGTAGACAGTGATTTGGGGTACAAATAACTGAGGCAAAAAGGACAAATCCCACTTTTAGAGAATCAAGTTCCTATTTATAAAATGTTTAGCCCCTCACAGCTGAGGCTCAGCCTGAGCACCTGCCACAAGATCATTGTCCTGCAGGCAAAAGGTTCTGAGTTGGGAGAGTTAAAAACTGACTAAGGTTAGAAATAAATCTATTCACCAGCTGTAGACATGCCTTTCACCCTCCATAACTCCAGACCACAGCATTTAAGGGGTTTGCATCACTTCTACATTTCTTTGGCAGAAAAAAAGAAGTACAAGATAATTCAGTCTACCTCTCCTATTGTCTTCTTGACTCAAATCAAGCCTGACAGCTCCTTGTGGCCCTGGCTTTTGTTCCAAAGCCTTACTTCCATTTAGAAGCCTTTCCCTGAAATGCAGGAATCCCAATATCACCCCAATCTTCCTCTGTCCTGATCCTTCCAACCTCAGACTGCATTCAGCCTTTGTTAAAGCCAACAGCCAATGACCCCTCACACTTGAAAGTTCCTCTTTCAAGCTGAACCAGAAAAATTGCAGCCTCAGCTCTAGAAAAGGGAGACCAAACTGTATGAGCATGAAACCTGGTTGCTCCAAGTCTCCTTTTATTCCAACCAGCAGCAAGTCAGGATTTTGCAAATCAATTGTCTGGGTAGGTCTCTGCTGTTCAAAAGTATTTACTGAAAGAATCACCCAAATGTAAGTACTGTGGATTCTGCACTTGCACTGCTTAATGAATACCACATGGTTGATGACATTTTATCTATTATTATGATTTCAAGGTGGTGACTGGAATAAAGATTAAGTGAAACTCCTCTTTCTAATGACCATTTAAGCAAACAGACAGGCCACATTTTCCTGATCTTTACAAGGCTTGTTTGGGCTTTTCTGGAATCAGTATAAATTTTGTGACAAAAATCCCTGAGATTCAGTAAAGTTTCAAATGAAGCCAGATTATTTATTATTATTCTCATAATCACAAAACAACTGAGCACTATCGGGGTGCCACACATTAAGCTGATGGTATAACATAGTTTTTTGAATCCAATAAATCCTGACATGTAACTGTGTAAACAAGAGCCAAAGCTTTCTGGAAAACACAAAAGGAACCTGTGCAGCTCCTGGAATCATCCTCACAGCCCTGAACTGAACCATCCTTGGAAAATAATCTCAATCATGTCGGCAACACCACTGCAAAAGGCTGATTTCATCAGTGCTGGGAACTGGGACTCATCCTAACCTTTAGGAGATGCCTCATTGTGTTAAGACAAAGTCTACGGCCAAGACTCTTAAAATACAGTATAAATAAATGAACTTCCCATGCCCAGTTTTATTTGGTTGCATCTGTTACTCTCAAGGCAGTAGAAAGAGAATATTCTGTAGATTTTTGCCATATGCATTCAGTCCATAACCTCTTTTGAAAGGCAGATAAAAAGCCCTTATCTCCCCAAAACACAGATAGACAGCCTGGTCAATAAGAGATGATTCATGAAAGCCATTTGCCTTGTGCTGCTCTTCTCAGAGACTTGGAAGGGCAAGAAGGAGCATCTTACAGAGATTTATCAAGGTGATAATGGGAGAAGGGAGAAATCGTTCCTTGTCAAAGTTCTAATGGAAATCTAACACTATTTCCTTCACCACTTTGGAATGTTAAGGGAATCATTGTCTTAAACTGTACACACAATACATAGGAAGCACAGGGGATTATTTAAGAGTATCTGTGTCTCAGTGAGCCCAGCACACAACCAAAGGTCTGAAAAATAAACCTAAACCCAGAAGGCAGAAAGAACCCTGAGCTTACAGGCCCCCCCTTGAGGCTGAGGATCCTGCTCAGGCTCACCCCGAGGAAATACACCTTTCAAAACCCTTTGCAAAAGGAAATGGGAGTGCTTTTCCCCAATGCAAACCTGAGGAATTTGTGCAGAAAGAGATCACTGGGACCACTCGATGCTCTCCCATTTCTGTCAGTTCTCAGAACCTCTGCCACTCCCTGCTGCTCAAACCAGGAAAAGGAGCAGAATCTTTTGCCCTTCCTCACTTTGAATAGTGAATTAAGCAGTTGGATTCAGGGTAAGTCTCTCAAACGACACTGTTTAGGCTGCAGAAATAAAGAACAGAGAAGTAATTATCCCTCATTAAAATGCAGAGATTACAGGATTGTTCCTGTAGGGGTGGGTGCCCTCTGGGAAGGATTTGTAACCAGGAGGTAGGACTAGTTTTCCCTTAGGAAGTCTTTCCTGTCTAAGAGTATTTTTCTCAAAAATAGTTGGGTGTTTTTCTTTCCCTTCTCCTTTTGCATTCCAGAGGAAGATGCAGTTTCTCTCTGGAATGTGGAAGAGATGAGCAGATGTCACAGGCAGGTGCAGTGCAGAGGGCCTGGGGGGGAGGACAGGGAGGATAAGCCTGGAAGAGATCAGGAGGGGTGTCTTTCTCAGTTCTTTTTAGTGCTCTTGGCTTTGAAATAAATATTCTTGGATTCTTTCCTCTGCCTTGGCATTTTTGGGGGTACCTGCGTGTGTCTCACCCTACAGTTTCAGTATGTTAAAACTAAAAATGAGCAGGATTCCAAAAGATGATTTTGCAGTGTGGACAAACCCCTTGTTCCATCAAATGGGGGGTCTTAGTGTGAAGGAAGCTGCAAAGCCAGCTCTGTCTTTGAAACCCTGAGTAAACCTGAAACCTCCCTCACAGCTTGTCTGGGTACTTCATCTCTTCACACAGCCAGGGGAATCCAAAACACCACTCTTCCAGCTTCATTACTTCCCGAGGCCAAAATCAATGTAGTGCAGGGCTCAGGTGTTGGGTACAGAACCACCTCTGCCACTGCAGTGATGGAACAGAGCCTGTGCCAGCACAGCAGCCAGCCCTGTGCAGGCACTTCCCACATAGGGCAACTTGGTGGGGTTTTTTTCCTTCAAATTCATTTGCTAAAATGACCAGAAAGCAAATCCAACACTGGAATATTTTTGAGAGATTGAAGGCAAAGATGCAGCTGCAGCCCCGTGTAAGCTTAATGGGAAAATAAATTTCATATGAACCGAGGAGTGGATAATTATGTGTTGCCTAAGAAAAAGAAAACTGTTCCCTCCTAGAGCTTATTTCGTTTGGAATTTAAGTGCTGCTGGTGAATTTCCATTCATGGGAACAGAGGAAAATGGGCAGGAGAAGTTCCACAGGAGTTTGTATACAGGAGCAAGAGGATATGCCAAATTCATTTATTAGAATCATTGAATCATTAAATGGTCTGGGTTGGAAAGGACCTTATAGATCATTTAGTTCCAACTCCCTGCTGTGGGCAGGGGATCTGGCTTTTTCATGTTAAAAAAATGAGTATTTTGGACATGGTGAAGTAGTTATTTAATGAAAAAGGGACTTAGAGTGTTACACGTGAGTCAGTGCATTTCTTAAAAGGAAACAAACCCAGTGCTTTAAGGGAAAAGCTACAGCCTGCAGTTCCCTAATCATCTTTCCAGAGATAAATACACGGATCATAGAAGGCCACAGTGGTTCCTCTAAACCAACAGCAGAATCTGCACAGGCAGATGAGGCAAAACTGCAGGAGGCTACTTAATGGTGCTCAAAAATAAGATCTAAAAAGGCAACAGCAAAACAAAGTGTCGCTCTTAAAAAAAACCCATCTGAAAACATGCAGAGACTGGAAAGAATATGCAATTCAGATTCCTCTGAAACTGTGATTGCAGGGACCAAAGGGTTTTTTCTAGGACATGCTACCCCACTGTCTGCTCCAGAGGGGTCAGGAGTGCATGAGTCAGGCAGAGTCACAGCGAGGACAAAACCAACCTTGAGGTCTGAAAATCCCGAGGTAGCTCAGGGCAAAAAACCTCACAGAAATAGTTCAGCACCAGCCTGGGTGGAAAGCAGAGGAATGTCTTGTCTGAAGAAAAAAATGAGGCAAGACACAAACCCAGGAGAGCCCAGACACAACTTCACAATTAAGGAAAGAAATTCTAACAAGGGCTGCCGTGTTCATTTTAGGTCATGCATTTTGAATTCACAGAATAAAAGGCTGGTTGGGGTTAGAAGGCACTTTTGGGTGCCATACAGTCCAACCCCCTACTCAAGCAGCTGCCCAGGACCATGTCCAGATAACTTCCCAATCTCTCCAAGGATGGAGCATCCTCAACCTCTGTGTACAAGCTGTGCCAGTGCTCAGTCACCCCACAGTCCAAATGCACCTGCCTGTGCATTCCCAGCCCTTGCAGATGGTTTGGCACTGGACAGGCCTCTAATTCCAATGCTGTGAAATGTTTCCTTCAACATGCATTTTATTTCCAGAGTCTTCAAACCTGTAAATCTCAACCGCAATACCTCTTTAAAACTGGGAAGTGAGCAGGACCTGCTGCTTTTAATTCCCTTTTTACTTTTGCTGCTCTGCTTCTTTTAAACTGAAGCCACAGCCACTTCATTTTGCTCCCCAGCATACACCAGTCGGTGGGATTTGATTTTGCTTTGCCTTTTTTTGTTGAATGGTGGAAGGAAACAGCCACATCCCAGCAATGCAGCACAAGCCACGGGCACTGGCCCCGAGAGCATCAGGGGGTGCTGCCAGAGGTGTGCCAGGGCAGATTGCAAAGGGCTGGGGGGAGCAGCAGTGTCCCAGGAGAGCTGCACCTCTCCCTGCTCCCCCAAAATCAGCCTCCTGCCAAGCCACACAAGGGCAGCATGCAGGGAAGTTGCGTGTGAGGACTCGTGCTGGCAGGGATGAGCAGCAGCTCCACGGCACAGAGCTGACCTACATTTCCAGCTGCAGAGGGACAGTGACCCACCGGGAATGCCACCCAACCTGCCACCCCACGGGGAGGGACACTGCGAGGGGCTGAGCCTTTTAAAGTGACACACAGAGCTGGAGCAGCCGGGTGGGGACAGGGGGGTTAGGTAAAAGAGCAGCACTTAATTACCACGGGTTATCTATAATTGACAATACCCTTTATTTATCTATAATTGACAATACCCTTTATGGTAAAATGAAGTCAGACAAGTCTGGAAGAGTCTCCAGGGCAGTAGTTGTTCCTTAGTGCCCTAACAAAGTTTTCCCTTTCCCAATCCCAGTCAAGCAATTCCAGCCCCACTGCTGTCCTGGCTCACAGCAAATGGATCAGCTACCCCAAGGTACAATTATTCCAACCCAAAAGAGCTCTGCTCTCATCACAATTTTAAGGCAAGGTTATTTCCATAAATGCTAGACTTGCCTCTTTGGAGGTTTGAGGTGTTACTGACAGCCATACAAGTCAGGTTGTGCAGATGCAAGAGATGCTGCCTTTTTTAGGTGCAATTAGCATTTCATTTCCTATCAATTTCCCCATCATGTTGAGCATCACCAGGGCAAAGGCAACATTCAAAAGAATGCTTCATTGCAGATTTACGTGATTAAAAAAACAAACAAATACCACAAACAAAAAACCCTAAGCAATTTCTGAACTAAAGGGCAGGGTTGTTTGTGTTTTTGGTTGGTTGGTTAGTTTCGTTTGAGGTGTTTTTGTTGCTGTTCTTATTGTTTGGGGGTTTTTGTGTGTAGTGATTAATTCAGTAATTACTGAATCAATACCAGGGAACATATCCAAAGCTTCAGGAAGGCTTGAATTCTATATATTTTCTAGCATTATTTAATTTCCCTCATGGATTTCAAAGGTTACCTTATTAAAACTTTTCTTGCAAAAGGTAAGTTTTTAGTGAATAAAAACAATAGAAAGGAGAGCAGGAATCTCCTTGGCTTTTGCACAAAGAACAGGGGATGCTTCCCTGCTGTCCCCAGCTCCTGAACAGGTACAGCAGCCCCGGAGAGGGCACCAAAGGGCACAGGACCCTCCTGGGGGAGCCCTGCCAGGCTGTGTTGGCATTTGGGTGGGTTGCTGAAGGTCATGAGTCCACCAGCTCACAAACCCAACCCCAGTGGCTGAACCTCTCACACCTGAAGAGGATTACTGTTGGCAACTCTTGGTCGCTTCTCCCAGCTTGGAGAAACTTTCCAAGGGAATTCATGGCAAAATGGATGTATCTCCATAAGTTTGGGGTTTAGTAAGAGGGTTTTTTCCTCACTGACCCCTCTGCTGTGAGCTGAGACCCCTCAGTCTCTGGCAGGAGAGCAGGCAGAAGATGAAACCACCATGTCACAAAACTACAAATCATTATGGTGTTTTCCTGATTACTCGGGGCCAACTGAGGACACCAAAAATCAAACAGGACTTCTCAACACAGAGAGAGACAGACCAACACCTGACAGAGCAATTTGCAAAGCTTCTCCCTGACAGGTTTGCCACCAACACCAGCCTCTGCTTTGATAGCCCTGACGTGTCATTTGTGCTATTCTTGCTTCCCCCAGCATTGCTGCAAACCACAGGCAATGCTCCTTTGGCTGCTCAGTGACAGCAGCAGAATGTCCCAGCACCCTGTCTGGGGTCAGCCCAGTCATGGACACAAAGACACCCAGAAAAGCAGCCTCAAGGTTTAGAGTCTGTAACAGAGGCATTCAGTGCTTGCCAGGGGTGTGTTATCACCCAGGGGAACTACAGGATCCTCACAGTGCCATAAGAGACAGGTCCCAGTGTCAAACCCACAGGTAATTCCTGTGCTAAAATAGTTTTATGAAGTCTTTGTGTAACCTTGACTGTCCTTCACAGAGCAACTGTGCAGAATTAAAGGAACAAATGTTTATGGCCTCCAGGCATATTATTTTTTTTTTACCTTTAAAATACATTAACTGCTTTGTAATTTAGATTTTCTGGTCTGGCTTTGATTAGAATAGAGCTGAGGGGCTGCTGTCCCCTGACAAACAGAAATGTCCACAACAGGACAGTTTTTAATACCCTGCACATATTGAATGACAATCTGCAAGGAGTGAGCTGGAGTTATTGTCCCTTAGTAGAAAGAGGCCTTAAAAGGTTTGCAGAGTGACCAGTTTCTTTCTACTTTAATGATATTATTGACTGGTCTTTTGCTATTATGGGTTCTAGGCACATGGTGTGATTTTTGGGAAGGTCCTGTGCAGGGTCCTGAGTGTTCCTTCCAGCTCAGGACATTCTAGGATTTGTGTGTCTTAACCTGGGGATCACTGGAGAGCCATTTTAAAGAGGCAATTTAATAATACTTAAGGAACAAGAGCTCATAGTATATTATTTTAAATTGAAAAATGAACTGTGAAAGGTTTAACAGTAGGGGTTTGATTTTCATGGTAATTGGATGTACACAATAGAATTCCACCTGGTTAAGAAATTATCCATAGGATTGTGGTTTCTGTGTCAGATACACCCCTGAGACTCTTGCAGCCATCCCTAAGACAAAGGGCAAAAAAACCTCAGAGGGTTTTCATGCTTACCTGTCACCTTGAGATAAATACCCAAACCCAACTCAGTCCAAAGGGAGCCTGACTGCCTGAAAAAGGCAGCAAGAAAATAAGAAATATTGGGGAAGCACCATGTTTATTGAAAGAATAAAAGATTAATTTCTGTATAATAAAATCGACACAAGGGGGTTTTTTACCATTGTATTCCACCAACAGTAAATTAAATGGTGTCAGAATTGATGGCTTTTCCTTCTGAAACAGCCACAAACAAGGCTGTGGAAAGGAACCAAACTAAGAATTCAGTTCATAATACTTAAAGAGAGCAGGAATAACCAGCAACCACTTAAGAACAGACTGTGTCAGTAACTTTGCTTTGTTCCTTTGACTCTAAAAATGCTTTAATTATCTTCTTGAGTTTGGGGGTTTTTCCTGTGTCTTAGATTAGGAATGATAATGTAAGCCAGTGGCACACAAAGAAAAGAGCAAAGATCTCTGGTGATGGGAAAGTCTCAACCATCCCCAAACCTCTGTCAGCTCCACGTATGAAGCATTTCCAGTGCAGGCTGTTCCTTCGTGCTGCTCTGCCTGATGAGTCACTGAGAGATGGATGGAGGAGTCTGTAGAGCAGCAGACATGAAAACTGCTCCTTCTTACAAACCAACAGAGGAAATTGCATACAGAACAACTATATTTAAAGACAGACAGCACAGAGCTGCATGAATTGTGCCCTCTCACTCCTGCCAGCACAGGAACCCCCTCTGGGGCTCCACTCCTGGGCACTGAATGCTGAAGGGAAGCTCTGTTGGCTTTTCTTTTTTCATTGCTGCCTTCATCACTATTCAGCCTGTATTTGAAAGGAGGCTGGCCTCGTGCAAAGGTGCCAGGGCTTGCACAGGGTATGGCTTTGTCTTGAAGCATTTACTAAACGTGTTGCTTGACTTTGCAACCCAATGCTCTCAAATTGGAAGTTACCAATTCCTGCACAAGGTTTTTCAAAGAGAAAAGGGCTTAACTTGTTAGCATGTGTGATCCAGGCAGCTCTCCATTGGCTCCATGAGAAAAGATGAAGTCCCAGTTCTAATCAAATAAGCAAGAGACTCCTCTTGACTTTATTAAGTCAGGCTTTACTTTGGACTTAGTTCAAAGTCCCCCACTCCAGGAGAGTTGAGGAGGAGGTGGCAGCACCGATTTGGGGCTTACATAAACACTATTTGCTGCCCAGGGAAGCAGCAGCAGCACACTCAGAGGCTCCTGCAGCCCTTCACTGCAGGTCAGAGCAGTGTGGAGCCCCTTTCCTCTTTGGGTTGAGGGCAGAGATGGTGCCCTCTAGAACTGGCACCACACAGCTGGCACCACACAGCTGCCCAGGTCCTTGGACTATGGGGAGAGAGGCACCTCTGTGGGACCAGGAGCCCAAGGATTTCAGCCAAAGCAATGTCCTTCCTTCAGCCTGTGAAAAATCAGGGACCTGACTCCAGAAGAGTCCAGACTTCCCAGAAGATTCTGTTCCAATATCTGCCCTCGATACTTGGCTCAGTCAAACACCCTGCAAAGCGCTCAGAGGGAGCAGTTGGCAGGGGAAGAACGAGGTCTGATTTGAACCCCTTGCTGAGGGCTGAAAGCCCAGAGCTCTGGCCACCTCTGCCAGCCCCTGGTAAGATCACTCAGCCAGGTATTCTGAGGTCTTAGAACAAGGCAAGAAAGATCTGGATTATTGCTCTTCTTTCCAGACACAGGGCCAGGTCATATTTCTGTTCTCCTGGTCGGGGCTGCAATCCCAGGCAGCAAAGGCACAGGGAGCTCTCAGCTCCCTCAAACACCTTCAGAGCTCTGCTACAAGGGCACTGCTTGTATTTTGAATACACAACACCTGCACAATTACCCTTTTGGGGCAACCTTTACTATTTAGAAACACATCAGTGTTCATTTTCCCCTTCCAAGACCTCTAGTACAGAAGAAATTCTGACAGCTGTTCTAGTTGTCAGACAGCAGCAAGAGTAAGAGCTGAAATTAGGAGCCAAGTAAAAACCAGTATTTTTATGCAATGCCAAGATGCTTGTTTGTGTTTTGTTGCCAAACAACTCACAGCAAATTGCTTGGAAGAGAAGGATCCAAAGTGTTTTTGCTCCCCAACAAAAGTTAATAAATGGAACAGCCACACTAAGTAATAAAGAGAAAATATTTCTAATTTATGGAATGTTGCAAAGGCTATATTCATCAATTTACTCTGGAGAAATGGACTGTAATAATAGTTCTCATTAAACATAGCGAGGAAGGAAATTAAAACTGACTTAAAATAGAAAGCCTCAGTATACAAACACTGCTGAATGACAGTGTCCAGATCCTAAACAAAAGGTCCAGGTCCCTGGGAGGCAAATGTGAGAGTGACTCATGCCCAGTGCTCTGCACCACAGAGGAGGCAAGAGCCAAGCAGGGATGTGCCCACACTGACTCCAGCTTCTGTAAATTAAGAATAGCTTTTCAAGGGAGCTTTGGGTACCTCAAAGAGTAACTAGAAACTTATTTTCCTGTCCATCAAGCGAGGCAGCATGCTGTACATTTGAACTGGCAACTAAATTAATCTAGTTCATTAATTGCCATTTTTCTAAACCATCATAATGCCTTTTATGGATTCTTCTCGTGGTGTTTCTTATCCACTGTTTCAACCCCAGTATAGCTCAACCCAGAAATTTCCACCATCTTCCCAAATCTTCTTTCCTCTCACTGCAGACAACAGTCAGCCAGTCCTAATTCCCAGGTAATACCTTCAATTCTCCTTCTAGGTCACAGATTTTTATGCATCTTAACTCCAAAATTAAAGGTATTCCAAAAGAATAAAGCTCAACCCCTAGAGTTCACCAGCTAAAAATCAGAGGGTCTATCTCCAGAGGCAAAGAACTGGAAGCCCAGCCATCTAGGACACCTCTAATTCCTATATTTAATCCTTTAGATTTAAGCATAAAACTATACATTTGTCACTGGATTCCAATACAAGCCCTTAGTATTTACAAAACCACACACAAAATACTAACCATGGAAATCCCCTTTAATTTTCCAACCTGTTATTATTTCCATACTTCACTATGAGATGTTTTAAGTGAATAAGAGTTTTGCTTCATCTCCCTGGGTCTCGCTAGTAGAGCTGAATCTCCTCACAAAGCTCCAGGGACATAATTCACTTTATAAGAAAAGAAGCAATAATACCAGCAATGCAACCATTAGTGAGAAAAAGGGAACATTGTAATTACTGTTAACAATATAGGTGTTCTTCACACACTGCAGCCTTCTCAACTTCCCTACATGGAGAGCTAATTTTTATACTCTGCTTTAGAGAAAACATCGAATCAATTACAGAACTGTAATGTTCAGGTTTTGCATCTTCTCGTTGGGATTTTGAAGAGATGGAAAGAAGAGAAAGCCCAGTCACTCCTGAGGAAAAAGCACAGCTTGAGGCCTGATTTTTTAAAATATATCATCAAAAACATTGTGGCAACAAAAGGGGAGGGCAAAGAGGACGGTGACAAGCAGCAAATGCTGCCCACAAATCCTGACTTGTCTGGGATTTTAAGAGATCTGATAATGTTTGGTAAAGACAAGCTCCTCACATGACTCCTCCAACCACGTCCCTAGCAGAGAGTTTCACTGCCTATTGAAGATTTCCTTGTATTTACCAGTGGAATCTCCTGGTACAACGATGCTCAATTACTCCTACCAGTGATCTTCTCTCAGTCTCCCATTTCCTCATCCTGCCTCCCACACAGACATGCCCAAAACAAGCTAATAAGTGCCACAGAGAAGATCACATCCCCCCTCTGTATCTGTGGGTTTTTCTGATGGCACCCAGCAGAATTTTTAGCCCCAAAGCTCAAGGGTTTCGTAATCACCACACTCATTCTGTTGGGTGCACAAGGAATTTCTCACTGAAAGCACACAGCCCCTGCAGAGCTGGGTAAAACTGAGTCCCTGCACAGTGTGGGGGTGCAAGAAGCCCTGCAAACCATTTCTCCTACAAGTGCTGCCCCCCAGACCTCTGCCTGCCCTCTCTGGCCAGGGGCACCCACTGCAAGGGGCTGGCCTGGCAGGGCAGTGCACATCTGGGAAGGAACCAGTTGTTACTCAAACAGCTGCCCCAGTTTGCAGCTGGAGATACTCCAGCCAGCCCCAACAACTGGATTGTTCATTCAAATCATCTGATTGCAAGCGTTTCCCTTTGTACTCCCAACAAAAGAGAGAAAGAAAGAAGAGCTGCTTTTCCCAGTCCTTTGTACCGTCATCTGTTTCCATTAGACCCTGCCTATTGCATGGGGGTTTTACCGTGATTGGTTTCTTTGGCCTGTGTTTCTCTTGCTTTTCAGCTGAAAGGACAAGGTGGCTAAAAATTAAGTGAATTGTTCATTAAATAGCGACCCCCTGCTTTGAGAAAAGGGCAGCCTTTCCCTGAATTCTTTGATGCAGCGCTAACGATGCCTTTCCTTCCAGAGGCTCTGTGCATAAATGACAAGCTCTTGGAGAAAAAAATGGAAAATAAACCTTCTCCTCTCCATCCTTCCCGTGATGGTAATTCAAGAGATAACTGTTTGGGAGATAAAGTTGATTTCTGATAATAAAGGGCCCACTGTTTAAAATTGGAGTCTGAAACTCTTAACAGGTGATTGACAAGAAAAATGGTCCGGCAGGAGTGGCCACAGAGGCTGATGGGGACTGCAACAATGAAGAATAAAGCAGCAATCTTTAATCAAAATTGCTCCACTGAACCCTTTCTGGGACAGAAGCATATTTTCTTTTGTTTGTGTGTTTGTTTTAACTACTGATGCATTTAGACACAGCAGGAAGGTCAGTCATCTCACAGGAAATTGCATCCCAACAGGAAAAAGACTCAGCCAGAATCTTGCTTTGCCCATCCTCTGTGTGCCTGTAGTGCAGACATTCTGAGCTGTGGGGGTGGCAACTCTGTGGTGGTTTTCCCCTTATCTTTCATGCATTGCTACTAATATAACCAAGTTTACTTGTTCTTAGTAAAAAAGAAGTTAAGGGAACAAAATAAAACTAAAAATAAAAAAGGGAGCTGACCTTTGAAACCCAAAAACTGTGTTTGCTTCTTTTAGTAAGAAATGCATATCTGGGTGGCTTCAAAGCAGGCTCCAAAAGAAGCCTTGCCTTCTGAAATATGAAGAAAAGCTTCATTTTAGGGGGTAAAATTACCTCTTTATGCAACTAACCCCCAGAAAATTGCTCTCAAAAATAAGTTTGGGGTAAAAATCAAAGAAGTATATCTGAAGAAGCACATCAGTTTTGAGACCTCCAGCTTGCACTGGTGGTGAGCAGGGTACAGGATGTGTTTAGGCTTCTATGCACACTGTGGAGGAAAGGCACTCCTTTGGCAGAGCAGAACCTTCCCGTGGGCTCCAAGGACAGCAGGGGCTGAAACCAAGCCCAGGGCAAACTCCTGGAGTTTGGTATCCACATACCCTTCCCCCTGGAGCTGAGCAGAGCTGGCCACTGCTCCACAAGTATTTCTACGGCCCAGGGACATCTGGAGAGCACATCTGGTGCAGAAGGCACGTACAGCTGTGTGTCCTCAGCATTCTGGAGCAAGGGGACCCCCAGAGGCCTCAATTATGTTGTGAAAAGCAGACCAGAAAGTTGAGTACTCGTGGGGACCCATATGGCAGTCACAAGGGACAGAGCAGCAGATGCTCCTTGTGCTCCTCTGGGGTCTCCCCATCCTCCTCTCTCCCCTCCTCCCAAATCCCGACACTGCTGCAGAGGAGGAATCTACAGCTGTACATTGTCCTGAGGTTTTATGGACTGGGCACTCAGCATTTATCAACTTTCCTTTATTCTGGCCAGCCTTTCCTCCAGTTTTGTGCTGCCAGGGGTGCTGACACTGTCAGCATTGTCCAGAAGGCAATAATCACTCCTGACCACTTGAAAGCCCTCCAAGTGTTCTAAAGCAGAGGATACACTTGGAAATCCACCCTGAGCTGCGAGCTCAGACACAACACACATTTCTGCATGGAGGAATTCTAGAAAGGCCTGAAAAACTAAAGCTTCAAAGGAAACCTGAAACAGAAGTCTGACCTTGCAGGAAAAAATCAGCAAAAAATCAAAGTTTGTAAATTATGACCTCTTCTTGTTTACAGAAATAAGATCATAAAGTCGTGGGAGCAAAATGCAGCAGAAGGAAGATACAACTAAATCGTACAACAGGTGGGACCAACAGGCACAGGAAAACAAAAACCTCATCCCTGGCTCTTCCTTTGTGCTGTGAAGTGATTTGCAAACCAGAGAGAAGCTGAAATGCAGAACTCAAGCTGCAGTCACCCTACAATTTGTTCTCCTTTCCAAAATTTAAGTGAGTTAAGTTAGTTAAGTGAGTTCTGCTGCATTTTTATTTTTTTGTTTTTAAGCAGAAAGCTTTATAAGCCACCCTCACTGTGGTTTGAAATTCACTGTCCTTACTGCTCCCCGTGGCTCTCCTGACACAGTTCAAGGTGGATGAGACTGCAAAGTTCAGTTTCTCCAGCTCTGTCCCTGTCCAGCCTCGTTCCACAGTGGGATGAGCTCAGCCATGGATATCCCTGATCCACCTGGCAGAGACTGAGGCAGAAAGAGGAGCTGCTGCAGCTCAAAATGCTGGTTATTTATGGGGAGACAGTCCCGAGGTAGACTTGGTTATGAAGAGCTGCATCCACTCCAGGGCCTTGGTCTGCAATCACACTCTTAATAAAAATGTACCTCAAAAAAATCCTTTTCTTATGCTATCATGGCCTAAGCAGTACAACTAAATAATGTTACCAAAATACACATTCAAACAAAAGGAAATAGTATAAGAGGTTTCTGATTCTTGCAAAATATGAGCTAAGCTGAGACCATGCTCTGCTCAGAGCTTTGGGACATGAACCTCAGGAATGAAGAAGAATAAGAAAAGACATCCATGTGGTGAAATGTCTGAAGAAACAGAGATAAGACAGGAATCTGGCTTACATCATACAGAGTGCAGGAAAATAACCCTGTATTTGGAGATACAGAGTAGAGTGTGCCTTGGCAGAACCAAGAAATACCCATTCCATTCTGCCCAGTCCTAACCAGGAGTTAGAGGATGGGTTGCAGTTGTTCCCCACTTATTGTTTAATTATTCTCAGTCCTTTAAAATTCAAATGAGAAGGGTGGATGGGTGTAGGTGCAGCAAACACGACCTACAGCAGCATTTGAAGTAATTGAAGCCATCTAGCCTGGAATATGAGACTTGAAGGGAAACAATAATAACTCCCAGATAAAGAAAGCAAATTATACACCAGGACACCCTCCACAGTCATAATATATGTGTTGTTTTGACAATCATTTGTTCCCTGTATGATTACAGGGACTTTTATTAAAAGAAGAAAGCCAACATTCTGGAAGGGAAGAGAGGAGGAAATTGATGAACTGTATCTCATATTCCCCCAAATATCTGGATTTAGGAAGCAGAAGCTGAACACACCACAGGGATGGCACATTTGCTCAGGAATTATTTCACAATGGCTCACCTCCCCCCAGGTTGGGAAGGAGCAGGGTCTGCCACTTCACTGGATGTGTGAAACATCACCCAGAAAAGGTACAAAGATGCAATGGAAGCAACAGAATGTTGAGAAGGGAAGGGAGCAAATTGGAAAAGCCCAGAGCTGATTGCAAGCCCTGTCCTGCTAATGGCACCTCTTGTAAAAGGAGCAAAATCTCCCTAACCTAAGGATGGAGTCAGGTCTATCACTCAACATAGCACTCCTTTCTTGTTATCCACTAAGTTGGCATCACTTTTAGAAAGGCCTTGCAACAGGAAAGCAAAAAAGGAAACTAAAATTCAATATATTCACTGTTAATCTGTATCTCACGCACAGCTGAGGCACCTTCACCTCCATATAAAGTTATATTTTTAGTACATTGTTTGCCATTCTAAGGAATCATAGCAAAATATATGACCATTAATCAACTGAAGAGACACCTTCCATCTCAGACAGACATACAACAAGCCTTCTTCAAGCCAATCCATCTTACTTTATCACACTGAAGTACTTCATTATTCCTACAAGGTTTTGAAACCATTCTATTTCCTAGTAGATTGTTTTCAAATATTCTTGCAAGCAATAAATCTCAGACAACAAAACTTCGATAGAGAAGACAGCTTACTGCCAGGGAATCTGGGAGCTTGGCTTGGCTGGGTAAAACCACATCCTGAAACAGCATTTGGAAACCAAGCCAAGTTATCATCATCACTGCAACCCCAGAAATATTTACCAGCTTCACACTCACACTTGTAAAACAACGAAGGAACAAAGCAACTGTAAGTGAACCCCAATTTTTAACATCAAAAATGGAAAAATGAGGAAGTTACCTTGAAAACAAAGTGCATCCTTGTACGTGTCAGTCACGCTCCAAAAGTTTGGAAGAAGAAAAGGCCACTGATAGCTTCAAAACACTTGCAAAGAAAAGCAAGGATACTCTTGCAGTGCTGTGAAATCAGCAGCAGCTCACTCAGCCAGAAAACACTGACAGAGCTAAAGACAAATATATAATAGTGGAAGGGAAAATGAGAAATAGCTGGGTTCTGCCCACCCTATTTGTTAATTAAGATGAAGATCAATTAGAAGAGGGAGGGGATTAATTTACCTTCAACCAGGAACCCCTGGCAGGAATAATGAGACTCCTCCTTGACTTCCATCAGCCTGTCAATATAGAAAACCATTCTGGTTGGGTGGGAAGGCTCCCCAATTTCCCCTGAAGCTTCAAGGAAACAGGGAACACAAATGACTTCTTATCTCTAAAAAGAGTCTCCCCCCCAAAATACCGAGCTGAACATCCCTAAATACCTGGAGCTGGTGGTGTCTGCTGTGCTCCAGGCAGGAGCCAAGGCTTTAGGGGCTGCAGAGCAGCTGCCAGGGCTGTGCTTTGCCTTGTGCTGCAGTGCTCGGGGCAGAGGGAAGGTGCAGCACTGGGCAGCACATCCACTCAGTAGCCCGAGGTGGACTGTGTTTTCATAACTGATTAGTATTGCTGTGCCATTGCATTTCTCATTAAAATCCCTTTCTTGAAGGTAGGCACAATTTGCACCATGTTTTCCACTTGTTTGAGCTTCAAGCTGTCGCTCAAAAAATTAATTTTAGCCGGGTTCATCTTTCCATCACAATTTTTTTTTGTCACGGTGGTTGATTAATTCCATGTCATTGTTTGCTCTTTTACAAGATTAATTGCAGGATGAGAGAATAGATGACTTTCTGGTGAGGGAATATGTGAAGTTATTGTAATTCCTCAATGCCAGAAAACAACTTTCTTTTTTTTTCCCCCATCGAACTTCAGGCAGCAAGAAAATGATGTAGTGAAACTGGTTTGGTCTTTTACTGGATCAATTGTGTTTATCCAAGGCAAGGCCAGTGGTTGTTGGGTTAAGGTTTGCCACCACAATTCTCCTTCCCTACAGCTCCTTTGAAAGCCTCCAAGCCCTTAAAGTCTGCCAAATAAATCCTGAGCTCTTGAAGGACACAACCCATGTTCACAGTTCAGACAGACTGACCAGCCATGGACAGGCCCAGCACTGAAACAAGGATTTCCTCTGGAATTGTGTGGAATTCCCTGGCAGGAAACACCGTGACAGAGACTGTCCCCAGGTGAGGTTTGTCCCGTTCCAGCCCAGCTGATGTGACACCTTGAGTTGTAATTCACTCAAGCCACAATAGATTTAGGGAAGGAAGGACAGAGAAGGGGCTTTGGGATGCTTTTTTCAGTCTGTATTGGTATAAAACAGACATTATTTTGTATTCAGTCAACCTTTCCTTGGCTTCCTTTGGTGTGCTTTCATTTCCCCCCAGAGCTGCTTGGCAGAGCACATTGATGTTGTGTGATGCCCTCATAGAGTTCTTTTCTATACAAACCTTATTTATTCAGCTTTTATTCCATTTTTTTCTGCTTGCTGACTGTTTGCAAGAAATACTATCTGCTTGTTAGACAACTGAATTGATATCTCTCCACCAGTTTTTCATTTAAGCTTAAACATCATCTCTCTGGTTCTCATCTCCCCTGTTGTATAGACAATAAAAGCTTTTCCAGAAATGTCTATGCTCCCCCGAGCCATAACATTGCAGCAGCTTGTCCCTTCTTGCACTGAAGGCAAGGGGAATGTTCCTCCAATTTCTATGAGAGCAAGTTTAGGCGCTGCTTGTATAAATTAATTTAATGAATAATGGAGAAAGAATTGCTTAGCATCATAATAAATGAAGGCATCCGACCCCAAAATTCATAGCTCTGCATAATGGCAATGATATTGTCCATAACCTGTGAGATTTTTCCTGTTTGACATAAATCAAGAAATGCAGATTGAAAGTAAGTTTTCAGTGTTTGGCTCTCATTGAAACACATCATAGACAGTGAAAACACCTCCCCCTCTACCAGGAGAGAAATCCAGCTCCACTCATATTAATGGTACTTTTGACTGATTTGAACCACAGTTTAAAAAAAAAAATAAATCCTTTTTAATGCACTTCAATGAAGTATTTTGAATTTTTAGTCTTTGAAAGCTGTGCTATTTTTCCCTGAAGAAGACCCCCCCCTGTAGTTTCTCCAAGAAGAATCTGCTCCAAGGCTGGAAGTGTTGCCTCCTGATTTAGGAGGAGGGGATGATGCCCAGGACAAAACCCCAGTGGCCTGTCCAGTTTATTCTGTTGACTGTTTTCAATATTCAGACTTCTCCAACGTGTCATATCACATCTTGTGAGACAAATCTGCTCCTAAAGCTCAGCCCACAGAGCAAAGAAAACCTGATTTGGCTTTTCCAGGTACGAAAAAGATGCTGTGTGGGGAACTGATGTGCCCAAGGGAGTGAAATTGTTATTGATGCTACAACACCAAGCCTGTGGTTTTAAAAGGCATCCAATGGCTTGGGGGACTTATTTCATAATTTAACAGGTTTTCCATGACTCAACCCCATCAGGGAAATCCCATGAGAGACTTGCAAATTTCAGGATTAAAACTGAAATTCGGTGCATTATTATGAGAACAAACTCTGTGCTCCTCATGTCCAGGCAACAAGGGGGAAATCATGGCCTGTGTGGAAGAGGCAAAAGAAACACGTCAGATGTTGTAACTTACAGAGGACAGAATTTCTAGGGCTGTTTCCCCACAGGAATATTTAATTGATCCCTTTCCATCATGATCTCTCCGATGCTGCACTGCAATGCTTGAGGAGGCTGAGGAATTTCTCCAATTCCTCTGCAGTCTCAGCTCTTTCAGCCTTCCCAGTAACATGTTTGGGGGAGAATTCACAATTTCTTGTCACAAGGCAGCATCTGATAATCAAAATGTCATCTGAGCTGTAGTCTGCAAGGAAGGAGAGGAATTAATGAGCTAAAACATATACATAGAGGGAAAAAAAAAAAAGTGGGTTTAAAAAACTCATGGTTTTCTCCTTCAACAAAAAGCTTTGCTGAAGTATTTATGAAGGCATTGGGATCTTAAGAGAATTACTCAGATGTTTAAAGCTTGTTATTTGTTTAAATATCTCATAGCACGAGGAAACTGAAGTTAATGAGCAAATTTCCCTCGTTCACAATATGTCACTTTTTTTTCTAGTCTTGGGACTCTTGGGCTTTATGTCAAAGAATGTTAGAAAGTGTTAATAATTAGGCAGAATTGCACCCAGAAAGCATATCTGGGTATATGCACATGGATTTTACAGGATTTCCCCTCTCCCTCCAGGCCCTGCTGCTCATTTAGGAAAAATGCAAAAGGGAAATAAACATCAGCAAATTGGAGAGGCCTCAAACCCATTTATTTTTACGTAGCTCTGAGGAAGTAGGACACTTTCAGGAGCTGTGATCAGGTAGCACATAAATAACTGCAGATCCAACTGCCTCAATTTCTGTGATTTGTCAAAGAGCTTAATAGAGAGATTTATGAGAACTTCAAGCTTTGGGTTTCAAACCCTTGGTATCTGTCAAGCTCCAGTCTTAATACTAAACTTCCCATCCCCAAACCAGGCTGGAAATTCACAATGCAGCTAGAAAGCATTGTTCATTTTGCATCTTAAATTCTGTTTGTATGTTCTGCTCAATGTATTTGATTGCTGGGAAGCCCTTTGTGCTTTGAAGTAACATGTTTTTAATTTATTTTTATTTTTCTTTTGGCAGCAGAATGATGCTGACATTTCATGGGTTTGTTTCATGTCAGGGACAGGCATGACTAGATTATTTGCCTTGTGAAAAGGGCTGGTAGGAGATTGAATTTAAGCAAGGGTCAGAAAACACAGAGCTGCAGCCACCCAGCCCTTGCTCTGCATGGCCACGATACCTGGGGCAACTGCAGCACAGATTTGCAGGCATGCCAGTACTCAGGAAATTGCTCTTTGACTTACAAGCTTTTAATCATAGCACTTTTTATTTTTGTTTGCTGGAAAAAGTCACTACTGTTCGCATACTAAAAGGATTCCCAACTGGAATTATTGCTCAGAAAATTTATATGTAAGTCCAGGAAGGAAAGACTTAAGAGGAAACTAAAAAGGGATCTAAATCCTTTCTGCACAGTTTTTAAATTTGAAAGGTTTGGTTGGTTGGCTCTGTGCAAAATTTCATCCTTTCTTGATTTTGTGATCAAACCAAGACAACGTGACATAAAATTTATATTAATAAATTATGCTAATAATGATTTTATACTACATTTTCCTATCTCAAAGTTAATATCAGATTTATTCATGAATAATAAAATTCACAGAAAAAAGACCATGGAGCTCCTGAAGAGAGTCCACCAAGGGCTACAGAGGTGATGATGGGACTGGAGCATCTTCCTTGTGAAGAAAGGCTGAGGGAGCTGGGCCTGCTCAGCCTGGAGAAGAGAGAGGAGTGAGAGGGGACCTCAGCCATGTCCCTCTCAGGGGACCTCAGCCATGTCCCTCTCAGGGGACCTCAGCCATGTCCCTCAGTATCTTCAGGGAAAAAAAGGAGACAGAATATCTAGAATTGAAATGTGCTCTCCATGATTTGTGTTAGAAACCTTTCTAAGCAGAAACTGCTTTACATACATTAGTAAAACATATATATTTGTGTCCCCATCTTTCTGGAATGCCCTATTTTAGTTTTCCCAGAAGATGGCTTTTCCCTACAGCCTTCCTAAGAACATCCTTCTCCCTGTGGATGAAATAAGAGCACTGGACTCTAAAGCAGGAGCTGTTTTAGCCCTGCAAACACCTGCAGGGAGCACTAATTGGTAGTCATGAGTTGGGTTTCCTGGACAAATAACCACTCAAACAGCTCTTTATCCAGGCTGGTAAGAGCAGGGTGGGTTTTTTCTCTCTCCAAACCTTTTGCTTTTTTCCTACCTGGGTGTAATTATGCCCCCACTCAGATCAATTTATTACCCCGTGCATAAGCACATTCACTCTGGTTTTCCTCTCCCTCAGGACCTTTACATTAAGATGACGACTCAGACTGCTCAAATTGCCCAATTACAAATGCTCTTTGATCAAATGATGACTCAAGGAGACTCAGAGATTATTTCTGCAGGGAAAGACAAGGCAAATTGATCATTGCTGTCACTGGCGAGCAGCAGCTCCTGAAGGACTAGATTTAAAATGCATTATCTTTAATGTAATCAAAGGAACATTTCATTTAATTTTAAGCTGCCTTGCAATATTTGTTAGTGCTATCATCTCAGGGTGTTACAGGGACAGAAGTTAATCACACTGACTAGACAAACACTAATTTATTTAATTAAGGATATCCTACTTTCTCTGTGTAAAATTTTCCTAATGTGGTGTACACAGATTATTTCAGAAATAGGAGGGGCATAGATGTAAATAATCTTTTAGGGTGGAGATGCTGCATCTAAAGAGGTAAGAGGGGGATGGTTTAGGAGACCAAAGAATAGAAGGATGTTTTCCTTACCAATTCATGACACATTTTAGATTTCAATGAGGAGAAGGTCTCCAAGGCAAAGCCCTTCCCTCCCTGAGGAGCAAGAGGATGTGCTGACAGAGGGAGCTGAAAGCCCTGAACCCCCAAATGCTCACCTGGAGCTCACCCAGGCAGGTGGCAGATGGGGACAGAGCTGGCACCAGACACATAAACTGGGACTTGCTTTTAGCAGGCTGGTCCAGGACTGAACCAAACCCACCTATTTCCCCTATTCTTAGGTATTCCCATAGGGTGTAGAAAGCAAGGGAACATCCACGCTGGCTCTTCTGTTCCAGTGACTCATTATCCTTCTGGTTTATCCACCTTGACATGATGATGGCTTTAAAGGGAAAGAGAAGTCTATGAACCAATGAAAAGTGGACAGCTGGATTTAAATAGCTAAGAGATACAGCAGGAGAGAGAAGGAAAATATGGAGAGGATGTCTTGAAAAAGTGAAAGGCAGGGAGTAAGATTAATGTTATTTTAGGGATCCTTCAGTGGTTGTCCCTTATGTAACAACCCACTGGCACAAAGTGCAACTTTACCATCTGAAACCTTTAAAAGGGGAAGAGAAGAATCTCAAGAGCTTCTGCACATCCTAGATAACCCAGGACATTAGACAGAAATCAGGAACCAACCTCAACTCTAAAATACCTGGAGAAAAGACAACAATAATTCCAGGGGAAGACCAGGATTGCACCAAAGGAAGTAAGAATGGAACAGAGAGCCCTGCCTGGTGAAGCCAGGCCAGCTGGCTGTGAACCAGGACTCATCTTCCCTGGCCATCCTGAGCTGGGTTGGTCCCTGGAAAATTCATTTGCCTCTCTATTCTGTTTCTCCTTGCCAGAGCGTGGTGTTCCCTGTGCAGGTACAAAACCAGACCAAGCACAGCGAGCTTTGCAGGGGGCTTTTAGATTTACAGCTGCTCTAAAAGAGAGAAAGCAGTGGGATTTTTCTCCACCCAGATTTTTCAGGTATGCTCTCTTGCTTCAGGAATTTATTTGTGGTATTCTGACTTTAACTGAGCTCTACAGCGAGAAGGTTTCGTTTGGAGCCAGCCTTTCCTCTTTTCTTCTTTGCCTTCTGTGAAATCTACACTGCACCCCCCAAAACCCAGACTTAAATATGGCAAATTTTAGTGAAGAAATGCCTGTTAAATAAAGCACTTATTCAGCAGCATAACAATATCAAACCATCAGAGAGACCAGGGCTTTAGGAGACCAATATAATAATTTTCTGCTGTCCATATCTCTGTGTATCCATCACAGTGCTGTGTTCGAAAGTTTTCTCTTCAGTTCCGTGGGCAAAGAAGTTCTTTTCCCAAGGTGTCACTCCTTGTTCCACCACAGCTCACCTTCACAGCACTCACCCCCTCAGCCAAGCAGAAAAGTGAAAATGGAAGCAGCACTTCAAGTCAGGAAGATAATAAAAAGGAAAAGGCTCTGAACGTGACAATGGGGCTAAAAGCATTTCCGTGCATCCTGCCTCTTTGTTGCAGAAACAAGCAGAGAGGTCCCACCTGATGTGCTGGTGCTTCCCAGCACCAGCTGCAGGAGCTGCTCCCAGAGGCAGCACTTGCACAGGGTGAGAGCAGCAAGGGGAGCATCTGGGCAGGAATTCCTGAAAATGCAGCACCAGCCCCTGTGCAGCAGCACTGCCCAGCTCTAGTCGACTTCCAAGAAACATTTAGTCCTAATATCTCTTAGAGAGAAATGGGTTTTTTTTTCTTCTTCCTGATTTGTCTAAATGTAACTCTGAAATGGTCCTCCGAAGCTCAGCTATAATGGAACTCTTCTGGCAAAAAATCACTAGCCAGGTTCAACCTGAAGTGATTCGTGGGGTCACTGAGGTGGGAAATGTGTAGAACTGCCCCAATTTTCTGGAGCTTCGTTAGGGGTTTGTAACTAGTCGTGCCACTCACTGGGCTTGCAGCTCCCTTTCACCACACTCAGAGTCCAAGGGATGAGGAAAGGATTCAATTCTCTTATTTCAAATAGCTGCATAATGCTAGGAGAAAATGTGGTTTGCAGGGGAAAAAAAACAACAAAAAAAACCCCAAACCCCCGAAAAATCAAGCTTCCATTAATTTCCATTCAGGATTTCATGGAATTCAACAACAGCAGCTGCATTTAGAAACAAATTGTGACTTCCCCAGGACAGTTCAGTCACCCCAGAGCAGGCTGAGCACTTAGAACTCAGCATCATGGCCATCTTGGGTGAACTCATTTTAAGGCTCCTCTTCTCGGGTTGGGAGGAAAACAAAAAGAAGGAACTCACACAAGCAATATTTTTTTTAATCTTTTAAATGCATCAAAGCATCTTAACCCTTGCCAAGATCTTTTATGAATATCTTGCATTAGATGTTATAGAAAAAAAAGGGGGGTGGAAATAGCAAGAATTTCATCCACTCTGTGCTGGGTGCAGCCATGGGCAAGTAATAAACAACCAGACCCCAGGATTTATTGGCAATAATTCTGCTTTCAAGCCACTAACCACCAAAAAAATCCCACAACTCCCCACTCAAAATGCTGCCAGAAATATATATTTTGTGTAGTCCAAGCAAGTACATTGCACCTGGTAAGTCAGGCTGGAAGGAGAACCATTTTTGGAGGCTGGTGATTTACAGGAGCAGCAGCAAAGCAGTCCCAGGGAGTGGAAACAAGAAATGTGCTCAGGACTTTGAGACACAGCAAACAGAACGTGTCCTCTGTGGGAACAGAGACAATTCCAGCCCAAGTGGTCTCGTGTGTGCCAGTAGGAAAAGACCTTCTCAGAGCAAAGCAATGAGAGCTCAAGGCAAATAAATCTCTGGCCACAATCCCATCCCCAGCTCCCTCCACAGCCTGGAGCAAGTCACTCCAGACGAGGGGAGCAGCACAAACTCAAATGACAGCGTGGCACTGAGCCCAGAAAACTGGGTACAGCCTCTCCCTGGATCACTCTCCTGCTTCTTAGGGCAAGTTTTCAGCCAGAGTTAAGGTTCAATTTAGTTTGTTGCACCCATCACAAGCTGCCCCCCTGCCACCAAGTCACCAAGAACTGGCAGTAAAAGCAGAGTTCAAGTCTCTCTTTCACTGCACTGCAAAAGCTCAGGAGAGAAGGTGTGATGAGCAAAAGAAAAGGGGGATTGAACTTAAAGATGGCCAATTTAGGTTAAATAGAAGGAAGGGCTTTTCTGCAGTGAGGGTGGGAAAACACTGGCCCACGTTGCCCGGAGAGGTGGTGGATGTTCCACCCCTGGAATCACTCAGGGCAGGTGGGACATGGCTCTGAGCAACCTGCTCTGGCTGGAGATGTCCCTGCTCTTTCTCAGGAGGGTTGGACTAGATGACCTTGGAAGGTCAATTCCAACCCTAACTATTCTATGGTTCTATGAGTAACTTTTTGCTCAGAAGAATGTAGAGTGAGCTAGACTGGAGGAACCTAAACCTAAATGGAACTCTTCCTAAATTAAGGCATTTTATGGTTAAAAAGCCCCCTGTTCACTATTTTGTTCACTATTATTTACATTCTTTTTTTGATCCTACTCTATCTGGGGCTGCTGCTGAGCACCCCTGACTACACCAAGTAGCAGAGCCTCTGAAACCCCAGAAAATTGGCCTCTGGATGTATGGAATGTAGAGAATAGAAAGTCAAATATAACAAGAAAAGAAGTGCTGAACCTCCCTTTGGATAGAGAAGTCCTTTGCCATGTCATGTATCTGCTAATCTTCCAGCAGCACCCACGGAAGGACAGCCCTATCCCAACAAATCATTGGAAAAGGGATTGTTTCTGCCACACCCACCTTTGCATGGCATCAGTTACAGCTCAGGGTTAAAAGTAAAGCATCTCTTGGAGCTTTTTCCACTTCTTCCACACACATTTTCTCCCACAACAGCCTCAAGATTTAGGATGCCTGTTGTTTATTCCAACTTTAACATTCTTCACAAATTCTCCATCTCCGTGGTAAATTAAAGGAGCAGATGCAACCCTGGGAAAGTTTCCAGGCTGGTTTTGAAGGAACGGAGACTTGCAGTACTCGCTGAGCTGAGCTGGGGGTTCTGATCAATGGCAAACCACACAGAGGATCAAAGAAGAGCTTGGTGGAAATAACTGATGTGTGGAGTTGTGTTCCATGGCTGGGATGCAGATGGTTCCTGTCCCTCCCCGTGGGCTCCTGCTGAAGATACAAACTGCTGAGCCCCTCTTTGATTAGCACTCAGATCATCTATGTTGCCTTCCCCTTTGATGCAGCTGAATGCTCAGCTTTGCTATGGGGGTAACTCGTGAAAGCCCTTCCAAAAATAAAGATACATGCAGATCTTCCATGTAGAATAGTATTAAACTACTATTTTATCACCCAAAGTCCTTCCTACATAGACGTGACTTCTAGCCCAGATTTATGGCATTCAAATAACAAATCCCAATAATTCCTTTCCAATAAAAAAGGAAAATATCAGCTCTTTTTTTGCTCTTCGTGCAGGTCCAAACCAAGTATTGCAGACCATTTCAAGCACTGGTTTATTCATCTATTCAGCTTATTGTATATGAACTCCCACTAATTTTCATGAGGTAATGAGCACAAAAAAATGCATTTGAGAAAATGCAATTCCAGAATTGAACTGGCCATGGTGCATCTGACTAAGTCAATCCTTTAGGCATAGACAAACCAGAGTTTTAGGATGGGTTTCATTTCAGAGGGGGGTTGTGAAGGCTGGTGGAGATGGCACAGTTTTTCTACATAATCATGGTTTTTAGGACAAAGCTGAGTTGAATGAGGTACATCAGGTAGAAAACTACAAACAGATCCTTCAAATGCTGCTAAATGACTATTTAACCAACACGAAGAAGCATAAGCTGAGCATAAGAAGCCAAACAAACTGTCATTTCTAATATCCACAGTAATATCTTACTTCAGTGGCCAATTGCCCTTCCCACCACATGAATCCTTGCCATTTATTGGAAAAAGCCATTTCCTGAGGAGCCTGTTTAGTTTTTAATCACATGGGCAAAGCCTGGAGGGGAATTGTAATATAAGTTGTAATTTGTTCATTTACTTTCAGCTCTAGAACTGATTCTGGTGCAAGATTGGCCAAGACAGCTTTCATTTCATCCTTATAACTTTGTATTTCCGCCAGTGTGGAGTAAAGAAACATTTTTTATTGCTCTTGTTCGAGTTATTATTCCTGTGTTAAGATCAAAATTGCGAACACAAAGGAGATGGTTTCATTTATAACAAAAGAAACATAAAAAATAATATTCCTATGAATTATGATGTTTGAAATGTGTGTTTGTTCTCTCAGAAGCACAGTTCATTATACAGTAGGAAAGAGTAATACTGAACTACAGAGTCAGAATTTTCAGCAGAGCCCTAAAGGCCAAATCTTTCAGCTTTGCCACATAGCTGCTGAATTAAAAAAATAAAGAGGAAAAAAAGAGGAAAAAAATTAATAAAAAAAAGGAAGTGCTGCAGTTCCATCAGGAAAAAGGAGAAGGGATTACCAGGGTCTTGTGCACTGAACTCACACACAGGAAGTTCAAGTTCACCCCCAGGGGAACTCCTTCAATTCTGGCATTTGGAAAGAGCTGTCAGCTGATAAATTCAATGTGCACATGTGAGAGCCCTCACACCCACTGAGCAGAGCCCTGTGTATGGCAGAGGAGCTGTGTATCTCAATGGGAAGAGTAATCTCAGTGTGACCAGATTTCCCTATTCTAAAAGAAAAAAAAAAGATCCTTGAGAAGCTATTGCTGTCTATCCCACTCAAGCAGTTTATTCCATCTTTACTTTCCCCTTGCAGCCACTTTTTCATTTGCCATCTGAGCTGCCACATGTGTGGAGCCCTGGAAGGGGGGATGGATGAGAAGAAGGACAAAGCACAGCCAAGAAATCCCATCACTTTCATCAGGGACAAAAACTGATGTCAAGAGGGTAAAAAATCTAACCAGTAATAAATCCCTGTCCATCTTATCCACTCTAAAACAATTCCTAAAACATCCTTAATTTCCTAAAATGCCTAAAACAATGCCTAAAACATCCCCTGCCATTGCCTCGCTGTAGGGCAGCACTCGGGACAGTCAGGGAAAGGGAGGGTTAAACTGCAGTAAAACCACAGCACCCGTAGCTCATTTTGTGCACAATTTGGAAGAAAACTTAATGAAGGACTTTCCATCAACACCGAAGACCAGGAGGCTCTTTCAGGAGTGCTCTTCATTTCCCAGCCTGTGCACTGAGCCCCAACCACGGTTTCAGCTCAGTACCACCCACTCATCTTTTCCTTTTGAAGAACCAGATATTTGACAAGATTAGCACCAAGCAATTTTACTCATCTCCATCTTAATGGCATCACTGATGTGATCGGAGCTGTTTGTCAATCACTGGTGGGCCAGAGCTGCAGTGTGTGTCCCCCCAGAGGGACTGTGGCTCTGGGGACAGTGTGGCACGGAGGGGTCTCTGCCTTTCCCATCTGCTCTCCCTCTGCTCCAGCAGCAGTGGAAAATTCCCTTTGTTCTGGGAGGTGAACTGCATGCTAAATGTGGATGGCGGGATCAGGAAAGCTCTGAAACCAAATTAGCAAGAGAGCAAAGCAGAGCCAACAAGTTCTAAATCGCATTAGCCATCCTAAGTGTCCCTCTGGCCTCAACTCTTGCTCTTTGCTTTCAGTCTGACAAAAGAATAGTCGTGCTCTTACTTCCCTAGGGCTTTTTGTGCCCCTTTTAGGAGGAGAAATTCAGGAGCAGTGGAATTGCAAGGAGTGGTGTCTCCTACGAGGTGTGACCTATTCCAAACCCTCGGAACTGCAATTATCTGCAGAAATAAATCCAGGCAGAGTAACCAACCCTGAACAGCAGCTTCTTCCAGGAAACACAGTCCCACCTGCCAGGAGACAGATAGCAAGTCCTGTGCAAACCCAGAGGAACGAAACCATGAGCAGACTGATTAGTTGTAGCTCTTTCAAACACGAGTGTGACTTTGGTTCTCTTTGCCCCATCACCACCGAACACCCAGCCCTGGGCACGATGGGACAATGCAACACCCAGTGAAATCCATCAGCAAAAGGAACTGGAAGCTGGGAATTCTGACTGTTAGTGCCATCCTGACCACAGGATGAGCTGAGTTTTTGAGACTCTTCCTATCCTGAGATTGCAGAGGGATTAATGAATCTGCACCTACCTGACAAACTCAAGCATTGCTGAAGAATGTTGAAATGACACTACTTGTCACTTGAGTTTAACTTGTACTTTCTCAGCAGCTGTAAAAAAGCATCAAGGACACTTTGTTCATGAAAAAAAAAAAAATCATCCCAAACTGCATCTATCAGTATACTTGGAATTATTTCCTGGTTTTCAGCCTGAAATCCTATTTTCAACTATATTTTCAAAGGGTTTTGTGAGGACTCTCCCTAATGTTCTCCCAGGCATAAAGTCTGAATTCTTAAGAACTCAAAGAGAAGGTTCTTGGAAACCTGAGAGACACAAAAATGGTGTTCCATGGAGGATATTCTCCATGTCAAACTGATGTTGGAAAGCACCCACCTCCTGATTTGCTCTCCAAATTGTCAGGCTGGGCAGCTCTCAGTAGTGGTGGGACCCATAAGCAAGAGACACAAGGAGCTGGATATTTTTTTTCCTGAAGGATCAACCTGTTCCTTCATCCAACTATTTCTGCCCCCAGCACAGGGGTATGTAGAGAGATAGCTTAGAAAGACTTTGAAATACTCCTAAACCCCCACTTATTTTACATTTAATATGGAATGGAAGAGGGAGTTTCCAAAGTGAACAGCAGCCATGCTTCATAGCTGCAAACAGGGGAAGATTTGATTATTCAAAGCCAGACCAGAAGGATGTTGGGAGAAATAACTGCAAAATCGCAGAAGATAAAAGAGATAAATAGAGAGAGGACTGCCAGTTCTTGGATACACACTGAGGATCTTTACTGGTCTTGAAGCTGAAAAAGTGCCCAAATTACCAGCCATTGGGGTTTGAGAAGACAAGCTGACCCTGGAGTGGCAGCTGGACCATGTGCAGCCTTGAGAGAGGGGAAGCTCTTGGTGTGGCTCAGAGGAAGGAGCTGGGAAGATGCACTGGGAGAACAAACCACTGAAATAAGATCTCCTAAAAGCACAAAATGACACAGCTCAGCACTGTTGATAAGGACCTTTGTCCATGAGAAACAGGTTTGCTCCTGGTTCAACCTCTCCATATCCACAGTTCAGCTGAGCCTGGTGACTGGGGCAGTCAATTGGTCTCCTTATGGGTTTGCCTTCCTCTTGTGAAAGCTGCTTTGGAATTCAGTGTTTAAAACAAGATTTCTCTTTTCAGAAACACCCACCCACTCGGCACACGCGGAGTTTGCCAACAATTAACCAGCCAATCTGTCTGTAAAATAATTAAATATGGTTTAAAGAAAAAGAAATCTATTCAAATGAAGAAAATCACGGATTAAACAGCATGATTTTCTGCCATGTCTTTTTGAAGACCTGTGTCTTGTGTGTACCAGTTCCATGAAAGTTGTGGTTGAGGCTCAACAGCAAAGACCTTGATCTCACTGTCACTCCTACAGCTCTCAGAAGGCAACATTCTGTTCAAAAATGCTCAGCAAGGTTAACAACTTCTGCCAACAGCAGCCTGAGACATGGGAGCTTTCAATGAGGGACCTGTGGCTTTTTCATTCAGTCCATTCACTGTGGTGGGAATCTCCCAAATATTTAACTTCAACAACTTAAGTTCTGTTTCACCCATCACACAGACACTGCCCTAAACACTCTCTGCACTCTGGATTTCCTCTGCAGCCCAGCCCATGGAGAAAGCAGCTTCTGGAGCCACACCAGCTTCCAGGAGGGATCACCACACAGGCTGCTGTTTGCAGAATACCTTTGACTGTAAACTTGCTACTTTGGCTGCTCTCTTTAGGCTTGTTCTTGCATTTACTTTCTTCCACTTCTCTTTTTTTTTGACATTTGCACTTCTTGAAACTATGCCTGAATAAATCTTCATGCCCTTTCCAGTTGCTAGAACTAATCACCTTTTTGGAAATCTGCAGAAGAGAGCTTGAAAGTATTAAAAAAATCTTCCAAATGAGACATTTTGAGAATACCAAAGGTGGTCTGAAAAAAAAAGCAATCAACCAAAACCCCCACAGTTGAGCATGTTTGCAATTCTGTGTTGCAGTTATCTCTGGGATGAAGGGCTTGGTCCCTCAAGGTGTAGCTGGCTATAAATCAGAATTTCATAGCCTTAGGGCTCAGCAGATAAACAGTCACAGAGTTCAATCCCACTTGTTCCCACACGGGGGCTGGGATGGATTGGAAGGAGATGACAAGATCATTATGTGTTTCAGCAGGACCTGCTGAAATTACTGCTAAAGAGAGCACAAAGCAGTTCTCACATTTGCAATAGCAAGGAAGTCATCCTAAACTTCCCAGCATACAAAGTTGCACAGCTTGGACACCTCCAAATTGCTTCAATTAAAATGAATTCCTATGTTTATTTCAATTCCTGAGTTATTGAGAACTGGTATTCGAAGGATTTGTTACTTCTCCAACAGCAGATGTGCCCAAGCCTGCAAGACAGACGAAGCTGCAGCATTGCCAAGCCCCAGCTCTCGTGGTGCAGCATATCTTATTGTGGGGAACTCAAATGCACTGCTCGGAGAGAGGAGCAGAGCCAGCTCCAACAGGCAGGATAACAGCACATCATCACTTCAGGATCTGTAACATCAGACCACGAAGGCTTCATTCCTCTTCTTCCTCCCTCCACATGGTGGTTGTCTGACTAAAAAAAGACAAATGAAAGAAGAAAACAGTGCAAAGCGAGGGGTGAGCTGTGTACTTTGACAAACTGGCATGACCTTGAGATTCACACACAAACAATTCCAAGAATTTTTCATTCGATTGAGAAAATGAGTCCACATTTTGTCAGGAAATAAAACCTTTCTGGAAAATGTGACCCCAAAGAAAGGAAAAAGAGAAAAGAAAAAAAGAAAACAAACCACTGTTAAAATTATATAATTGAAATTATGTTTGGAAGGAAATTTTCAGTTCTGTACTTCACCTTTTTTGAAAGTCAATGTCATGAACACAGGAAACATAAGCAACAAGGCAAGCAGATGTCAGTTCAGTGCACAGCAAAGGTTTCCACTGAGGCACCAGGACTGTGAGTGAAGCCAACCCACACATCCACGAGCAGGCAAATGTGCCCCAAACCTGTCCTCCCAGTGGGACAGTGGGAAGGCAGCGAGGCAAAGGCTGCCCAGCCCCAGCCTGACCTAGGAGAAAACTCAAATGCTTTAGGTAAGTCAGACAGATGCAAAGGAAGCTGTTTAGGTTGTCTTTCAGCCCATAGTTATGCTACATTTAAACTCTTTAAATCTTTAAACTTGCATCAGACGTGAAGGCTTTTCTGTCATTGCTGCAAACCCTTCAGTGAGACACCCTGAGCCAGCAGAGCTGGATGTTCTCAGATGTTCAGGAGTGTCGTGGCAGATCCGTGGGAAGGGAAAGCAGAAATATTCTGAAAGCAGAATATTTTCATTCTCTGTGAAAGAAAAAGGATTTTTTAGGCTAACAGGTTCACAGCTCTTGCAAACCAGAGCAATGCCACTGAAGCTAGGGAAGAAGCATGACCTCACACCCACCCCAGTGCTGCCAAGGCAGCTGCAGATCCCCCCCAAGCACTGCCCTGCTTCTCATTCACTGCTGCCCCACATCTCAAACGTTCCTTGTTTTGTTCCTTTGTTTGTTTGCTTTTAAAAGGCAGTGTTCCTGTTTAAGTCCCTCCATCCTCATGCCTGAAGAGGTTAAAATTCTCTCAGCTAGGTGCAAAACACACAGTTCTGCTCAAGGTTTGGGCCAGTTCCATCCTACCACCATCAGTGCCAAGCACGTGGGAAGGAGAAAGCTCTGCTGGAGGAATGAGAAAACTTCCATACTGATTTGATGAGGCTCACAATACTTCTCAAATAGGTTGCTCATCACTTGGCTTTTCCTTGGGCACCCAGATCCTTTAAAACTTCCACAGTCTCGATTTATTTGTGTCCTAATTGCTTTCTCAAGTTCTGAGGAAGAAACCTACAGTTTGATTCGTTTTAGCTCAGCCTGCAGATTCTCAAGACCTTTGACAAATTCAGAGTGCCTTGATTTGCTCTGCCTTTGCTGTCAATGGGAGGCCAAATCCTTAATGGGCTTAAGGAGCCAGAACTGCTGGATTTCTGCAGAGCACACCCCACTAAGGTGCCCATCCCACAGGCAGGGCAGTGAAACTTCATTACCATCCCTGCACGTGGCTTTAGGAACACGAGGTGGAAGTGCCTTTGATCAAAAATGTACTCAGAGCAGGATTTTCAAAATATTCAGCTCCTCCTGAAATCCAAACTCTACCCACTAGCTTAAAAACCCCACATCTTAGGGCAGAACTGAACACTTTCGAAAATCCAAACCAGAAGCAGAATAACTCTGTGTGGTCACCACTTGCTAAAGGAAAAATCAAGCCTGACTAGCTGTAGAACTGCTGCAATTTCTCTAAAACCATACTCCAACCTTTGCTGAGCTTTGAACAGTTCATTTACAATTAATTTGTGATTTTTCCTTCCCTCCCAAACGATGAGTTCTGGGAGCAGCTGGGAACTGGACCGCCACAAGTGTTGTTTCCATGGCATTTCCAGTCTGATCGGAAGCCAAAAACATTAGAAAGCTCATGAGACAGCCTGTTTTCAAAAGTTCTCAAGCAAATTTTGGCTGATCCAGTATGTTTTGATGACTTCAGAGAAGCATCCAAACTGAGGCATGTCTCCTAGTCCATCCTTCTACCAGTGAGAGCCAAGTCAAAAATCCACACTCAGGCTTTGTATCTGTAATTCACATTTTCATTCCAGTGACAGAGCCTTTCCTTCAGCAAGCTGGGGATTAGCTTGATATCAGGTTTGCCAGGAGGGCCAAAAGGAAAGCACACAAAAAATAACAGTGCATTCCTCCTCAACACTTGTAGCTGAGGTGCCAAGTTAAGAGAAATTTGTGATGGTGAGAGCTTGCAGCTTGAGCAGTCAGGGAAGTAATGGATTTTCCTGGAGCTGCAATGATATTGAAGGCTTCAAGTTCACCCCACCTTGGGTCATGTGTTTTGTTCCAAGCCCTTCAGAGCCCCAGTTGTGTCCTTATCAGCCAGGGGGAAATATGGAAACGTGTTTGTTTTCTGCCTCGTTTCATGTCCTTTCAGCAGCACCTTCTGGGAGCAAAGGGCCACCAGAAAGGTCAGAGGGACACTGCTGGAGAGGGGCCACCAGGAGCTTTACCTCCCTGGGGCACTGGGAGAGCTGGTGGAAGGGGCAGCCTGCAGCTCCTCCTCAAGACCCCAGGAGCTCTCAGTATCCTGTGTGCCCTACTTTTCAGGCCCCCCAGATTGCCTCCTTTCCTAAAGGGAGATGTCTCCTTCCTGAACAGAAAGCATCAGCTTCGAACACTGGCCTTTCTGGAGGCAGAGGGGGAGAAGTTATAAACCAATAAAAAATTGCATGCATTAATTCCCCCCGCTCTCAACAAAGCGCTGAGTTCAAAATTCCCTGCAAATCCACGAGAGGATGAATGCCAAGTGTGATTCCAGCTTCTCAGTGCTGCTGTAACAAACTATTTCCTGGCTCCCAATCTCAGCCAGCCACCATGCAAGAAAATACATATGCATGTCAGTATTTCTTGTTTGATCAGCACCGAGATTGCTTCCACTTTTTATTTCAAAAAGAAACTAAGAAACTGCATTTTTAACATTCCCTGCAAAGCCCAGATTCAGTTATGAGATCAAACTCGCAGCTGATTGCATTCTTCATGGTCACTGCAGAGAATTCAGGGCACCAACTGGGTGAGTTGCCCATTCAGAGAGCAGATAGAGCCCATTTCCAGATCTTCAGCTTTATCAGCTGCACCACTGACCCCAAAGAGACCTCAGCTCCATTTGGGTTCCTTTCTGCTGCATGGGGTGCTTCAGTCTGCATTTCAATTTCTTATTGTAAGTTCAGCAACGTGGCCCTGACTCCTGAATGGACTTCAGAGCTGGACACAGGACAACACATAAATGCACTGATTTCAAGAGCCCACTTGCAGTTGGGAAGAACATTTGAGTGAGGAGCAATATCTCATGGTCCAAGCAGGGACAGGAATTCTGCTCAGTCCAGTGTGTGGTCACCCATCACAAGGTGGAGCTGCAAATCCCACCCAGCAGGACTCCTCGGTCAGAACATCCCTCCCTGTGGGAACTCGGAGTTCTTTGGCATCTCAGCCAAGTTCCTGCAGCTCACAGCTCATTTTTGGCTCCCAGGGCTAAGCAGGTTTGCTCTGGAGTGGCCCAAGGAGAACATTCCAGCTCACACCGACTGCTGCCACTCTCACAATCAGTAAGATCAGTGCAGAGCCAAAGGCAGCTTGGAATATATTCCAAGGAGTCCAACATTTGGAGCCTAACTGTTTCCCTTCAAATATAAAATACATACATATAGCAGTTTCAGTGCTGAGTAATTGTGTGCAAGAATTACTGAGAAGATGTGTTTTCAGCAAGGAGTCTTGGTAATTCCTCTGTTTCATACAGGGGAACATTCTTATTTTCTATTTTTTTAGCTCCTCCTGGTTTTAAGTCCTAAACTGGGTGAACTAACTGAGTTGGAAGGGACCCACAATAATTACATTTCAATATACAGATCATGTTATGCCAAACCACACAGTCCAGCTGCCACCATTTCCTGGATAAACCCCCAGCAAATCCTCTCTCAGCTCCATCTAAAGTTCCCTTCTCTTGTCCCTGCAGATCAAAGCTGCTCCTAGAACAGCTTTGGGACTTTGAAAAGCTCCATCTGGCTGAAGCAGGGTAAGAAATGAGGGTGTAATTGCCACTTCTGTGAGTGGCTCCAGAGCCACACTCTTGGAAACAAGCTATTATCAAAAACTGACACCAGGAGCACTGATTAGATTTTGGACTGAAAACTGACGTTTTCCTTTTGATTTTTGGATGGAGAAGGAAGCATCACAATTATCTCAGCAAGGAGAAGGGAGAAGTCTTTAATCTCGTGGATATATGCAGTCTTGTAGCAGAATAAGGCCAGCAACAAAGATCAGTAGTTGGAAATGTGTTCCAACAAGGAGGAGGCACCACTGAAGTGACAGTGAGACGTTGTAATAGTTTATTGCAACAGGAAAATGTGCAGAACAACAAAGAGGAAAGGATCTGTCACTTTGCCCTTCAAGACAACCTGCATAATTATGCTGTGTGTGCTTTTTAACACAAAAAAAAATTGAGCCAATATTGCATTTTCAGGAGATTTTTATTTATCAGCATTCATATTTTTTTTAGTTTTTTTTTTTTTTTAAATAAAAACCATCCTACCACTCACAGGATGAAGAGCAAAGATCATGAGACCCTGAGATTTGGTTGGGATCACTGGAGAAGTTTTCCTCCAAAAGGGTAATAAAGCACAGATTCAGGTGGAGAAAATCCAGATGAAAACTGACCAGGAACAAGGGAATTGAGATGAAAACAGCCGGTTGTTTTAGAAGAAATGGCTCACAAAAAATATAATTTCTGAAAACTCACTGAGTTATCAGAGCAAAATTCTCCAAGGAAGGCACTGGATATTTCTCTGTTTGAAGATGTTAAGCATTTGGGAGGCATAATAATTAAACAATAACCACCACAAATTAATCTCATTACCAGGTTGTTCAGGAGAACAATGACACGTGGAGTTCCTAAGTATGAATGAAGAACGATATTTTGTTGGGCTTTGGGGATTTTTTGCCAGATGAGTTTACAAGATGAGGGGTAAGGTCACTGCAAAAGGAGGAGTTTTTAAATATAGAAAGCACAGCACTTCACATGGAGCCACAGTTTAAAGCCAAAGACTGAAAATCCTATCATATTAAGTCCTCTGGCTCCTTCCATCAGCATCTTGCCTTTCTTTGTTATTATTCCAGTCAAATGGGATTCTTAATGGACTGTTTTACCATAGCTAAGCAAAGACAGACAGGTAATAAAGTAGATTCATTTGGTCATAAGGGGGTTTGTGTTTTCAGCATTGATTATTCAGCACTATCATTAACTTTTTCCCCTCACTAAAAAAATCACGCCACTCACCGTGATAAACATAATTTTTTCCAGTTATTCAATTAATGTCTGCCCATATGCAAAGATCCAAACTTCAGCCTAATTCACTTTACTGTAGGATTTTCCTTTTTTCATCCATCACTCCAGTAAAATAAGAATCCAAAGAAGATCAAAGCTGATGCAGGCTTTGCTGTCCATCTCTACACTCCCTCCAGAGGCAGGTGATTCTGATTTACATCTTAAGATCACTTACCAAGAATAGGTTTTATGGGTCAAATATATTTACTTGAAAGCTGAAAATACAAGAGCTTGTCCCAAAATCTAAGGATCTTCTGCTGGATCCTTGATGAGAAACAGGGCAAAACTGAGGGGCAGCCCCTTTGTTAAAATGAAAATAACCCCATTCACATATCCAAAATTGAAACTGGAAGAATTTAATTTGAAATTCCCCTTAAGAAATTATCCTTTTCTGATTGTGACAGTCCATTTGTGGAAGCCCATAACTCTTCTCCTTCTCTAGAACTCAAGCACTAACAGCTCTGGAGCATATCTTTTATACAATGAGTATATAAAGTTAATCTACATAAGTTATGCACTTGTTTACATGAGTAGAGAGGCAGTGAAGGGAGACTGAGAAAATGAAAGATGGAGTAAAAAAGCAAGTGGAAACCTCTCAGCAGCTTTCATTTCCTCTTCAGTTTCTGTGGGTGCAGTAGCTGCATCCTCTGCTTGTGTTTCCCTCTGCTCTCCTCTCCCACTGGAGCACAAGAGTGGGAGAGTTTTTGTCTTAGCTGTGCTTCAAGACACCTGACAGGATGGAATTAAAGACCAAAATGGAATGGGTTTGAATACTGGAACATGAGATCATTTTAAAAGAAATAAAGAGGGGATTTTTTTAACTTCTCTGTCCATTGTTTGTTCTTGACTGCCAAGCTTGGGATGAGGCTTCTGAAAGGAAAACCCTCAGTTCGTGTAATGATCCATTTTCCCACTCTCTCCCTTGTTTGTCACAGCCCCGGGTGTTTTGCACTGTTATCTTTCTTTTATTTGAGATCTGGGCTGGTCTTAAGTAAGACAGACAGTCTGTTTTCAGGGCTGTGGCATGTGTCTGTTTATGAATAATGAGCAGCACAGACAGACTGATTAATAGTCATTTTGTGTGTGGCAGGAGGACAGAAAAGGGGAGACTCTGTGGAATATTCATGAATGAAGTACAGTCAGCACCGCACTAGATAAGGATTGTGGGGAAAGAAAAAGAATGACATCAAGGGAAAACTGTGCCCAAAAGCTCCAGGGAGAAGGGGAATGGCCAAGCAGAACAGCACAAAAGGAGGAGGAACATGAATGGGAGACAGGAGAAGTGAGCAAGGCTCACATCACCTTAATTCCTGAGCACTGAGGGCTCAGTTTGATCCTCCCAAGCAGGTAAATAACCGAGGGGATCAGAGCAGCACCTCACTGCCAAATCCTAATGGATATTTTACCCAGAGCTGACCTGAGGAGCACACAGTGTGTCTGTGTCACTGGAGCCATTCTGAGTCCCGTTCAGGCACTGAGATCTGCCAGTCAAACATTCATTTGCAGTTCTCAGATGAAAGATCTGCCAAAGGGAGCACCTGCTGGCATTTCCCTGCTCTTGGTCTCAGCATCGGAGAGTCCCTGCCAGAATGTCCCAGGCTCAATTCCCTGTCCCACACAGACCAGACAGCAACTCCAATAGCTGGAGCTGAACACCATATATTTGTTTCTTACATATATTTGTATCTTACCAGCAGCAACCTTTTCTATTAATTTAGCCATTCCTGCAAAAGACAATGCCTGGCATTTCCAAGACTCAGAATAACCCCCAAGACAGACATGTTTGCATCAGCTGGCACTGTTTAAGAAACAGAGCATGCAGTGCTTCACCTCTGGTGACAAACACTTGTCATGGACATGCTCTAGTCATCCATTAGCAGCGTCTGAAATTCTCAGCAAAGCAAAGGAAAGGTCCTGGAAAAGAGAAGAAAATTACCATGCATATGGTAAAGTGACTTGGAGAGTCATTCTGACACAGGGAGCAAGAATGCAAACAAACCTATCCACCCACACACGAGACACCCTTCTGCCTGGAGAGGTTGTACAGTGGTCCCTCAGTTAAACAAGCAAAACTACTGATACATCATTAAATAAATAAAATCTGATTTTGTTTTTCCTACAGATATTTATTTCCCCTCTGTAGCTTTTCAGAAGTGGCAGAAGTAACCTTGGTATCTTTGCTTTTAAAATGAGGAGACTCTTTGTGTGTGTGTGTGTGTGCACATCCATGGCCAGGATTGCTCATCACTGCCCTTTCTCACCACAGAGTATTTGCACCCTCCAAAGTGGCTGTAAATTAATCTGCAATAGTGTTATGTAATACCTCAGTTTTAACAATTCTCTCTTCCTCTTTCCCCTGAAAATAATAACTCTGCTGTGAAACAGTAGAATCCCCTGTGAATGCCCAGTGTGCCAAGCAGAGAGAACCAGCATGAGACCTTCAGTTCCTATTCCCAGTCACAGGGAATTTTAAAGTCCCTTCCCTTTCCTTATCTCTTAGGAAAATAGTAGGGTTTTTTTTCCCCTGTTACTCCATTTAGCCATTAAAAAATTAGTATTAATTGCAATCCTGTTTTATTGTGCTCTTCTCAAAACCCCAGTTTTCCTCACTGAAGGTACAACTGACTGGTGGGTATGATGGGAACCTGCTCCTGGTGCTTCTGTCCACTTTGGGCCACTCCTTTCCTCCTCTGTGCTTTTCTTGCCATTCATTTCACTATGTATGTAAAGTGAAACCTGATAAAAGTCAGTTGTTTAAAGAGCAAAAAGCTGGCAACACTATGGATTTGGTGGGGTTTATGTGAGTTTATTTGTGAACAGAAACTGCTGCCTGTGAGAAAGGAGTGTATGGATTAATAGGATGTCACGTCCTTTAGAAGAACAAAACCTTCTCAGAAACATGGGGTATTTATTGTTTGCATTTCATGGACATATCAAAATCATAAAGCAACTCTTTTAACCATTCCTTATACTTCTGCCCATTTCAAATTTATATTTTTGCTCTATAAAATGGAAAAGCTGCTGAAAATTGCTTGGAAAGGGGCCTTATTACAAATAAAAACCATCACAAAACAAGATGAGCTGCATTTCTTTTTAACAGCTCATCATCAGTTCTCTCAAGAGAATACTTGTGTCTCTGGAAAGAAAACCACTTCAGCTGAAATAATTCCTCAGATTTTTAATTAGTACATTCCTCTTCAGGAGTCACTTTTAACAGCTAATTCCTTCACCTGCCCCTCTTTCTTAATTCTTGAAAACAATCCTCTCAGCAGCTCCGGCAGCGACGTGCTTTGCACAGTGACATTTAAAGACACAGCAGAAAGGAAAGGGTAAAACTGACCAGCTCAGAGATTCATTTTAGAGGCAATATAGGATAAGCCCCAGCTACTTGTTAGCTCTGATTTTATTTAATTCAACTCAAACAGAGAAGAATAGACACTGTATTTCCTGGCAGCAGTCATGGAATGGTTTGGGTGGGAAGGGACCTTGAAGACCAGCTGGTTCCATGGGCAGGGACACCTTCCACCAGAGCAGGTGGAACTCCATTTGGCTCGCTGCTGGTATCGCTGGACCCAAACAAGGCTCTTTCCTGCACTGCAATCCCAGTCCCAAGAACAACAAACCCCGACCCCAAAGGGGCTGTGGGCACTGCCAGTCGAGGTGTTGTGCTCAGGCTGTGGGATAACAATAAGAAACCCTCCAAAGTTGCACTGCAGAGACTTGAGTGTGAGCAACTTCATCTCCATGTCAGTATTTCAGTGTTATTGTAATTCACAATTTCTCAGATTCATATTTTATACGTTCATTTATAATTTTAAAATATTTTTCCTACTTTTAAAAGTTTTAATAGATATATTTTTACAAAGGTAGTGATAGGACAAGGCTTTAACCAGAAAGAGTGTAGATTAGATTAGGTATCAGGAAGGAATCCTTCCCTGGGAGGGTGGGCAGGCCCTGGCACAGGGTGCCCAGAGAAGCTGTGGCTGCCCCTG
>JAWWEE010000025.1:9558975-9600229 GCA_035221455.1 Xenops minutus
GATGTATTTTACACTGCCAAGGTGTTGTTTCAGTGCCAGCTCCCAAGACACTTCTCAACAACACTTTATTAAGCGTAGCACACTTAAGAGCACACACAACTTTTAAGGATTTCCATTGAAAGCACACACAGCTTTCAAGGATTTCCACTGAGCTCATCTGGCAGGAAACAATCTACAAAACCCCAGCTCGTTGAGAGGGAAAATGAAAAACCAACACCAACACACATATATGTATCACAAAAAAAAAAAGAAAAGAAAATAAGAGCATAACTTGGCCTTTGGGTGTTGAGGGGCCACCTGGGAGTGATTTGACAAGGCAGGTCCCTTGGGCCTTTTTAAGGTGAGCAAACCAAGGTTGGTGAGGAGCCTTTTTGCTTCTGGTTTAAACACGGTGAGTTTGCCCTCCTTAAGAAGTGAATTATCCTGATTTGTGCCCCAATAAAGCCCCGGGTTAATTGGTTTAATTAGGATGGTGCTCTTTGCAGGGAGTGGCCGCAGCAGGACGGGCCGGCCTGGAGTCCTCGCTCCTCAGTGAGTGTTGGTTTTAAACTAAAAACCTTTTAAACTTGGCTTAAAACGTTGTGGGGAGAGTGTAAGTAATTTGGTTCTTTTATTTGGCAATTTTTTAACACTAAATACCGAGTTTTCTTGGCTGTTCTCGTGGGTGTTGATGTGTTTTGTGTTGTAGGCCCTCAGCGTTTCTGAGTTATTGGAAGTGCCAACAGGCACAAAAGTAATTACACAAAAGTCATTTTCATGCACAGAAACAAAATGTTTTACTCTCTTGCTCGGTTGCTGCTTCACTCTGTTTGAAAATGCTAATATTGCTGAAAATTGCCACAACTTCATGTGTAAAACTACCATGGAAACTTCATTTTTGAGGTAGAAGCGTGTCCTTAACAAGCAAGGTGGGAAAGTGATTAAAAAGCAGGTTTGTCAGATTTTATTACGTGTAGTTGGTGTGAACTTTCAGGTTCCTTGAGGGAGTGAATGAAGCAATGGGAAATTGGCTTTATTTCAGGCTTTTATTGTGTTGTCTTTACTGGAAATGCAACTTTAAATGGTTGTGTCAAGAGGAATGTGCTGCCTTGGCCCTCTGGTCATGGCAGGGTCCTGCTGCACCCCACGGCTTCTTGGTGGGCATCTCAAGGTAACCTGGGGTTTTTTGAGAGAACAAATAGGTTTTGGGGATTGAGGTGCTGCAGTCAGGCTCTCCAAGAGGAATTTTAATGTAAGCTGGAAGCAAGAACACAAGGTGGGTGCTGAGGCTTGAATTCCAGGCCCCTGGAAGTGCCACTCAGCCCTGTGTTCTCAGGTGCAGGGGATACAGTGGGCATAAAATTAAATAGAATAACACTCTTGTATTTGCCCATGTTAAAAGGTTTCTGGAAAAGGAGAGCTAGAAAAGGCATTTTTAGTTTTCTTTTTTTCACTAACCTTCTGGGTTCAGTGTGGGAATTATTCATAGTCATAGATTAGCTTATTAAATGCTCAGAGTAATATGTTCCAGCACCCCCTGATGATGCTCAGTGAGTAAGTAAATCAGGGGGTTAACAGCCTGGCAAGTGTTACAGCCCTTGCAATGCAGAGCTGGTCCTAAAAGCTGCTTCACAGAGCAGCTGGTGCTGATCCAGGGATGCTGCACAAGAGAAAGGTTGTTATCCTGCTGTCAACTGTCTTACATGTTCTCATCCATCAAGTGTTTTAGAGGGGCACCTTCTTACCCTGCTGTAATTTAGGCCTCATATCTGTGACATCCTAGGTCCATTTTATGCAAATATGAATTATCTGTGTGCCAAACCCCCTCCTAATCTCCCCAGTGTGATCTTGAAAACGGAAAGATTCAATAGATCTTTCTGTTCCCCACTCTACAGACACACATAGAAAAGCATTTCCTGGCTGAAGAGTTCCCCTGAGTAGTAAACATCTTCTGTTCTTTTCTTGCTTTTTGTTCCTTGCTTCAGCTTTTATGATTTTTATCTCAGTTCTTGCAGTAAATCACGTGTGCATTTGCAGCAATAGCTCTGCAGAGAGATTGGTGTCTCCTTCCTTCCCAGCTATTCCAATAATCAGGATTAGATTGCTCATAGTTGAGTAAGACTACAGACATATGAAAAGTGCATTTTTTTTTTCCCCCCTCCTGTTGCTATCATTAAGAAGTCTTCATGTTGTCCTTTCTCAAAGCTTACCTGTAAAAGACATACATTTAAACCTATATATGTACTTTTCTTAAAATAATATTATTTGTTGTTAAACATACATAAATCTGGGAGTCTGAACAGATCATACTCTAAAGACTCAGAAAGCTTGTTTTATCTCTCATAGCTTGTGATATTCAGTCAGCCTGCAAATGCTTCAATAGCAATCAGGAAATATAGTTCTAAGCTGGTTTTTAGTGACTCTTGCAATTGTCTTTAGTTGTATTTAAATATTTGGATGATTTAATATGTGCAGTCTAACAGCCATAACATTGCAGTGAGGCTTGCCAGACATTCCTGAAGTAGTGGCAGCTTGAATTTGTGTTTTAAGATGAAACTTGGTGTCAAAAGTTGGCTCTTGAACCTGACTTTGGTCTGAAGGACTGCAGTAAATACTCCTGAGTGTACAGTACAGACCTGGCTGCATGACCAGTGCACGTGCTTCAGCTGGGAATGCATTTGGGCACATCTCTGTGCTCCTGCATGTGTTTTAGAATGCAGTGGTTAATAAGCTCTTCATTGCAATTGTATGAAACTGATAAAACATGCTCTGTGGTCCCAGCACAGACAAGCTCTGGGGCTGTGTCTCCACTTTGCTGACACTGCCCTAGAGCAGCCCTTTTGCTCTCTCTGTCGTGGTTTGTGCAGGAGTCCAGCCTGCTTTTGTATCCTGTGACATACTCTTTCAGTGTTTCATTTAATTTTGGGGGGACTGTGTCTGTGCTGACACAGCCTGGTGCAAGGAATGTCACTTTGTCTCTGTTTTGCTATTCATTATTTTGTAGCTCTCTACTGCGATTCACCAATCCAATGTTGCTTTTCCAATGTCTCCTTTCCACCCAGTCTGGGCTTCCCAGGTCCTCTTGCCACTTAATTGGAAGTACTTTTGACAGGAACAGCAGAGATGCCTGAGGAAGTGCTACTGTCTGGAGGAGAATGTTCAGATAACTTGTAAAGCTGGAATTAATAAGTAGATGAATTTCTAATGATGCACTTGAATAAAGGGGCTAATCAATAAAGCACAATTTAACAAAAACACTCGTTCATTACGAGTGCAGGGCCTCTTCTGTGGCTAGAAGAGAAAAATGTGTTAGAAACTCGCTTTTGTGACGTTAACAGGGCTCTTACAATTAAGGTTTTAATGCAATCATTTATATTTATTTATAAAAACATGCGGGGAGTCTTGTATTTAGAACAAGAAAATTAGGTAGGGGGGTTCATGGGACATGTTGCTGGAGAAATGCCTCTTCTCCAATACTAGTGTGGGGTATTTTTATGCCTTGTTTTCTTCTTTTATGCAAAACAGCCTAAAGGGCCACAGCTGCCACCAATTTACCAATTGGACAGGCTGGCATTAGGAAGGGCACAGTGCTACAAGGACTTTTCTTTTAATTATTATTGTTTTTATTGTATTTTTCTGGGTCTGCTCTCAGTCCCATGTTTGGGGCACCCAAGCTGTCTCTCTCTCCACGTGGGTAATGGAGGTTTCCCTGCACTTGTCCCACCAATGAAAAATGTGACTTTTTAAGCTTTCATTGAGTGCAATGGATGCAAGTCCATGCAGGCTGGGCTATAACTCTTAAATGTCATTTTGTAGTCTGTTTCTCACTTAGTATTTATAATGTCATGACTTTATTCCTTGCAGCCAAGTAAGGCAGGTTGTTTGTTATTCCAAAGCTATCAACAAGCTAACCCCTTCTGTGTGTTTATCCTTCATTCTGCCTGTCCTGGGTTTTTCTTTGCAATGAGAGAGATTGGGTTTCTTTTTCACCCTGTTGGCTTTGTTGTTGGCTCTGAGGTTCAAACTCTGAGCTCCAAAATTACTGATAGATGCTCACTATAAAATCATACTCTCGAGCAGCTGTAAGCAAAGTGCTTTTCACTGCTTGCCTGAGGGACATGCTGCTCTCTCCATGGCATTTCCCTGATATCCAAGGGAAGTCCTTGCATTGAAATCATGGCAGTTTCCTTGCTAGTTAGAATTGGAAAAGAACTCTAAAATCACTGAATCCAGCTGCTAATGTAATGCTGCCCAGCCTGCCACTAAACCATATCCCCAAGCACTACATCTACATGGTTTTTAAACCCCTCCAGGGGTGGTGATCCCACCACTGCTCTGGGAGGCTTATTCCAGTGTTTACAGTGAAGAAACTTTTCCTAATATCTAATCTAAACCTCCCTGGCACAATATGAGGCCATGTCCTCTTCCATCAACACCAAGTTGTTTAACCCCAAATTCTTAATAAACTGCAAGGGTCAATCATGCAGAGTCCATTGCATGTGTTGTTCAGTCAGGATAACTTCTACCAGGGACCACATTCTCCAGGTTTGCTCTATTTCCTTATGCTTCCTGGAATGGACTCTTCATGGATTATGGAGGTTCTTTGCCAAGAGCTTCCAAGTGGGAGTTTATGGGTAGATTTTCAAACTACATATTGATCTTAGCAAAGCAAGGATGTTTGGGCTTTGGAGGAGAAGGGATGTGGGTTTTAATTTCTGATTTTCCTGTGTAATCAATATTATGCCCTGCAGTTCTGAAATCAGCATTCCCAGGCAGGAATTCTCCTCAGTGAGGCATCTGGTGGTTTTTATCTGCAAGCAGGAGGTTGGCCAAGCTCATAAAGCATCTGCCTTGTTAGTCCTGTTCCTCTGCCTCTGTGCTCAGTTTTATAGTTGCATGCTGCCTTTCCAGATTGGTTTAAATTTAAATTATACCATGGAATACGTTTCAAAACAAGATTAAAATGACAGTCTGGTTTGGACTCAGTGCTGAAAACACTTGTTTTTCAGTGTTTCTCAGGGACACACACTCTGCTCTCATTTGTGTGCTGCCCTGGGTTTTGGATTCAGTCTGGGCATGAGAAAACCTCATGTGGCCACAATCCAGCAGCAGGAGATCCCTTTGGGCTGGGATGATGTGGCCTCCCAGTGCCATGAGTCAGTGCAGAACCCAAGGTGGGAGGCAGTTCCTTTTGTCAGAATGTGTGTTTTGCTGTGCCTTTTGTGTGAGCAATGAAATGGCAGCAACAGCCGGATGGGGAAAGCAGCTGAGCCTTTTGGACTCGTTTTTCTCCCTGGCCTTTCCTAATCACTAAGGAATATTCTCCAAAGAGCTTTTATTCCTGTGGACACTATGTAGTTACTCATGTAAGACTTGGAGATAAAATGAAAAAGGGGAAGAATTGTAAAAACTTGCCCAAACTACACAGGTTTTCATCTGTGTCTCAGTGGAACAATGTATATGTTTGAGTCACCCTGTTTTTCCTTAATATTAAGGCAGGGATCCCTGCAACAACAGATTTTGCCTGTGGGAAAGACCCATTGGGAAAATCAGCTCTGTGTAGCCCTAGTAAATGTTGAAGCAAGGGAAAAAAGTGACTGCAGCAGGGTCAGGTGGCAGAACCCTCATTGTTTCAGTAGGATCAATATTTCAGTAGCTGCTCCTGCTTCTCCCTGGACTGAGGCAGGAGGGAAAATACTCCTGTGAGAGAAGCAGTATGGTCATCCTAGGATATACATACAGAGTATAGGTGGTACTTGGCAAATTGAAAGTTTCTGATGAGGATATTCTAGTTTCCAAAAGCCTTGGTGAAAAGGAGAGGTTTTGCAGGAATTTTCTGGGGTTTATTGCATGTTTTAATTGGGCTTTATCAGAAGATGAAGTTTCTAGGTTTTTTTCAAGTTGTGTGGGAGCATAAGCTGGGCAAATCTGTACAACTTTAATAACTTTTCTGTGCTGAAAATTGGAGATTTTGATTTATTACTGCTGTTTCAGTGCTTGGATGTATTTAAAAAAAAGATAAATCTGAGGCTCCCTTGTATGGGTTATTTAAAGTGATTGTGCTGGTTTTGCTCCTAAGACTGAGAGAGAGGAGACCTGTGGATGTGGAGCAGTCGAGCCTGGCTCTGTGTACTTGCATCCTGAGCCCCTGCTGGAAGAGGGAACATGTTTTCCCTTTGATGCAGTGGCTGGAATGGCTTTTCTCAGCCTTGCTGTAAAAGGAGCAGGCTTTTATCACATCTCCTCTTGACCCTGCACATTCCCACAGGGATGCAGCTTCTTCTCATGGCTGTCTGTTACACAGAGCTCTAAAATCACACACTGCCACCATGGCAATGTGTGTTCCCACCGTGGGATGCACTTAGGAGAGCCTGGCAAAGTGGAATTTCTACTGAATCACACCCTTTGCTTAAACCGAGCGTGTTCCCAATGTCAGAAGTTAATGTGTGTTTGCTGAGCTGAGAAATACCATGGTCTTCAAAGTGCAGATGAATGTAAGGTGTGTATAGATGAATGTCAGGTGTTTGCAGAGCCCCTTCTACAGCGGGTAAAGTGAATGTTTGTAGGGAATGTTCCCTTGCACCTCCTGCATGGGAATGAGGGCTCAGCCCAATAAAGCAGGCAGGCTGCAATCACCCCTGCATTGCCAGCAGCAATTTATGGATGGGCTCTGCCTGGCTTTCCTTAATTGCCAAAAGGACAGGAGTTTCATGGTTATTGATTCTGCAGTTAACTCCACCAGTCATTTAAAGGAGTGTGGAAGGGAACTCTCAAGTGCTGCATTGCCAAGTAATCATTTCCATAAAGTAATTGTGCTCTGTGTCTTTACCAGGCACCCCCACTGCATTTTTCTCCCTGGGAGTTCAGGACAGGGAGAGGTTTGGAATTGCTGTGCTTATTAACCTTCTGCCTTTCCAGTCTATTATTTTCTGGAGGCTGTTTTATAACAGACTTTATGTAATTAGTGCAAATCCTCTTACAATGGCAGCTCTCCTTGCAGCCAGGTAATCTGAGCTGGAAGAAGCAATTTGTGTGTTGTTTTCCTGAGACACTATTCCCAGGATGAGGAAGCTGCTGGATTTGGGTCCAGCTGAAGCTGACAGTACCTGGCAGCTGACAAACAGCCCTCGAGGTGCATCTCCAGGGGCTTCATTCCTTTTTCTTTTTTTCTTCCTAAGAACTATTTTATTTAATCTCCAGGGTTTGAGGTACTTGACTACACCTGGTTTCTCTGCATCCTGTGCCAAGAGTCAGGTCTGCCACTGTGAAAAGCACAAATTTGCAAGATCTGTGCTAAGGCCAAACCTTTCACACCAGTGAAAAAACCTTCTCTACTTGTCTGGTGATATGTGGCAAAGAATATTGTAATAATATAGATGATATTTCAAAGAATAAACCTTCTGGGGCAGAGAGGTCCTGAAAATATTGGCAGAAATCCACCCTGCAATGGGTCACAGTGCCCTTGGGGAGCTTTAATTGTGCAGAGAGGCAAATAGAGGCTCTGTTGTTCAAGGAGCTGCTTAGGTCATGCAGGGAATGTGTATACATGTCCACAGATATGTATATAAGCTTATAGATTTATTTTTGCAAGGAAATGTCCCTTGAACACACCTCTTGGTAGTTTAACTGGGCTGCTGAAAGTCTTTCAGTCCAGAGAACCGTGAATTCCTATTCCAAAGGTGGAATTGGGTGGTCTGTCACATACAGGAGTTATTTTCCCTTCTAGTTTAGGTGTTTATTTTGCTCTGGGTGATGGTTGTGTTTTGGATGCTGCTCTAAAGGGCATGAGAGGGCAGGAATGAGCTTTACAAGTGTTCCAGTGCCAGAAAACAAAGGCTGACCCAAAACCTTCTTGGCCTTATACGTTTTGCACAACTCCTGAGACAGTCTGTAGGTATTTTCAGTAGAAAGGTGTTTTCTGTGTATCTGTGTGGAATGAAAGGACAGCACCCTTGGCTCAGGCTGGGCTGGGAACAGCAAAAAGGCGTGTGGTTGTTTACTCATTAAAACTCCTGGCAGGGATTTGTGGTCCAAAGATTCCATCCCTTGTGCCTCCATCTTTAAAAGAGCGTTAAATTAAAACTCTCAAAAATGTCATTGCAGTTTTAGGTCTCTTTAAGATCAGAAGCATGCAAAGAAGTACCTAAAATGTTAATTTTCCTATTACTTGGGCTACTGCACCAAGGCCACTTTGGGTGATGTGTTATTTAAGTGCATCAGAGATTCCTTGTGAACAATTTTCATTGATTTTTTTTTTTTGCTACATATTCAAATATATAAAAATTACTGTCCTGGCCTGCCTTGCTGTATTTTACTGGCTTAACTTTGTACACAGTCTGAAACAAGGTTTCTTCCTACCCTACATCTTTTCCCCTGTAATTACAGGAGATGGGACTGGTGTTTTTCCTACTTTTCAGACAACATACGGGGTATAATCTGGCGTTTATTTTGTGAACAAAATGTATTTGAATGTTAGAAGAAAGCCAAATCTTGTGTTTCTTTAATCACATTGTATAAATGGATTTTAGGAATGCTGAACAAGTATCAGGGTAAGCTTTGTTATCAAAGTTTCCTCCACCTCATGGGACTAACTTAGCTATTCATCCAGGTTTTTGCCTGAGGAGGGAAGATTAGAAGAAAAGAAAATTTAGTAGGAGCTAGTCTCCTTTGATCACACATTTTATGGTATATCATATATGCTAGAGCATTTTAATGCCAGAACTTTGCTAAAAGCTCAATAAATGACTTCAATTTACAGGTGGCAAAGCAGGAAACCTTTCTGTGGAAAAGAACAATGAACTGAGAGCATGGTCATAGTCTGAAATGTAACAGATGCACCAAAAATTAATTCTTCATTATGGCAGGCTTTCCATGAATTGAAGGTAGTGTCCAAAGGCTGATTTTAATGATAAAAGTGGAGGTGCCCTGACCTGCAGAGTGAAGTCCAACAGGTAAATGCCTGTGGCAGTTGCTCCAGATTGCTGGGTTGGCTTGTAAGAATTGGGTTTATAGCCTGGCACAAGCGCCTCTCAGTGGCCCTTTGCTCCCCTGGGATTGCTCTGCTGGCTGGGGACCATTCCTGGGAAAGCTCTGCTCTTCAGTGATGAGATTTCCTCTTATGGTTGAAATTCTGCTGGGACTGAGAAACAAGTGTCCCTTGGAGCTTTAGGCAGTCTTTTTTTATGTAGTCTAGACCCAGTTCAGAAGCATCTGCAAGATAAGGATTCAGACACTAATCTTAATGAAATAATTTATTGGGCAGCCAGCCATGGAGGAGAGAGAAGTCACTACAGCCTTTGGTGCTGAGGAGATCTTTGATTGCACCTGCATTTATAGAAACACTCTATTTCCTCTTCTTCCCTAAGAAAATTATATAATGGAAGAGGATTGGTTTTCTGTTTGCTGCTGGTAAAATTTTACTTACACTACTTAAAGCCACTTCCCTGCTGGTGTGATATTTGGGGTTTGGGAGAGTAATTACATGTTGTGGTTCATTGAAGTCTCCTTCTGTTGTATGCATTAGTCTCCATGGTATTTTCCACAGTGTATTTTGAGTGAGCTTTGAAGAGAAGGGGTTCAGGGCCAGGTTGGGTGTGGCTTGGAGGAACCTGGTCTAGTGGAAGGTGTCCCTGTCCATGGCAGGGGGTGGAATGAGATGAGCTATAAAGTCCCTTTGAACCCAAACCATTCTATAGTTCAATGACATGGTTGCACTAAGATGTTCAGTGAGCTTTAGACTGCTCTTGGTTGGTGGTGTTCAGCTGAGCCACTTCTGCTGTGCTCTGACAGCTCAGTCCTGGGGCAGGAGCTTGGCTAGTGGCCATGGGGTTCCCTGCCATTTGTGCCCACACTGTGGTGGGTCCATCAGCATAGCAAGAGGGTCAGCTAGCAGAGTGCTCTGAAATCTGCAAAATTCATTAAAAAAATCTAAGGCAAAACCACCTGGATGCTGAAAAATCCTGACATTCCCCTCTGAACTCCCTAAGTTTACAATGAAGTCTTGGGGATGTGTCTCTATATATTTATAAAGAGTAAAGGAAAAATATATATAATATGAGCCCCTTCTGGCACGCTGGCAGTGTGTGCTGTGTGCCAGCAGAGCCCTGATGGGCTGGCAAGGTGCCTGGGAGGAGCAGGCAGTGCTCCTGCAGGGGCTGTGCCTGGAGCAGAACCTCAGCTGCTCTGGCACCACAACGCTGCAGCTGAGGCACGAGTCATGCTCGAAAAATATTTTGCTGTTGAATTATAGTGAATCTCAATAAAGCCCAGCTGATCTTTGCTTGTCCCTGCTAGTGTGGGAAGGGGAGGTGATGGTGTGGCTGGGAGTGCTGCTCTGCACAGCTCAGGATAAAGGCTGTGGAATGTGTCTCTCTTCCTGAAGTTTGGATCATCTTATTCTTTGTTGTACCTGTATCACTTTAGAGATTTACCACCCTAAGTTTGCTGTATAAACCAAAGCACATGCTTATTTAATTTTCATTATCTGACTTTCTAGCACTATTACTCTGGAGACTCTTCGGACAGACAAAACAGTGATTTAAAACATAAAGCAGCATTTATGGCCTATTTTCCACTACTTATGAAATTTAGTAAACATACATGCACGATGAATCATGACAGTGTCTTCTGCAGGCAAAGCTCCCTGGAAGAAGTGTTGGATGCACAGTTGAGAAGAGCTATGTTTATGCCAAGCAGAAAATACAGATACAAGGTTTTATATCTTCAATGGTAATCCTGAGCTAAGACATTTTGTTAGTTTGTAACAGCAGGAGGGAGAAAAGAGGATTTTTAAGGAACACAAGGCATTTGCAATCAGGCTTTTTGTTTATGTTCAACAACACTGATTGTAGATTTTGGGGCTGGGAAAAGGCTTGTCTTACAAAACGAGCCTGAATAAACACTGTGTACAGAGCTGTAATAACACCTGAAATAACACTGGGCATTGCTTCAGCAGCCTGCCTGGAAGGGTACGTGGATTTTCTGAGCTTATTGCTTGGAATATTCCTGCCCAGCCTCACTACCACTGCTGGCTGGGCTCGGGATCTGCCAGCAGCATCTGAGCTGCAAACCTGGCCTCCAGAGATTCACCCTTTCCAAAGTGATTATGGGCATCAAACCAGCCCCTCTTCCACTTGGAATTCTTGCATGGTGCTCTCGTGTAACATTTATATGCTGTCCTGTTGCTCATCTCAAAGTCTGGTTGTTCCAGTCATAAAGGTTCCTTCTATAAGGAAAGAATTGTGGGAAGGCTGGTGAAATAATTCCCACTGTAAAGAATAGTTTCATGTATTCTGCCACCTAAACCAGTTGCCTGGATGTTTGTTTATCCTTCACCCAGAGAAATACTAGCAGGGTCTAGATTTTTCCCTTCTGGATGTTGATTTATTTCTCTACAGCAACAGGATCTGGACTATGAGCTACTCAGAAATTATGAGCTGAACCTCCTCTTTTGCATAAGAAAAGTTTCCCTTGAAGTTCAGCCACTGTTTCAGTTCAGTCAGCCAGCTGCAGGAGTGAACTGAATCCTTTTATCCTAATTAAAAACAAAATTCAGGCTAAGGTAGGGATGACCCCATAAAAGGAACCAGTTTGTGTCTTTGAAATCTGTGTTGCTCTAGTGCTGTGGGTTTTCTGGCCTTTGAAGGAAAACAGGCACGTACTGAAACTCTAATATATATTATATATATTTATGGGTTATATACACAAGTATAATATCTAACATATACTAGATATGTATAAATATATTTTAAAAAAACTAAATTCTGGCATTTCTAAAGCATGGCTGCAACTCCTATTTGTACTGATTGAGGTTTAGCTGGTCTTGCTAAACTTGGGCAACTAAGTCAGGCTGATTTAGACTGCCTTAAACCAATACAATGGAGAGTTATGTATTCTGAGTGCCAAGTGAAAGCAGGAAAATTAGTTATAAATCTTTCTGGTTCTTTTTTCCTACTGCTGCAGGTACAACATTCTCCATTAAATTAAAACTGTCAGTAACAAATTCCTACTTAGATTTTTAGGGTGTCAGAGGATGGATCTGACACAAACACCAAGAGGGAAAGCAGTGCCCATGTCAGTAAAATCCATAATGAAGTTGGAACTGCTGAAGGGCTGTCCCAGACTGAGCACACTGATGGAGGTGCTGCCAGGATGGTGCCTCAGAGCTGGTAAAGCATGTGGCACCTCTGTGGTGAGAGGCTTGTGCTGCACACCATGCCAAGGCTGCAAGTCCCAGGTTGTGCTATTTGCATGAGAGGAAAGATTTTTAGCCCTGCACAGAAATCTGTGGTATTTCCTCTCACAAAAATGCTCCTTGGTGCCTTGCAGTGCTGTGTGGAGTGAGGCAGCAGCAATCCATCAGGGCGAGGGGCTGCCTGTGGGACACAACATCGAGTTGTCATTGTTTTCCCTGCTCTTAATAACATGTTTGGGGGGTTGGTTTTGGGGGTTTTTAATGATGATTGATGCGAGCTGTCAAATCAAGGTGATGTAAAAGCAGGTGTTTTGCCTAACATGCTGTTCAGTTAGTGAATTTTAATAGAGAACCTTTGTTTTCCTAGTCTTGACTTTCTCTTAGCACAGCACATCTCATGGCTGTGCTGGACCAGCCTTGCACACCCCAGTCATGCTCTCTCAGCTCACAGTTTGGCAATGGGTCTAAATTTGAGTTAAACACATCTGAGGGGTAAAAGCCACGAGCTATTGAGTTAATATTTCATTGCCAAGGCTTTGCCAAACTTCAGGAGGTTCTGAGTGCAGCCACCAGCCAAGCCCCACCCCAGCTGGCTGTGCTCAGGGCTGGGCAGTGACCAAGTAGGTGGCACATCCCCAATGCTGCACTGAGGAGGGTTTGAAAAGCCCTCTTGGGTGCTCTCAAACTTGCCCATCCCTATAAGCTTCCTGGAGGGAATTGCCAGATGAACAGCAATGTGCCAGCAAAGCTTTTAGGTGTTTTTAGGAGAAGTGGGGGTTTTTTTTGTAGCTCAGCTGTGTAAGATAAAGGTTTGTTGGCACCCTCCCAAATACACACTTACCTCTGTTTATATATGTGCCAATTTATAACATGCATGCTTTAAAAGTGTAGTGTTCAGGACAGCCCATTTCTACTGGAAGCCTTTGCCTATGAAATTTCACTTGATTTCTTTAAGGGAGGAGGGAATCAAAACATGATCAACACGGTTCCTAAATATAACTAACTCTCAGAATGCACAGTTGTGCCTCTGGTTTGTAATAGCAAGGAAAAGAACTATGTCAGCCTCCAGAGCTGCAAATTATTGCAGTAATTTAAGTAAGCAAGCTGTTTTTTTCATTATGGAAGGTTTCCTTGCTGAGCTGGATGTACAATATATTTATTTCTTCATGAATATAAATGTCTACTACTGATAGAAAGAGTCAGCTGTCACTACAGTACAAATGCAAATTGCAAACTGATGGTTGAACAATTAAGATCTAGTGCACAGAGCTTATTGCCACTGGAGGACTGTAATTGAATTCCTATTGCTGTCAGACAGGTTGAAAATTACTGTAATGAAGAGCATCAGTTTTCTACTTTACATCTCATTGTTTTCCAGCCAAGGAGCTTTGCTCTTGCAGAGGATCCCACAAAATACATCACTGAAAAAAGGGCAGCAAGTGACAGAGGAATGCTACCTGTCTTTAAGGGGGGAGTAATTAATGCTCTTTAGCTTGACTCCCACATGAAATTCAGGGATGCAGAGTCAGGGCTCTTCCCCCAGCACCCCTGCTGGTGTTGGTGTGCTCACAGAAATGGGTGATCAGGCAGTAGTGTGCCCAAATACTGGGCAATACTGTAAATAACTGAGTAACTTGATCATTCACAATGTAACAGGCAGCTCTACTGTCTGCTCCAATACATTTTTAATCAATCTTTGCTTTGACACGTGAAAGTAAATATTTATTGTACTATTACCTGCTTTAAATTACTCCAGGTGTGCATATACATGTGTGCATGACATCTTAATTACAAAAGCTCTGAATAACCTCTAGAATGAGCAGATTTAGAGATACATGCTGAAGGATACAAACAAGGAAACATTAAATCCTTACTTACAAAATACATTCATTGGTGTTAACTCTTTCTTGTATAGATATTTCTCCTTCTGATATTGCTGGAAAGGGCATGAAATTGGGAGTTGTCTAATATTTGGGTTTTGAGTTTCTTTTATGGGGAGGTCATAGCCCATAATAAGACCAAGTCTGTGGCTCTGCAGGAGAAGCTTCCATGTCACCTCAAATCTGAAATGAGCTTTGTAGCCACTGAAGTGACTGGGATGCTCTATAGAAAGGAACTGAACATTTCTCAGCATCTAAGAAGCACTGGGGAGTCTATTGAAGGGGATAAGGTTTATTGGTGAAGCATTTTGATGGGAAATCTCTTTGGCCAGGCCTGGCCCTGGTGCAGCAGCAGGCTGGAGATGTGCCAGTACAGGTGCGGGTCCAGCAGCACAGAGAGAAAGCACCTGCTTCATCTAAGCAACTGCAAAACCTTTTGTTAGGCTAGGCTGTAAATGCCATGTGTTATGAAATTTATTTGAATTTAAAATATTGCTGTTGTGAGGAATTCTGTCTGTTTAATTTTCAATTATGCTGCTCAGCGTGATTGTGCATGTGTTCTAGTATATTAAATGTGAAAGGAGAAGGAACATTCTGGAATATGAATAAGCAATGTGCTGTAGTTGTCTGAATAGTCATTTTACAATTTAAAATAGCACAGTGGAGAAATAAAATTGAGGGTGTTTTGCACAGCTTTTGGATTGATTTTCTAATCCTCAGAGGTCCTGCATTTTTCCATACATGTGTATATGTCCCACCCCAAAAATGAAGGCAAAATGGCAATTTTCGTGCTTGCTCTGGAAGCCACCTAGCTCAGGTGATGATGAAGGGAAAGCCAGTCCAAGAGATACTATTCCTGATTTTCAGTTGCTTTCAGTCTTGTGTAGTATGAATTTCTTGCTCTTGCCATCACCAGAGCTCATTAGTAACCTGGCTGTAAACGAATCCATTTACTTTGCATCAGCAGTGAACTCTCAACAGAAAATTTCCTGTTGGACTGATTTGGTTTGCACACTGGAAGTGTAAACCCATCTGGGTTCTGCACGATATTTCTATTGTCACATCGAATATTTAGTACTCCTCAACAGAATTTAATGCAATATTTATTACTTCTGTAAAGACCAGCAGCTGATGGGACTATCCAGCTCTTATTGCTTCAAGAACCATTAGATCAAAGCAGAAGAGCAGCACTTGAAAACAGATGTAGTTTTCTTTCAGGCACTCCAGTGCTACAAACTTTGTGCTAATGCAGAGGTGGTGATGACAAACAGCTTCCTTTTGGCAAAAGCAAACCAATTACAATCTAATAAGTGCTACACCCCAGCAGCTAAATAATTCATGGTATTGGCAGAAGGTTTCTGTTCCATAAGTCTTCTCAGTCCAATCCAGTGAGATGTAAATAGATCAGAGGAGTGAGATCCATCTCCTCCCTTATTAAGAGATGGTTATATATTAATAGGAAAATGCTCCCAGATACAAGGCTTTCCAGTGCATCATGTGATGTGCTTGAAAAGCCACATAATCAAGTGTCTCAAATTAAATGCTCTTACTTTCAGGGGATGGTTTCATCCCTGATGAATGCTAGAAGCCTAAGCTTTGCTTCAAGTAACAAAGACCATTTTCTGTAGGATGATGAACGATGTACTCAGAGTGGGTCATTTAACAACAAGCTACACACAGACTGTACACTTTCCAGGCTAATAGTTTTATAACCAGTAATTGTGTGATTTTGGCACTTGACATCTCTCATTGAAAAGATCTTTGCTCATGATGAAAGAGTATCAGGATATCTGGAAAGCTCAGCTCTTTCTGGGATGCTTTCAGCTGTGCAATGCATTCCAGGCTGGCAATGCTTGGGGAATTCAAAGGCTGTACCTCCCTTGGGAGGACTCAGTCCATTTGCTAGAGGCAAGTGATTTTGTTATCTTGAACTTGGAAAAGTGGGATTCTATGCAGTGTAAGTGGAAGAGAATTTGGCTCCATTCTAGGAGAGTCTGCTGTAACTGTAGGCAAGAGGCAACAGCAAAGTGTTAGAAACTGGATTTGAAATCCAGAGGCAGGAGCTCAGGGTGACTTCTTTACTGATGAAGCCTGTTCCGGGTTGGATTTGTGAGCATGGCTCCTTAAAATGATGTTTTGTTCTTGTTATCTGGTTCTATGCCAGCATATGCCACTCTGTGGTGACAGTATTTCTTTCAAGGTAAAGAAAATAATAGTATCTAGTATAAAAGTTGAGTGTTATATCAGAAGGTCCAGCATGGATTTATAGTGGTCAGAAATAATACAGTGTCAAGTCCTGAATGTCAAACACTGACTCCAGTATCATTGTACTGGGGTTTGAAAGGCTGGAATTGTAGGGATTCTTTGTCATTTATCACAGAATTTGTTGTATTTCTGAGATGGTTCCCTTCACTTTCATGTCATAGAGCCTTCTAATTTAACAATAAATAGTTCAGAATCTTTGAAAACATAATAACATACTGATGAAATAGGTGAGTTGTTATGTATCATAAATCTAGACTTCTCTCTCCTTTAATACCTGCCAATTCCACATTTCCCTTACTCCCAGTCTTACCTGAGCTTTTCCAAAAATAGTTGAATGCCTCTATGGATTCATTCCCCAATAATCTTTTAAGTTTTGCCAAATACTCAGTGTCTGGTTCTGTTCTGACTGTCCCTCTGGCCTCACAGTTGCTAAAGAAACCTTTTGTACACAGGTAATGTTTGCTATTGAGATAAAGTGGTATTATCCCATGGAACTTTTTCTCCTGGATGGTCCAAAATTCTCCCCAGGGAGACTCTGGCTGAAGTGGGCTCCTACAGAGGATTACATGTTAATTGTTTCCCCAGCTGGGGTGGCATTAAACTTGCAACTGTTGAATGAATTATGCAGAGGGTATTACATCTTTATTCTGATCTACTTTTAAGTGCAAAGCCTTTGAAAGCCCTCTCTGCAGGGATCTCAGTCAGCTCTGCTCACTCTCCTGGGTGTTTCAGAGCCTTTCCCAGCAGTGACAGTGAGGGGAGCACAGCAGTGACCTCTGGTGGGGTCAGAAGTGGAAGGACACAGGTTCCTAAAGTTTTCTGGGGGTGAGAAAGCCACACTAGAGAGCCAAGCCTGGCTCTGTTACCTGTGAGTGACAGGAAAATGATGATAATTGTAAGAGCCTGGCTCCTCATGTCCCAGCTCCCTGAGTGCCAGGGGCTGCAGAGCATTGCTGTTCCTGCTCTTGGCAGAACTGGGGCACTGCCTGCTGCCTTAGACACCCACCCAGCAGTGGAGCTCCCTGGGGGGCTGGAGGGGACAGGGATGCTGTGCCAGTGCTGCCCGTGGGCACCAAGAGAGACTGTGGTGCTTCTGTCACTGCAATTAATCCTGAGGCTGCTGTTACTTGGCTGCCACAAACTGCCCAAATGTTTCAGAGGCAAAAGAGTCCTTGGGTATGAATTCCTTCCAGCAATCCTGCAGCCCCATCCTTCCCTAGAGGGGAGCAGGGTGTGTGCCATGTGCAGGCTCCTCTGTGCCAGCTGTCAAGTGCCAACAGCATGGCCATCCTTTAGGGGGGATAACAGAGTGGGATGTGTTTTCCAGCTGCTAGTCTGTGTCTGCCCTGCCAGTCTGTGTTAGATGCTGTCCCTGCCAGTGGGCAGTCCTGTTTCTTTGCCCCAGCAATAACTGTAAAATTAACTTTCAGATACTCAAAACAGCTTGCAGGGATTTAGCCATGTAATCTCTTCTGACATTAGTGGAGGATACATGATTAAAACTTAGCTCAGTGGCCTGAAATTGTCCCTGCTGGGGTTGTTTTCACCTTCTCCTGGCACCACGGTGCCTCAGTGTGGCCAGGGCTGTCAGAGCAGATGGGCATGAGAGCAGGGAAGTGACCTGCAACTTCTGCCCATTACAGACATTTCTCATCCTGCTGGCTCTGGGCACACTGAGCAGGAGCATCTCCTTTGCAAAAGGATAATAATGCAGTGTGGGAAGGAAGGCGGATGAAGGGGAAGGTGGAGGAGGAAGGACTGGCAGCACCTGAGCTCTCGTTGCTCGATTTTGTTCTGTCTCACCTCACTTCTGTCCTCTCTAGTACCAATCTCCAATGAACTGCAGCACACCCTGCGTGGCCACCTCCCCAAATGACTGTGGTCAGTGAGAGGAAAGATGTAGAATTTCTAAGGCTTTAACCTTTCATCTGCAGTCTCCATAAAAAGAAACACAGACTGAGCAGTCAACAGGGAATTCAGAAGCACCAGGACAACTCTTAGGAAAGATTTTAAAAAGAAGTGTCCCAAAACAGCTCTGCTCCTGTTCCCACTCACATGAAAAGTGTTTCCATAGTTCTGTGAGGGGAAATAAGACAATTTCAGGTACTGCCTGTTCCTGGCAAAGATGTGCTGCTGCCCCAGGGGTTGTTCGCCACAGTTCCCTGTCACTGCAAATAACAGGCAACACAACTCTGAGGAAAACTCAGAGAGGATGGATCATCCTTGCTCTCTAGATGGAAAAAAATCGAAGACTTTTGAAATACTTCATTCCCAAGAAGCATTTTGATTTAAAATTTGGCCTTTTGAGTAATTCAGATTTCAGCAAAAAATTCTTTCTCAAAAAGAACATTGGACAAAAACCCTGCAAGTAATTTTTTTCTCCTCACTCAGTAATAAAAGTGTTATCATTGTTTCTCATTTTGAGGCAGAATTATAAATCCTTAGTTATATGATGTTGCAAGGACTGTGTACATTATTGACTGTGTGTAACAGACACAGTCTATGTTATATTTTTGCAATGCAGTCCCTTTGCTCCCATCACATTATCATAGCAGAAGGAATTTCAGAGTTAACATTTGTGGCTCTAGGGGAATGGGGAACTTCCCTCATGGCTTCTAACCCTACACCACAGCTTCCTGGAGAACACCCTTGGTGCTTGGAGCAGCTCAGGAAGGGTCAGCCAAAACGACTTCAAGAATGGGGTTTGGTTTCTCCCCCTCTGGGGAGCATTCAGCTGTCCCCTGCCTTAAAGGGTCTCTGTGTCACCTGCCTGGGGATGTGTGTGACAAATGTCCCTGTGTCCTGAGGACACACAATGCCTTTGTCCTCCTCCCCTGCCCTGCAGTGGATGTGTCACCTCCAGCTCCCACCTGCCACCACTGAGGGCTCTCACACTCCTGTGTTCCAGCTTGAATACGTTGGCTCCAGCTGAAGGAAGAGGGGAGTGCAGTTTGTACTGCAAAGGGAGGCATTCACTTTTAGAATAATTCTTCAGAATGTTTGCGGTCGATTAATTGTTCTGTTCTTCTTCTGCAAAATCATTCAATAGAACCATGTTGACTTATCAGGGAACCAATGAGAAGCAGTAAAAATTCATGTAAAAAAATAGAGAGAAAACACAAAGAACTGAATCATCATAACAATCTAAGGATACAATAGATTTCATCAATTAGAGACAAACTTTTTGTCAGAATATCTTGCTGGCATTTTTCCCGTAATACAATAGAATATTGGTGTTTAATTATCTGTGGTGATAAGAGAGGTCTGTGAGAGCTATTAGAGAGACATCAGGAAATTTTGCATCTACCCAGTAAGGAGATAATGATACCAATTTCATGTTTGAGTTCCAGTTTTGTAACTGTTTCTCACTAGAACAATCACCCAGCAGGGCTTCAGAATCTTCCTTTGGCTTTACACCCTTCACTGTTTTGTGCTAAATGAGCAATCACTTCCACTGCTAATGAGTTATCCAGCATAGAGCACTGCAGTTCTGCCTGGTTAAACAAAGGACAGGTTAAGATGTTGGAGTGGAAGAATACATTGAAAATGTGTTCAAAGCATTGTATCTCTCGTGGAATGATAACTCTTCATGATGGCTTCACTTGCAGGAATCCCTTCTTGCTTCTCTCTCACAGCATGCAACTTGATTTTTCTCATTGTGTGGTGGTCCCCCAGGCAGCACTCTGGCAGCTCCGGGCCATAATTAGTTGGTTCTTTCACTGGGAATTTAAAAAAAAAAAAAAGAATCAATTATTCCCTGGGTGTGCAGAAGGTGGAATTGATGCTTTGGAGAGTTTGGCCTCCCTGTTGCAGGTGGACTGGCAGCTCTTGAAGGCTGGGGTCTCACCTGTGCTCCTTGTTCCAGCATAGGCACTGGTGTGTTTGAGCCAGGGCAGGTCAGTGAGGTCAGCCCTGCTCCTGGAGCTGAGCTGTGTCCTCAGGCTGGGTTATTTCACTGCTTAAGACACATCCACTTCTGCATCCACAGTTACTCCCTGCAATGTCATTCCCTAAACTGTGAAGTAAACTCTCACAGTTTGGCTTCCTCCTACTCTTACAAACACAACACATATTGTATTAGCTCAGGCGTGATTCACAGGCTCAGTGTTTATGAACTCCTTGTGAATGTGTTTTACTGAAACAAGCTTTGGCAGTTGCTAAAGGTTTTCAAGTGGTAAAAATACATTCTGGGTGATTCAGGCTGTGCCCAGGCTTATAAGAACAGGAGAGCAAAGTCTGTGTCTTGACATAACCTCGGCAAGAGGTGCTTTCCTCTGAAGAAACAAGTCAGGCTGCTAGAACTTATTTTAGAGAAATACCCAAACAGTTAATATAAAAAAAAAAAGAAAATAGAAAAAAAAAAACAAACATGCAAGGAAGAAAGAAAAGAAGGGAGAAAGGAAAAGAAAGGAAGTCAGACTGATTCAGGGCATCACTGTAAAGACAAGAAATTAAAATGGGGAAAGAATTTACATGTAAATGGTTGGACTTGATGATCTGAAAGGTCTCTTCTGACCTTAATTATTCTATGGTTCAGTAATATCTATTTATTGCCATAATTCCCACAGGAGAGAACCCCAAGGGTTTTTATTTGACTGAGTAACTGCTCTTCCACCTGGAAGTGACAAACCAAGGCAGAACTTTAACCCAGACTTGAAGCATGGGGTTAAACACCCCTCAGTCCTGGGGGCTCAGAACAGGGTTTGGCCTGGTTTGGGAACCTGTCCAGGCAGAAGGCCCTGGGGCTACTACAAGAACTTGTTTTCATGGATCCACTTTCTTTTTCTCTTTCTGTCAGGTACTTCTGTATTTTCTCCCACTATATTTGTGTGTAACCACAGGAGAAGCAGTCCTGGCAACCTTAAAAGCAGCCCCAACCCCACATTTCATTTCAATAGCAAAATGCGGAGGCATCATAATTAATGTAATTCTCTGTGTGTACATTTGGATCTATAAAATTTAAAGCAGTGCATAAACTACTTCTATTGTTAATTATGGCCTCAACACTGTTTCTGGAGAGCTGGTGTCCTTCTCCCTCTTCCCTTATTTTAAACTTGGAGATGTTTGGGGAAGTGACCTTTCTTGCTGTGGCGTTGCATGTCCCCAAGTACAACACAAGCACCAGAGTTCTATTTTCTGCTAAAAGTTAGAAGGCAGTGAGGTTTGGAAGGATAACAGCATTTCTTTTTATGTCTTTCCCACCACCTTGTGAATTTATCATGGCCACCCATTGCTCTGGTTCTCCTGTGAGCTTTGCTGACAGAAGGTTGCATGGTTGGACTTTGCTCTGCCCCAGCCACTCTGGCTTTGCAAATCCCCCCAGAGTAGGAAGCTGTAGATCCAAGCAGGGTAAGTCAACTCTAAAGAATGAATCAATTTGGAGAAAAATGTTGTTTCAGGTGTGTGAATTCGTTTGAAATTTTGTGGTGCCCTCTCAGCACCTTGAACATCTTACACATCATGGATAAGAAATTCCTTTAGCATAAAATGATAAGTTAATCAGCTGGACTTGTGGTTTTGTGCTGTGAATTCCCCCCTGTACAGGACCTTGCAGTTGGTGTAGGAGAGGAGTTTGCTCTAGCAATCAGCTCCTATAGGAGTTTTGCTCTGTAAAGGCTACAAGGAATTCATTAATGCCCCATTAAACTGGTGTCAAGGCATCCCTTTGAAACAAGATTGGAATGGTAGATCACTCATTTGGATCCAAATGACTTGGTTGCTGTTTTGCTTCATCTTAATGAAAGGTCTGCAGTGAGCTGCATGCACAGATTATACCTAAATATGCACACAAGGAGCAGTTGGTCATTTCTTGTCTGCAAGAGGTATTCAAATGCAAGGTGGTTTTATTTCAGGGTTGTGGTTTCACAGCCAGTGCCTGTGCTGTTTGAACTGGTGGTAGCAGCTCACCCCTTGTCATTCCCAGCTGCTATTTCCATATGGTTGCAGGAGCTCTTTGTGTGGTTCTCACCCAAAACCTGCTCAGAGATATTGTGATCTTAGTAGGAAGGGTGATCATGCTTCACAGGGACTTTAATCCATGCTTGGGGTGCAGACAGGGAGTTATTTTCATTGCAATGGCACCTGTGCAAGTCAGGCTTGAGAGGCACTGAGGATTTGAAAGGAGTGAGGAGGGAAGAGCCTCCCCTTCCTGCTTGACGTGATGATCAGCAGATCCTGGAGCTTTCAGCAATTCAGGCAGGAAAAAAAGAAAACACTAGTGGCTTGGGAAAGGAGCAGGATCCTCTAATCCACTCCAAACTGATGATAAACCCTGCAGAGCTGTGAGGTTACAGAACCCTTTCTGGGACAGTAATGCACCTCTTGCTGTACATGGAGTATGGTTCCCAAAGGTCCTTATTCCAGTGGCCAGCCCAAATTCCTGGGTGCTGTACTGGGATGAGCTTTCACAGAAAAAGGCTTTTGTTGGCAAAATCAATTTTTCAAGTCTACACATCTGCCTGTTATAAACTATCACTCTGAAAATAATAAAATCCCTTCAAATCCCAAATGCTATTGGATTACTGACAGCCCAAGCTCTTAATTAGCCTGTCACCTAAGAAGAATTTTGCTTCAAGATGAATGTCCTTCACTCATGTGTATTATTTAACATATGGAAATTGGTACAAAGTTTCAAAAAGAGCTATTCCAAAATCACAGATTAATAGATCTCCAATTCTCTCTGCAGGGCTGCAATCAATGCCCTTTCTGTTCTTGTAAGACGTTGAGCTCTGCTGGTTTCTGTAGAAAGGGGCATATCCAGGTGATCAGGGTTTAATTTTACCTAAGCTGATGTTAATGAGCCATTACTGCTTTATTGGCAATGGGGAATAGGAAGTAGAAGAGAGGATAAGAAAAAGTGATACAGCATCCATCCTTCAGCTAAATATAGTGTGGACCTAGTGCTTTGAATTAAAGTGTGCCAACAATTAATATAGACATCCAAAATACATGACAGCTCCTTTTCTGTGCTATATTAACACTGACAACTTTATCCATGCAGCATATAAAATTTAGTGTTACCAACAAATGACTCACTGAAGCAATGTGTTCTAGAATTAAGGACGGGAGACAAAAGAGATTTAAAAATGGGGATTTTCAACAGAGGGGTGTAACAATGGGATATGTGTCAGGGAAGAACTCTTGCAGATGTCCTATATTCTGAAATCACATATACTAGATAATATATTTTTATTTTCATCCACGTCTCAAAAGGACTAGCAAAAGAAAACACATTTATAGATACACGGGGGAAATGGGACATAAAGTTTAAGCACCAGGTTGGGACTATAAACCCTGCCTTGTACCACTCTGTGTATTTTAATAAAATGCTCATATAGAGACTGAAACACCTGTTACTCTGTACACATTCCTTGGTAAAAATCCTATGTGCTGATATACATATATATATGCCACTAGAGAATGAATAAAGACAGTGTAACCTGGCCTGTTTCAGACTAGAAAGTCTTGTTACTTCCTAGAAGGTAATTCTCGTTATCAAGTGGATCTAATAATTAATTCAAATAGCATTAATTGTGTTGTACCATCATCTTAGCTCCAGTTCTAATGAGGAGGTTGTGAATGTGATGTGCTGAGCTCATGAGTCTCATGTGGAAGTTGAAAGGTCCTCTGTGCTTGCAGAAGCCAACTGTTAATGCACAAATCCCAGAGCTGGACTTCTCCTTCCTGCCATATCCTTATCAAACCTGGGACAAACCTTTCCAGCCAAGGGAGCTGCTGTGTGTTTCTGGATTAGCCCTGCCAGCCTTAGGAAATCAGGAACTGTGGGACAGAAAAGCACACCTTTCTTACTCTTTCCATGATAAGATGCAGAGAACAGGAGAAATGAGGTGTGGGAAGGAGTTATATAAAGTTTGCTGGCCCCTGATGGTGCAGGTGGGACACCTGCTTTGGCCAGAAATGAGTTGGCTGCACAAACACTGCATGAGCTGGGCTGTTAAGAGGCTTTCACTAAATGCTCAGCAATGGCCCCTGGGTTTTATTCTTGCCCCTCAGAGCTCAGTGACCCTGTTTGTCCCCTGAAATAAGGTGTTCACAGCTCAGGGAAACACATTGTTGGAGGAATTATGCAGTTCTTCATCTCAGCAAGGGACACCTCTCACTCTGCAGAGTCAGTGCTGTGTTTGGGGACTGCAGGAAGAGCTGCCCTTTGAGGCAGAGCTGTGACACCAGTGCTGTGCTGCCCTGAAGAGGTGGGTGTCATGAAGCAGAGAGCTTCACACTTGCACCTTTTTTAGGGGGGTGATAGAGTGAGGAATACTGTCCAGTTATTCCATTGCAGTGTATCTTCCCCTTCCTTATGTGAGCTTACACAATGTTCTACACTGATTTATAATCCTCCTCTTTGCTTGGCTTTCTCCTACTGACAATGTCTTTAGTCATAAAAGATAAAAGCTTCTCTGAAACATATTAAACTATTCAAAACTTATTACATATTTTCTTCCCTCTAGCAGAAGGTTTTTAGCACAGAATATACAAAGCATCACCAAATGCAAATCTACAAACTCTTGCTGGTGGTGAGAATGAATTGAACTCTTTTCTTGGTGTAATAAAATAAAAACAGGGTGCCTAAAGGCCCAGCCCAGGGTGAGTGTGCTGTGTTGGAAGACTGCTGAGCACTTACTGATTTCTGTGGGACCCTGTGTATAACAAGAACTGATCAATGTGAAAGGAGGTTCTGTACCCTGCAGGGATGATGTCTGTGCTGAGGGTGACTTGGGTGACTACCAGCCTTGAGACAAGCACACCCTAATGAAAACCCCATGTATTCCAGATCCAGGACTCACTGAATCATGTTGTCATGACCTCCCTGATGCACACAGGGGGGACTGTCACCCACACAAGCAGGATGTGCACAAGGACATGGGCACCTAGCAAAGAGCCCCACTGGGGATCTGCCTAATGAGTCCTTCTGGTCTTCTGCTGGCCTAAAAGCAAAAGGTGCCAAAAGAGTGGTGCAGCCAGGAGAGCTTGCCTGGGTGGAAGAACATGCTGTCCAATGCAAATGTCCCTGCACGAGAAAACTGAGGAAAGAAATGAGCCCAAGGTTTCCAAAGTAGCTGGAAGGAACTCCCTGTCAAAGAGCAGTGCAGCAGAGCCAGGGAGAGCAATTACTTTCTGCCCAGGTTCAGGACAAGGGCATGTCTTGAGCAGCTCAAAAGTAAATAAAACCCCTCCAAAAAAACCCCCCTAACAACTATTCATCTTTAAGCCTTACCCACACTGCTCAGCAAAGGGAGAAGCAACCCCCTGGCAGTGCCCAAGTTGGTGTGATCCCTTGTCATGCCACATTAGCCTGCTCTCCTGGGGTGCTCACATCCCAAGAAACTGCTCTTATTCAGGAAAATGCAACTTTTGCTGAGCTGCTTCTCCAAGACATAGTTTCTGCTTAGGGATACCAGCCGTTCCTAAGGGAAAACCACTGTATTTCCCCCCATTTAAGGGGGCATTGTTGTGCTCAGCTATTTAGTGCTCCTTGACTTTTTTAACGAGCAATGCTTGAAAAGGCTGCTGGCTCTGACTGTGGTGGGAAGCAGTGCCTGCTACTGACATTAGCTGTAAAGCTCTTAGTCCAGCTCAGGAGTGGTATTGCTGATGTGCCTTTCATGTAAGGTGTTTTATCCCTTCCTACATTCAGATTGATGGATTTACTGGGATTATTCCCTCTGGGCTAATGGCTACAATTTCTTTGTACATAGAGAATTTAAAAGGAGTAGTACATTTGATTGATTTGTTCAGGAACTAGATGTGATTTCTATGAATACATTTGAAGGGTTAGGTGTTTAAAGCTAATTGCATATTTAACTGCTGAGCTGCACTGGGGTTTAACTTTAGGACTGAGTGCTGGGTGAAGCAGCAGGTTCACCCCCCTGGCTAAATGCCAGCCAAGCAATACAGCCCTGTCTGCTCAGCTTCCACCTGATTTTGGTCAGGGATGCATTTTTGCCATCCTTTTGCCTCTAGACTTTCCTCTCTGCAAAAAATACCTCCCTAACAGCTCAGACTGAACTGGGAGGTAAGCAGAGTTCCCTACAGATTTCCCATCCCTGGAAGTGTTCAAGGCCAGGTGGGACAGGGCTTTGAGCAAGCTGGGCTAGGGGAAGACTGGACTAGGTGATCCTTGAGGGTCCTTTCCAACTCTACCACTCTGATTCTGTGCAAGTTAAGATTTTAAAGAAAAGTTGTTTTGCCTCCAAACCTGGGTGTCCCTTGTTACCACTGAGTACCAATGACAAGCACCCTCCTGCCTGGCATCCTGCCCATCCTGCAAACATCTTGGTGAAAACAGCTTTGTTTTGGTACACTTGGCATCTGTGGCTTCTGTGCCACAGGCACAGGGAGGCAAAGGACTCAGGGTTGAGACCTGGCCTTGGTTTATGTGGTTTATTTGCTCACCTGTGTGTCTGCCACCTTTCCTTGACAGCCTGTCTGTTCATTGCTCCGTCCTCTCGGCATAATTCTTCACTGTTCTTTTCCTCACTTAACCTCATTGTTAAAGCAAAGACTTGCAAGGAATGATAGAGTATTCTGACTGTGTCTTGGGACAGAGGAATGGACTAGATATCCTTTTAAAAGTCCTTTCTTGCCCCATCTTTTATGATTCCACGAGTTTAAGACAAAACAGCATTATTTTCAGTGAGGCTCGTTATGGGTCAGTGACAAAGGGATTGAATTCACCATCTTCCTTTGCAAGAATAAGCTGTGAAATGTCACATTCTTATTAGAATGCAAAGACCACTACTGTCTGCTTAGATATTTTCAAGGAAAGACAGACATGGAGTGATAATTTTTCAGAATGGATACTTGTCACAAAAAAACCCCAACCCTAAACCCAAGAAAGCCTCCAGCAAGTCATTCATTTCCAGTGGCTTTATGTTAAAACATTCTCAATTATGTTCCAGTAACACTTACCAAATGTGACACACTCTTTGATATGTGATGAAAGTGAGGGAAGCATTGTAAGAAGAGAAGAGGGACCAAAATATTTTCTAGTTTATGCTGCAAGTCTGCAGCTGAGGACACAATGTATGTGCCACAGACATGTTTTGTCATGCCATTAAAAGATTCTGTTGTTCAGCATATCAGGCACTGCCATCTAAATCTGCAGTTATTCACACTGTTTCATTCAGTTATAGGCACATTATGCCCAGAGCCCATATTTTTAGCTTTTATATAGTCCATTTAATGTATGTAATACTAGAATAAACTGCCTCCTGCAGAGCTGTGCAGAATTGACACCGGGGCAGTTTTCTGTCACTGCCATGCTCCGCTTCTGATGCTTCTTTCCAGGGCCGTACCAGATCAACCTGTCTTGAAGAATCTATTTTCTTTGTAATCCTGTCCATAATTGTTAAAACTTGGGGTGAATGTGATCAGTGCTTTGAGATAATTGTCCTACAATAGCTTTTTTTAGTGCTCTTTCTAGCGTTTTTTTTTCTCTTTGATTTGCTTTCTGATTTAAAGCCATTTTAAATACCTGCTCTTCAGCTGGTTGTGATTTAACAGTAGATTCACTCTGGCTTTTGTAAATCTTTTTGCTTCTCCCTTGAAGCACTTCACTTCCAGGCTCCTACAGCATCAATCTTTCACACAAGGCAGCTCCTCTCCTTCTGGAAGAAATGCCTACTTCTCAATCAAAGAATCCATGTAGGGAGATGAAAAAGGGGATCTGGCAGTTTTTGGCAAGAAGTCTCAGGAGCATCCAGCACTCCTGTGCTCCTGGGAGCAGGCAGGTTCCTCTGACAGGGTTGTGGGCAAGGCAGGAGTTGAGTTGCAGATAATCAAGCACATTCACATCCCTGGTGAAGAGCAAGAAAGGGATGTTTCAAAAATCAATCCTGTCCACCACCTACATTTGCTCTTTCTAAATTTGAGGAAATAGATTGATTCAAGCCTTGCTATCAGATTTCAAGAGCAAAGGTTGTGTGATGAGACCACACTGTGGCACAGGGGGAGCAGGTGCCATCCACCCTTTTATAACAAGGGCAAGAGTAAAAGCAGCATCTCCACAAATTAAGAAATGTGGAAGAAAAGTTGTAACAAACACAAGCTCCTCTGGCCCTGGGCCAGCCCACTGCACAGGAGCTGTGGGCAGAGAGGTTTGTCCTCTTGCTGAGCATCCCCACAGCCAAGGGGACAAGAGCAGGGACAGGGATGGACAGCAGAGCTGGCTGCAGGTGGCATTCCGTGGGGATGGACAGCAGAGCTGGCTGCAGGTGGCATTCCGTGGGGATGAAGAGGTGCCAAATGTGACAGTACCAAAGCATGCCCCTTGCAAGCTGCATCCCCACTGTGCAAGGAGTAACAATTCAGTACTGGGGTGAGGAACTTTCCCCTCTTTTTGTGTGAGGAAAAGCATGAGCCAACAATTTTTCTGGTCAGGGAGACACTGTTCTCAGTCCATCTTCCTGCAGGGGCATCCTGGCCATGGAAAACTGAATTATTGCTGAGCTCATCCAAATGATCTGTGATTGTTACTGCTTGTTCTCTTGCCTTGTGCTGGCACTTCAACTCGCTGTGCCTCTTGGCTGTTTTCTTGGCAATCATCTTGCTAATTATTCACCTCTTTCATGCATATTATACACATTCCTAAACTCCACAAATAAGACACCTCAGGGATGTGAATAGGAGACATGTAGGTAAGTTCTGTTCTGCATCGTGCTCTTGAATATTTAGAAGGTAATCTGAAAATGAAGAATAAATGCAGCTCACTAATGAGTTAGAGCTCAATATATGCTCATGGATATACATTCTGCCTGTTGATCTCTAAGTCAAAAACAGGTCATTTGCAGGGAGAATCAGAAGAGTTCTGGGTATAAAGACCCTTTGCCCACAGAGCAAAACTGGAATGTAAATAAGAGAGGCAATGTTTAATAATATGTAATTGTTTATAAACAAATAGAGGCAAAACTTATCAGAAAGAAATAAACCAAAACCCCTGAACCACCCCACACATTCCTTTCCCTTCTGCCGAGATTTCTTTGTAGTTTCAAGCTTTTGAGATAGAAAAAATAAGAGGGAAATTTTTGTAGCCATTACTCTCCCCAGGGGAGAGTGGTTCAGAGCACTTTTATCAGAATGAGCTACTAATGAGGCTTTCTCCTCAAATCCCCTTTCTCCTCTCCTGAGGAGACTTTATACCCTCATCCTGAGCCCTGTGAAATGGGACAAAACACAACTGCAACTAAAAGATAAAAATCTCAGCATTAATAACCCCGGAGCTGCCTCGGTCCTGTGGCAAAACTCCTGCTGGCTGGTGCAGGGTGACCTGGGTGACCTCTTGTGTTGGAGGGGTGTATGGGTTCCTCCTTCATTGTGGACACATCCGAAGGGTGACCTGGCCACTGCCCAGCAGCACGAGCTGTCTGGGCTGCACTGCCCCTTTGAGGCTCTTTGGTGGGGCTGAATTCAGTGCTCTGCCAAACCTCTGGGCACCCTTCACTCTGCATTAGGTTCCTTGTCACTGAGTTTGTGGTTTCCTTGATGTGCAGGATCTCTGCCAGCTGCCCTCCCACACCCTCCTGCCATGGAGCAGCTGAGGTGGCACCTCAGGGCAGAAACTTGTCCTCTGTGACCTCAGTGTTGTCATGGAGCAGCACTAGGGACTGGCTGCTTTGGGAAGGGGAAGAGGTTCTGATCATCTGCCAACCTTTGGGCCAAAAGCTGTTTTCAGGGGGGTGTGAGGGGCTGTTTTTGGAAGAGAAGCAGAGAGAGACTAAAGGTGAGCTAAAGGCCACCTCATCCTGTCCCCCACAGCAGCAGTCCTGAGCACCAGCTTGTTTGATGCTGCATTCTGTGAATCCATGGGTTTTGTTCCATCCTCCTCTGCCCAGACAGCACCTGCCTTGGTGGGGACAGCTCTGACTGGTCCCACTGCAAAGTAAGTTATCTGCTGCTTGAGAGAGGGTTTCTGCTGCCAAATGTGAAGCAGCACCCAAACCAGTCTTCTGCCAGGGGCAGGGTGACAACCCTTTGCTTCTGGAAACTCCAGCAACTCTGGGAGCATCACAGGACCAAGCCACTTAAACCACACCAGGGCTTTGGCCTGGCTGGTGACCCAACCTCTGCTATTTTCCATGGCTCTCTTCTTTCCCTGGAATAGAGAAGTGGACCCCCTCCCGAAGTTAATAAATAAATAAATTTCTTATGCACTCTACCTGTGTAGCAGCAGCACTGTGGGAGACGTTATTTACATGAACTTCATTAATATTTATAGTCACATTTATAGCTTTGTTCAGCAGGAGGCTTGATCAAGTCAGTAGTATGTCTGGGGATCAGTCTTTGGTATACTACTTTTAATGAGAATAATTTGCATTTAATAAAGTGCCTGAGGTAGCAAGTTTCAATCCAGATTTGATTTTTCTTGATATTTGAGGAAATATTTGGATTAGTGGTTTGATTTCCCATCCACTTTCACTCGCAGTGATGGAATGAAAACAGACATCTGAATCCAAAGCATCAGGCTGACAGGAACAACAGGAGAGTATGCCAGAAAAGAAAGGGGAAATGTTTCCTTGTAGTTCTGTATCATGGGTGGTGCAGAATAAGGGGTGGCCTCTGAAAAGCCTTTTTCTTTGTCTTAATCCCTGCAGATAAGCAGGATGGGCAGCTGGAGAAGCCCAGGGTCCTCCTCTGATGCATTTTTAAGTGAAGTTTACCTGTTAAATCCACCTGTCCCTCCCCACAAATGTGTGTGCTCAGACTGCTCTGGTGTCTGTTCTTCTAATGTCACCTGTGTCTCTTTGTGTGACTTCATGGGGACACTGTTTAGAACAAGGCAGTTTGCAGGACCAGCCCTTCCTTCTGCCTCTGCAGAAAAGCATCACTTTAACTTGCCTGTAACTATTTAGAGGCAGAAGCTTCTCCACCAAGACTTGAAAGGCCAAGGAGTTAAGAGATGCAGAGTGACTTCAGCTGAAGATGGTGAACAGGAATAGATCCAGGATAAAGCACCTCAGGAACCCCTCTCCTTCATCCTGACCTCTGAGCAATCTGGGGGAAGGGATTTATGGTCTTTCTACTTCTCTTCTATTGGCAAAGACATATGCTATATCTAGTTATATTCCCTTCTGTTTCTCATGAGTCTGTAACTTTGTCATTTGTTTTAGCCCCAAAATACTTTGAGTTTTGTGTTTTGTTTTTTTTCTGAAAAGGATGAGTTTCCTACTGGCAACAGTTTGTTACCTGGGCAGGTGATGTGGCCATGCTGTGTCTGCAATGGGATCACCCTGGTGGTGGTTGTTGCTCCTCAGGAACATCAAAGTGTGACCTCTGGAAGTGGCTTTGCTGGGGAATTAACAATCCATGTGTCATAAGAAACACCAAATCCCTGCACACCCTGAGTCCTTTGTGGCAAAGTTGGTCCCTGTGTACTGTGGCAATATTGTGGGCCACATTTCACAGGGCTGGGACAAGAGATTTCCACATTCCCAGCCCTTGCTTTGGCAACAGAATTTCATGTCTTTACTTTTGTTCTTACAGCCAGCTGCTCTGCCAGAAAGCAGAGCATGACAAGGGCTTGCATGTTTTATTCCACTTAGTGTGAGCCAGAAACATTTGGATCTACAGCACCTCTGGCCATTTACAGATGGCTGCTGTTGCCATCTCCCAGCATAAATGTTACATTATCTTTACTAAAAAAATTACAGCCAAATTCAGCGTGTGTGCTTGTTGTTCTAATGTTCTTGATCAGAAAATCAGGAAAATGAGAATTATTTATGTGTTCATATAACCTGGCCTATTGTAAGGTGTCTGCCCATGTCAGGGGGGTTGGAACTAAATGATCTTGAATTTCCTTCCCATCCAAAGCACACTAGGATTCTGTGATATTGTGGAGACTAGAATTAGTTTTAAGCAGCTGTTACAGTTTCTTCTGGATGGGCATTTTCTGTTCAGCTTATTTGTATATTTTGCAATCATTTTGAGAGTGGTTCAGCAAACAATTAACTGAAGGGCTCAGTGAGGGCTGACCTTGCTGAGATGAAAGGAGGAGGAATAAACAGAGGATCTGCCTCTGTAGGTGTTTGCAAACTACTGAAACCTTGACCAGGGATGATTTAAAGCCCGAGCAGGGTTTATGTAAATGCCACAATTCTTTTGCATTCATACTTCAGTGCTTCTTCACTTCCTCGGGAGGATATTGTTGTGTCCCAGGTCATTAATCTCACCACACAGTGTATTATTGCACCCAAGATTTGTTAATACATTTGGCAGGCTTGCTTGTTGTTCTTAAGCATATATTGAATATTTACCCAGCAGCTATTTGTACAATTCCTGTAACGTGGCAGAACAGCTTCCAGTTAGTGTCAGGAGTTCTCTGATTCTCTGCAAGGATGTTCCAAAGTATCATTTACAATTTCTTCCTCTCTTGCATTGAAATTTATCCTCTGGCATTTGTGTACCTATTAATGTACTTATTAAGGATGTATCTTCATGACTTAGACAGTTTGCTTTGAAGTTTGGGGTCTGGTACTGGGATATATTGTAACATTAGGCAATAATTTTCAGTACACTTTGGAGGATAATTTTAAGGGCTTTCCACAGGGTTTGTCCCATTGCATTTGCTTGGGTTCACTCCTCTGCCTACCTTTGGAACTGGAAGGTTGTCCCAAAACACATTGGTTACGGAAAATCCCAGCAGGAAGTTTATACCTAGCGTGAGTTCAGTGCAGCAGGTAACTAAATCTGCCCTGAGGAATCAGACTCCTCACAAAACTATTCTAAAGTTGGCAGAAGCTCTTGAGGGAAATATTTCAGGAAGATTCTTTTTGTTCATACCCTTTTAATTATTTACAAGACCGTCATATGACAATAGGTAAATATTTTGGTAGCTAGAATTGTTCTTTGCTGTGTACTGGGATCCAAGTGAAGGGAAATGAGAACTAATCAGTTTGGAAGGATGCAAAGTATGTTGGGAAGGGGAGATACCAATTAATTGCTACTCTCACTATTCTGAGGTATGTGATTGTCATCAGCAGTTTGGCCATATGTTATTTTCTGATCCTTTAACTATTAGCTCATAAATCTGCCAGTCAGAAACAACATCAGTCCAGTCTGGAAGTGGCTCCAGTGGAGTCAGCAGTGCCATAGTGGTTTGTATAAATGCTGAGGAAATGTGGCCCCTGGGGCAGGGTTTTCTCTCACCCTGGGTGTTCTGTGTCTGCCTGGCATGGAGAGGTCACAGCACAAATGCATCGAGATACAGCCCCAGAAGTTAAGGGACATTCAAAGCTCCCTGGAGATGAAGCAGCAAAGCTGCAGAGTTTTGGGTGAATGCTTCCTGGGATTCTCATCACACACAACTAGCTAACACAAAGGAGTATTTTTATAACCAGGGTTCAAAGGTGACAGAAAAGAAGCAAGTACAGTCAAAATGGGATCATTTCACCAGTGAAAGATGCACACGAAACCTTGAAATGCTGCTTGACTTTTATAGGAAGCTGTAAATCAGGCCTGAATTACTTGAAAAGTTCAAGAGCCTTAGAAAATGTTTGAGCTAAATGCAGCTGAGTTTTATGATTGTGCTTTTATGCATCAAGCTCTGAAAATGAGAAGTGCAATAAAGTTATTTAAGAATCTCCCTAAAGCAGAACATTGTACCTGCCAAAGAGAAAAGCAGGAGCCAGTGCTGTTTCCTTTGTCCTCTTGGTAGATGTAGCTGTAAGGTTCAGCAGGGTGAATGCATGCAAAGAGAAGCACCACTGTAAGGGCTGTAATTTGTAGCTGTTCCTTATAAGAGTTAAAAAAAAAAAATAATGGAAAGGATATTTGTCATGGTTTTAATCACAGCTGTAGAGTTTTTATGTGCACTGTGTACCGAGTATTACACAGGGAAGCAGAAAAGATGGAACACCCCAGAAATATTGATGTGGGTACCTATTTCAAATTCAAGAATATAATATTAACCATTCTGATGCCAAAAGGGGGGCAGAGGGTCTAGGATCTTATCCTGAAACATAACTGTGCTGCAATGGTTTTCCTGGACACTTTCTCTACTTTCTATGGCACAGGAAAAAATGGACTGTTATATGATTTATTTAATTTATCAATAAAAAGGTCTACCACTGGAAAATGCAGGTTGCATTTTACAGAGCCACAGACATTGCCACTAAAGCACAGATTAAATCCCTATGGCACTGCCCTGATTAACCTTTAATACTTTTTCATGCAAATCACCCTGGTTTGGTGTAAAGGACAATTTCCTCTGCTCCTGTCCTGTTTATCTCCTCCAAAGGCTGGCAAACCAACTGGCAGCCGAGCTGGGGATCTGAAATGTGTCCCTTCCAACCTGGCAATGTACTTCCCTGGGCTTCAGGAAACTTGAACAGGAATCAATTTTAAGTGCTGAAACATTTAGTGAATTGATACACAGCAGTGGTGCTGCCTGGTAAAGAATGCAGAGGAACAGACAAGAGGTTTCCATGCCAGCAAATGTGTCTTTCACTGTAGCAGAGAACAAAGTGTACAGACCTTGACTATAATTCATATTTGCCACGAGTCCTAGAGATGGCAGAAGACTGAAGGCAGGACAATTCAAACTGAAGGAGCCGTACTGTGCTTCTTTAGCCTGAATGTCTCAGCTGGGAAAAGGCAGGTTGAGCACTTCAAAAAGGAATAAAATTGGGGGTTATTTCACTGGCAGCTGTACAGATCATCTGCAGGAAAATCACCAGCAATGCCTTTGTTAGCTTTATACATTATTTGAAAAGCCTTCATGTTTGCCAGATCATCGTTTATGTCAACAAGATCCCCCCTTGGCTTGAGCACCTGCTGGAGCCCAGCCAGGACTGGGGACCTGCATGTGGGGACAGCTTTGCATTCAGGGCCAGCCTGGGTGGCACTTCTGATGGGGAGAGCCAAGACCACCAGAGAAGGCTGGGAGGACCTCAGGTCTCTGCAAGGTGTGCTCAGCACCCCAAGCTGGTGCCTGAGGATCAGGTTTCTGGGAAAAATGTGCAGAGCTTACCAGCTACAGCAGCTGGGACAGCCTTCAGGATGAGAAAGACTCTGAGGGGTTGCAGAGTGTCCAGAGCAAGGCAGGGGAACTGGGGAAGGGTCTGGAGCACAGGTCTGATGAAGAGTGGCAGAGGGAGCAGAGGAAGCTCAGCCTGGAGGAAAAGAGGCTCAGAGGGGACTTTGTAGCTCTCTAAAAGCACCCAAAAGCCAGGTGGGAGCTGGGCTCTCCTTCTAAGCCATATAATGAGAGGAGGTGACCTCAAGCTGTGCTAGGAGAAGTTTAAATTGAATATCCTGGCAAATTTCTTCACTCAAAGGGTTGTCAAGCATTGGCACAGCTGCCCAGGGCAGTGGTGGAGTCACCATCCCTGAGGGCTTTAACAGACATGTGGCCCTTGGGGACATGGGTTAGTGGTGGCCTTGGCAGTGCTGAAGGAATGGTTGGAGGCAGGACAAAGCTTTAGCACAGGAGCTCATAAAGTCAAGCTTTGGTTTAACAGGTTAGAGTTGCAATTACTTTTGTGGTAGGGAATGACAGGCCCTTTACAGGGAGCCAATCACATAAACAGCACGTGCCTTTCACAGCAATAACAGATTTGATTTACAGATGTGATTCAGGAAACTGAACTGAAAGGCTGGAGTGATGATGACCGTCATTATTGACTTTGGCATTAACTTGCTGGGATGTAAAAAAAATCACTCTGTAGGAAGTAAATTAAAATCCATGAATGAAATTAATTCAATTTGTACTACCTGACCAGTAGGCTTTATATTCCATTCGAGTGTGATACATTGTGGAGTTTACTTAGAGGTCACTGTTGCCACAGTCATTTGAAGAAGTGGGGGCAGCAAACAGAGACTGGAGAGTGGGGGTGTAGGAATTAATTGGAGTCCCAGCTCAGCCTGGTGCTTCAGCAGGACTCTGATTTTAAGCTGAGCTTAGAGGAACTTCTGCTGAGACATGGAATGCCCAGGTATGGAAATAAGGAGTTTGAACTACAGCAGTCATATTCTGGTTTTCAAAGTACTTCATGGCTGAGCAGAGGGAAGTGCTGAGATCTCCTACCTGTTGAGACCTTCTCCATGACTGAGGTCTTCATGAACCTCTGCCTGGGGCAGTTCAGCAGAGCTGACCATTAGACAGGCTGGTCCTGAGGTCTCTTTGACCCCCTATTTTCCTTGATTTTATGAAGAACTTTTAGAAGGAAAGCCAGCTACTTCATTCTGCTGGAGACAAACATGCATATCCTGGGGATGAAATGTGATGTCAAATTTGCTGTTTCTCTTGGTGCATGTTGTGCCTGTGTGTCTGCTAAGGCAGGCACGAGTCTGCTCGGGCAAATCCAATACAATCAGCTTGGTGATGTTTTCCTTTTCTCCCCCTCACTCCTTGAGTGTCTCTGTTTTACTCCAATGCCCTGGCAATTCTCCAGACTAGAAATCTGATGAGAGAGCAGGGATGTGTTCTGAGCATTGGTAAGGTTTCTCACCTTTGCTTCCTTGTTCTCTGCCTGCCTACCCTCACATGGGCAATGTAAAACCTTATTTAGGTGATGAGGACGTGATACCCTGTCATCAAAAACATGTTACACAAAGCTTCAGAGCAGAAGAGCATCTGATGAACAAAGAGCACTAAATGTGTCTCCAGACATCTCTGAGCCTGCCACAGGAGGAAAGCCTTGGGCATCATTATCACTTTCCAGTAATGTGGGAAAATGGAATTATTTGATGTAAAATTTAAGCCTGAGGTATGTGGAAAAACTCCCCATGACTGCCCACAGTGAAACACCACCTAGAGGGGAACATTTTTAGTTCCAGCTCATGCTGTTTGTCCAGGTACACTCTGAAAATGGGGCAGGTGGGCACATCCAGGCAGCAGTGAGGGGCTGAGGGGAGCCCTGGGGGCCAATTGTTCTGTTTTGAAAATTAGTAATGTGCTAAAAGGCAGGAAAAAGGGAGCTGTGGGCAGGATTTCATTTAGTTCTGAGACAGGTGTTTGGATTTTTGTTTTGTGGGCTTTTTTAAACAACCACTCAGAGATACTGCTGGTTAATGTCAGCAACAACAAAAAGTGATTTGAGAATCACCATGGCAGGAATTACAAATGAGCTTTATAAGAATGTAGACCTTCACTTTTATTAATAGAGGGTTGTCTTTTCAATGAATGATAAAGAAATTAGGATAGACTTAAAGATTAATTGTAGTCACTAGGTATGGTTCTTCTTGGAGCAGAACAAGAAAAAAGTAAATGACTCAATTTTTCACATTTTTCTTGGTCTTCATCTCCCTTAAATACCTTGTTCCTCCAAATCCCGTCAGCTTTAACCTTCCTAATTCACAACATGAGCCAGCCTTGTCCTCAAAAGTTACCAAGAGAAGTGACATGTCACATGATGGGTCTGAAAATATTTTGGTACCCAGAGTTAGTGTGAGCCTTGCAAACTCTGGAGAAGCAAAATCTCATAAAGTAGGAAACAACAGATGTAGAAATAGAAAGGTTTGGTTTAATATTAATGCTGTGAAATATTATAACCAGCATATCATATTATTATTGTGTTATTATAACCTGCATGGTGATGTCTGTCCAGAAGTTTGTAACTTTGAGACCCAAGAAGAGGCTGGTTGAATATTATATATTTAAAATTTCAGTGTTATCTGTGTAAGTTTCTGTATGTTTTCCCTTTAACAGCTAATATCAGGTGATAACATTAATATTTTATCTTGGCACTGCTGTTAAAGCTGAAATTCACCTTAATTCACATCCTCACAGTGTGGGTTATAAATAGTTTACTTGCCCCTTGTTAATGTGGCTGACACACAGTTGAGCCACAACTGGAAAATGTGGGAAAGGAATCATTACAGCTGAGCAAAAGCAAATATCCATGACAATCCAGGGAATGTGAGAAGTCCCATGAGGACAAAAGAAGGAAAAAAAATGAAAGGGTATCTCAAAGCTGGAATGAAATTTGGAAGAATGTGAAAATGTGTTTAGGCAGGCTTAGAGCTGGGCTATAAATAGCTTTGCTCTCTGCATTTCCAGAAATCCAAGGGAAGGTGCAGTTATACTTTTCCCTTACTGCCAACTCCAGAGCATTTTGTTAGTGTGGAATCTAGAAAAGGCAGGAAAAATACTTGAGTTTGTCTGTCCTGAAAACAGAGTGAGGGATGAAAAAAGCCAGGCAGTTGTGTTCTGTTGTGTTGTCTTGGCTCCATAATCTTCCTTATTCACAACTGTGGGACCACCAGTTCCATATTCACTGGCAAGAGGAAACAATTACCTAAAGTACCTTGCACAGTTTTGTCAGTGCCCCTTCCAGGCCTGAGACAGGAATGGCCATTATATCCAAAAATGGGAAGAGTCACTTGCTAGCAGAAGTAGTGTGTGCCAAAAGCCAAGAGATACAGAAAAATTGATTCAGGGTGATTCTGCCAGGAACTCACTTATGCAGGGTTCATAACCAGCTTAAGCTTTAGTCTTAGGCATAATTGTGGAGGTTAAAATCATTATCAATACTTTATACATACAGGGGGGTTTTTAACTGCAAGGTGGTCATGGGCACTCAAGAGAGGCTTTTTTTTTTTTTGGTTATTGAACAATAATTTTTGTCTGGCTTGAAAGGAGCTTTGTGAAAGGAGGTTTGTGCATGAAATTGAGGTCAGAACAGAGTAACAGTGTGATCCAGGGACACAAGCCCAATCATGCCACCAAGTCACCTCTGCCATCACCCCTGGATCCTTTAGGAAAGGCAAGAGAGAGCATTTGAGTTGGAGATATTATTTGCAATAAGGAACTAATTTTCCAAACACACATCCAGCACTTAGAGGAGTCATTTTGATTGCACTGAGGGAAGAGGCTCCAGGTGGATGTGCACTGCCCACTGCAATTAGGATCACAGTGTGACTGCTGGCCAATAAATGCCAAATTTTAATTTGGAAACATGTAAAGAGTGTCAGTCACACACTGCCTGGGCAACCAACCTGCTGCTTTGTGTAGAGGAGCGTGGAAGAAAACCATTGTGTGTGCTAGGAAGTCACAGTGAACCCCAAGGAATAATTTAATGCATTATTAAAATCCTCAAATTCAGAAGAGGAATATTAACTCTGTTTGGTGCCAAACTTGAATATTGAATGAATAGAGAGAAGCAGAACACTTTTGATTATAATGAAATTTCTTATCTCTGTTTCACATACTTCAAAGTAATTTAAATAATTAGGTAAAGGTCACTGTCCCTGCCCTTTCTTCCAGGTGGCAGCAGCTTCTGCTTTCAGCTGGTTCTCTGTAAACTTGTCAGATGTCAAGTTTCTGACTGAAACACAGTTAAATTATTTCTTTAAATTAGTGAAAATTCATCAATTAATGAGATTCCTTTTGAAATAACTGGAATCAGTGTCACCTATTTGCCTGTGTATAACTAATACAACCCTACTTTCCCCCCTAAGCCAGCACACTTGTTCTCACTGTAATGTGACCAGCACATCTGTGCTGTCTCCTCTTGGAGGAACATTTTCCTGCTCTCCCTGGCACAGCAAGGGGACAGTCATGTCACCACGGGCTGCACAGGCAGAGAGCACCTGGGTCCAGGGGAAGGATGGGGAAACATAAACTACCAAGAGCAGCACGGTTGTATTTTCACATTCATCTCTGTTGTAGGAAAGGGGCAGGCTTGATGAAGGGTTTTTTGGGTACAGAAAGCTCAAGATATGACAAAAGTGGGAATTTGAGAGATGACTGCAATGTCACTTAGCAGGGGAGCACAGCTTCTCCCCGTGCCTGTCATGGCCAGCAAGGAACAGAAGCAAGTGGTGACAGATTCCCTGCAGGCCCATTTTTCAGGTGCTGAAAGATGATCAAATAAACATTTCTGTACCAGTTGCTGCTGTCACTGCTCTGTTCCACTGTGTGTTAGTTAGGAAGGCCATTGAGAATGGGGGGAAATGATTGCCCTGCTGAATAAAGCAAAGCCCAGGCAGAAGGAGCAGTGGGCAGCACCACTTAAAAACCTGCTGGTTTTTAAGGACTTGGGCATCTCTGTCTTCCATCCCTCTGACACAACGTGCATCCCAGGCCACTGTCTGTGGGTCAGGCATGTGTAAAGCAACGTTTTCATGCCAGATAAGCTGGAGTTTCAGGGGTTTTCTCCAATACTTTCTCTTCTGCCTCCTGGAAAACACCTCAGGAGGGATTTCTGCTGTGCTCTGTTGTCTGGCAGGATGCTGGTGCCCTCTACTGCTCTGCCCACCGCAGCTGCCTCTGGATTCGGAGAGATTTGCCTGGAGGCAGCTCTGCCTTGCTAAACCCCACAGGACACGCTCTCCTGGCAAAGAATATTGTCCTTAGTAGTTCAGAAAAAAATTAGCATAACTTAGCTCTTCTGAATTCCTCCAACAAACGACTTTTAAATACTTTGGGAAAAGAAATATCCCTAGTAAATTAAATCCTACTGGCTTACTGGCTGAGATACAGGTGGGTCAGACATTACTACTTGTCCAGGCTCCTACAATCACCTCATCATACAGTCCCAAAATTGTTTAGGTTGGAAAAGCCATCTAAGATCATCAAGTCCAACCCTCAGCACTAAGCCATGTCCCCAAGTGTCACATCCACATGTCTTTCAAATCCCTCTAGGGATAGTGAGTCCACCAACTGCCCTAGGCAGTCTGTTCTAATGCTCCACAACAGATTTTTCCTGATATCCACTCTAAACCTTCTTTGCTGCAACTTGAGCCCATTTCTTCTTGTCCTGTTTCTTGTCCTTTCTCCCCCCTCCTGGCAGGGAGTTGCAGAGCCAGAAGGTCCCCTCTGAGCCTCCTTTTCTCCAGGCTCAGCCCCCCCAGCTCCCTGTGCTGCTCTAGCCCCTTCCCCAGCTCTGTTCCCTTTCCTGGGCACTCTCAGCATGCCAAGGTGTGTCTGCCCCAGTGGCCGTGCTGCTCACAGCACCAGTTTTGAGTAAGGACAGTAATTGTA
>JAWWEE010000025.1:9600583-9640832 GCA_035221455.1 Xenops minutus
CTCCTGGCAGGGAGTTGCAGAGCCAGAAGGTCCCCCCTGAGCCTCCTTTTCTCCAGGCTCAGCCCCCCCAGCTCCCTGTGCTGCTCTAGCCCCTTCCCCAGCTCTGTTCTCTTTCCTGGGCACTCTCAGTATGCCAAGGTGTGTCTGCCCCAGGGGCTGTGCTGCTCACAGCACCAGTTTTGAGTAAGGACAGTACTTGTAAGAGCCTTGATTTGTCACCTCCAGCTCTGTCCTGGTTCTGCCCCTTGCCACAGGTCACAGAGAAGCTGAGGGTTGTGGCCCAGCTCAAAGCAGCTGGTTCCTCAGAGATGTCCTGGGGCTGTAATGCCCCCTGCAGCCTCTCTGACACTCCCTATTGCAGTATCAAAGCCATCTCTGAGAACTGTGTTGAAGGGAGAGATCATTTGTTGTCTGATTACAGGGATTCTGCGCTGCTGTAGAAAGACACCATCATCTTACCATATTTTTTGGATGTGCCATTAGCTCTGTACTTTTTACTCAGTATATTTTTATCCCGTTGCTACTTATTTTTAGCCCCACTTCTATTTGCCAGTGACACATGGTACGATGGCTGTCATTACAGCAGCACTCATGTCTGGCTTTTAGCTCATTGTGCACCATCCCCTCCACCAGCAGCATTTAATGTCTCATATAATACCTGGAGCTAAAAATAGCCCCCCTCCCACTCACAGTGTGAAAGGTGCTCAGTGCAGAAGCATCAGCACGTTTAACTTTTATAGTCACGAGATAGGATGTCCTTTGTCAGGTCTGTCACCAGCATTTCATCCCAGCAGCTGCTCCCCAGTGGTGATCAGGAGACAGGTTGCATTGCCCCCCAGACACACTGCTGGCTTGGAGGGATGTTTCCATACGAGTTCCAAACAAGACAGAGGAAAGCACATCTATGTAAAAAAACCCACTTTCAAAAATATTTTGCTGGCTGGTTTCTGTTTGTAGGCTGAGAGTTCATATGGCAGAAGGCAGTGTTTATGTGTAGTGTAATTCTTTGGGGGGTAGCATTTGTGTTAGAAAACAGAAGGATAAAAAAGAAGTGCTAATCATGTAGACGTGTTAATGACAGTGGATGAAATGCTTTTAGTCAGGCCTAAGTTAAACCTTTTTTTCCTTCTGTCTAGTCAGTCCTAGGGGTACCTTAGATATTGGATAGATTTCTAAGTAAGAGATGAAGCTGGAAAGGATTAACAAGATACTGAAAACTCCAGAAGCATCTGTGGTTATACAACTTCTTTGTTACTGAACTTTGGTTTTCTTCCTTACACCGTCTTAGATTTTAAGTGCTGTTTGAGCCAGAACTGGGCTTTGAGGGAGCTGAAAGCACACCCTGGGACTGCCTGACCTCCCCTCCTTTGCTGAAGAGAGATTGGACTTGTTCTTCTAAAGCAAAATCAGTGCAAGAAATCTCTATAATCTGTCATTTGGCCTCGCTGTGCCACTTGTTTCATCCTGAGTGTGCAAACAGATTCCAGGGTGAGCTAAAGATGTGCTTTGTTTGCTCCTGACAATGAACAACTGTTCTGTGAGAACAGTAATTTGTGCTTTTTCACAAAACTTCAGGAAACAAGACTGTGAGCAGATTACCAGCACACATCACTGGCTCTGGCAGCACAGGAGCCTCCAGCTAATTGCCTGTCAGGCTCCTCTTCTCTGCCCAGCTCCCAGGCCCCTGCACAGGCAGCTGGCACAGGGGAAAAGGCAATTAACTCTGGTGTGAACAGGACATCGAGGTACCTGTACATAGCACTGGAGAAAAGGCAGGTGAGAATGTGCCCAAAGCCAGCAGAGCAGGAGGGGCTCCTCACACTGCCACTCCATGCCTGAGCACTGAGCTGCCACAGCCCACTGCCCCTGTGTGGCTCTATCCAGGCTCTTGGAGCTGCAGCCTTTAAAATCAAAGTGCTTTGACTCTGATTGTTTGCAGGTTAAACGCTCCACTTGTGTTTCGTAGTGTTTCCTTGACTTTTAGTTCATCTGAGCATCTATCACCAAAATGCTTTATTACATATTAATCACTAATCTTTGATGCTGTAGTAGCTCTGTGTTGATTTTTCTTATTTCACTTCACACAAGGGAAAAATCCTGAGCTTCCATTTCATCTTGATCTCTAAAACCTGAAGGAGAAAAAACTAAGGCCCTTAATTATTTTCTCTGAAACAATCTTTTACCTGTTCAGATGTTTCCTCTTTCCTTCCCCTTTATTAACCTGTGCCCTTCCTCAGTCACAGGCAAAGCACTGTTATTATTGTGCCAGGGGGGTTGGATTTGATACCAGGTGTGTGAATTGGTGATTATTTCTCCCTAAATTTCAGTTGTGCCTATCAAACTTTATTTTCTCTTTCATACTGTGCATTAGCTGTCTGTTTCTGATTATTATTTGCTGTTTTGTCAGTGTCCACCAGTTATTCTGCTGGTGTTTCTGTGGTGCTGAGTACACATGTAGGATCAATGCAGCTGCTGGGCAGTGAAACGGCTCTTTATTGCTGTTGTGATTAATTAAGCTTTGAAAACTTTTAGAACTAAGGTCTGAGTTACAAACTGAGTCTGGAGAGGTTCTGATTTGTGATATTGAACCTGGAACCAATTCCTGAGTATTTTAGCATCCAAAACAGCACTTGGTGTAATTTATCTTCAGCTGGAAATTTTTATTTGGATTAATATGGGCTATAAATAAGTATGAATGTGATAGACCATGGTCTAGAGATCCAGATAGTCTGTCTGATATCTGTTACTACCTAATATTGAAAGCAACAATTAGAAAAACTATTTTAGAAAGGGTTTGTTTCCCTCTAGTGCTTAGTGTTGCACACACTCTGCTTTGTAAGCATATGAAGAGGGATAAAATAATGGCAAAACACACAGTTTGCAAATACCTGGGTTGCTGAAGGAATTCAGCAAGAACCCCGAAGAGGGCGCTGTTGGCTGCCTTAAAGGCTTCAAGATGCAAATAGCTTTTTATTTATGTCTTTGCCCGAGTTTGCCCCTACAAGGAGATCCTCGATGCATTTGGCCAAGTGGGAGTACTGGGATCCTTTGCTCTTATAGCATTCACACCCTGCTGTAATGATTAATAAAATTATTATTGGTAATTCAGTTCTAGTCAATGATAAATCTATGTCTTGAATTCTGAGCCATTCAGTTCTCAAACAGTGCTGAGCAAGTAGGAATCCAGACAATGCTCTGGCTGTCTGAAATGACTAAAAGAGAGCTTCATGTGCCATTTCATAGCACACTTTGTTCCCCAAAACTCAGCCAGGGTGGATGTCCATAGTCCTAAATTTGCTGATGTATCATCCAGGATTTTCCTCTTCCTTAACCAGAGTCCTGCCCACAGCTGCCCCAGCAACCACAGGGGACTTGAGGGCCACATGATGCACCTTCCACACTTGATACTCCTAGTCAAATATTTCCCTGTGTCTAAAGCAATCAACAGCCAGGTACCAAAGACAAAAGTGAACTCTGCTGCTCCCAGCGAGTTTGCAAGCAAAGATGAAATTTGCTCTCACATGAATCGTTCAAACAGAGGGTGAGCACACAAGAAAAGTCTAAGAAAATGAATGGAATTCAAAGCCTTGGCTGGATCTGTGTCCCAGGAGATGCCTGTGTGGACGAGGAGAGGTCAGCAGAAGCCTCTGCAAAGTGAAGCAGATCAAAGAGCCGTGCCTTGCTGACAAATCTGGTTGCATAAAGGACAGCCCCTCTCTCCAAAGTTCAGGCTTCTGAAGTTGTCTTTAGATCTGTGAAATCAAAGTGAGCTCATTGATCCTATGCCTTTAGATCGCAGTGCCTTCCGAGCCACCACGGTGACTGGGAGCAGTGGAGCTGTGAATGGCAGTGTTCCCGTGGGTTTGCCAGGGCAGGGCACACCCATCCTGGTGGTGGCACCCTGGGGCTGGTGTCTCCTTTGGTGTGACCCACACAGACACCCTCAGCACAGCAGGTAATAGCCGTTACTATAGAATAGATATATATATAATAGACTGTTCCTGCTGCCCCTGGGCTGTCTGGGGCTCTCACAGCACCTGGACCTTCCCAAGGCCAACCAGATGGGTCAGAGCAGCTACCTCTTCTATATGGCAGCATCTTCACACCCAGGCCCAATGCTCTTGGGATTTTTGTTTGTCACTGCTCACAACAGTCTCACCAAGCCCTCTCTTGCCCACTGACAGTGGTGTTTGAATCTGTGCCTGGTGAAGGACCTCCCCAGCTCTGACAGGCCAGCCAAGGAGGGAAGCTCAGTTTTAGCCCTGATGGTCAGTGGCACCAGAAGCTGTGCAGAACACACGGATCAAGCCACTGCTGAGAGATGCTCTGTGTCTGTGCAGCCAGAGGAGCACCCACTTCCCAGACACCTGAAGTTTGAAGGTTTTTGGATACCTATGGAACAATTTGCAGTCAGATTTCCTGTTACTGGGTGGACACATGAGCTACTGAGGTGTGCAGGGAGTTTGCCATAGCACAGGTAATAGTAGTCATTCCAGTAAGCAGGAAAACCAGCAAATGTGTGATTTGATCCATGGTTTTTGCCTGTCTGTTCACTTTTCAGCTTTGCAGGGCACTGTGTCCACAGGAAACATCCTGTTGCCCTTGTGCTGTAAATATTTGTCCTTCCACTGTACCTTTGCTCCTGGGAGATCAGTTGCTTTTGATCCCCTTCCTTCCAGAGTGGATAATTGATGCTCCTGCTTTGGAAAAGCATGTCAAAGAAACCTAACATCTTTGCCTAGGACACGAATAGCATGTTTCCAGCTTCATTTAGACAGGAAATCAGTGAAGCGTGTGAGGAAAGCATTTGTGAAAGGTTGGGGATACAAGGAGGTTTGAAAGCTAGAGAGCAGCAGTGTTCCAGCAAAAACCAGCTGGAAAAGGGATGTTATGGAGGGGAGTGTTAAATGGGAGCCTGGGGGGCTCTAGAGCCCAGTGAACACCAGAGATGAGCAGGGCTGAGAACTAACGAGCCAGCAGGGCTGCTCCGGGGAGCAGCAGCCTCTGAACTGCTCCTGTGCTCTCCTGCTCCCCACACCTCATCTCCCACCAACGCAGAACCATCTTGCAAATCTAGATTAAATCCACAGAGAGAGCACTTCATGGGTAATGGGTCGGGTCGTTCCTCCAGTGAAGCTACAAAAGCCAAATTTCACAGTGCTGAAGTCTGATGCTTCCCAGATGAGTTCTTGAGCTAAGTCAACCCAAGCAAAAATCTAGAGAAATGGGTGCTGTGAAGCAAGACGAGTATTTGCCATGTTTGCATCCTTCTGTCCTGTGAGTTTTTGATCCCTCTGACTGTCTGCAGAGGACAAAGAAAGGCCAGAAGCCATTTCAATCTGTTGTGACATTTTATATTCTGTAAAGGATCGGGTCTAGAAACTACAGGCTTGCTGCACTGGAAAACAGAATTACAGCAGCACTCATCACCTGGTATGTTTTAGATTTGAGCTTTCTAATATCACCAGAAAGTTAAATAAATTTTAATATTAGTATTTCTTTTTTGAAAAATTGCATGTGGCATTCAATAAGCCTAAACTCTTAAACACAGTCAGCTTTAAAGAGAAAAAAAAAACCCAAACCAAACCTAAAATTCTTCTCCAGTAGCAATGGCTGTAGGGTTTGGCTGATAAACAGGTTGTTATGATGCCTTGGTCACTGTTAAAATATGCACAGTCATTGCAGTGTCATGTGTGAGCTTCAGTGAGAAGGTTTATCTTTGTTGATTTAATCTAGTCCATCACTGGCATTTCTGCCTCCCCAGTGTTTCCTTGTGTGCTCTCTTCCCTTTAGAATGTTTCAAAAAGTTTTCAAAGGTTTTTAAATCATTTTGCTCCATCTTCTTCCTGTCTTCAGCTCTTAAAAAATCTGACACATCTGGCTTGTAAAGAATTTAATTCAAAGTTGGTGCAGCAGGGCTTCAACCCAGGCACCATAGTGAGGATCCAAAGGAGATGCCAAGGTAAAAGGTACATCTGAAACAGAGAAAGACAAACACATTTGTTCCAGGAGCTGCTTCAGCAGGTACAGGCTGGGACAGTTCTCCATGCCTGTAATCAAGGGTTCACTCATGTTGGTTTTTAAGCCTGCCTTACCTTTCTAGTGACTTGAATAGGATAAATAGAAGTTCATTGCATAACTGTGCTGTGTTAAAAGGAAAAAAAAAAAAAGAACTAAAACCCCTCTGCTTCACACCAGGCTACCCCCAGAGCTTCCCCTCCTGCCTTCCTCCCCTGATCCCATTATGGATGTTCTCCAACACACACTGCAGTGATGGAAACTTTTAATCAAGTGAATTCAGGCAATTCCACACTGCTGCCAACAACAGGACAATTTACTGAGAAAGAGAATTATCAAAGCCATCACCAAAGCCTGCCTGATCAAAGCCTCTCCTGAGAAGTGCCCTTTGGTGGGAATGAAAATGCAGGCCAGAACCAGGTTTCAAAGTGGTTATTTGCATCTTATTTGCTCTGCTGCTCCACGAGTTCAATAGCACTTGTACTCTCACCCTCTGGGGACTGTGAGAGAAGTGGATCCCTCTGTTCATGGGTTTCATGTAAAACCAGAACCATGGTGATAATCTGCTCTATCTGCTGCAGAACTCAGGCCAGGAGCTTTGTCCTGTCTCTGTTTGGAGCTCTCTCCTTCTATATAAGACATATCACACAACTATTAATTTAATTTCTGTGTGTGGGTCCAGCTTGTTGGGTGATTCTGTAACTCTAGGCTGCTTACTGGGGGGGGGGAGTTAACCAGGGGATTGCTGTGCAATCTCAATAGAAGATAAAATACAGACCTAAAGGAGCTGGGATTTTGTCTCCAGCCTCAGAAAACCCCACCAATTAATTACCCTTCACATTTGCTCTTGTTAAAGGTTAGAATAATCCATTCCCTTCCATTGCTGCAACCCAGCACACTGTTATCATTCCTAAAACCATATTAGATTTCAAAATATGATTAAGTGGATTCTTGAGGGGAGCTAGGGTGGGGGAAACCAGGGTGGTTTTTTTCCTCCTGAAAGGTTAAAATTTTCATTTGAGTATCAAGCACACAGCTTATAGGAATTCTTCTGTTTTATGGTGCTGTGTGATACCCAGAGGCATTATGCATTAAGAAAACCTATTGATCTCTAGATTTTAATAAACACTAAACTACTCAGCTTTGTGGAAAGACTGGTTTTTAATCAGGAATGATTCCGACATGGTGAGAGAAGTATCCCAATGTTTTAACCTGGCTTGTTTCCCGAGTGTTGCCATCGCACACACTGACAGCAGTTCTGTCTCATTAGGGATGACAGTCATTCCAAATGGGATTTTGCTCTGGATCTGAGGAACAGCAGAAAAGGTCAACATTTCTGAAGGAATACTTGTGGACTTGCATATTTTGCTCCAACAGGAAAGAAATGTTCTACTCAATGACCTTGTTTTGTACCTGTGGGTTTTATTTCCAGAGGAAATGCAGGCTGGGTGGTCCAGCTGTGGTGAGAGGGGGGAGTGCAGTGGGTGGCAGGAGGTGCTGGATCTGGCACTGCTGCTCTGGGAACGTTCACCTGATGTGACAGCACAGAGCTGCTGGACTACACCTGGTTCCTAATGGCCTGAAGGCTTTTGGCTCTTTTTTTTAATTATTATTATTTTTGTATTAGGGTAGTGTTTAGGTCATTGGTGCACTCTGACAATGTGATAGTTGCACAGTCCTAGGCTAAAGCTTTTACTCGAGGTTGATGTTACTGGGTGGCTTTTTGAGCTGGTTTAAAATCAGAATGAAGATTATTGAGCTGGGGAAAAGAGGAGAAGCTGTTCAACCAGCACCTCTAATACATTCACAGGCTGAAAGGCAGCTCCCAGAAAGAGCTCATTTTGTGCCATGGGGCACTGGCTGACAGGACAGGATCAGGAACATTGCTCAGGATATCCAATGCCTTCCTCAAGAGCCAGCTGGCCTCTCTCCAAGGCAACTCAGACAGCTGTTTCATCTCAAGGCCAGTTTAATGCTCAGAACAAACCTGGGTTTGAAATATTCTCCGAACAAGGGGAATGTGAGAGGACTGAGAGCATCACCAGCACACTGCCACACTCAGAGCCACCTGCCCCTTTGAAGGCACAGGGGACAGCCTGGGTGGCTCCTCCAAGATTCCCTCAATGTCAAGGTGCTGGTGCAGAAAAACAATGCACTGTGGCACAAGGGAAATAAAGGGGGAAAGAGAAAGCAGTTCATGAGATCTCTCCTGTTTGAGCCCTGCTGTGGTACTTTGGCTCAATTTCTGGATTGGAAAACACTTGACTTCAAAGGGCCATATAAGGCAAAATTACAGCAATTAAATATTAAGTGTGTAACTTCTGTTTCCAGTGCCCTGTATCTGTTCTCACTGATAGGCACATCCCTCTGCTGCCTTTCCACTAGGCCAGATGTTTCATTTCTTAAAATCTTCAGAGTTTGGGGCTGTTCTGTTCTTTACTAAGTTGTTTATTTTGATGTAGATTATGCATCTTCAGAGGGTGCATTTCATCACTGCCTCAGAACCCGTTTGACACTGTTCTTCTGGCATATCTGTCTCCTGAGTAAGACATCTGTGACATGGGCTGCCATAAATCATGGATGGGAAAACAGCGTCAGGGACAATTTCTTGAAGGGTAATAACCCTGAAACTCTCCCTGTGCAGGTTTTGAGTGAAAACATTTTCCTAAATGAAGGTAAAGTTATAATACTTCTAAAATGCAATGAGATAACTTGAGGGGAATTCAGTCAACATTCAGCCCATGACTGCATCCCTTTAACTTTAGCCCCAAGCATTTTGTAAGTGTTTTAGGACATCTGTGTGGTCATGAGCCAAAAGCTGTGCTGAATTAGGAATCAAAAAATCTCCAAGTGGTATATCATTATTAATGTCTAATTCCCCATCTGCAAGGTGTAACAGATAGAGAATCCTGTGTCCAGAAATTGCATTTGACAAGCAGAAGAGAAATGCATGTCAGCAGTGGTAATGAGAGAGGGAGGCTGAAAAGGGAAAGGATCTTGCACATGAAAAAGCATGTAAAAATGTTTTGGCAGAATAAATGTGTGTGAAAACTTCTAATGCACCGGTATTGGAGGCAGAAATCTCTGCATTTCAGCTTTATGGAGTGATTTGGATGCCAAAACAAAGTGGCATTTGATATGCACTTTACATAAGTTTTAATGACTGTACAAGGTTCCAAAAATGGGAAGTATGGTCTATTTGTTTGATCTGGCATAGGATATTGTAGTGCAGTAATTTGCACAGTAAACTGTGCTTCAAGAATGTCAAATTGATCGTTTTGTCACCAAGATGCTGCTGTCTACCAATTTGAGACCCAAAAGGCATAATCAGAGCTGTATCCAAGGAGAAAAGATTCAACATTTTTAAGTCAATACTTGTCAAGTAAATAGGGTTTGAGAAGTGGGACTCTGTCATTGAATCCACTCTTCGAAGTATACATACAGCTGATAGACCAGAAAATACATTGCAGAAGGCTCTTCCTTTTTGGTCCAGCTCTGGGAATCACTGAAGGATGCTGGTTGTGCTGCCACTGGTGTAACCCATGTGGAAGAGTAGGAGCCTTAAGTTAAACTGTATTGGGGAAAATGACCACAAATAAAGCCCCAAATCGATGCTTGGGCAGCTCTGGAGAGGAGCCTTGCAGAGAAGCCATCCACATATGCAGGTATTGCTGCCCAACTCCTCTGCCACTGGCAATCCTGCACCAAGCCCAGGACTCTCCTCTGGGGGAACGGGGAGGATCTCCCTGGAATCCAACCTTGGAGCCCCTCTCAGTCACCAGTGTGGCAGTCCCTACAATGGCAAACTTCCCATGGAATTATTGCCTCTTCAGGCCTGGGCTGCCCTTCCAGGTTTTTTTCATTTCTGTAATTAATCTTGGGTTTAGCTGCTGTAGCTCAAACAGCAATTGTCCTTTACAAGATTACACTGAAAAATGATTTAACACTGTATTACACTGAGCAAAGGGTGATACTGAACACAGGCAAGTATGCAAACATTTCACTAGGCAGGTAATCATTGTAGCCAGAAGAGTATATTTGCCAGAAGTTCTGCAAATATTTAGTATTTAAAGGTTGCTGCTGTTATTTTACAGACTTAGGATGTCTTACCTAATTATACTCTCCTAGCCTGAAAAGTAATTTTTCCTTTTGCAGAAGTCATGGATGCAAAAAGTCAGGCAGTTTGGATATGTTGGTGCTCTGCAGTTGTGTGTGGTCTGTTCTGTAAGCAAGCACTTCAAAGCTCTTTCAGGGTAATGCAGGACATTGGAGTCCAAGTCAAAAAGGGACTTGAAAAGTTGTAGAAAACACTGACAACACAAATCCTTCATGCTGTAGGATTTATGTGATGACTCTTTCTAAAGAATCTAATTCTAACCCTTGAAACACCACCTCTTATAATACATAATCTTATAATTTTGTGTGACAGGAAAATAAATGGATTATTTCCCTCACTATTTCAGTTTCTGACCACTTCCTCCTTACCTCTGCAGTAATGCCCATGCACCCTCTCATACAAATCAGACATGCAGCATTCTTTTCCATGCTAGTAACAAAAATTATTATTCATTTCAAATATGTAAGTCTGCCTTGGGATTCCTAGCCCCACATCCTCAAATCCTTTTCCAAAACAGGGAGATAGAGGTGTTGAGACTGGTCCTCTATGTGCAAAGCTGTCCTGCAGCCACATCTGCCTTGAAGGGTGACCAGTTTCAAACCTATTTGTCTCAAATGGAGTTCAGATCTCACAGAGGCACACTGTAATACTTAAAATAAAAAGTAGATCCATGACTTCTCCCACTAGAGGGGTTTTTTTAGCTTTTTTATTGATTTTTGACAATGCAGACTCCTCAGCTCCTCCAACAAACACCTTCTGAAGGTCTGGCAGAGGCTGGAGGCATCACTAGGCTGCCCCAGGTTTAACTTCATGATGTTACAATGACCAAAGGCTCTTTCCACCCCCAGGTCCTACAGCCAGGATCCCCAAAGGTGCTATTGCAGGTGCAAGAAAGATAAAGAGGCAGCTCTTGCTTAGCTCTACTGGGCAAATCAGGATTTGCTCCATTAGTGTTAATAGACTTGCACCAATTGGGGGCTGATGGGAGGAGAAAATCAGTGTGTGGGTTATCTCTCTGCCACTGCCCTTCCATTTGCAGTGGCACAGTTACCATCAGGTTCTCCTAATCACTTGTTTTCCACCGAAGATTAATGCTGAGCAACGGGGTTCAAGGGAAAAGGGGTTTATCCTATCAGGCCTTGAGTGCTGCTGCAATGTTTTGCTGTGTGGAGTACTCTGGAGGAAGAAACAGGGATGATTAGAAAGGGCACCAGAATTAGGAACTCCGTTAATGAGGGTGACATCAGTCTCTTGTATAATGGGAAGGTCATTTGAGTTCACTGCCCCTGCTTCTTCTCCAGACTGTCTGTCATGAGGATGCTCCTTGGCTTCTCTTAGTGCAGCATCTGCTGCTTTTATTCTGAATATCTCTCTCTTTCTTTTGTCCTCAGGATTATTTAAGCCATGCAAAGAATAATTTCTATAGTAATTTGAGAATCAAACTCCCCAGAACTGCATGATATTTGGGGATTTTAAAACCCGCTTTAAATTAGATTCAATTGGGTTGCCTTTCAGTTTTTTGAGCTATTAGAAGTTACTGGTATGGGGTTCAGGGAATCTAAGCAGTGTAGGAGACAGAAATTTGCATTTAAAAATAATGACAGCTCAGGTTCTCAGGGGAGTTGAGAATCTTTAAAGGAAAGTACTTTGAAGTCTAAGAAATGTTGCAAGAACTGAGAACTTGAAAACTACGCTGTGCTTTTCTGAGAGACTGTGCAAGCTTCCTTTTTCTTTTCTAAAGATAATTCTGTCTCACTCTCAGAGAGCAAACTGTGCTTTAGTGTAACACCTGAGTGTTCCTAAAGAGCTGGTTAGAATGGGAATTCCTCTTCCACCCCCTCCACTTTTCCTGTGAGGGGAGTCATCCAGCTCGGGACCAACCACCCTGTTCTGCAGCACAGACATAAATGAAGGCAGGCTGGGGCAGCTGGGGCTCCTCAGCTCTTCCAGGACATAAAAAAGCTTCCAGAGAGATGGAAAAGGACTTTGGAACAGGGCATTGAGTGACAGGAGAAGGGAAAAAGGCTTCACACTACCAGAGGGTGGGCTTAGAGGGGATATTGGGATAAATTCTTCCCTGGGAGGGTGGGCAGGCCCTGGCACAGGGTGCCCAAAGAAGCTGTGGCTGCCCCTGGATCCCTGGAAGTGTCCCAGGCCAGGCTGGACGGGGCTTGGAGCAACCTGGTCTGGTGGAAAGTGTCCCTAAATGATCTTCAAAGTCTCTTCCTGCCCAAATCATTCTATGATTCTAAGAAATGAGCCAAGGCCAGACTGGAGCCTGAGCAACCAGTGGCTGCTCGCAGTGAGAATTTCCAGTCAAGGTTTCTCATGCTCCCAAAGCTCTCTTCCCACTGAGAAGGCTGCTGGGCTTTTATTCTGCATTGTTTTCCACGTGACTTTTCTAGGACTCTGAAGTCATTAACCAAAAGTTTTAGAAGAGCCTTGGTCTCCTAGAAATCAGCTGAGGGCAGCAATGAGTCCTTGACTCCTCTCTCTCTGTGCCATCCCTCTCTTGGGCATGGGTGTGACTGTGGATGACCAGCATCAACAGCCATCTATTTTCAAGGCATGAAAATATGAAATTCCTTGAAAAGGGGCCAAACTGTGAATGCTTGGATATGGTCTCTTCTTTTCAATAACAGTAAGGAACTGAAAAAAGAATCAGTGCTGAATAGATGGCTACAGAAGCTGTTGCATGCTGAGACAAAATAACTTCACACACTGTTCGCTTTGAAATGTGAGGTGGATTTCATCTCTAAGTAGCAGCAAATAAGTGAAGTGTCATAACTATTCATACATGCAGGGAAAGAGGAATGAGAGCTGAACAGAACACTGGACTTTAGCAGCACCAGATAAACTCTAAAATACATCTTTGCAAATTAAATCACTATATAAGCAAATAGTAAATGCAGAAAAGTTGATTGGGTTTCACATCCACCAGTGGCAGGTGGAATGAAAAGTTTTGATGAGGCATCAAAATTCCAGCTGCATCAAGAGTGGTTAATGGTGGTGTGAATTTTGCTTCCTTTACTTGAAGTTCTTTGTGATGTAAGAAAACCAAGGCTTGCAGAGCAGCATTTGCAGACATTAATTTGGGTTTGTGCAGTTCTTGCAGATTCCAGGAGACTCCTCAGTCCCCCCCTGAGTGCACAGGGATCTCTGTGTGTGTGTGCATAATCCCTCACTTTAATAGGATGTGCTTTTAGCAAAACACTGTGGTGACCCGGGGAGAGAGAAACTCCTGGGAAGCAGCAAAGTGCTGAGCAGCCTCATTCCCTGTTTTCGGTTTGGCCATCCCACAGGAAGCTCTCAGCACTTTTTATCTGATTCTCTGAGTGAATCCCTGAAGACTTCATCAGAAGGGGAAGAAAAAAAGTTCCACTGCTTGTCACACTCATTTTTTTTCCCTGAGAGTCTCTGAGGGATAAAGTGTCTCTGCAAAGACAAAAACAGAACTCCTTTGTCAAAAAAAGTGGTCCAGAAAGTTAATACCTTTATCTCCACACACAGAGTGCTCGATATCTCGACGAGCTTTGTTTAATTTGTTTTGAAATGGAGCTATGCATTGCCAAAGACTGTCTTTTTTTGTGTGTGCAGAAGGCTCTTTCTCTCCTGGTCGAATTTACCATGCATAACCTTTCTCTCACATAATAAGCTCCCCCAGGAGAACAGGGCTGTGCTCTTGGAACCTTCAGCTGCAGCAGCCAATTGAAGGGTCACCCTGTTCTTGAGGGAGAGGCTTCTTGGTGTGTTCAGCTGTGCCAGTGTGACAGGAGAAGAAAGGACTGGGCAGGCAGGTTCAGTAGGTTGTGTTGTAATGCCACAGAACACATCCCCTTGGCCATGGGAAAACCTCAGCAGCATAAACTGTGCAGACTTAAAAAGCAAAAGTAGGTCTTGCTCTAAATTACCCAGAGTGAAATAAAGATAAATTCTCGCTTTCTGCAGTCAGCTGTGCTGTGTCAGTGACTTGGCCAGAGGAAAGGTGTTCCCCCACCCAGCTCAGGTGACACTGGGGGTAAGGGCCATGTCTGAATGTGCATTCCAGTTTTACAAAATGTATCTCCCCTTTTTAATAGATAACTAAATCTGACATTAAACCACTATGGTACATTAAGCTCTTGCTACTACTTAGAGGTAGAAGACCTAAGGGTCAAGTTATTCTACCCATGTTGCAGACTAGAGATTTCTCTCTGGGTTTTCAGCTTCCCTTGCTGAGTTCAGTGGGCGAGGGTGGCCAGGGACAAGGATTTAGGGAGCATCCTCCAGAGGATTTGGACAAACCCAAAAGCACATTGTGCTCCAAGCCACCAGAATGAGGTTCTGGCAGAGCCAGACTTGAGGCTGAGCAGATACATCAGCTCTCAGCGAGCTCAGAGAGCTGCCTGACCTCCAGCAGCCTCCCACCCTGCTGGCAAAGGGCTCAGATCACTCTCTGCAGAGCTGTCCCCAGGGAAACAGATTTTCAGTCCACTGAGAATGAAAAAACCTTCTTACGAACTTGTGAAAATCCCTCCTAGGCTCCTCTCTTTGCAAATGCAAACACTTTAATTGTATGATTCCTAGTATTTGGCTCTCTGTCTCGGTTTGCCTTTGGAGTGAGGCAGTCCTGTCCTCCTCAAACATATTAAAAATAAAGAGCTCAGCCAATGTAATAAAGCGGGGATTGCAGAGGAGTTTGCAAGGGAGAGCATGCCAATACAAATATTACAGCCTGCTTAAGCTCTGATTCAAATAGAATTTGGAATCACGATGTAATATTCGAGAGCAGTAGATGAAGACATATGAAGTTTTCACACAGATATGACAACACTGCACAAGGCTCCAGTGTCTGTATTGTCATTCTACAAGAAACCTCTAGCATGTAGTTCTCAGTATTTGCTCCCACAGTGAGATTTAAGTTCCTGTACCTGTTTTGAGGAAGACAGATAAAAAAATCTAATTGAATTCAAGGCAAATCAGCTGTGCCGTTCTTGACCACCCCAGTGTGAGGGAGGAAGCAGAAAAACAGATTCCAGCAAGGATGGCCTCGGTTTTCCTGCCATCAAGACTTACCCTGCTTGATGCAGAAACACTGAAGTCATCGTGAAATGTCTGATATCAGTGTTTTAGCCGTTATACCAAGTTAGCTTATAAATCACCTGATAAAGATGACTGGACCACGAGAAATGGCTTGCATTTGCAAGAGGGGTGTATTCTGTGGCTCCTCTGGCCAGCACTGGAGTAGCTGTGGTGCTCTGGCTGAGGCAGAGGGGAATCACTGCACTGGAGCTGCTCAGGTCACAAGGCATTTCTCATGGGGCTGAACGAGCTGCCCTCTCAGGCTGCTGATGGATAGCTGGGGTCTGAACTGATCTTTCCAGCTGTCTAATGAGCACAGTGTTTGAGCAGCACAGAACACCAGGCAGAATTACTTTCTGCAGAAAATATTAGGTCATGGTGATTCTTTCATCCTGCCCAGAGGACGTGTCTCAACTGAGATTTTCGAAGCTAGAAAGTTTATGAACTTATTTCTATGACTTAGAAGTTCTTTCCTGCAAAATCAAAAGCTGGAGAGGTATTTGGTATGTTGTGGTTGCCTGTTTGTGCACTAAACTTAAATATATGTATTTTGTATGACACGTGTTTTTCTTGCTTCCCAGTATACAAGGGTTTGTTGGTTGTTTTTTTTTTTTTCTCTACTCTATAACTTTAGGCAGGTAATCAATGTTTGGATGGGATTCTCTTTGCATTACATGACCTCTCTAGTAACAAGGAGATACCAAGGAGTTATAATTTAGCTAATAACTGAGAATGTCCAGGGCAGACCATTCCTGCCAGGATGTGTGCTGGAATACACACAGCCTGCACAGCCACAGCTCAGGGACAAACACCCAATTATAACTTTCACGTGTGTTCAAAGAAACAATTAATGCCCCAATTAGGTGCCCTGGAAGAAGTAGGAAAGCTGGGAGCAAGGCCATGCAGTATTTGCTGAGAGAATTTAGAGCTGTGGGGCATGGACAGCAGTGAAGGGAGCCTTTTGCATCCTCAGGCTGCATCGCACTGGAAAGCATCACAGGTAGAAAGGGAAAGAGTCCCTGGAAGGAAAGGACTCCAGAGAGAGCTGGATTTGGGACTATCCAGCTCTGCAAACCTTAGTGCATGACCACGGCTCTAACCAGAACAAGGCTTTAAATAGACAAGATAAGGATTTGAGCACCTCAGAAGTTTGCTTTGCCCCAGGACATCGCTCCAGACCGTTCCAGGGCGTTCCTTGGCTGAGCAGCTCCAAGGAATCCCTGCAGGGCAGGTTGCACATGGACAAAGGCAGAGTGGGAAAGGACCTGGTGTGGTTTCCCCTTCAGGCTACGAGCACATGTACTCTTTCCAGCTTCCTGGCTCGAGTTTGTTCACACAAATTGCTGTACCTGTTGTACCTTCTTCTGGCTTCCCAACAGGCTGCCCTTTTCAGTGACAAACAGAGATGTGCATCTCTAAACTCAGTCCTGAAACGAGAGCTGTGTGATGACCTCTCTCTAACTGGGTCATTTCTTGGGGTATTTTCTGCAGATTGCAGCAGGTAGCAAATAGTTTTAGTCAAAGCTTTCAAATACTGTAATTTGATGTTCCAGATGGTGTTGTGTATGATTTATTTTGACTTTGCTGTTAGACTATTTTATGCTTTTTTTGAAAACTAAGTACATAACGTGACCAAAACACCTTCATTAAATTATTCAAATATTTTCTTATGAGGTTATAATATAGATAAAAAGTAGAACGAAAAGAATGGCTGGAGAGGCTCTTTTTTAACCCGAGAATCGTGATTTTCTAATAAACACAATATTCCTTGCTGAAGAGTACATATATTTATTAAAGAGAGCCATTGTTTGCTTTTCAAGGTAGTGTTTTGGACTTTTGTTTACTTCTTAAGACTGCATGAATAATGTGTATTTGCAGTCACTGTGTATAAAGCTGCATTATCTTTCATTACTCCTGCAGCCTTTCTGGGGTGTTAGGTTGTGAAATGTATTGTAATTAAAATCGAGGAGGTAGCTTTAAAAAACACTTATCCGTGGCTGTGCCTGGGAAAGAAACATTATTTCCTTTGTGACAAAAGAATAATAACCCTGGCAGATGGGTTGCTGCAGAGCTGGAAGAAAAGCTCTGCTAGAGTGGGACTGACAAAGCCATCTGTGCCGAGCAGCAAGTCCTGTTGGGGAGGTAATAAAAACACACTATTTCAGTTCCACTGGCTCCAAAGAATCCCTCCTCTAAGCTGGCCTTCTGACTTGCCAGGTAAATATGGTGGTGCTCAGATATTAATGGATCTTCTGGCTGGTTGGAGTGACCTTGGTGTTGTTATCTCAGCGAGGATTGGGTGGGAACTGAGTGGCTTGCCCTGTTGCTGGCTCTGCTGGTTTGCTGCCAGCACCTGAGCTGGCACCAGCCCAGGGCAGGTGCAGGGCAGTCCTGCTGCAGTCGTGGCTGTGACAGCCACAGGGATATCCCACCCACAGGGCAGGAGATGAAACCTCCCTGCATTTACTGAGTGAGGCTTTGAGGAGGATTATCTGGAGCAAACTTCTCAAGAGAACCCCAAGGGAATGGTTTCAGTCTGACTTTTGTTGTGTTGACTCTTCAATGTTACCCAATCTCTTCTCTTCTTCCAACAGATTAGTGGATTTCCCACCAACCATTCCTTCCTTTTTTAAAATTTCCTTTCCAGTAATTTTCAGCTACTTTTGCAAGGGAGGAAGGGGTACAGATTTGAGAATTATTGCTTTCTCTGGCCTGTTATACAAATGAGACTGATTTGGTCTCCACTATTTGCTCTCTGTATTTTTACATTATTTTTTTGCTAAAAAAAATGACTTTTTAAAAGAGGTGAAGTGGAAAAGCTTATTAAAAAAATAATTACTTAGAGACTTTCCAGCCATAGAAAAAGGAACAAAATCTAAAAACCTGAGTTTTCAATGAGAAAATGCAAACCCAACAATAATAAGCCTTACCTTAAAAAGACAGAAAAGTGCAAAGCAAAACCTTCAGACCCAAATCCCACAGTTTCTTCTTGAAGAGGATGACACCAAATTCCAGACCTAATCAGGATTCCAGTCTTTCAGGACTGGCGAATTCAGACCAGGACAAACTGGGGCTTTCTGCTTTGGTCTGGACTGCAGCTCCAGTGTTTTGTTGAAAGAGAGAAAACAACTGTACTGGTTTGATTCCTACTTGGGAGATTTCTGATACTTAACAAATCACTTCCAGGGGAACAATTATTCCTAAAAATGATAATGGGTTCTGTGTAAAAAGGCTGGTATTTGATAACTAGGCCTTTTTTTTTTCTGGGTTTGTAAGAAGGAGCTGGGCAGGAAAGGAAGAGCAATATTTCACAATTTAGTGTCTGTATATATTGCTGAGAATAAAATAGCTCACCAATAACGTGAGATTCGCTAAGCTGGGTTCAAACTTTTGACCTGTGCAAAGGGAACAAATACTTTAGTTCTTTGCTTTCCTCATCTGTTTTCTGAGTCCAAACTCATGTTTCTTTGCTTTGCTTTATTGACCTCGAAATTAGCAATGGTAAACAGACCAATATAAATCACCTTGCCCAGATTAAGCTCTTTCACAGCCCCCCTCATAAAACACCTCTGGGGAGTCATTGCCTGATTCTTTGTAGTCAGGAAAGTACCAAACAGCCTTGGTTCCATGGACGAACAGAAACCACAGAGTTATTTAATGGTACTAAGCAAGGTTAATTAACAAAGGGATGATTAATTCAGTAAGACACCTCAAGTAAACATGAGAGTTTGAGTTTAATCTGTGGATGTGCATCCACTGCTGAAACTATTGAATTTTTATTGTAATAGGGAAGAGAACCCCGAGCTGATGTTTCTGTCAAGAATGTGCTTGACTCAGCCAGAAGCACCATAGTTGCAAGCTGTTAAGGTGTTTAAGCTGTGCTGTCCATGCTGCAGCATTCAGAATCGCTCTGATTTCAGAGTTCAGCTCTACAAAGGGCATGAAAAAGAAGTTATAGAAAATTAGATCTACAGCCCCCTGTTTCCATTATTCTTATCACATCATTGCAGTGAGGAGTGTAAAAACTGAGTCCGAATCAGTGCAAAAGACTGCTCCTCTAGCAGAGAACTGGCAAGCTCCAGCTGACTCCCTGATTCCAGCTGTCTGATTCCATCTGACTGCCTTATTCCAGCTGACTGGGCTACAAGAAGCCACTGGAAGTCCACAAAGCCTGCCCTGAGCCCATCTGAGCTGGGGCAGGGGGTGCAGATGAGACATGGCAGAGGTTGTGCTACGCCAAGGGACAGGTAGTTCTATTGCAAACATCACAAGAGGCTGCAATTGAGCCAGAACAAGCCCTCTGTTTGTTAACTCCTGTCTCTCAGTAGGGTGGGTTGCTGAAGAACCCATTTCTCGTCACACTGCTCTGTGATTCCCCCACTGACAGTGTAGAAGCAGATATTACTGTTTCAGTGCCTTAATTCTTTGCTGATTTGAGGCCTGGACCTTTCAGATCTTCTATTGCATTCAACAGGACATGAATGGCACATGAACCCTCTGCTGACATTACAATCTCAGGCCTTAGGTGTGACCCAAAGCCCACTGACCCTGACCCCAGCCCCAAGCCCCTCATCACCCAGTGAGCAGACTGAACACACTCCTCCTGCTGCAGTGGCCATAGAGCTTTCTGAGCATAGCAAGCACAAATTTCCTGAAGATTTGCAAAGTCACATCATTTGGGAGCAGAATAAGAGCTGATTAGCCATTTATAAGTAACGGTGGGAAAGTTTCCATTCGTATGGAGAATGCTGGACAAAATTCACCATTAACAGTGGCCTCTAACTGAGGATTTATTAGTCACTTTTGGAGTCTTAAGACTAAATTGAGCTCTTTAAATACAAATGTCTTTATATTTTAGCTCAGGAGCAATGAATTCTTTTACTCTCCTTGAAGGGCAGCTTAGTCACCATTATCTCCCATTCCTAAAAGATAAACCAACTCATGGAATGCTGTGGCAGGGAGTCACAAACAGGAGGCTGAAGTGACTCTTGCCACTGGGGGAACCAAAAGCACTCTTTATGCTCAGTGTTAATAGTCCCTCTTTGCCTCTTTAAGAGACCTTCTGTAGTAAAACCCATTAAACAGGTGATAACAGCTTCTCAAAACAGATTGAATAAAATGGTAACATTTCAAACCGTGTTGAGCTTCTGTTTCCCACAGAAGAAAATTGAGTGGAAGGTGAATAGAAATGCTAAGAAACTACTTCTTAAAAATTACTTTCCTCTGTTAGCTCCTCAGAAAGGGGCTGCTTCATCCTGAGTAGGGTGGGGAGAAACATCTCAGCACTAGAAGAGCTGCTCGTGAGGGAAGGTTTTTAATTGCCTTTGGCTGAACACTCCTCTCTGTCTTTTGGACCAGGGAAATAATTTTCTCAGTGCCTTCACCTTTGCTGACAGAGAATATAACACCTTCCTTCTGTTCTCCCAAGCACTGTGCATTATTGCAATGGCAATGAAATTTATAACGTTCTGAGCCCCATAAAGTTAGGCAGGCTGCATCCCAGCCTCTTGCCATCATTCTTTCTGAAATAATACAATTTTAAATAAATGCAATCCCAAGTGTTCCCCTTAGTTATCACCAGGAAACAATGCCTGGGAATGTTGCTGGCTGCAGCTGCCACGAAGACTGATGGGGGCCCATTGCAAAGCCTGCTCACTTCCTTAAAATGCAAATCCCTGCAGCCCATACCTGCAAACAGCTAATGAGCAATTGCCCTTGGAAACAGAGAAGACAGAAGACATTCCATCCTGTTCCTTTATATATTCACAGGCATGGCTTCTGGGTAATTCACCAGGGCCATAACTCACTATATGATTCATTAGATGCTAAAAAAAATGTTTGAAGTTGTCATAAGGAAGATGACAAATGTGCAAACTAGAGGTGCAGCTGTGATGAATCTGCAGAAGATGAGCAAAGACTTTCATGCTATTTAGAAAGTTCAGAAAAGGCTTTAAAAATTCCCAAACCACAACACTCCAACACAGAGATGCCCCAGTTTAGCAAAAGCTTTCATATACTGTTTGTCACAGCAAATGTATCTGTTTCATTCTCAAGTAAATCTTCTGTAGTAAATTGTCAGATCTTGTGACTAAAGACCAAAATAAAAGGAAAAATTCTGAATAATCACACTATACATCTTAGCTGTTTCACCTAAAATGTTTGACCAAATGAGAAGGGTTTTTCTGGCAACTTCCAAGACTCAGAAATACTTCAATCTATTATTAAACTACATTAACAGGAGAATAATCCTGCTCTAGTTCTGCGTAGCCATCCAATAAACTTTCAGACATGGCATAACAGTGGGAGATTCTCTAAAAACCAGGCTGTGTCACCTGAAAACTCAGAAAAGTTGGATTTTGAAGACTAAACCCCTGTGTCTGTGTGCAGTCTCTGTGTAAGGCCACTGCAACCCATGGTGTCGTTCCTTCCTCTCATTCTGTGAGCTGTGCAGCACTGGGCATACCACAAAATGAGATAAAAGCTTGCAAGGGTGTGTGAAGTGGAGGAAAATATGAAAAAGTACAAACAAAATTGATCCAAAGTCCTACAAACTGGGTCACATCTTAGGAATAAACTTAATTTACTTATCAGACCCTTTCTCTGATTCCTGATCGTGTTAGTTCATTGAAAACCAGCTGCCTTAGGTTGATATTTTTTTACCATTTGCTAAGTTTTTATAAGAGATTTGAACTGAGATCAAATGATGATCAAACTGATGCTGTTATAATGATGGCCATCAACCTTCAGCTGTCCCTCTAGCCTGTGCTATACTTTTGGGAAGTACATCAAATAATTATAGATAATAAACTCACTTTTTTATTTCAGCTAGCAGAGATTCAGGTTATATTTCAGTGCTGTGTTGCATCACTGTCTAGAAATGGAGACAAAATAGTTGTGAAACAAAGAAAATGGTCAAAGGAGTGAAGAGTTCTAACCCAGTGTATCTCTTTCTTCTTCTATGCACGTCATCACAGATATATACTTTTTGCCAGGCAATGTTTCTGCAGAGCTAAAAGGTTTGCAGATTCAACTGAGGTCCACATCATGCCAGGAGATTAAAGGAGATGGGGTCTAAAGATAAAGCACAGGAATGACTTACAATCTCCATGAAAGCATTTTGTTTCATATCATTGTAAAAAGTCTTTTGATTATGGAGAAAGGATCTAATTTCACAAGCCTTTCATGTAAATAATTCAGCTCTAAGAAACCATGCCAGGCCACTTTCCTTTTGATGCCTTGCAATATGTGTGCAACAGCAACCTCAACAAAGCAAAACTTCTTGTGCTTTTGAAAGATGCTGACGACTCTCCAAGAATATTTATAACTTGCCAAATAGCCTGAGCCTGTTAACTCTCTGTACACTGCCACAAGTTTTATTTTCCTACGGGAGATTTGCACATTCCTGAGGAATGAGCTCTGTTGCTTGCACTGCTGAGGTTCTGTGATTCCCTGCTCTGCTCCACAGAGAGGCTTCTGCTTTCCCAGCAGGTGACAGGCCAGTTGTCCCCATGTCCCTGTGGGTGTGACTCCTCTTTCACAGCACCTTTGCTACCCCATGGGCAGGAACATTTCTGCCTCCTGCACCAGAGGCACAGGGAGAATGGATGAGTAAACTCACTGACTCCCATGGCCATGACCACAGGTGCTGAGCACAAAAGCTACACTGTTGTGAATAAAGATGCCAGGGATTTAGTTCTCAGGCTCCTATGAGAAAAGCAAGCCCTACGGGAATTTTCTACTGCATTTTTACACTGTCCAGAGCTGAAATGTTCAGGTTTTGATCAGCAACTAAATGTTTGACACTGCTTTTTTTTTCATGATAGATCTCCCAGGGCTTTGGTTCCTTTCCTGCTCACTGTGAAATAAAACTGTCAAATCTTGAAAGCTGCCATGGAACAGAATGTGCATCCTCCCAGCAGCTTTGCCTGTCATTGACGTGATTATTTCCATGCCACATACAGGTGAAACAAAGTTGAGACATGAAAGGATACACCTTCCCTCTACATTTTAGTTCAGGTTTTTGCCCTAACTTATCCTCAACTTCATCCCCTTTCACCCTTTGGTTATCATATAATATAGAATCATATCATACTGTGCTGTATCATTTCTTTATGTTGCTTTCAGAGCCAGAGTGGGCCCATGGGGTTTGGGGGAGCTGTAGGCTGGGAGTCCCTGCAGCTGCAAACCCTCCCCGTGCACTGCACCTCACTCTGGGGCTCCCAGTAAGCTTAAATCAGAAAATGCTGCTTAAGTGGTGGGTGGTTTGATCTTCCTGGATTGACTTGGAGCTCCAAGAGGAGAAAGAGAACAGCTCTCCAATGGGACACCAGTCCCAGCAGGGTGGGAAGTCCACAGGGTGTGCTGCCAGTGTGCCCAGCTGGCTCTGGAGGGTTGGACTGGGGAAAGGGGAGCCAGGCGAGCCATGAAAGCCCAATCAGGGCTCGGGTCACAGGCACAGATGCAACTGAAAAGAAATCAAAGCTAATCTAAAAACTGCCAACTTCTTCCCTGTTGTCCCTCCTATAATCACAGCAGCTCTTCTTCAAACCATCTTGCTGATGTGTGCACTGAGTTATGTGAAAAGCAGCTGATGCTTGGAATAAATGACTTGCCTGCATGGCCCTTGGAAGGGGGATTTCCTCTCCAGTGTGCTCTCCCTCTTTTCTTGTCACTGATTCCAGTCTCCTGCCTGCTTTTTAGGGATTTGACTTCCCACCTTCCCTTCACTGTCCCATGCCCTTGGGTTTCTACTGAATGTGGACATTTGTGTGTTGGTTTCTAGGCTGTTCCTTTATGTATGCAGTGGTTCTGGTGACAGAATTATCCTACTAATATTAATATTCTTCTGTGCCACTTATTTCCTCAGGAAGGAGCTTCATTCTGTTCTCACAGCTGGTTTTTTCCCCAGTGGAATTCTAGTCCAGAGATCTTTTTATTTGAAATTCTCAGAATTGGAATTTTTTTCCCCTGATGCTGTGTAGTTTGTATTTCCATAAGTTAACTTCAGTGAATGCAGTACTTAAAATTCCAGTGACTGTGTTAGCTCTCTTTGTTATATGTATATGAGAAACTCAGCACAATTTCATGCATAAAGAGACACAAGTACCAAATTTAAGAGTCTTTTTATTGATCTAAACATTGAGATGTACCTGCCTTACAGAAAATATCTTCAGGCACGTTAACTCAGAGATGGGTGTGTGCTCAGAAGTGTAACAGATTATCACAACATAATCAGGCCATTACATAGAACTGTTTTAATGATCATGAATGCGAGTGCCTTGTAACAACACGATATTCTCCACACAGCTACCAGAAACACCTCTGAGCTGCTGGGTGACTTATGGACACAATTTGCCTCGCACACTGCAGTGACTCTGGGCTGTGTTTTATGGGACTTGGCACAGAAAAGCTATTAAAGGAGCAAGCTGGAGAGCCCAGAGGGAGAGGCGAGGAAAAGAGCCCACTCTTGCCATGGTTTGTGCAGGTCTTTGTGGTGCTGTTGACTCTGGGCAGTGAGTTCCACTGTGCTCTTCAGGGCTCATCCCAGTTGTGTGGGACTGGACAGGGGCATTTGCTCCAGGGAAGGGCTGGAGGAAAGGCATTATATGTGTTCTCAGAGCTCCTGTATGGGGGCAGAGGGCCAAACACTGCCAAAAATGCCTGGAAATACAAATCATAAATCTGAGCCACCAAAATATTTAAGTGACTCAATTTTTAGTTTTTATTTTTATCAGGGGGTTTTAGATGATGCCAAAGCTGGTCTTTGCTTTGCTAATGACAGACTGCATAAAGGGAAGAGGAGATTTTAAGACCCAGAGTGCTTGTTATGGGTGTATCTTGACCCAAAGAAAAGGTCCTGCTCTCTGTGCTGTGATGATGTCTTGCTTGAAATATAATAGATAATGTGAGATCAGGTTTTTATTTTTCCTCTTTAGAGAAATGAAATTTATTTCTGTGGATCCTGACAATGAAATTTACAATGCATGGCCTTTCTAACCTTCTGCCTGCAGTATTCCAAATTTCCTTGTTCATAATAATGATTAAAAATCTCCTGAGCAGACAGTATTTTTAGATGTTAAAAGATTTTTATAAGAGAAAAATCCTAAATTAAAATCTGAAGTTAAGCAGCACATAAGGACAACTAAATACACAGGTCTCCCTTCCTTACATCCTCCTGCTTGGTGTGTTGCTGCAGGTTTCGTTCTTGTGATCAAAAGAAGAATACAAAGTTCAGACAGACACAAATAGGTCACCCTCTCTTGCCTGGCAGTATCAGGATTGTGCAGCTGTAGTTGAGGTTTGCAAGATCTTTAACAAAAGTTCATTTCTCATTCAGAACACAGACAGATTTGTGTTGCTGAATCCTTTTCACATCCACTCACCACACAAAAAAGCATGTGCTAAATTGAGTTCAGCCCATAGCAACAGTTCTTCTGATAACCTTGGAATGCAGACTGCATGGACAGAGGACACTTTAAGTCTTTAGGAGGAATACTTATTAAATAAGCCCCTGCTTTTATAATAAAAGCCCAATTTTAATAAAACACTCTCAGGCATTCTGTTTCAAGTAACTGCATTTATACAGTCAGGTGCTCCTCTTGCTTTTATCTCACCACTTGTAGCACAATCTCAATTTATGGTTTTAAATGTTTTGCTTTCTGATTTTGCCCATGTCTCTTTATAGTTGGGCTTTTCTCTTTAACTCTGTGCTTGCCACCATGAAATCACAAAAATGCAGTTGCCACTGTTGCCATCTCCTAAATGTTACCCTTAAACAGGAGTGTTCTTGTGGTACAGGAGAGTTCCTTCCTGAATGAACTGAAATAACTGCTTTGTACAATTGTAAGGTACCAAATCTGTATTCACCCAGGGGTGGATCTGAGCCTTCCAGATAAACCAAAGGCCTCTCCTCTACCCAGTGTCTCTGGGGTTTAGCCTGCTCCCTTCTCTTTAAGCCTGGATGAAAACATGGTGACTTGATGAAGAATTACTTAATTCTTCTTCCTTAATGTTAAAGAACCACAGTGGATTTGGACATGATTGAATAAAAGGTTGGTTCTAAAGCCCTGCTCTGACAGAAGACAAGTGTGCCAGTATATTTTATGTGATTTATGTGCTAATTAGACACTTTTTCTCATTAGCCAGTCTGAGATTGGAACTGTGTTCTCTGGAAAGGAGTGAAAAGCTTCCTCAATTTCTGTGCAAAACACACCTGATTCAGTTGCTAAATCTGATGTTACATATAGAAAGGGACACTCAAAAGCACACAACTTACAGGCAGGTTAAAAACTAATGGCTAACAACAAAATGTGTGTGATTCTTCATCTGAAAATACCAAAAAATAGGGGAAACACAACAAAATAATGTTAAGTATGGCTTTTACATACTAGATGAAGGATATTTGATTCAGCAACATAAGTGACACCAAAACTCATCAGCTGAAACAGAACACTGGTTTAGGGTTAGACATGGCAAATATAAACATGAAATGTATAATTAAAGGTCAGAGCAGTGTTTCCTACTTTCACAGATTGATTTTTTTTGTCACCCTAACTTAACTATTTGGATACATCTTAAGGAAACTTTTATCTAGGAGAACAATCACATTGCTTTTGAAACTGCTTTTCATGCTCATATTTAGTGAGCAATATTGACCAAAAAGAGTATAAGCAATGACTTCAGGGAGGCTGTTTTCACAAGTAGGATTGCACCTTGTAAATATGAATCTTAGAATGAGGCCTGACTGGCAATTTTTGTAAATGCACAGTGCTGCCCATGTTGATATTCAGCACTTGCTTTGACCCATGTTTGTTAAATTTATCATCTGGAGCTGCTTCCCAGCAATTACTGCTGGGGCTGGAACAGAGCTGGTGAGTGCTGAGCTGTGCAGCACAGCTGAATTCTGAAGGCAGGAACAGTGTTTAGGTAGATGTTGATTTCCCAGAACAGCTTTGCCATTCAAGGACTCTCCCATTATAGACCAACATAGCTTTCCACTTCATTTGGGACAAGACACAAGGAAAATGTACCCTAACCAAACACTCCAGCGGAAGACAAATGTCTGAAGTCACAGGGAATGAATGCAGCTTGCTGAAAAAACAAACAAACAAACCCAAACCTAAGTTGAAAAGAAAGTAAACGCTGTTGAGGGTTTGCTAACCAAGAAAAGTGCACAAAAAACCAGGCTGGCAGGTTTTCTGCTGCTTATCTGAGCCCTGAGCAGTCCGAGCATCCAATCTGCAGGAGGAAGGTTCCTCTGAAGGTCTTCACTGAATCTCTGAGCCTGAACCCCCCAACATTTCAGCTGTGCAGCAGAACCTGGGACAAGGAAGTCACTAATGGCTGGGCTGAGGTACTGTATCATGCTTCTCTGATATTCAACCTCAGCAAAATGTTTTCAGAATGAAAAAGGCAAGTAAATCTCCCTCCTGCTAAGGAACAATGTTGCTGCAAAGCTGGAAGATGGTTATGTCTCCTGAGCTGCTTTTACTGCTGTGCTTCAATCCCCTGCCATGGCTGCAGAGGAAAACCTTTAGAGGGAGAAAAAAAACAACAGGGAAAGAAAAAACATGTAAGACATAAATACCAAAGTTGCCTCCAAGTTTACCCACAAGGTCATAACTATGTTTTTAAGCACTTTGCTGAAATAACTTCTGCTCTTAGGGCTCAGCCAAGGACTGCCTCATATTTTATGTATGAATTCTGAACCCCCTGGTTGATGTTAGAACATAAACAGCAGTAATTATTTTTAATATTCTGGCTGAGGATAGCAGTCAGCTACTGGACCCCATTGCTCTAAAAGAACAGACTAGGAGGCTGCCCTTGTCCTGAAAAGCTTACAGTCTAATTACAGGTTGAAAGCAACCTGAGGATCAACAGTCACACACCTACAAACCTATATATTTTTCTTAGCTCCCCAAAGAAATGCACAAAAAAAAAATAAAAATCTGTACTTCATTTAAAGCTGCATTTAAAGAACATTAGATGTCATAAATAAAGCTGAGTCTGAGGGGAGAAACCCAGACAAGGAAGATTTCCCAGGCTGCATGAGAAGTAGAGGGTTAGGGAGAAATATACTCAAAAAGCTATTCTTTTATTAAGCAGGAGCTGTTCACACAAATTGGACAATAACCAGTGAGAGTCAAATAAGTACTCTCTTATAAATTTGCATCTTTAGCAAAGATAGACTTAGTAAATTCACATCAAAGTCCCACAAGAGTCATGTAGGCAGATGCTAGGAAATTTGTTATCTTCCAGAGCAATGATCTTGTGATCAACTCTGTGAAACGGCAGAAAAATGTTAGCTAATAAAATCAGTGTTTAGAATAAACAGGTAGGAGTATTTAATGCTGATATAAGATAAAAATCTGTATGTTGTTTCAATTTCCCACCAAAAAATAATCAAGATCTTTAAGTACTGAAGTGCTATTGAAAGGAGAAGGTAGCTCATGTAGAAGGTGAAATGACACTGCCATGTTTAGGGTTTGCCAAAGCTGTGGGTGGGTCTTGCCATCTTCCTGCCAAACTGTTCTGCAGCCTTAAATGCAGAGAGCTCTGCATTTCGAGCAAAGCAGCATTGCTAGAGCCCTGTTAAAGTGTTCTCAGAGCAGGCTGTCTGCAGATGTGTGAGACAGGCCCACTTTGTGCAAGGAATCCCAATGGAAGCAAAGCAAACCCACCTTGGAACTTCCACTGCAGGTGCAAACCTTCCATGGCTTCATGGCTCTGTTTCTCTCCAGTGCTCCATCATTGTCACAGCAGAGCCTATCCCACTTGTCAGCTCTCCTACTGGCCATCCAAGAATAAAATACAGGATGAAATAGGATTTTCCTGCAATAACTTGTTTTATTGACATGCTTTAAGAAGCAGATAAATGCTGAGCAGTGAGGATTATAAAGTAAAACTGCACCATCACTGTCTGTGAGAAGTCTTAGGTATATATAATGAATATGAACCACTCAGTATTTGGATTGCAGATAAAAAACACCACAAGAAAACTATGGCCAAGCTTTGGTCCTGTTGCTTTGACTTAACCCTGTGCCATTGTAAGAATTGGCTCTGCCTCAGGGTTTGGGAGCAGACTGTCAGGATTTTGGGTGCTTACCTGGAAACCAGCAAAGATGACCTAAGAGTTCCTGCTGTGTGGCTTGGTGACAAAGATATGATTCCAGAGGTGAGGAAGATGTGACCTCCTTTTGTTTATGGAACCCTGCAGGTATTTATTTATTTGTTTGTGGTCCACCAGGAAAATCCTTTCCTTTTTAAAGTGTACTTTCACAGGAATTGCTGCCATACCCCTAGTGCATTAATATTCAGGATCTGCACTCATAATCCATTGCTAAGCAACACTTAACAGAATTGATCTTGCATTAAGCAAGCTCTGGAGCTTGAATAATACATTATTTCCTCTTTCTTCTTAAAATCAGTGAAAACCTTTGGTTGCTTTTTGAATGTCATGGTATTAAAACTTTATTTCAAACACAGATTTTAATTGTTGGGAAAGTCCAGTCGGAATAAGGATTGGATGCAAATTGGTGCTCTTTAATGAGAAGAGTAAAGCAATAGCAAAAAAATTGTTCAACCCTTGAAGAATGTGGAAAAATTTGAAAATGGAAGGGACTGTAATCCAGAGCAGCCATATCCCATTTTGCATTCAGATACTTTGAGGGCAATACCTTGTCAGTATCTCTGTGTATCTTAAGCATCTCTGTCACTGTTTATTTATATTCTGCATTAAGATCACACAACTGTGTGTATTTATATGCTGAATAGAGGAGGTTCTGATTCCCATACACCAATTTTATGTACATAGCAAATAGCCTGGCCTCTCTGGAGTTTTCTGAATGGCTGCTGGGGATAGAATTCCATGCCTTGGAGCTGCTAAAAACTACCTGTGCTGTCTACCAGCCCATTTCTGTGGCACTGCAGGACGGCTCCCAGGAGGATATTCCCCAATGCCTTAATCATGCTCTTCTTAAGAGGCTCCAGCAATGCCTCCTTTGGGATTTCACTGCAGAGCCCATTAGTGCCAGACAGCTCTTATTTGTATCCATCCCACATTTATTAAGCCAGGCTGGCCTGTCTCCATCCTTCCCAAGCCCTGGCTACACCAGTGCAAGGGAGAGGGCAAGAAGTGATTTTCCCATGATTACAGAAGGTGTGGCAGTTGGGATATATGTGTTTGTTTCCACCTCTGTGAAATTATTAGGTATCTTAAAACCCTAAAAATTTGGCCTTCGAGAATATGAATTGGTTAATTTTCATTATCTCGTGCTTCATTCAGTAAGACAGTTTTTTAAACTAAAGCTCAAATATAATTTTAATTCAGAATGCCCAACAGGTTTCAAGCCAGGTGTTAATTTTTTGACATCTCTTATGATTTATTTTTGCTTATGTTCTATTAGTCTGCATCAAAGTATCCATGTTGTAACACCTGTGACTGATGTGAGGAACTTTAATCAAAGGCTCTTCCAAGAGTACATACTTTGCATTTAGGAAGTGTATGAGTTGTTTAAATAAATAGAGAATCTAAGTTATGTTTCATTTTCCCAAGGGAATTTTGGGGTAAAATTAATCAAACCACTCCATGTTCTTGTCTTGAGGTTGGGGGGTTTTTCCCCATTTGTCTTCATCAGTGTAAACTTTATGCTGGGACTTAAAGAGGGAGGGAGTTTTACTTTTTCTCTCCAGTTAAGAAAAATTCATTACTCAGTGCTTTCCCACATGATCTGAAATACCATCTTGCTCTTGCTGAATTGTTCTTGATGTGCTTGCCTGTCACTACACAGGCATAAACCAGCATGGAAACATCTGGTCTTAATTACACACTCCTCAGATTCTGTAGGGAGCAGGAGAGTTTGCATTTCCTCCTGGTAAGGAGAAGGGAATTTAGCACAGGAAGCCACAAGAGTGAGGTGTGGGTGCCCTTGTATCCCTCTCTCTGGGGCTCAGAGGCTGAGGAGCCCTGAGAGAGAGCTGGGGGTAACTCTGGCACCCAAACCATACTGCTGCTTGAGATTTTGAACCTCCAACAGGTTTTCTGTCTTCTCTTGAATAAAATGTCAGCAAGGGATTACTTTAATTTATTTTAATTTCGTTCTATTTTAATGTGAAGTCTGGAAACAAGTCCAGTCTGTCTGTGCAGGTTCTTTGTTCTTTTGACACTTTCTCCCAGCAACCCTTTGGACTATGAATGATGAGAAATATTGCTCAGGAGTCTGAAGCCACAATTCAGATTAATGGCTTAAACCCACACATTCAAAGCAGCCTGTTGAGCTTCTCAGTATTTACATATCTAGAAAAAAGAAATTGAGACATAATATTGTCTATTTAATTGTAGTATCTTGCAAGAAAGCTGCTGAGGGGGACAGAGAATAATGTAATTGTTATATAGTTGTTTCTAGACATAGTTGTTAAATCCTCCTGGTGGAGAGGACAGCAGAGGACAGACAATTCTTTTTCTGTGGCATCAGTGTGCTGTGCTTGTCCCCTGCTGTGCTCCTTTACTCAGTGCAGGCCCTCTTGCTGGCCTAGGTGACAATATTTAATAGCACATGCTTCATTTGAGGCCAGACTTCAGACCTTTTCTTAGACTTTTTAATGGCTAAAGTCACCTTTGTGTATCTCTTCACACATTTTTCTATGAAGCCTTGGGGAGTCACTATCTTTGCCTCTTTAACAATTTAATAATCTCATTTTTAAAGGTATATGGGCCAGAAACAGGCAGAGCTGACTTGTGTTAATAGTATTAATTTCTTTCTTCAGGGGGATCTCACCTGTACCTTTGGAACTTGCAGTTTTTACTTCCCATGGGGTCAGATGGGCTGGGTTTATGAGCTGGATTTAGAAAAACCTGTATAAATCCAAGCTGTGCATTTGTGTCAGTTGCACTCCTGGCCAGTGCTCTGGAGTGTGTGCACACAACCAGGAACCCTGGGCTTGGAGATGAACAAAAATAATCTTCTCAACAGGCTATTTGCCAGATCCTCTGGCAATGTCGTAAATTCTCTATATTCAGTTTGAGCTGGCTTTTGGATCCCAAAGTGCTTAAGAGAAATGTTTAACCTTTGAATGAGGTTAAAAGCTACTTTTCTACCTGAGCATGTTGTTATCAGGTTTTTGCAGCCACAACGGGCTGCAGAGTGAGAGAGCTGACCTGCCTCTTAGAAAAGATATCTATGGACACATTTGTTTCCTCTCTCACAGTGTTCCAGACTTCTAGACTGGTTACAGGTGGGCATGAGTGGCAGGTCAGGAGAGATCTGTGAGGTCCAAAGCAGGTGCAGACAGGGCAGTGCAGTCCCTATTTCATCAGCCCCACAGGTGTGGTGTGGGGAGCCTGTATGATGGGAGGCAGGGGAGCCTGCTTTTCAAACTATGATATCTGGAATTTTAAATTCCAACTCCATCAAAACTTTCAAGTTTCAGAAGTTATATTAAACACAAATACCCTTTTCCAGGGAATTCATTCAAGTTATACACATCCCTTTTCTGTGTGTGTTGAAGGAGCGTATTTATGGTGACAATGGATGAGCTTCCCTGACTCTATTCGCTCCTCTCATTGCTTTATTTGTAATTTATACAGCATGGATTCCACTTCATTTTATTCCTAAGTTCTCTTCATTTGGTAGCTCTTGCTGCTTCCAAACCTGCCTGGAGATTTCTCTGCCAAAGCTTTGTTCCCACTTGTGGGTTGGTCTTCTCGTCCCTTGGTGGATTCATTTCCTCCCACACACCTTGGAATTACAGGACCTTGGGCTGCATTAGAATGAGGACAAATTCTTCTGTTCTTTTTGTTCTCTGCATTTAAAAACCTAACAGTTGTCTTTCACTCCTATGCAGAGTGGAGTACTACTCAGACTCCTTTAATACAGTTTCAAATTTGGGCAGAGTTACCTGAAAACAAGTCAAGCCCTTCAGAATCATTTACTGTGAGAAATAAGGGTACTGACTGTCTGCCTCCCTTTCTGTCAATCTCCACACTTGTGACACAGGGTGAAGTTTTGCATCTTCCACATTTTAAGGACTGTCACTGCGAGAGAGGCATTTTCCTCCTTCATAAGTCCTGCCCCTAAGAGTATTATCAGGGTTTGGAGGTTATTTTTCTTCGTTTTTATAATAGACAATTCAGTAATTGCTTGGAGCAGAGGAAGATGTTCAGAATTCTTTTAAAATTTCTGTTCATTTTCTCACCACCAAAGAGTCCCTTGTGGAATACTGTTCCTGGTGCAAGGGCTGCATAAAGCACAGGACTGAAGTGATAGTTTACAGCAGCAGAACCTTTCAGCTGGATCAAGGTCTGTCTCTGCCAGGAGCAGTGACTGTGCTGGGGTGGATACAGCCAGCTGGGCTTGTAGCAGATCTGAACCAATGGCCAAGTTTTGTCACTCACTTTCAGTGTCCCAAAGCCTGAAGCTGCCTCTGAAAATCAGGTGTTCAGACCCTGGCGCCAAAGCTGGGACAAAAGGTCCTCAGTGCTCACATTTCTTGCAGCTCCCCTGGGGCCAAGCAGACACTGATGCCACTCCTGCCTGCACCTTTTCACCTGTTTCAGGTACTGCCACACCTAATGCCTCCCTCACCTCCCTTCCCCAGCTCTTCATCTGAAGCACACTGGCTTCCAGGTATCCAGTGATTGTGTAAAATAGCATTTGGTTTTCCATAAGGGTCTGAGTTATTGGCAGAGAGAATTGTCAGCTTCCCTACACAGCTTAAGCTTCATGCCTAAAATGTAGCAGCAGGCAGAAGGGAAATTGTTTCCCTCCATTATCCAAGGGTATTACATTCCAGCACATGCTTAGCATTATCCCCCATAGGGAAGCACCGAAGCCACAAAGACTGAGAGGGTTTATGAGTGTGCAAACCATTATGGCTCAGCTGTGGCTCATCTTTATTGTCCTCATCTACAGACATCAATACTCCTATTTTATTTTCTTTAATGAAAAGAGGGTTTAGTGAGAGGCAGAAGATTGTTTGGTGCAATAAATCCCCTGTTCTAGTTGTTTTCCCATTACTCAGCAGATTCAAACCTGATGTTAACCACACACAACTGGGCTCATGCCAAGGCAGGCCTTGAGCTGCAAGATGCTCTGGGGCTCTGTGTCCATCTGCTTCCAGACTGGCTCTGTAACCTCCAGGGAAGCTGGGGTTTGTGAGGATTTCGGGATGTCTTTGTGTGAGCAAGAGAAAAGGGGCAACAGAAGAATGAAGTAAACAAAAGGAAAAAGGGAAGAACAGAAGGAATCATCATAAAGAGCTCAGAATATGAAGACTGTGTAATGTTGTGCTAAAGAGAAAAGAAGAATAGTAGCAAAAAAGGGGAAATCTGAGAAAGTTTAAAAAGTAGAAAGGTGTAACATGGGGGAAATGCAAGCTCACTTGAGTCTTCTTTAACATGTACATGAATGCAAATTTAATGCATGTAGTTCAGCCATTGATGATGCCTCATCTTCCAGACAAATTTAATTTCTGAAATCTGACTGTTAATGCAAGTGGTGTTATTTATTGTCTCCTGGTGCTGTGGTGCCTTGCAGACATTCAGAACAGGATCCTACCATGGTAAATATTGAACAAACCCATTTTATATTCCACATGCTAACTTCCAAATCTCTGTTTCTCTTCATGTATTAGACAGGGCTTAAAGCAACCCTCTCAGGCAGCTTGACAGGGGCACATCTTGGGAGGGTGTTTGTCAGGTTGCAGAGAGCTACAAAATTTCATCCCAGTGTTTCCTCCCAGCTAAGTACAAAGTCTGAGGACAAATTTAATTCTAATGACCTTTTCCATCTGCAAATGAAGGCTGCATTGGCAGAGTTAACTCTGGCATTAAATGGTGAAAGCTCTTCACTGCAATATTTATGTTAACTGATTTTTGTGATGCAATTCCTAGTAAAAGTTCCAGTAGTAATAAAAGCCATTATAAAATACGGTTGCCATTTTACAAGATACTTTGTGAAATACTATAAAATTACTTTTGTCATGATCACCATACCCACTAGAAAGATAAAAAACCGAAACCATTTGTCAAATATGCAGGGATTATCTTCCCATTAAATACTTAGTCTTTAAATTGATGAATGTTCGGATGTGACCTGACCAGACTGATTCATGTGAGTAAAGTTATTTTTTTTATGTTAGTCTGTAGGCCTGGTTTTTGCCTTGTGTGCCTCTGGTTTTGGAGGCTCTTCCTGGAGTCCATAACATCCCTCCCAAAACAATCCACGGTGGCTGGGGCAGACTTCTGCTCTGAGGCATCGTTCCAAAGGACTTGTTTCTTTTTCCTTACGACACAGGAGATTGAGGATTAGTCTCAGAAGGTTAGAGTTAAACATTGTGAATACCTGCCTCAATCTCAGCTTTCAGTTTAAAAGTAACACTGTATTTTATTACATATTTTTTGTGAACACAAGTCTTTTCAGTTTTAAATGTATTTTTCTCTTTTCAATTCTAGACACATACAGGCAAGAGAGCTTTGCAAGGTGGGAAAGACTCCATCTGGAAATCCACCTCCAGCTCTCGCATGTGAGAAATAATGTTATTTATTCATTTTTTCACTGTTCTTTTGCTTGAATTGTTTTGTTTCTTGTACTTTTTACCACAAACTGTGTTCAGCTTTTACTTTGCCCAGAACTTGCCAGTATTTCGAGTCACTTTAATCTGGGATATTACAGCTAACACACACTAGCAAATAGATGGTGGAACATGACGTAGGATCTTTCCAGCTCAATGGATGTTTCCTCTTTCACTGAAATCCCTGATGCTGGGGGCTGTTTCCAAAGGACAAGAACATGGGGGATTGCACCAACTGCAATGTCTCCAAAGCAGCTGGGAACACTCTGCCTGCTAGAAATCCCTCATTTTCCTGCTGTCTTCCATACTTGCAACACTTCTAGTGCCAAGCATTTAGCAAATCCTTGCCAAATTCTAGGCACTGTTGCTATAAAATATGACTGTCACATAGAGCAGAGGCCAGGAGCAGAGGCAAACAAAGAGGTCAAATCAGAACCTGAAATTGCAGTACTTTTAAAGAAGAAGAATTATGGTGTGTTGTAAAATGAACCAATGTCTCAGGAACTTTGTATAAGCCACTGATCACTTATTGCACAGGTTAAACAAGTTTTTTTTTTTTTTTTCTGCACAATTGCCCAGCAGAGCTAACAAAGCTGAATCTGCAGTTCTGAGACTCTCAGGAGGAAATAAAACCCCTGTCTATTAAAAGGATACTACAGTGTATGGAAGACACAAAGGGTTGTTAAATAGAGGTCTGTCCTGCTGCATGCACCTTTTTAGTGATATATTTTTAAATTACAAGAACTGAATTTTCCTAATCCAGTAGTGAAGGACTCTGGTACAGAGTAAAGTACAGAAATGCACTTTAAACATTTATTACTATAAAGATTTTCTTTCCTCAGTGAATGTTTTAAAAAAATGAACTCGGTGGAATTGTGCCTCACAAGAGGAGGGGGAAAACCATCAATAACAGTCCACAGAAGATTTTCAAGGCACTACTACAAAGGCTGCAGCCATTGCCTCAAGAACTGTGGAAGCAATCAAGAAGGTGAAAAGGGGGGTCTTGCAGCCCAGTATAAATGGGGGAAGCAAAATCCTGCACACAATGAGGTTTATGTGGTATTGCTGTGGACTTTCCTGAGTGCACAGCTGCTGGCTCTGAGGTGGGACCAGCCGAGTGGAGCTGCAGGGAAAGCAGGAGTGCCTGACTTAGTTTTCCAGCCATCCTTGGCTTGGTCTAGGGGGAAGCTGATGTGCTTTTGTTGCCTGCAACACTGGTGCTGAAGGCTTTCTCTGTTAACTGAAAGTCCCAAAGCATCCTATTAAGACAACTATAACATTCCTCTGCATGGGGAATTTAGTTGGAGTTGAGATCTTGCCCCTCAGTTCTTGTGTGTGTGAAATGTTTTCTGCACCAGAAGGCTCTGTTTCCAGAATGAACCTGGAGAGGTTACAGCATGGAGAAACTGGCAGGGCATGGTTGTTAATACAACTTCTGATCAAAAGATTTCTACTGCTGAATTATCAAATCAAATCCAAAATCAATACTGTGGCACTTTTTACAGCTGCAAGAACAAAAATAAAAAATGGTTTGTAACTCATCAGTAGTTCTAACTTGGAACAAAGGAGTTTTTTACATCCAAAATATCAAATGCTTGAGTCAACCACAACAGATAGATCTGTAATATTGTATTTTTGGATCAGAATTAGAGGCAATTATAACACTGTCCAGAGACAAAACCCAGCAGACAAGAGTGTTTCAATTCTAGTCATGGATGATAAACAGCGTGGAGGTGAAATGCTGCAGCTGCTGAGTGATAGAGATTGCTATCAGGATTAAAAAGGAAGGCTGTGTTTTACTGGATCAAGAAAGATTAGCCATGTGTTGAATATGGGATTATGAAGTAATTACATAAATGAAGACACATTTCTGACACAAATTCTACAAGTAGGAATGTAATTACTCAGTTTATATACAATGTTTCTGTAATTTATCGTTCAGGTCTTTGACTGGCAAGCAGAGCAGCCTGTTTCGTACTCAGTGAAGTCAACCATGCTGAAGTCGTCAAAGGGCTGAGCCTGGTTTGCTGTGCTAGCAAGTGTGTTTTACAGGGTGAGCTAACTGCTCCTATAAATACATAATAATCCTGCAAGTTTGGGGGGAAACTTCTGCTGCCTTTACCAGCCAGGCCTGGGAATTCATGAGTTGGAGAGCTAGTCAAGGAAGAATTATTTTGGTTGGATCTCCAGTGGGATGAAGGAAGCAGTAATTAGTGCACCTATGCAGAACTGTCATGGTGCATAAACCACTCCAGTGTTAGCAGGGGATGAGGTTTGTGTGTGATGGTGCTGAAATGTGGTGATATGTGGGGTGAAACACGAGTCAGATGGAACTGTGTGTGGTGAATAGGGACAGATTCCTGTAAGCTCACTGGGGAATCTCTTAGCCATGAGATATAAGATGGTGAAAGATCTTTAATGTCTGTGCAGAAGAGACAAATTCTCCATTGTTCAAAGCTTTACAGAAAAGGCCCGTACAGAATAAACTGCACAGTACTCCATTAATCTGAGTAAGAAAAGAGAGAGCTTGTGTTGACCCTGCCAGGTGGAAGTTACATAAACCTTATCTTCCACTGAAACCAACAGTTTATAGGATGGTCTGAGCAAAACAGAGAGAGATTTGGGAGGAATATGTACCCTGGGCCAGCATCAGCCCAATGGCACAGCCCAGCACAGGAGGGAGCGTGGAGCAAGGTGTGTAGGTGAGGATTTGCATCCAAATCTGCAGGGGTTTGATCTGGATTTCTTCTATTTGTTGCTTTTATTGGGTTATATTTTGCCCTCCTGCAGGCACAGAGCTTTCATTAGATTCTATGTGCACCAAGGGGAGAATGCAGCGTGGGGTACTTAGATGCATATATTTGTTCTCTGCTGCTAAAATTAATAAAGCCTCACTGGTTTTTTTTCAATCCCAGAGGCTTTCATTGTGGTTACATGACATTTGGGAATGGTATTTAAAAGCAGATCTAGGAATAGATCTGTATACCGAGTTCAGCGCTCAGATGTAGCAGTAAAAAATGAATAAACATGACCCCTTTCTGTGTTACTAAAGAAATGCCTAATGTGTCTGTCTGGAAATGTGGAATTAACCTTGTTGACAGTTTTCTTGGAGAGAAAAGGCAGTATTTACATGACAGCTTAATGAACCATATTTGAAAAATGTCATATGGAACAGTAGTCACAGCTGTATTTAAAATGACCAGCAAAAGTATGTATCCTCATGTTTGGGCACCACATGAAATAGCAGAGGAAGAATTCTCTCTTCCATCAGTTGCAGAGAATGAGACCCTCATTGAGAGCCCTCCCTCCATATTTTAAAAATTAATTGTGGATATGAAATCACCCTCTTTCCTAACCCTTGAAATGCCCAGAAGTAAGAGGAGCAAGAGTGCCTTCCTCAGTCTTCAGGGATGGGTCCACCAGCCACCCCCAAAGCCAGCCCCTCCCTCCCGCCTCCTCCATGGACAGTGGAGAACTTCCTTTATTCCTGCTGGAGAAGCTCTCCTCCTTTCAGCCCAACTCCTAGGCCAGTGTGTAGCTCTCCTCATTTGTTTCCTTCCCCTTTTTTACAACGGGAGCTGGTTTTCCCCTGTGAATTCCCCAATGTCATTCTCTGGGGAGGGAGCAGAATCTCATCATGGCGTGGGATGTGCTGACCCAGGGAGGGGAGTTTCTTCCCTCAGGAAACCTAGGATGAACTCCCGGCCTTGGAAACACCATTGCTTCTGCAAACTGTAAAACCATTGATTCAAGACAGTCATACCCTACTGAGGGCTTGTAAAAGCTGGGGTTTGATGGGGGGGGTTATGTTTTTAAGGCTACTTTTATGTCTTTTCAGACCGCAGTGGTGGTGAAGACTTCACTGATGATGTCTCCCAAGCAGCTGTCCCCAGGTATCCTCACAGACACCCTCCCAAGGTATCCCCACAGACTTCTCCCCATGAATCCTCACAGACCTCCTCCCCAGGTGCCTTCACACACACCCTCCCTGCACTTCACACCATCACAGAACAGTGTGGGTTGGAGGGGATCTCTGGGGATTATCCAGTCCAACTCCCCTGTCATGGCAGGCTCACCTGGAGCAGGTGACACAGGATCACAGCCAGGTGGGTTTGGAGTATCTCCAGAGGAGACTCCACACCCTCCCTGGACGGCTGCTCCCTCACCTCATGCTGAGGGGGCACTTCTCATGTTTTAATTTATGGCCATTGCTCCTCAACCTGTTGTTGGGCACCACTGAAAAGAGTTTGACAACATCCTCTTGGTAACCATCTTTGAGCTATTTATTATATTTTATATTTATATTTTTGTGCTTCTGACACTGGTGAAGGGCCTTGAGCCGTGTGAGGACACTGAGGGCACTTGGTGTGTCCAGCTGGAGAAGAGGAGGCTGAGGGGAGAGCTCATTGCAGGGACAGCTCCCTGGGGAGGGGCAGAGGAGGGGCAGGCACTGATCTCTGCTCTGGGGGGACAGGGACAGCACCC
>JAWWEE010000025.1:9640932-9741504 GCA_035221455.1 Xenops minutus
CCAGGTGTCCCCTCACACCCCAGGTTCACACCCCAGGTTCCCTCAGGTGTCCCCTCACACCCCAGGTGTCCCCTCACACCCCAGGTTCACTCCCCAGGTTCCCCAGGTGTCCCCTCACTCCCCAGGTGTCCCCTCACTCCCCAGGTCCCCCAGGTGTCCCCTCAGCCCCCGCTCCCCCCCCGGCCCCGCCCTCGCCCGCACCGCACCGCGCGGCCGGCAGGGGGCGCCAGGCTCCGGCCGCGCCCGCCCCGCCGCGACCAGGCACGGGCGGACACGGTGAGAGAGCGGGGACAGACGGACAGACAGACAGACAGAGAGCGGGGACAGACAGAGAGAGCGGGAACAGACGGACAGACAGACGGACAGAGAGCGGGGATAGACACAGAGAGAGCGGGGACAGACGGAGAGACAGACAGACAGAGAGAGAGCGGGGATAGACACAGAGAGACCAGGGACAGACGGACAGACGGACAGAGAGAGAGCGGGGACAGGCGGACAGAAAGAGAGGGGACAGACAGACAGACAGAGGGGACAGACAGAGAGTGGGGACAGGGGGACTGAGAGAGAACGGGGACAGACAGAGAGACAGACAGAGGGCGAGGACAGACAGCGGGGACAGACGCGGACAGCGGGCACAGAGACAGCGGCTCCGGGCCCCGCCGCAGCGGGCACGGCACAGGGCAGAGCAGCGGCAGCGGCAGCGGCAGCGGCAGCAGCGGCAGCAGCACACGGTGCCGGCAGCCCCGGAGGTAGGAGCATCCTCCTCGCCGCCCTGGCAGCCCAACTTCGCAGAGCCAGCTCTGGGCTCCGCCTGGCTGCGCTTCCCTAGCGCCGTGCTGGCCGCTGGCCGGTCCCCGCGCGGCCCCAGTGAGCCTTTTTCTTTTTATTTTTGTTATTGTTATTATTATTGTTATCCTCACTGACGCTGTTCCCCGCCCCTCCGCGCTGGGCGGGCGCGGCGGACGCGGCAGCTCCGCAGCCACAAGTTGGCGAGGGCGGAGAGGGGCGACTGGCCCCATCTTGGGTCCCTCGAAACTTCCCTGCCCGAGGAGCTGCTGCTCCTCTCCTGTCCCCTCCTCTCCGCTCCTGACCGCTCCTCTCCTCTCCTTGCAGATGTCGGGGGTGCTGCTGATCGCTGCCTGGTGCTTCCTGCAAGCGGAGAGCCGGCATCCTGAAATCATCACGAGTAACAGCAATCATGGCAATTTCCTGGACAACGACAAGTGGCTGAGCACCGTCTCGCAGTACGAGAAGGACAAGTACTGGAACAAATTCAGGGATGTAAGTACTTCTCCCTTTGCCGCATGCCTCTTGTTCGTTCGGTTGCATCCTTGCAGCGAGCTGCTGGCTTTGGGAAGCTGTGGCTGGAAGAGAGATGCAGCTTTGGGCAACCGGTTGCTGCTTATGTGAAGGGTGTTCAGAGCTGTTTGGGAGCCGGGCAGGCAGTCCTGGCATTCTTGATTATCCCAAGCTTGGGTTTGGTGTCAGTCTCACTGTAAGCTTTGTGGTCTTCAATTTTCCTCTGGGGAGGAACTTTGAGTGAAGTTTCTGTGCTTGCTGCTTAGAAGCTGGTTAACTGAAAAATGATGGAATGGTGTGTGTGTGTGTGTAAGAGGGGAATACTTACCAGTTCAAGCCACAAGGTGGTAAACAGTGAAGCTTTTCTGCCTGCAGTTTTGGTGGAAAACATTTAATTTTCAGTTCTGCTTGTGGAGATCTTTGAGGCTGGTGTAGGGCTGGAGGAAGCAATGCTTTGGCTCGGGGGTATTTTCAGTCTGGAAAACAGGGGTAACCTCAAGATGTGCTGTGACATATCTGTACAAAAATGAAAAATTACTTTCTGAAGCTTAAAATCAATTCTTGACTTCCCCCTATTAAATACAATCTTGTCTATTGGGTCAATGAGGGGAGAAAAGGAAATGCAATGTTTAGGATAAAGGTAATATTTTTGAGCTCCTTTTATTTCTGTTGTCTGTACACTGCAAAAGCTTCTTTGGAGTGCACACAGAAAAGCCTGCTTCAGTCTGCCCAAGGCTGGCTGATGGAAGCATTGCTGTTAATGCTGCTCCTGAGCACAGTGAGGTTAAGTGTTCCTTATTGCCTGGGATTTGGCTGCTGTGGCCACAGTGTGACTCCAGGAAAGTGAAAAGCAGAGCTGGCTGGCACTCCTGATGGTACTATTCTGGAAGGATTTATTTGCTTGTTTAGGAATCCCTGATCTCCTATAGTATATTAGCAAGTCAAACTTTGATTCTCTGCTTCTGTCCGTGGGATCTTAATGCTGTATCTGACTTTCCAAGGAGGAAGTCAAAATATTAGAGTTAAATGTGATGTGTCTGTGCCAAGCTGATTCTCTCTACATTCTTCTGTAGTTGTGGCCATCTCTATGTCTGGGAAATGCTGCACTGAGTCTTGGTATAACAAAGTATGGCCTTAGCAGTGGTACTAACAGCTGTCCCTATGATGACACATCCACTGTAATAGGTGTCTGGAAAAGGGAATTTTGTAGTTAATATGCATTCCTAGATTTTTACTACACTCCAAGAGGATCTCTGCTAATATCCAGTTTAGTCTCTTGGGAAGCACAGGTTAAGGGTTTGACAGCATTTGAAAGTGGTAAATGGAATGAAGGACTGAAACAGTTGTCAGGGAAATTATTCCTCTTTCTGTGGAAAATGTTCATGAAGAATCATGTTTTAAGGTTTCATAACTGAGAATGCTTTTTTAGACTGTCTGAAAATGTAAAAAAAAACCCAAACATAAAGCCTCAAAACTTTTTAATGAGAGGAATCGTGTTATGGAAAAGAAAACCCAAGCTCAACCAGTGGTCTATCAACTAAAAGCAAATAGTATTAAGTTCATGCAAAGTTTAGCTGTCATTCTGTCCTGCTGTCTTAATGGTTTGATTTAATTCCTTCAATACTAGCATGTTACAAATGCATATGATTATTCATGCAACCTTTTATGGGGCAAATTAACAGAGACTACTAATCATCTCCCACTAAGCTTTTTCCAAAAAGAAAATACTAAAAGCTCACATATGTAATTAAGCTATTAATAACCTGTCTTCAACCACAATGCTGTGCTGCATCATACTCTCCTGTGAGAGGTTCTGTGCCCACAGAGGAAGACGTGCATAGGTGCAGTTGCTGCCAACATAGTAGGTATAGCAGAGACAGCACATTTCTTGCATGCAGAGATGTTGTTAGAAGAAATCTGGTCCTTGCTTTGTGGCTGTGCTCTCAGTGATAGATTGTTAAAATATTAGTTAAAACATTTCTTTAAAGGCTGCCTGGTGAGGTGCATCATGACAGTATTAACTGCTGTGTGTGGAGTATACCAGCATTTCATTCATAGTAGTTGACTTGTAGGAAAATTGTTTTCCCTCTTCCCTTCTTTCCCAAACTGTAACTTTACATGGACCATGATTAGATGAGGTCCACAAGAGGCTGGAGTACTGAAGTGTTTCATTTAAAACCTTCTTGAGTCTGCCACTACAGCTACTACTTCATACCTTGAAAATCAGCACAAGCCAGGCTGCAGTAATTGACATAATTACCTTCAGTTGCTGTCTGAATCTTGTCATGTTATATAAATACACTTGTACAAATATTTACATAACTGTGCCCTTGTGAACAGTGGGGGAAACACCGAGGGTCTGGGGGTGAGATTTGATGGGTTTGGGTGTGGCCACTTTAAACTCTGTACATCAGCAAAACATCTGCACTCCCAGATGTGCTTGTAAATCTGTCAGAATGTTGCAGTACTGGTTAGGGGTTTTTAGCAGATGATATATAATTGAATATAAAATTTTAAATTGAATTTCTCTCAACTTTTTCAGTTATTCTTTTCAAAATCAATTGGTAGGTCAGCCTTATTGAGCTTTGGACCAATATGGCCTGAATTGAGAGGACAGCTATTGATTGATTTTTTTAGTGTGACCCATATTTCTTTTGGGCAAAGACAGCATGGTGGGCACTTGTTGGCCCAGCAGTCATTAGTGCTGAGTGAAAAGAGAGCACAAAAATACTCCTCATATGAAATCTGTATCACAGCCACAGAATCAGGTTGAGTTTCTAAATCTGGCTGGATTTAGTAGTGTGAAATGGTGACCTGTCATCATTTTCCAAAGGCCTCCTTTAAAATACAGTCTTTTCATATGATGTGAACACAATTTGTTGATTTTTCAAGTCCTTCATTTTTAAAACAAGCAGAGCTTTAAATAGTAAGACCCATGTGACTGATCTGTTGTGAAACATTTGCTATTGAAAATCATATATTGTACATTTGTCCAGCATCACTAATGGTGTAATGTCTGTTCTATTAATAAGCTTTCAATGCAACCTGAACCTGATATTCCAGTCTGTTTTCCATCCATTTTTCTTGTCTGCCATGGACTTTCTATGTGACAATTGACAAAATCTTACCTCTGTTTTAAGTTCCATTTTATAGGTGGGGACAATAGTATTTGTCTTCCTCAGAACTGTATGTTGAAGCTGTAAATAAGAATGGACAGAGCTCAGAATCTGTGGTAATATGGAATATATTATTCACCCAATCCATATATTGAATGTGGCTTGATACATCCTTAAGTAACTGAGCAGTAAGTTTCTAAAAAATAAAAACTAAATCAATGTAATTATTATTAGAAAAAGTTAAGCAAAATGCAATCTCTAGGGAGGACTGCAGCTATTTCCCTTGTATGGATTTGGGGCTTGGAAAAACAGACATCAGGGAGATGAGAGTCAAATAGAACTTTTGATATTATGAACCTAAATATGAAAGCCTCCATCTTTGGATTAAATCTGTTGAGATGGATCCTTTGGCTTGAGAGGAACCAAAGGAGTCAAATCTTCAGAACAGATTTGACAGCTGAATGTGGAGTGAATTTTTACAAGTCTTATTTATTGTTCTGTGAATAGCCACACATGCTACTATAGCGCCACAGCATCTCCTCTTGTTCCTGGAGCCTTGGCACACAAGGCATAGAATAAGTGTCCTTTTAGTGTTAGATCTGCCTTTAATCAAAATTATATGAGCAGACTAATTTTATTACTTCTACTTGGAATTATGTCTATTACAATATTAATGCTTATATATAAAAAAGTAATAAGTTCAACTAGCCACGGATTAAACTGCAAAAAGGAAGAAAAAAGTTCAAGGAACTAGGAGGATCTTGTATAAACCATACAAGGAATTTCTGTGAAGTTGAAAGCTAAGAATCTTGGCATGAACTCTGGTTTCAGTGCATGTTTATGCATGGCAGGCTGCCAGACCACGTTCTGAGCATTAACTAAGCTGTTTCTCTAAATTTTATTGCTTACAGAGTTTCAGTTCAGGCTATCATGTTAAAAGCCCCTGCATTTTCTGCCTGGAGATGCTTTGAGACTGTGCATGCCTAAGAAGCAAGGCATGAAATGTCAGCATCTGTGTGTGAACACTGCTCAGACTTGCTGGGGGTAAATAGTTACACATATATAACAGTCATGCTGCTGATAGTATCAGTAGATTAGATGTTAGATTTCTCAGAATGTTCATGGACTACTATTCCCTACAGTTTTATCAGTTATCAATGTTCATCACTTTTCTGAGCCTGCAAACTCCTCACACCTGGTCAAAGGTGTTAGGTGACAAAGCAAACACAGCATTAGGAACTGGGGGGGTTGTGTTGTCCCAGCTTTGCCACTGAAGGGTTTTTGTCCTCTGGGCTGGCTCTTCACACTTCTTCACTGCTCTCCCCCTTGGCAGCACTTACCTTTCTCTCATTTGTTTAGCCCCAAATTAGAAGTGTGGGAGTGAAACTTGATAGCAGAGAGTTGGAAAACATGACCAACACTGAGGAAGGCTGGAATACCAAGCAGGCAGAATTGGAAGACCTTGGGAACTCAAGTAATAGAAATGAAATTAAATTTAAAAGTACAAAGTGGAAGGTCATGGAATTGAGAGCTAACACAAATTTATTCTGGGTCCTGGCAGCTCAGCTTGAAATAGATGAGAGGGAAACCTGTGTACTTTTATTGATTTGCAGAGTTATTCTAAGTTACAAAAGTAATGCTACTCTGAGGAGAGCAAATATATTCTAGGAATGCAGAAAATGAAAGATTTCTGGTTCTGTTGCAGAAATAAAAATGCACAATGTGTAGGAGTGAATACTTAATTCTGAATATTGTGAGCACTTCTGATCAGTGACATTCAAGAAAGACAAATTTTTGTGCATTTGGTGATCCAAAAGCCTTCCAGCATCGCAGGAGAAAAGAACTTGTTTTAAAATAATATAGTATATTAGTTTACTTCCACAAAGGTGATTGTGTAAGAGTAGATTTACCTCAGAATGTTTATGGGAAAAAGGACAGCAAAAAGTGAGTTGTGGGAAGCTGAGATAAAAAAAAAGATAATTGGTGACTAAAATAACCTTATTGCTGAATTTGGGGATAAAGTTATCAATCCACCAACAGTTATGTTTTAAAAGCTTACCTTAAAGAGCACTTCATTTTCAATATATGTTAACAAAAAAGATTATAAAGTAATAAAACAACCTGGATTTGGGGGTCCTAAAGGTCCTAAAGGCCTGACAGGTCCACGCCTTCAATGGCATAACACTGCCAACCTTACCCCAATGCACCAGAAGGGGAAGCTACTTATTTTGTAATTGCATTTCCTTTTTCCCATGCTGTGTTTAGGTCTCCAGGCAGAATGAAATACCTTTCTGCCAACCTTTTTTGAACAGAACATTGCTTTCTCTACTTTCTTCACCTCTGTTGTAAGGACAGGGTTTCCCATGATGCAGTTATGGATATATCCAATACGTATATTCCTGGAGAAACCTTTCAGGTCCTGCTAAGTATTTGTGGTCCTAAGGAAGGTGACAGTACACTTGAGGAAATACCCATGAGCCAGGTGATGGATGTGCCTAGTGAGGGAAGTGGCTAGGTTATGTGACAGGACACAGGCACCTCAGGCTGCCTTCCCAGGAGATTATCATTTTGAGCCCACCTTGAGCTTTAATTGAAGGTGAAGACTCTGGGTATGTTATTCCAGTGGCTCTGAAGTACCACAGGCTTGAAATGTGATTTATAAGTCTACCCAGGCACTCCCAGCATAGGTTCTCATACAGCAATTCTCACTCAACACAGGGACAGGGCTGGAATATAAATGTGATCAAAAAGTCCAGCTGAGATGCACTTGCATGAAATTTAAAAAGTAGCAAAACATGAGACTGAATGTGTGCAAATGTAATGCATGATCAGCTTCTTACAAACACAAGAATTCTGCTTACTAAAGAAGCTCTTCTCAAACTTGACTCTTTCTGCAGTGGACAAGGGGAAAAATAATGGCATTCATGTCAGAATAATTAATTGGAAGGTACAGAGAGCCAGCTTTTTCTAATTAACTGACACTTATCCAGCTTCCCTAGGAATTACCCAAGACTCTAAAGTTAAGTAGGTCAGTACAAAACTAGGGTGTTATTGTCTGTATTTATTATATGTTTCAAATTATAACTTTAATAGTTTCCTCACTTACAGAAGTGTTCTGTAGACTGCAGTCACAAGTCATGTCCCTGCCATGAAATTCTGTAGATTTAAAGTTTTCACTAACATGTTTTACACATTTTTAGAGTAACCATCGTTGCATTCTACTGCTTGCTCCTCTCCTGTCTCCCCCAGTAGGTTTTCTTTTCCATAGGGGCTTGTATTAATCCAAATAAAAATTGTAATTTTGTTGGATTCCTGGGAAACTCACTGTTATAAAAGGAAAAAACCTCACAAATGAGCCATACATCACATCACATCACACCATGTCAGTGTAATATAAAATGGGTGCATTAAAAGCCACCAAAGGAGGCTGAGTTCTGAGGTCTGGTAGTATAAACTTTTTTTTTTTTTTTTAAGAAAACATCTGTTTATTCAAGAATGGTTTGATAATTTCTTTCCTTATGTAACCAAAAGTGAGATTTATCCACAGGACCTGTAATGAAGTCTTGGTTATGTTGAAGCTGATGACCAAATACTCAAAGAGTTTAGTGAGGCCTGAGTTTGAATCTTGTATTCCTCATCTTCCATTGCTGTCTCAGAGAAAGAACAACCCTACATGACAGACCACTTGAATTAAACAGTTTGGCTTTTGGAGGACATTGTGTAATTGGAAAACACTGAAAGATCAGGTGACTGACCAGCATAAATAGACAAAGCTCCCTCAAAGTCCCTGAGAGAATCTAAAAATCAAATAGCTGCAATCTGCAAAGTATACATTTTATAGTTTCCAATCAAAAAGAAACCAAAGCAGAGTTGAAAGAGAGTGCAGTTGAGGTGATGCTGCTGCCTCCAGTGTGATTTTCTTTGCTCCCAACACTTCCCTCTCTCTGCTTTAAGCAGGGCCTTATTTCTGTGGAGTTACCAAGCCTTAGCTCCAGTCACTACTAGTCTGCCATCAGGTAGATAACTCCAGCCCTTGGCACTGTGGGATTTGCTGCTGCAGGTTGGCAGCTCAAATTGAATTATACATTTGGACTGAACATCCAAAGTCTAATGAGTTTCAAGGCTAAGATATGATTCAAAGTTCAGTTTACAGATAAATTGCTAAGCTACTGAATAGAGGCTTTGGCAGGGAGTGGATTGGTCTTTATCTGTCACTTCTATGACTTGGTTTGTAATCCAGGGTAGCAGAAAATCATTCTCATTAAATAGGTACACGGGGGCATCAATTAATTCTGTGATCTTAGCTGTCCTCTTAATGAACTTTGTGTCATAAATTCACTTCACTGATTGCTTTCTCCCAGGTAGATAGAAAAATACATTATTAAAAATTACTCTTTGAGTAACTATATTCAGATTGGTTTTTGAAAAAGGTTTCAATCTATCATGGCTTGGAGTGAAATTCTGCCTAGCACTGGGATTGATAGAGGTAGGGAGACTTGTCTGCCTATTGCAGGTTGCTTTGGAATTGTCTGATCAGGAAATTCAGCTGTCTATACAATTTCATTTGAAATTGCACTGCATAATTTTTATGTGTTTTTTAGTTTGGAGATCTGTCTTCATCCTTCCTTCCATGGGTTCCACTGTCTGTTCAGGAATTTATTTCTGCACTGTCTTCTGGTGTTTGTATATTGTCCTTTGTGACTTTCTCTTGAACTTGTAGCACTTAGAGAACTTGAACCTGAACAGAACGTCAAGGTAGAAAGGTAGAGACAGCTGCAGTCACTGGAACTGAGTGGGGGAACCCTTCATTTTAGGGACTGGACTAGGAGAGAGGCTGAAAGTTATACTTGCAGGTTTAAGAAGAAATGGGGCTGAGTTGTTTCTTCAAGGGAGTGGAAAACATTTTTTAGACTGGTGTTTCTGCTCGGGGATCCGCAGGTCTGGCCGTGCCCGCCCAGGGCTGATCCTCGGATCCTGCCCTAATTTCTTGGAGCTGTCCGGGGCTGGATCGGTCGGTCTGACTTTGCTTTCCCGGAGCTGTCCGGTGCTGACCCCCGGATCCCGCCCTAATTTCCCGGAGCTGTCCGGTGCTGATCCCCGGATCCCGCCCTAATTTCCCGGAGCTGTCCAGGGCTGAATCCGCGGGTCCGGATGGTGGAGCCACTCGGGGGATCGGGCTGCAAGACACTGATAATGCCCTAAATGCACATTATATAGATTTTGGTCCAGCTTTAGAATAAGGATTTGTAGCTAACCACCCTTTGGATGAAGTTTTTTAAATACTGTTTAATACTTCTTGTTGAGGATTTCTATAGATAGAGATTTTTTGTCTGTAGAGAAAGTACCTAAAAGAATGTAATGGGCACATTCTTTGATATGTCCTAGTCAAAACTACACAAAGAGGACCCAGAAGCACTGAAAGCAGTCTGAGTAGAACAGAGGACCATGATGAAGATGAAGGTGGGGAGGAAAGAGTGGTCCTTTTTGAGGCCACCAACTCCAGTCCAGGAGGAGTGCCTGAAGGAGGACAATTTTGGGGCTGCGACTATCCCATGATGTAATGGTTAGATATTCTAATTAGTTTTAGTGTTATAAAATTGTAAAAACCTCTGCTGTGGGGGTGTGCAGTATGCAATATGTGTATTGTGCACCTAAGGCCTTAATTTAAGAACTGCTCTTTACCTTTCTGTACTCACATGGTCCAGAGAATTAGTTCTCCATTTTTAGGCAACACTTGAGAGAACCAAAGCTTTTTGTAGCACCCTGTGATACATCTGAAAGCACTTTCCTGACGTGGTCAGGGATGTGTATCTGCATTAGACAGATGTGGAAGCAGAGGATGAAGCTGGTTCAGAGTTATCCATCAAGCTCATGGCAGATGTAACAACCAAATGTATGTTGTGTAAGTCCCAGGACAGTGCTCTTCTATGGAAACAAAGACAAGGCTGCACAGGTCTGTGTTCTTCCCGTGGATAAATGTGTCGGTGTCTGACAGCACTGTTTCATGGCTCAGATTCATTTCTGGTTTGAGAACATTAACTTCACTCAAGGTATATAGGGGATAAATTCTCTTCATTTTTTCCTAAGTGAAGTCAGGGTAACCAGTCTTTTTATGCTGGCTATGCATTTATTATTTATTTGATGCTAGGTAAATACTCCCTAGTTTGATATCATATTGGAGAGGGACTAGGTGTTCTCTGCCAGAGCAGGTTCCTTGTATCTGTTTTATTTTTAAGTTAAACTACATCTAGTGAAAATCATGAGTCTTAGGGGTTTTAAATATGCTGATCATTTAAAAACTTGTTTCATATGTCAAAAAAAAAATGAAAGTGTTTCACATAAAAGAATACCAGAGTTCTGCATTCAGCAAGGATATCTACAAGCACAGGGTATTTGGTGGCTTAAGCACAGAATTGTCTGCCTTATTCCTTAAACACAACCATGAATAGACACATTATGGTTCACTCAGGCCAACAGCATCCAAAAGGAAATCCTGCCACATTTAATTAGAATAACTATAAACTGGAGAAATGCTGCATACTGTCAGCTCTGTGTAGAACTGCAGTTGTGCAGCACGAAGGGAACTGGTAAAGCAGATATATTTGCTCATAATGAAGTATAGAGTGATTCAGATCAGTGGCCTTGGATTTATTAGTCTCTTCATGCTTATATAACAAAGTTAAGTTGGATATAACAGGACACTGAAGGGTTTATTTTCACTGGAAAATGAGGCAAGATGGACTGAAATGATGATCCTTATGTGACACAGATGTCTGTTTTTATATCTAGTCTCCTTTTTACAAAGCCTTTGTCTCTTCTGGTGAAGAAGTGCTTTCTGTCATATGCATGTGTTTTATCTTAAATATTAAAATGTGAAGATGTTGAGATTTGTAATGAACTGCTTATAACCTGAGATAAAAAAGTAACCCTTTTCCCCTGGAGAGAGCGCTGTTGGAGATGGTGAGCAAGCATTTCCTATCCAGGTGCAAAGCATTGCCCTGTAAAAGAGAAAAGAAGATTGAACACAAGTACAAGACACTTTAATGGGTGCAGATCAACAATTTTTGAGCATTCCTGAAAAGCTGATATAAACAATTTTAAAACCATGTTAAAATATATTGAAACTTCCACTTGTGAAGCAGCATACGGCATCACAAATAGTCCTATCCCTGTATATATAGAGGTAAAAAAATCCAAACAACTTCTTATGGGCCATATTTTGCTATCAGTACTTTTTTAAAGTAACTGCACAAACTTAACATCAGTTTCTGTTGAGGTACTTCCATCCCCATTTCAATGGCAGAACGTGCTATCAAGAAGGAGCATTATTCCATTGCAGCAGGGCATGTACAGACAGACGTGGCTTGTGCTGCAGTTTCCCTTAGCAAAGAAAGATGCTGCAAACAGGAAACAATCTTGAAATCTGCCAGCATCCTCTCAAAACCATCACTGATATATCAGGGGTGGTGCACTTGGTGTGTTCCATCCAGAACGATGCGGGATTGTCTATAACAGCTGAACTCACTAAGGAGATATGTAGATAGAAAATAAGGTACTAAGATGAAGCCTTAGGGCATGGCTGATTTTAAAGCTGAAGTTCCCTGAAATTGGGAATTACTGAAACAGCAAGGAGAGGATAAATGTGTTTTCTTCAGTTCTTCCTGAAAAGGAGAAGCTATAGGTGTAAGGAAATTCAAAAAAAACCCAACAAACCAAAAATACCTAATACCAAAAAACATTTAAAAGCCCCAGAACATATAGTCTGTGTCACAGGCAAATGAATGCTGGAACGTTGTGAAGCTTGTCCTGCTGAGCATACACAATCCATTTTGGACTCCAAGCAGTCCCCACTGGCTTGCTGCCAGAGGAGAAGCTCTAAACATCTGCACTGATGTGGTCTTCCCACGGTGTGACTTGTGTGGTGGGTGGAGTGGTGATGCTTTTACTGTGGGATAAACCACAGAGATGCATTGTAGAAAGAATACATGCACTTTAATCACTTTTCTCCTTGCAGCGTAGTTGTGGATATCTGTAGCATTCATAATTAGCAGAGGAACAGATGGCTAAAGCTTGGTTTAAAACAGAGCATCCGTGGAGTCATCATGTGCTGCTGCAAGCCTGTTTGGGAAGGAGTGTGTGTGCCCTGTTCCCATGGATGATGCTCTAACACAGTGGTGCAGGAGTGAAGTAGGAAAAGAATTTATAACAGTTGGTGTCATTCAGTGTGTAGGACACATACAAAGCATGGAAAACATCCAGACTTTTAAAACATCTCCTTGATGCTCATGTCTTGTGCTGTACAAGGATGAATTTCAGCCTTTGCTGTCCTGCACACCTGAAACCTGTTGTGTGTGGATCCATATATAGGGGAAATAGAACAAAATGTCCATAAGATCTCCCTGTTCTGGCCTATTTCTTCACAGAAGGGAACAATTCAGTTCTCTGCTCAAATTGCAGTAAGTTTTGTACTGTAGCTTATTCAACAAAACCCCAAAACAAACCAAGAAAACCCTATAGATTTTTATTTTTTTTTTGCTTGTGTGCTTCCAACATTAACATTGTGCTGCAATTTTTCAAAGCTGCAAAACATGAGAGGATTTTGTCAGCATTTCACCATGACACTTGTTTCCCACAGAAAGCCAGAGGGCAAAACACAGTGGTTTCTTCTGGTCCATGTAATCTTTTCAGAAGGCAGTGGTAGCCCTGCAGGCACAATCACTGGGATTCGTATGGGGTAATGTTCACAGTGATGAGATCCTGGATGGAAAGGCTCATTGATTAGTTGCATGATTCCATGTTCCAAATGCCAAACTGAAACATATTTGATTTTAAGGAGAGGTAGGAGCAAGGAGAAGGTTACTAAGGAGAAAAATAAGCTAAATATGTTTTCCATCGATAAAGTAGAAATATGGTGTTGTCTATCCCAAAGGAGCTGAATGGATTATTGGAACCATCCAATCTAGTCAAGAACACATTTTCTTTTTTTTTTATTTTATCTTTTGTTAAAAAAAGATAAATTACCCCATGTTGAGATGTTTATCTCTGTGAGATGACCTGTATTTACCTTCAAGTCACAGTAAATTGGATATTCTCTTTCTCTGTGAAACTATATCACTCTTTCTCCCTGCAGACTCTATGGATGCAACATAAAATATTTCTGTGGAAACAGCAGTGCCATTCCCTCTATGTGTGTAGTATTTTCGAGGATATCTGTAATAGCCAACAAAATGGTCTTTGATAGCTCCTATTTTTCTCCAGATTCTGAACTATAAATTTAAATATATGGTGAACTATGTTTTCTTTTTCCATCATGAATGCACTATATCTCCTCACAGTAAGTAATTCACAGAATAAATGTGTAGGTTAGTGTTTGCCTAAACATCTTTCTCAAATTTTCACCTCAAATTTTCATTTCAAACTTGAGTCAAAATTTTTCCAGTATGGAATAAGCAAGGTGACATGTCACCCAGGATCTGAAGTTCCTACAGCTTGCTCCTTCCAATTCCAGCTGCCTTGAAAGGCTGAGCAATTCCAGAGTCTTTCCTGGAATGATAGGGATTAGAGCTGCCTGCTGGGTTGGGGATTGTTCCCTCCGGATCACACTGTAACTTGCCCTAATGTGACTGTGTAAAATAAGGAGGAAATGAAGGCCACCCAATGCCCTCTGCCACTGCCACTGGCAGGGAAGTGCTTGGGGACTGACATGAGAAAGTATGGAGAACATACCTCAGGAAGGTACACAGTGAGAGACCTGACTTTGCTTTTATAAAAGACCATTAAGTGACTCTGCTCAGCAGCAGAACATGAAAAATATGCTTGGTATGGGGCTAGAGAAAACCAGTGAAACCCAGTGACAGGGAGTGAACAGTCTGGAGGAGTGACAGGAGGCAAAATGGAAAGGAATTTCCTAAATCAAAGTTTCATTTCCTGCTTAAGGAATGTTTCTTTCTAGGGGAAGGGGGAATGAAAGTTGTTGCCCACTTCTGTTCCAAACCACTGTTTATAGGGGGAATTCCTGATCTGGATGAATTGCTGCCTTGCTGAGCTTTCCAACAAGGTCAATGCATTGTTAAGTCAGACCATGGAAGATTTGCACCCTTGCTGTGCCCATACAGCTCTTTCTCCTCCCACCTCCTTTACATATCATTTCTGAGCACTGCAAATCCTTTTTCCTGGGCTTGTGCCATGCATGGGGGACACTCAGTGACTTACTTTATACTCCTGCATAGAGCAGCAACTACCTGGCCTTTCCTCCATGTCTTCCAGTTCATCACTCCTTGTAAATCTGACAGTGATTTCACTTCTGTGCTTCGTTAAGGGCACTTGTTTTATCTTTTGCTTTCACATGAACACAGTATGCAAATAGCAAAAGCCAGAGCTCCACGGGAATAGTTCCTCCTTCACTGCAGCCTCATCATTTGTGTTACATAATTGGTTTTATTTTCATTTTCAGCTTTCACTTTCTGAAAAGCAGAGCAAAATATATGGATCTTTAATCTCTACAGTCTTGTTTGTACCCTACTGAGTGTAAGAAAAATAAGTCTATTTTTCAGAGACAGACCTTAGATCATGCTTCAGAATTTCAGAATAAATTCCCCAAAGTGAAGCAGTAGGAGCTGTCACTGTCATTTGGATAATAAAAACAATAGGAAAATGCCAGACTAAAAGTATGGCTGGCCTCACTTATCAAATGAAAAGGCAAACTAGCAGCCAGTGTTTGAAAGAATATCCAACTGTTTTATCCTGTCCCCCTGGCAGGGCTCCTGGCTTGGTGCTGGGAGAGTGTTGATAATTGGCCAGGGTAAGAGGGAAAGGCCACTAAATCCTGATGTGCTTGAGATCTGAGTGAAAAGGATCCATTCGCATTTTTTAAGTGTTTCAGAAGTCTAATATCTCTATTACTGAGATTCTAAGGGTAAAAAACCCTGAGGTTAAAAAAACCAACCAACCAAACCAGATTAAAAGTGTCTCTGGCAGATTGTTTGCCTGAAGATTATTCACACACTTATTCACAATTATTCAAACTATTGTTTAAGATGCAGAGCTTTATGCCTAAATATAAGCCTGTTTGGAGTTTTACTGTTTATCCTCATTGAAAAATCTGTAGCATTTTCCACAAAAAGCTTTAGGGATCTACATGCACATTTTATAAAGATGTCATCTGTAGAATACATTCACCTTGTTCTCCAAGAGTTTCTTTGTCATCAAAGATACATCCAGGAGCGAAGCAGGCAGCTTTTCTTACCTTTGTCCTTGCTATCAACTCAGTAGACATGCTCTGTGATTCTCTGATATTGTTATAGTTTCCTTTCAGAAGGAGCTGATATCCCATCTGTTCCTCTGCTGTACTTTGCAGGAGCTGGGATCTGTGGGAATGCCTTATAATGTGTGAAACTCTTCCATGGAAATAATAGGCTGTGATAAACTTGCAAGATTCCTGGAGTTATAAATTTTAATGTAATCGTAGAGCTGAACAGAGTTTTTGAGAATGGAAAATGGATCTTTCCTATATCCATTTTGAAGTGTGGTCTAGAGAAAATAAAAACAATTAAATGCCCTTTGTTTTCCCTTCTGATGACTTTTAACCATTTTGTGACCATTTTAGCCTCAAGCTGTGTCCCTGAAAACCAGAGAAAATATCTTCCTCCTTCCTGGAAGGTTAAGTTAGTATTTCTAAAAGGATTGTTAATAGATTATCCTTCAGGTAGCGCTCTCCCTCTTTGGAAGCTCTGTACTGACCTTTAAAATCCCATATTTGAAATATTCATCAACAACAGAGGGATAGGTGATGTGTTTCCTGAAAGATAGTTATGAAATATTTTGGTTTGTGTCCTTGATAAGGAGATCTTTGTAGAATTAAACCAACCTGGACTTCCAAAATATGTTCTTTCTGTTCTTTAGGGCTTCCTGCTTTGCCTCCAGATTCCCTGGGAGCCATCTACCCTTATTTATCTCTGAAGCTGGTCTTAAGTAAGACCTCAGCTCTCAAGGAAAGAAAGCCCTCTAAAGGATTTCTCATAAAAACGTTGCTAGTAAGGCATCCTTAAAAATAAACTGCTTCTCTCCTTCCCTCCTGTCCAGAGTGAGCTCAGAGGACAACACCAGTTGAATCATCTGTCTGAGTCATGCAAACAGCTGTCATTGTTTGATGTAAAGATGAACTAAAAAGCTGCCATTTCTTTGGGAATATTTTTATACTTGCCTCACTTGTCCAGTGAAGGGGAGAGTTTTTGTTAGGTTTTTTCTTTCTTTTTGCCTCCTTTCACATGGAAAATTACAGTGAAGCCATGTGTCATGGTGATGGCTGTAAACTCTGCTCCTGAAAGAGCTTTACAGAAATCTTCCAGCTCAGAGCATCTGTCAGCCTGAGAACGTGGGATGGTTTGCACTTGTGCAGGAGCTCAGGGGGGCTCTGTGCAGACACCCATGTGGCCCTTCCTTCCAGCTGTCTGTGCACACACCTTCTCCTCCCCAGCTCTGCTCCCTGAGTCATTCCCTCTTGCCTCTGGGCTGTGGAAATGGCCCAGACTCTGCCCCCGATGTCAAACTGCTGATCCTCAGATTCATGTTGTGCTTTTGGCTTTGCTTTCCTTGCCCTTCTCTGTGTTTTGTTCTCTGTTGGTTTATCTTTCTGTATCTCTTGTGGTTGACTCTGCAGCACTTTCTTTATTTTGCCCTTATCTCTCTTTTTTTTTTTTTTTCCTTTACTCTTTCTTCATTCTGTCCTCTCTGTTGTCCATCCTCTTTCTTTTCTGTATCTTTCTGGTGTTACTCTTTCTCCCCTCCCTTTTATAGGTATTATTTTTTTCCATTAGCCAAGTCCTGTGAGTTTGCTACCAAATATTGCCAGTCAATCAGTCACAGCAACACAGAGCTATTTCACCCAAACTGATGATGGCGTGGCCAGTCTGTTTTTCATCCTAAACCTGGCACACTGAAAGCTGGTGTATATTCCTGCCCAGGAATTCCTGCCCTGTGGGTAACAGTCCCTGGAGACTAAGCCAGGGCTGCAAAATGACACAACCTGGGCAGAGAAGTGCAGAGACTGCTTTAGAGCCCTGATTTCTCCAATAGTCAGCCCAGCTTATAATTGGGAGCATTTGATTAAGCTCCCTAATCACAGCTTCCCCAAAAAAATGGAGTTTTGAAAAACCATCTAGCTTGTAACATCAAGGAAAATCCCTTCTTCCAGTTCAAGAGAGTAGGAAGGAGATGAAGAGGCAGCTACTCTTTATTGCTGTTTCTACCATAAAACTTAACTTTACTGACTTAAATGACCATTATAATTATAACTCTGAAACAAGTAATGGTTTTAATACTTTTCTGATTTAAGGAATCTAATAATACAGATCTTCTAACATGAACTGGAAGGCTTACCTGCCATACTCTCTTTTAAGTGTAGTAATTCTGAAATCTATTATAGCTGATCTCAAAAATATTAAAAGAAGAGAATAGTGATATTTCTGCTTCTGTAACCTTACAGGAACATTTCTTTATACTCTGAAAGGTGGGATTTATGCCACTTAAGCTTTGGGGCTAAGCCCAAGCACAACAGTCACCACAGTGGCTTGTAACCTGCAGTATCATATTTTCTTCCTCATTTACCCCTAATCAACAGGGCAAGGTTCTTTTCTGCAATGTATTTCTCTCCCAAGTTTGTTGGTATATGTTTGAATGCTTCTCAAACAGGTTGGATTCCTGGGGAAGTCATTTACAGAGAGCAGATTAGTCAGCATTTGGGCCCCTGAGAAAGGGGTTTATGGCTACCAGAGCAGCACAATCCTGTCAGCAAGTTTAAAGCTAAAGACATGAATTTTGCTGTTAGACAGGAGGTCATTAACAAGTATAATTTTGTCTGCCCTGAAAATAAATTGAACAGAGCCTCTTGGAACACTGCACAAAGGATAAACACTAACATCAAGCAGCTATACTCATTTAATGCAGGAAATAAAGGTATTGTATAAAGCAGGTTGTATTATGTAAAAGATCTGTTTGAAACCCTGGGTTAATGTTTCATACTAAGTGCTTACCGGTTTATAGGTGTTACAAAAATTAATTTGGTTTGCAAATGTCATGCTCTGTCTCAGGAATACTGTAGCCAGCCCATTATTATGTAAAACATCACGGAATTAAATTGCATTATTTTGATTAAGTCAATATGATGTTAACTAATTTTGGTAGCCAGAAGTACTAAGCAGACAGCATGGATATGGTATGGGTTTGATACCTTGCCTGAAGCTTCAAACAAATTGTTGTTTATAATGAAGTTGTGAAGTGTTCACCCTGATAAAGCTTTATCATGTTCAGATGGAAGATACTGTTTCAGCATATTTCAGAAATTCATAATAACTCCCCAACAAGGTTCTCTTATCTTCTTGCTGAAAACCATAGTTTCTGTTTATCTGATCACTTACGTGTCAGAACAGTTTCCCTGAGAGCTTGAGAAAATTAAGTGTGAGGCAAATCACTGCCTCTTTAAGTCCATTTTTCTGAAAGGCTTGCTGAAGTTGGTGACATCCCTCCCCTTTCCCTGGACACACAGGGACAAAAATCAGTCCTATTTCCCCAGGGGAGTTCTGTTTGTCTCAGTCATTTTAATGAGTGCTTATTTTTACATTTGTGCTCAGCCCCAGTACAACCAGCAGAGTTTCTGTAGATCCCAGTAAGCTGTGCAAGCAATCAGGCTCCTCAAGCTTTGAAGTGAAACAAACACAAAACCTTTCTCTTGCTTTTCTACTGAGTACAAATTACCTTTCTATTCAGTTGTCTTCTGTCAATTTTGCTTCTGATTCTTGTGTATGGTACAATAAGGCAGAGCAATCTGTGACATCAACTGAAGTTCTCAAACCAGGTTCAACCTCTTCAAATCTGTGTCTGCTTATCCATGTTTTCTTCTGCAGGGTGCTTTTGTGATGTGAGTAAATAGGAAAACTAAAGGGGAAAAAAGCTAGCTTTGGGAAAGAGGTGAGGGGAATGCCTTCCTCTCAAAGGGATTTGAAATAAAGAAAACTGATTATTCATAAATTCGTTATGAATTTTTGTAACTGTAACAAATATGTTAACTATCAATATTTTTTTAAATATGTAGATTATAACGCCAAGAGTTTTCAAACCTGCAAATGTGTATGTTGAACTTTGGAAGAGGAATAATGAGCTCAATGGGTTAGCTTGCTGTCTCCAAATTAGGATCTTCCATAGGTGCTTGCAGGATTCATGATTAGTGATGCAGTTCCGTAGCTCATGGTTGAATTTGGAGCCCATGATTGCAAGTTTCAAAATCTGTTTGCTTTCACTGGAAAGCTATTTATTTTGCAGAAGTCACTTAGTCATTCGGTCCTGATAAGAAAACTCTGGTTATAAGCAATCAGGAATGCTGTGTTTAGTGTGGTGGCCATATGTTGATGCCATATAGTCATAATTACACTAACAATAGAATAGATCTGCTTGAGCCTACAAACAGTATTGAGGATAATCTTATGGTGATGACTTATTCCTAAGGTTTCAAAAAATTGTGGAATGCTGTAGCTGCCTCTGAAAATCAGGGTAAAATGGAGCAGCTGGTCTCCCCAGCAGAGTTAAGCCAGCCTGACCCTGCCAGCCTTGGTACCTGCCCAAATGGCAGGGGGAGGCTGCAGGCAGAGCTGCAGAGCAGCAGGAGGAATTACTGGCAATTCCAAAGCAATGACTAAGTGTTGCAGGAGATACGGAATATGCCATTTCATGTTTTACTTTGTGTGATCACAAAATGTATTTTATTAGTTTCTTGCAAGCTGAGCTTGCCTTCTGTTTTAGTGAGGTTGCTACTTCTCTATGAACCCACTTCAAGGGTTTTGATTATAGGTCCATTTCAGAATGACAAGGTGACGGTATTTTCTTTCCCCATTTCAGTGTTGTTACATTTGGAGTGCTGGCAGGGCTGAGAGATTAGTCACTGGGAGAGATTTGCCATTATTTTCCAGCAGCCTGGTGACATATTGGTGCTCTGAAGGTTTCGCTTTAAACCAAACTAAACTGACCTTGATGGTTGTCTCGGCTCTTATTTCGTGGTTGAACACTTCTAGAGTTGATGTGCAGCTCCCTTTCCTCTGCTGCTGATCAAAATCAAATTAAATGCTTGTTCCTGAACTTGAACCTCTCCCAGTGTTTTTCAATTTTAACCCACTTATAGCTGTTAGTTATTTGCAATTTTCAAGTGCCCAACGTTTAAGGTTGAAATTGTGGTCCCACAGGAGTCAGTCAAATTTACCTCTAGTGGGGTCATATGTTCCACATGAAAATATTAAACCTCAGACATTAATTTAAAGCTTATTTCCTTCAAAAGACAAGAAAATAATCCTATCAGAAGCCTATTTTTTCTTAAAAATGTCTGTATATTTACTATATATTTTTACTACTATATAAGTCAGTAGCCTCAAGTGAAAAATAAAGTAGGCAAAAAAAAATAAAAATCATTTCAAGGTAGAACACAGGAAAACTATATCAGGTGGCCTTCAGACTTTGTTCAGTAGCAGAATTGGGGTAACAGAAGAATCCCAAAGCACGTACTCACATATGTCATGGCCAGTACTGTTACAGCAGGATCTAAAAAGTCATGGGAACAGGAACAGCTTCTAAATATAAGGGGGAGAAAAATCCCTCAAACCCTGAGCTATCTTAAAGTCTTCTTTGTTTATAATGTGTGCTGACTGTATAAGAGATGGAAGGATTATGATTTAGTAGTTTTAATCTGTTTAAATCTAAGTGATTTCTGGTATTTTCCCTCCATCAATCCGTGTGTCTGTTCTGATGCTGCAGTTCAGCCGTTTCAGACACAGGCAGCCTTCTCCATTGATTTTATTCCCTGGGATATTGCATTGGATATGGCCATTTTTCCTGATAGCATTTCATCTGCTAACCCATCTCATGGGCCCCAAATACAGTACTTTGTCCTGCTTCGGTTTGCACACCAGCTGGATTAGGACATTCATATTTGTGTTCTTCACAGGGAGCTCCCAAACTTCCCCTGGAAGAAGCTGGTGTGGCAAATTTGCAGCTTTACATCCAGGCTTCCTCAATTTGTGTTGTGCTAAGATATATTCAGTAGAAGTTTATCTTTCTACTCTTCTTCAAAATAAAGGTATTCAGGTGTGTAGGAAAAGGTATTCAGGTATGTAGGATATATTCCTCAAAAATAAGTTTGTAATGTCAATGATTTGTACAAAAAATAATTCTCATTAACTGTGAGAAATGTGCAAATACACTGTTATGTTTTTATCTTGGGGGGTATGACTGGAAAATAATATAAAAAAAAGAACTATAAAGTAAAAAGTGAGCAAACCCCACATTTTCATTCTTCTTGGATCTTCTGGAAAATCCTGCCATGTGTTCGGTTCATCTGTAAGGGAGGAAAGGAAGATCCCTCACTCAGGTTTTCCCCTGCTCTGGGTGAGTTCTTACCCACAGGAGCAGGATGGTGGCAGTGGCAGGAGCTTTGCCAGTGTCACTGAATTGGTTACATTTGGCCAATGATGCCACAGTGTTCTGAAACACCTCACTTCTTATTTTTTTTTCCTTTTTTCCTTTCCCTCATGTGATTACTCTTTGATTTAAGTTGCTATTGATTTGTTATACACTTGTCCTTGGTGTAAATAGATAACTGTTAACCATCAGATAAGAGGGCATGAGTGGCATTTCCCATTATACAGCTCCAGGAAACATCTCCTGCACTGAAAGGATCCTCTGGTGGATTTTCTTTTGCCATGGAGGCTATTTTGTGGTGTTTGCTGACAATGCTAATGACAATTAACATGCTTCTCCATCTCAAGGCAGTAAAGAGCTTGTTTTTGGGGCAGCTGGCATGTTAGTGGCTGCTGGAGATGGTGGCCTGAAGTGAATCCTGGCAGGAGTTTGGACAGAACTCTAGAAACAGGCAATGGAAGGGAAATGCCTCCTTATTGTAAGGTAAAATCAGATTTTTGCCACTTGGAAGTTCTTCAAAGCCACAAAGGTTTGCAAGAAGACATCACAGATGTCCTAAGACAGAAGGAACTGGTTCACTTTCCCACAGGACATGATTGTCAGAAGTCATCAGTCAGTGTCTGCTGGGTGTTCCCAGGGGACAGCCACTCTCCCAGCAGGTCCCCCTGGTGCTGGAGGGAGGATTTTTGGGGGGGTGAGGAGGAAGCCAGAGTGGTGGTTGCTGTCTGACAGTGATTCCCAGGGGGACAGCTTACCTGAGAGACTCGGTGCTGCTGGCTTGGGCACAGAAAGGCTCCTCAGGGCCCCAGAGATGGGATGTGCCTTCAGGGAGAGCTCCTTGCAGAGTTTGCCCATTTGGGTCTGACACACAGAGCACTTGCTGACCTTCAGAGGGAACAGCAGTGCTCCTTCTTTCCCTGGAAGGGGTTTTTCAGCTGTCTTTTGCTTCTGCTTTGAGGGCTGATCTGATTGTCACATCATGCCTGGATGTTGCTGTGTTAGGGGGTTGATTGTGTCATTGTCAAGGCTTTCCAGAACTCAGAGGAAATTCCCTGTCTCATCTGTCCTTGTGAGTGTCCTGCAACAGTAGGACACACAGTAACATTCAGCTCTTACTGTTCATAACCTAATGAATTTTAACTTTGATTCAGCTGTAAATATTAGAGGTACTTGGTGTCAGAGTCTCCAGGCTCTTCTGCCAAATGTTTTCTGGTGCTCAGGAATCTTAGCATAATGCTGGTCAATATGCTGCATATTTTCTAGTTTTGCAGAGCATGTCACAAGCAATTGATCTGGGATCATATTTTGCCTTTATTGCCATGCAGCTTAATTAGAGCCAGCTTTTAATGAACATAATGAAAGGAACAGCAATAAATGAAGCAGAAGCAAAATCCAAGTATTGCTCAGTCAAGTTTCAGGATAAAGGCTTGAAAATGTCCTTTCTAGGATGTTGCCTCCTTGATTCGGAGGCAATTCTGTGCAAGGTTGTGATTTCTGCACATTGTAATGGCCTGTTCTGGTCCAGCATCAGCCTGGGGATGAGTGGGGTGTAAGGACTCTGACTGTATCCCTGAAGCATCTGAGGTGGCAAAAGAATTTATCCAAGAGATTTAAAACCCTTGCCATACTCAAGGCATGTAGTGTTTGCATATTAGAGGCATCAAATGAAAGAAATATTAAATCAGTTAATATAAATATACCACCTAGGAATCACCAGAGAGATCCAAATTGCTACCAAAAGACACTCTGTGGCACTGTGTATTGTGGCAGAAAATCAAATGTATCAGAAATGCAAATTCCAAAGATAATAAGCAACATTTCAAATCATTTGCAACAACCCAGAGCTGAAGAAAAATAAAACTGTTATTGCTACAGCAAGTGTTTTGCAAGGTTATGGGGCTCCAAGAGGAGAGCAGTAAAGCTGTAATCATTTTTTTTAATCAGACACAGATTGGCAAGACACAACGCTGAGCCCAAGGGCTCAATAAATGAAACTACAAGGGCCCACACAGTTGCTTTGGTTTTGCAAGCACTTTGGGCAAGTGGCAGCATTTTAAACATGCATTCGAGAGTGAGAGGATGAATATTCAGTTTGCACTCAACCCTGAATGCTCTGATGGTGTTTGGAATTGTTCAGGCAATGACCCCTATAATGCAAGGGCTGGAATCTGTGAGCCATCACCACTGGCCTGTTTTTCCTTCCTTTCTCCTTCTGGTTTTCCCTGTTTTGTTTGGGTTGTGTTGTTGGTTTGGTTTTTTTATTTTGTTTGTTTCTTGAGGCTGCTGTTTTCAATCATGGCTGGGTTGAGGGAGTGGCAAAGACAACACCACATGTTCTAGGTGTATTTTTTCCTGGTAAATTACACACTCTGGATGTATCCAGTGGAAGATGGAAAGTTCATTGGCACCTACTAGAGAGCATATTGAGAGCAAGCATTTGGAGGATTAGAGGAGCTCTAGTTTGGGGAGTTAATACAGTGCGTTGTTTGTACATCGATCCAGCCACACATAGAACAACCCCTCTGAAAATTCATATATTTTAGGAAATGATTCTGGGAAATACAGCCAGTTTTTTCCCCTGTGCCATGCTTGTCACTGGAACAATGATAATTGTCAAACTCTTACAAGAATGTGCCCCCATACCTTTTGACTTTCCTGTAAAAATCTGTTTCCTCACAGTGTGCTGATTCTTGCGAGGTCACTGTGAATTTCTGTTCATTCATTCCAATGGTAGATGGTGAATAAGGATGTGTTTGGGAGGTTCAAAAGGCAGAGGAAGTCACAGAGCAATCCATGGACTTCTCCAAGACCTGTGGCCCCAGTGGTCTGGATCATTTGAGAAACTCAAGAATATGAGGTGTGGGTGAAAGGACAGAGAAAAGGGAAGTCTGTTATAAGGAGAACCTTCTCTTTTTTATTTCTGGGAAAAATCCTAATGCAAGAGACATGTCTTTGTAGTTAAGTTTGTGAAAAATGCACCAGAGAAGTGATAGTGTTCTGGCAGAGATATTCTGAGACCAAGGAAAACATCCCATTTTTCATCCTGATAGATTTAAGGATGTTAAGTCAAGGTGAAAATATTTTCTTTATTTGGAGTGTGCTTTCACAATGTAACACATTAAAATAAAGATTGATTCCCATTTTATTTAGAGGTCATTATGAATTCCTTTTAAAACAATGCATGGATCAGCAAATTCCCTACTTGTAAGCTACCATCTGTAAGTCTTATTGGATCTATTTAATTAGATTTCCATGCAGCGTCTGTAGCACTGGAAAATTCAAATAATTAAGCTTCATGATTTCTTGTGTATTATAAATGTCACACAACTAGTTGCTGCGGAGCAGATAATTCCTTTTTGTAATTGGAATTTCTGTCATGAGTTGTTCCCTCATTTATAGCAATTAGAACTTTGTAAATAATTTTATATAATTAGGTTCAGTTTGAATTACTTTTTGCTATAGGTTAACTTTTTTTTTTTCCAATCTTTTTCTGTTATATCTTATTCTCTTTTTGTTTTCTTGAATTTTAGGTTTTCCATAAACCTTCTTATTCCTCCTGTAGCAAAGCAGCTGAAATAACTGTGGTTTGGGAGAGGAGCAAACAGAAACAGATCTGTTGTGACCCAGCTGTAAGCTGGGCTGGATTCATCCCAAAGCCTTACACGCTTGTGCCAAGACTGGAGGTTCTAAATACATGTCACTCTGGTTCATTACAAAAATACCCAAAGACAATCCAAACAGCAGCCTAGGCAAGACCTGGAAGAGTGACATCTGCGTGTCAGTTGCCAATTCAAGGGTTGTTTTCTATAGTTCTCAATGTTTTTCAATAGCTGTACATGAAATCCTATGGGTAGATAATGACATGTGATCTGGGGGTCTCGCTGTGTGCCTGAGATACTGAGATATGAGGAGGAAAATAGCTGCAAAATGTAAGTAAGATGTACCATAAGTGTTCTAAAGCTAAAAGGCAAACAAACCCCATCCACATAAAATCTGCATCTCTTTCTGGAGTCCCTTAGGTCACAGGTTGGTCTCCACATTTCCATGAATTCCTGGCTTATGAAGTTTAAATTCTATAATTGAACATAAAATTAAAACACAAAGGTCCGTGGAAGATGTCAGTGGACTGTGTTGTTTAATTGGTCAAACACTGACTTTTGAGACTAAGGATTATTTTAATTCGAGACTGATCTTTTTAATGAAGCCACTACCCAAAATTTGAAAACTGGGACGAGATTTTCCTTTACACTGACATTGAGCTTCAGGTGTTGCCCCCAATCCTTAACAGAATGAGTCCCTGGAAAATCAGGCCCTTTGATGCCATTCTTGGATAGGACCACAAAGCTTTCTCCCTGTTCCCGAGGTGTCTCCACATGTCCCCAGAGCTGCAGATGTCCCCAACACCCTTAGTGAGGTTGGAGTGATGGCAAGCCATGCTCTCACACCTCGTGCTTTCTCTGCAGTCACACAGGGTGTTTCTACTTCAGCAATCTGAAGCAGAAGGGGATGTAAGTTTGGGGTTTGACACTCCACTGGGTGAAGGGCAGAGCCAGGAATAGAATTCAGGTCTCTGCAGTGTGATCCTGCTCTCAGCCTGCTGCTACCAGGGGCTTTGCTGACCCAGCTCCAGGCAAATTTGGGGACACACAGATTGTGCTTTACTTGTATATGTTCTTCATGCAGTTAATTACATTTTCTTTCAGTTTTTGAAAGCCACTGCACTTTCATCTTACTGTTATGTGGCAATTCTGTCAAGCAATGGAAGATTTGCAGTGAGACCTGTGGGAAATGTACCATTTACTGAGTGTTTATTACAAATTCCTTGCTGTAATGGAAAATTAAGCAGCATGGGGAGCTTGCTGAGTAGGTGTAGGATGGAAACACTAGTGCTGGCCAGCTCTGGAGAATTGCCACTGGAGCCCTGGGAAGTCTGTTCCAGTGGGTGTGGGGGCACTGAGAGGGGCAAAGCTGGTAAGACACTGGTATCTTGGCACGGCACTGACTGTAACATGGAGAGTTAGCACTGCACTCTCTACTTTGGTGACTGTGGCTTTGATTTCCAGGGCAGGCTGTGGCTGAGACAGTTTTATAAATGGCAATATCACTGGCTTGGTGCTTATTGTGGAGGCCACACATTAATCTCACCCCATGGTGAGCATTAATTCGGCAGTCCCAACACGGTTCTGTTCTAACACTACTGTCCTTTCCACTGATTAATGAATTTAGCAGTAATCTATGAGTACCACTGGGAACTGAGTGGAATCAGGCATATACGAGTTATCAGTTTCCAAAACATTTCTGAACTAGGGATTATTTGTCTTCCAAGGGGTTCTTTAATTCTTTGTTTATTTGTTGCATATATTTATTGTGATTTATGGAGCTGAGTGGATCATGGGGAGTACAGTGAGTGAGTTTGCATATCCATTGAGAAGTAGCTTTTGTTGGAAAGAAACTATTATGTTTTGGGGTGGTTCTTAAGAAGTGTCATTTTCCCTCTTCCTTTTCATTGCATTTACTTAATGATTTACAGATTTGGGGTCTTTTAGTATTTTGTTTTATTCTTCATATAAGTAACTCAAGTTCTAGCCTTCTTTTTATCTCTTGCACATCATTCTGTACAACCCAGTCCAGAGAAGGAAATGAAATATTCTCAGCCTAATTCACTGTCATTGTTTTTAAGCCACTGTAACTTCACTGAAATAACAAAATTAGAAGAATCCCAAAGCATAATACTGAAATGGTGTTATGATGAATCAGGCTTGGCTATTAGCCAAAAATCTGCTGATAAAACTCAATAATCCTGTGTCTGCAGAATAAAGTAAACCAGTTATTTTTCAGGGGCTCAAAAAACCCAGAGACTGTATTTTCCTGAAATTTTAATGTGCTTGCATATCGATTGTTATTGCAGATTTCTGACTTTTCTGGAATCACATAGATTTTCATGAATGCTATGGGTTCTCTCTTAGCATGGAAAAAGATCATCAAAATTCCTCTGGATGTCACCTGGCAAGTGGCATAACTCAAGTGATAATAGGAAAGCCTTTGGATGCAAAGAAAAAGCTGATGTTCACTGTGGTGAAAAGAACATCCATAATAGTTAAGCCTCTGTCTCTTAATCCTAACAAATTGCTACTGAAGGTTCTGAAAGGTAACTGCATATTTTTCCAGCAGTGGCTAAGAGGAAAATATTGATCAGCAGGGATGATGTAATGTGGTATATTAAGACTTTTGGCATGTTCTAAGCTTTAGGCTAGTTTGCTTATACCGTGGTTTTCGCAGCATTCAGGCAAATAACAGAACTGAAGATCAATAAAAGCATTACAAATAAATGTTATTCTCGTGGGGGAAGCAGCACCTGAACAAAGCCCAGGTTTGCAGTCCTGCTCATTCCCAAGGCTCACTGATAGAGGAGTTGTCTCACATACCCTCTCTTCAATAGCAGAGAATCAATCCTGTGGGTTGGCTTGTACAGAAAAGAGCCTTGGGACGTGGAAATTCCCAGGAGTGCTGTATAGACACAGAGCTGCCTTCTGACCAGCCCAGTGCCATTTGACTGTGTATTTCAGAAGGTATTTAGTTTAGATGTGGTTCAGCAGTAATGCCTTTGCACCCAGAAAGCCCAAAGAGATGCAGGTCATTTGAACTGGGGCAAATATCTCTTAAACAAATGGCAGTTTCTGACTCCTGTAAAAGGAACGGGAGCTGAGATGATTGAGCCCAGATGTCCAGGAAAATGCTGCAAAGCATATTCTTGAAAGTAATAGACCATGAGGGCAGTCCCAAAAAGTTGTTGCATGTCACAGACTCATCTCTTGTGTATTTCTGTATATATTGAATGTATGTAAATAGTTGTGTGTTTGTGCTTTGACTGGGAGGTTGGACCCTTCCCACCTGAATGATATGGTGATTCTTTGATTTGTGTCCTGGGATACGTGTTCAAGCAAAAGGAGTTTGGGTTGTTTGGTTTTTCTCCTCTTACTGTGTTTTAGAACTGCCAATTCAAACTCAGGTGGTGTTGAGAACATCAGTGTTTTATATATGGGTTTTGTGGCCAATGAAAATTTATGGTATCTCTTACAGAAGGTGGCTCTGGAAAAGCCAAAGACCTAAAGGACCCTCAAGCAGTATTTCTTCTTGCTTCTGGTGAGATGGGTGAGGGGAGAGACACAAGGCAGAGGCTTCATGAACTGTTGATGGTCCCTTAGAGCTGAAATTTGTTGTCATTACTGAGAGGTTGCAGGAACAGTTGTGATGCTGTGACTCCTGCTGAGCTGTGCTCCGTGGGAGTTGAGACATGGTGTTCTTTTTCAGTGGATGTGGCTGTCATTTTGTGAGCTTGATGCTTATGTAAAATATGGTTTTGAAATATCAGGGTGTTGGGGTTTGGCTTTTTGGTGTTTTTCCCCCTCTTTATGTGATAATCGTGGTGCAGTTCTGTCAGATTGATGGTGCATCATCTTTATATAACCATTTCAAGCTGGTTGAGGTTTTTCTTTCTAGTTACTTCTTTGGGGTAATTCACAGGGATTGTCTGCAGTGGCAGCTCTGGCAACACTGAGGTGTCCCACGTTTCCTGCGTTGGGATGCTGAGGTGGCTTTGGCACGTGGGGGCTCTGCTCTAGTAGCCCAAAAAAAAAAGCCCTGTGGCTTGGCTGAGTTCAGCTGTCAAAGAGCAGCGTTCCCATGGAACAGAGCTCTCGTGTGGCTCTGGGGGAGTGATGGGATTGCAGCAGAGGAAGGCAAAGGGAATGCTTTGCAGCACGGCTCGTTGGGCAGAGGTAATGGCGTGAGCCCTGACAGGCAGAGCCAGAGAGCTGCTCTCTGAGGGCAGCCAGGCTCAGGAGCACTGCATTTCCCAAAAGATATAAATTAAGATTGTTCCTTTGCTTTGCTGTGTAGCAGAAAAGTGTAAGATTAGATAAGCTGCTTTGTGTTATTCGGAAATAATGTGCTATAATGTTTTGTTCTATTTAGTGGTAAGTGCAGCTGTTTAAGAAGATAACAGTAACTTCAAGCCCCAGTGAAGGCTCCTGAAAGGAGCACAGGGTCTGTTATATGTGGGCACAATTAAATAAATGGCCCAAGTGAGGATGTCTCTGTCAAATCCCAGAATTAGGAGTGTGAGAATTGCTAAATGTTTTTGCAAAGTAGGAAAATGGAACAGCTCTAAAATTTCAGATAGGCAGGACAGAGAGACCAGAAGAAGAAGAAGTAAGAGGAATAAGTTGTGGAGAGAGACATCCAGCCTCACCTGCTTTTGGATTTGAGTCAGCGCAGGGCTTGTATCTGCACATCCACTGTATGGAAACACTCTCTATAGTGTTTCTGTATCCCTGTTGCATTGTGTCCGATGAGGTAAAATAGCATCAAAATAAACAATAAATATTTTCATTTAAAATGAAGACAAACTGGAATTCCTTGGAATTCTGGATTTTTGGCTGTTCTGCCTCCCCCATCTTGCAGTGCACTGCTTTCAGTTCAGAATACCTTATTGTAGCATTGGAAAGAACAAATAAATATAAATAGTTCATTATAATATTAGTCATATCATGGATGCCTGGGGTTGGTTTATGCAGTGCAAGCTGAAGGGTGTTATTTGGCTCTGATGTGCCCTGCCTAGTCATGCTGTTTGATGCACAACACAGCTGCTGCTGTGCTGCTGAGCTTGCCAGGGCAGTGCAAGCAGATTCTCCCACGACTGATCTCCTGATCAATCAGCCTGCACACAAAACTGAAACCAGGTTCTTACTAAAGCCTACATTCCTTGCCCACAACTGGACTGGAGAATAGCACAGATTTTATCTAATCACAGAGTAGCAAGGGCAGGTTGTAAGTGTCACTGGGACTGTGTTAAAGCCATCCATCCCACATGCATAGATACAAGTCTTCATCCTGCTGTCTTGGCCCTTTTGGAGCTGTTCTGGGATTATTCCTTGAAGAAGGCAAATGTGCAGGCATTGCAGTCATGACCAGGTCACGGAGGAAGGGTGGTTCCATCAAGAAGCTGCAAGTGAGGGATTTGGAAAACTTGTTTTCATTTCACATCCCTTCCGGTTTCCTGTCTGACCAAAGCCACTAAATTGCTGGATATCCCAGCTTCCTGTCCAAACACCTCTGGAGAGGGAGCTGTGTAACTTGCCATTGCTGTAGGGACTGCACACATCATACAGCAGCACTGGTGGGGTTTGCCATCGTCATCATGCTGTGGCCCCAGGAGTACCTCAGATGGGTTAGGATGTACTTGGTACTTAGATGTAACTTAGGAGATGGTTTGCTCAGGCCAATATTGACTCTAACTCTCTGCACAATTCAGTTTTTCCATGAGCTAAAATATCAGGTGTTAAGAGTGCTAGGACTTTCCCCTGACCTTTCCTTTCCATACTCGCTTCTCATTATCCTGGTGTTCCCTGTTTATCATTCCATAGTTAGCTGAAACAATCGTGGCTCCTGCAGCAACACCTGCTGTGATTCACTGAAGTGCCATATGTCGGCTCAGCAGGGCAAAGTCACCTATAAACTATTTTCATTTTTTTGAGGGGGCAGACAGACCTTCCTTTCAGGGAGCAACTCGTAGGAAGGGGTAGTGAAAATCCCTCTCCAGTGTCCAAACTGCTCTGTAAGCAGCACAGTGATATTTCAGCCCTGGGTTTTCATTACAGAATTCTGCCAGGCTGGTGATCTTTCAGGCTTTAATAGAGCCAAAGCTACACTTTCAACGTGATTCATCTGATCTAACCTGAGCCAGCTACACTATAGTTGTACTTCAGCCAAGTGGTTACACTTGTTGTGCAGCCGCTGGAGTGAAGAGAACAATTAATTTTGGGCTGTGGTTCATCTGACCTAATTTGGATGGCTGTGTTGGAAGGAGATGAATGGTGCCTGCTCCAGCTTATTGACCAAAGGAAACCCAGATAACCAGCTTGGATGGATCCTGCCTCTCAGCTCAATATTCAGATACCTTCAGATACACAATCTTTAAGCTCATTCAGTGCTTAGTCCTGAACAGAGCAAGTGTTTTCTTCTGAAAATGGCACTAAATCTTACAAACTCAGTGTCTCTGGGTTGCAGGGTTGTTGACTTTTCTCTACATATAGATATTATAGAATGTAAATGAGTGCAGCTGGTGTACTCGAGGCAGTCAGCAGCATGGAAGAGACTGGTGCCAGGTCATAAATCTAATAAATCTTGGTATTTAATATGCTGTAGGTGATCTTCTGCTTGGAAGATAAATAATCTAGTTATTTTGCAAAAGGGGACAAAAAAATGTAGGTCTCCAGTGGGAAATGTGAGAGAATATGGCCTTCCCTCTCCAGTGGTAAGATATCCTTAACAAGCAGGCCACAGGAGGAAATATATTGGGAAGAGGGTAGAAATAGAACATTTTCTCCCCTGTCACACCCTGGTGACTCGTGGGTTTTCTGATACAAAATCTACACAGGAACTCGGAGTGTAAAAATGCATTTAATTTTCCACTCTGCAGCACAGAGGGAAATGGCCTGATCTCAGGTGTGGGTCCCCCTGTTGCTGAGCTCCAGGGAGCATTGGCAGCTGCTCAGGGAGCCTGGATGCACCTCTTCCAGGGGAGAGGGAGCCAGGATAAGTGCCTGAGAGCACCGAAAAATGCAGAGCTAAAGACACTGCACGTGTGCACAGGGCTGGGGTAACATGGATTTCTTGAGCCAGACTTGCATCTCAAAGTACAGACTGGTCAAAGGGACAGTGTCCTGAGGAGGACATTGGAGGGCAAGACACATCCTTACCTCCCAGAGGGAGGATTGTCCATGTGGGATCTGAGTAGGATGTTCCCTAAAATGAAAGAAAAGATCTCTGGACAATTTTAGTATGGTAAGCTAGAGAGCAGGTCTTTAATTGAAGCTCTTTAAGGTGCATAAAAACATCAGCACACACATACAGGAATAGCTGTTACAGTTTTATAATTTAGCTAATTATCATACCTCACGTGATACACCCATCCCAAAAATTGTCCATCCTCAGGAGCCACCCTGAATTGGGTGGGTGGTCTCCCATGACCACCCTTTTCTCCCATCCTTGATCTTCCTCTGGTCTTCTGTCCTGCTTGGAACAAATTCAAGGATTCTGGGCCTTCTGAACAGCTCTGACTAAAGTTGTATCAAGGCATGTGTTGGATATATCTTGTTCTTGTACACTCTCTTCAGACTAGATGTCCCTCAGCTTGCTAAAAAATCTCTGTGCACTGAAATCCTTGACGAGAAACATAAGCAACATTTTGGAATCTGATACAAAAATATTTAATTAAAAGCTCTATGACTAAAGTGCCAAAAGCTGCATTAAAATCTATATATTTGAGCCTTAAGACATCAAGGCCAACCTGGTGACACCTTTGGCACTGTGAGGTCTCCCCACTTTGCTGTTTGAGCCCTGGCTAAGCTGAAGGGGCTGGCCAAGCTCCTGACTGGCCACATCAACTCACAACTTTCAGATAATACTACATTTCATTCTAAAAGCCAAGGAGCTCTAAAAGTAAAGGCTGTACCTGCTGCCTTTTCCTCATTTATATGGTAATGCTATGTGGGGGAAAAAATAATCTGTGGCGTTTTCATGGATTTTTGAAAAATTAAAAGAATGGATTAGAAACGAGAAGCTGAGCTGGAAAAATATACTTTACTCTTAAAAAGATAAAGGATGGTGAAAAGTGGAATTCATTAATGTTATAGTCTTTCTGTTCACGTGCTTTGGGAACATGAAGTTTTATGGTTATGTTCCATATTTCTACGCCATCTGGAAAGGAAGAATTTCAAAGCAAATTTTTTTTTTCTGATTTTCATCAGTGTGTCAGAAATTTGCTTTAAATGCTTCGGGAAGAGCAATTTTTCTGACATAATGAACTTGAAAGTAAGTTTTGACAGATTGAGTCCCCCATTTGTCTAATAAGTACAGTTCCATAATCCACTCTATGCAATTGGTGCTGAGAATTTCACAGACTCGATTTTCTAATATGCAGGATAACATTAAAAAATAGCTTCTTTTTTATTAGGGCACTACATCCTTTTTAATAAATCATCTTACTCTTTCAAACTCTACCTGAAAAGAACAACACATTTTAACAGAAACAGCTTAGAATATTTTTAAACTAAAATCCTTGTCCTAGGGTGTTCCAAACTCAGTTTGTCTGAGTGTCTGGTTGTATGTTCTTATTCAAAAAGGAAATATTAAATGCAAAGATCATAACTATCTAAAGTATTTGTAGAGCTAAATTAGCTGCACAGAGCCAGACTGAGTGCCTGAAGGCACGTTTTGGTATGGAAGAGCCCTAGATGGTATTTTCTTTTTAATGGCCTATTCCTTGAGTTATTTGGTTACATCTGACTCTCATCTGTTATGTTTTTCAAGACTCTGTAGAATGAGCCACAGCTTGGAAGCTGCTACTCTCACACCTGTGTTGTCCTTAATGCTGTAATCTGTAATTATTTGGGTTTGTATTTTGTAGCCCCTTCTCCCTTTGAATGTTTGGAGCTAGGAACGCTTAAAGGATATTTGTCATGAGATGGTGGCATTGCTTTATCTGTTATACTATGTGCAGTATCTGGAAGCAAAGCAGTTAAACATTTGGAGGCCTTTTGCAAAAGTCTTAGTGGATGGTCCTTGCTCTGGTAATCAGAGCAAGTGTGGGGCAAGGCTGCTTTGAAAAAGTATGTTCTATTTTCCCTTTCTTTAATATCAAATGTAGAGGGAACCAGGTGTGGAGTAATGTCATATTACAGTGAAAAATGTAAAACCCCAGCCTACAAGCTTAGAGGGAGAGTTATGAGTCACATAATCTGAACGGAATGTTTCCATAAGGCCATTAACAGACTGTTAGACCAGGTGGGAAAGGAATTCCCTGGAGACAAAGGACGTTTTGTTGCATCTCAGGGAGTTCTGTACCACTCTCACAATACATGTTTCCAAACTCTGTTATTCCGACAGGGAAACCTCATTTTAAAAGGACAGGATAACTCGGAGGCAAATTTGAGGAGGAGGCTTCCCTTCTCAGGGAGCCATCTGGCTCTCAGTGGGAAGCTTCCTGCTCTCTTTTGTCTTTAGAATGCCTGTTCTATATGTGTCCCAGTACTGGTGCAGCTGATGGTTACTGTAAACCAAACAGAACCTTTATGTGTGTGAAACGTCATCCCAGAATTTTCAGGGGTTTTGATAGATTTCTTTTTAAAGCACTGTTTGAAAAAGTATATTAGAGAGCATTAATTTAACACTCCTGCATTTTGGATTATTTTTTTGCTGCATCAAACCACACTGAGGTATTCCTTTGGATTATTTTCTTCTCTCTACATCCAGGAGATGAGTCTCAACAGACTCTATAAGATGCAGAAGTAGCATCCCTACCCCTGTGAACAGCCTTACAAAGCAGGCAGCTGATTACTTACTGCTGAACGTAATGGAGGGAAAAAACCCAGAAAGTGCTTGTAAAAACCATTCAAACTGCTTCTGTGTAGCTCTTCAACATCTTGAATAGTCTTTGAATGTCTCCAAAAGCTGTGTGTGGTTTCCTATTTTCTTGCCTTCTGCAACTGTATGAATTTAAAATTTATAAAGAGTGTTATGTGTGCTGACAAGTGAATGAAGGGTGTCCACCACGACCCAGCCTTTCCCATCAGAACAGATGCAAACCTGTGTGTGGTTTGCTCTCTCTCGCTCAGATTAAATCAAATTGGATTGTAGGAAAGAGAATCAGTAGTTGAAATAGTTTAGTTAAGAGGGTTCTGAGCTTGGTGCTTGGTGAGCTCCCAACAGCCTCGGTGACACCCCCAGGGCACTCAAGCAGCAGGACAGGAGTGATGTTCTTCAGAAGGAGTTTCAGAGCCAGCTTTGGAAACCTCACAGCTCTGAGGATATAATAGCTGGAAGGTAGAAAGCCCAGAGTTACTGGGGAGCTGAACAGAATGGATAGGGCAGTCATCACGTTTGGGTATAAAGAAAGCAAATGGCAAAAATAATGTTAGGAAAGCAGCAGAGGTGTCTAATAAATTCAGTGCATGACATTGCTGCTGCCCTGGCTGCTGACTGAAGGGGAGTGGATCCATACCAAAGCAGCTGGTTACAATGGTTCCTGGAAACACAAAGTTAGATCATTCATGACCAAATAAACATCTTTGATAACAGATGAAGAGTGTTAACCTAGAATTATAGAGTCATATAATTAACTGGATTTTTTGCTGTGTTTGTAAGTGGCTTGTAGCCATTTGTAAGTCAAATCTGTTTGGGGTTTTTCTGCAATTAATATGTAAAGTGCAGAATTTAGCTGATGCAGTAACATGAGCAAGCTGTTCAGTCTCACTGTGTGTGTTTCTGTGGGGCTAGAGGCAATTCAGAGAGCTCTTCTCAGCTAATTTCCAGAATTCTGTGGTAGCTCTTGAAAAGTGACTTAGCAGCCCAGTCTCATTCCTCCAGATCATCATTACAGCCCCTCTTAAATCTTCCTCTGATGGAACTGAGAATAGAAGCTGCAGCTGAATAATTAAGAAGTCCTTGTAAAAGTACCTAAGAGGGGTTTATATATATAAAGCAGCTTTTAAAAAGTAGAATCTTGTTAGAGCCCATCAAGAAAGCTGAAATAATTTGCATGTTTTTCCAGCAGAATGTGTCACATAACTTCTAAGCAGTATTTCTAAGAGTGTATTTATCTTGGCTCATAATTAAACTTGAAATGTTGAGGTAATTGCAGCCTGTGCTACATGGAAACTATAAAACAACCTTGGTGTGTGCTGTTCAAGGGGCAATTTAGAAAACTGTTGGTTGAGTATAAGCTTATTGCTGCAAGCTCCACAGGATATAGATATTGCCATAGCAGGGCAGAAGAGTAAATCAGGGTGCTGCAGAAACACAGAGCACAGCAGCAGCCTCTGGTCACCAGGAGTCACTAAATCCAGCGTGAGGGTTTCTACCTAGTGCTTCCAAGGGCCCTTCGAATTTCCCTCTGGCCTGCAGTGGTTAAAGATTTCCTTTGCCTTGTGCTTTTTCACTCAGGAAATTGCCAAGTGACCAATAAAATTGATTTCTTCTTTGTGTGCACATGCACAAATTGTTCAAGAAAGGAAAGCAGGCTCCATGTCTTACATCTATATCTATATCTGTATATGTAGTGTCCATGTGCAGTTTCCAGGGACTTCAGTGTTCTTACCACTTCAGCTCTCAAGGAAGTTCAGACGTTTTCCCACCTGAACTGCAGAGACATCCCTTTGATCTGTGATTTTGCTGAGTTTCAAGAGGGAACTGATCTCCCTGAGTCAGGAGTTGTAATTTTTTTCCCAAAGAGGACAGTAAGGAATGTGCCTTTTACACTTGGACAACCCTTTGTTTCCCTGAACCATAACCTCATGCTGGCTTTTTCTGGAGCAGTTGGGCACTGCCTTGTCTCTCTTACCCTCAGTAAGCAGTGAAACCTTCTTACTTCTGGCACAAGCAAATGTAAATTCAATATGTGCAAGTCCTTGATCATGGCAAAACCTTCCTGGCTTTGTGGGGGAGTTTTGGAGGCATAATTAACTCCACCATATGATGGATAATGTCCTTTTTAGCAGTAATGATTAATGGTTGTTAAAAGTGATTTAGCATGACTTGAAACCTGGTATCACTATCAAAGATATATGAAAATTATGGAAGAACAAAGTAAAATGATGCACAACATTTAGTGGTAAGGTGATAGTGGTTTGGCTTACTTTACAAAAAGGAATTGTCCTCTTCAGTAACATTATTTCTTCTTATTATTCAAGTACCATTAATAAGATCGGAATAGTTTTTGAAAACATGCTCATTTGCTGAGTCCTCTGAGGGAGCAAAACTTGAAAGAAACCGAACTATTTGAAACATGCCAAGCACAAATGACTGGTATATCTGAGTGCCAAAATGATTTGGCTTCATTTGACTTCCTGGAATGGGGTTTCTGCTGTAGCATCTTACATAAGAGGTGATTAATAGAATGAGGAAAATGAGGAGCTGAAAAGAGAATCACAAAACAGTGTTCTTACAGGGTTAAAAATTTCTGAGACATCCGACAGCTCTTAGAAACCATTTCAAATAAAGCTTTTTGCCCTGGGAACAGCCTCATGAAAAGTGAGCATAAAAAGACGTTGCCATTTTAGCAGCATCTTTTGAACATTAAGTCTCTCTTCTTATACACTAAAACCTCCAGATCACTTTCCCTTCTAGTCTGGGAATTCTCTGTCTTTGAGGTAAGGATGAATCTGTGCTTGTTTGATCTATTTTGTGTTTAAGGAGATTAACATATATTCAGGATAATGCAAACCATTTCAAATGCACAGTGCATCTTTGTTGGCATGAAAGGCTGATATTAGCTCCCTGCTGAGCTCTGCAAAACCAGAGCTCTTGAGTCTAACAGAGCTCAGAGATCTGTTTCTGGGCTAACACTGTGGTGAGAAGTTTCTTCCTTGCCTTGTTGGGTTGCAGCAATTTTTTGTTGTTTTTTCGTTTGTTTGGTGTGGTTTTTTTGGGGAGGATGGGTTTTACTTAGATAGAATGCTCCTTTGTTTTCTCTTGCTACATAGTAAAGCTGTGAGGTCAAGATCCTATGCTGCCCACATAGTCATTTATTTATTTATTTGCAACTGCTGGAGTTTGCATTTTCCTTTCTCCCTCTCCTGCAGAGTTACCTAGAGAGTTTTGTATTTACATCTCTGAATATAACTTGGATTACAGACACGTTATCATAGAATCTTAAGGGTTGGAAGGGACCTTAAAGCTCACCTAGTCCCAGCCATGAAATCTCTTCTTTGAGCTGTGGTAATTGACATACCTGGAAATGTTTTCCTTTTATGATAAGGACCTCTTGTTTCAGTGAAGTCTCAATAGAATTTTACCCTTCTCCTGATTTTTCCAGCCTTTAAATCTTTTTTTTCCATTAATTTTTAGAACCAAGTGAAATATATTCTTCTTTTTCTTTGTGGAAAGACTAAAACTTTTTTCTTACTCAAGTCTTCTCTAACTGTGAATACAAAGGTTTCTTCCAAATGTTCTGGCAAAGCAAAACATTCACGTTTTTTAAGGACAGCAGATGTCATCTTTAAGAGAGAGCATTTTATAAAAACTGTTACTTTCAATCAGTGTGGTTTTACAGAAAATTTTCAACCAGTCTAACTGGGCATCACTTCAAGCATATCACTGACTGCAGTCTGAATTTGAGGGGGAAAGAAGCTTCCCCAAACTTTGAAACATTGCATTTTCTCCATGTTTCCTGAGCACTGACAGCTGTTTAGCATTATTAATGTAATCTAAAATTAACTTTCCCTAAGAAATTACCAGGCTAGATGCACTGACACAGGTAACTAAGGCAAACCTCCTGATTGGCTTTGTTTCTTCAGGGAAATATTTCATAGACAGAAATGATGTTCTCAGGAGTGAGGAAAAATCATTAGTAGAGGAATTTCATTATTGCTGGAAAGAACAGAATGGGTTTGTGTATGGAGAAGGATGGTATCACTCCCTGCAAGCCTCTCTTAATGCACCGGTGACTTCACCATTTCAGCAAAGTGCCAAAAAAGATGCATGAGCTGAGCCCTGGGGTCTTTATTACTGCACAGATTATCCTGGCATATTCTTTAGTGAGGAGGTGCCACAGAGCAGAACCAACATTTCTGAGTACAATTCTTCTCTCTCAGTTTTTCATTTGTTTTTTCCCACCTTGGTTTGTTCCTCTTCAGCCCCTCTTGTTTTGAGTGTCTCATTCTTAGTCCTCACCCTTTGTTTTCCTGTTCCTTTTCTAGCCTTGTGAGCATTAGTTGAGCAATGTTCGTTGCCATTGGAGCAACTCTGGGAAAAATTAAGGCTTGCTTCTGATCATCAAATTGTCTTGGAAGTGGAAATTCAGTACCATTCAGGCCTTATCCTATTATTCTTAGGGAGTTTGGTTCGCTGTTGCAGCTAAAAATAAAATGATTTATGAAGAGAAATCAGACGTGCATCATTCTCTTAGTTTGCAAAAAGGGCCACAATATCACATTATGTGAGTCAAAACAGTGTGAGAATATTAATAACTCTGTCAATCAACTTAATGTTTCATTTTAAGCCATGTTTTACCTCTAATCTTAAACCAGAATAGTAATCCCCAGTTTTAAAACAGTACTGCTCAGCAATCCATTCCAAAGAGCCTTTCACTGTATTATTCCCATTTTTAAAATCAGGAAAAACTGAAGCAAAAGTAGCTTTCTGAACCCTATTCAGCTTCCTCCTCGTCACCACTAGACCTTAGTTGTGATTATAGCTCTTTCTTTAAAAATGTCTTAATAAAGACAGTCATCTCCTCATGGACTCACCCCCCAGTCCTTGTCACCTCCTCTCATTCTGTCCTGTTTGAGAGCAGACATGTGGGATAAGTGGCTTTTTCCTTCACTGCCACAAATGAGCCACAGACTCATGAGTAAATACAGAGGCCTTTGTTCTACTCTGGAAGCAACCTGAGTCTGAGATAATTTCAGAAGCCTGTCTGGCCTTGCTCCTGAACTATGCACAATTCTCTGAAGAGAGCTGGTGTCCCTAAGGAGCTGAATAAACCTCTGTGGGAGCAGAGAAGACACTGACACCAGCTGTTAACACCACAGTGTTTCTGCAGGTCTTGATTCCAAAGTGTAACTCTTGATCAAGTAAATGAGCCCAGAGGTAGTTCTCAAACATTCCCTTCATCAGTAATATTCAAGTACTCTATGAATGCTGATAAAATTCAAAAAAAGCAAAAAAAAACCAAACCAAAGGCACAACTGTGGATCTGATGCAAACTGGTATCACTCAGAAAACATGTAATTCAGAATGTTTCTGCTGGGAGCCAACGTGGGGTGAACTTAATAGCCAAAGGTTGGGAGACACAATTATGTGGAACCACTAGACACTTTTGTAAAGGCAATTTTAAAACACTCTCCAGCTAAATGTGAAGGATGTTTGTGGCAACTCTTTTGAAAGGGTCATTGACTGTACAAGGATGAAAGTTGTGGGCAATCACGTTCTGTAATTTGTTTCTGCCTACTGAAGAAAAGGGGCATATGTTTCTAAAGAAACTGTTGACTTCTTGTCATTTTGATTTTTATTTAACATACGAACTTTAAAGGAATACTTTTATTTTGGAACAAACACACATTAAAAACATGACAACAGATTATTTGGCATCAAATAAATTACCAAGAATGCACTCAGTCTCAGAATTGCTGCTCGTGAAGCACATGGCACTGTCAGAACCTGAACTTCAGTATTCCACATTGTAAAGGGGTGATTTTATTGTACTGTATTGTGCTGGAATAGTTATAAATTCAGAGCAGACCTACAGGTGATGAGAAGGAACATGCTCTCTGCAACTTCAGCTTATTTGGCTGCAGAAAGGGGATTAAAAAACCCCAGAGTCTGGGGCGGATGGGGAGCAAATAACTTGCCTTGCAAGTTGTTGCCAAGCTGTGACCTACACAGCTGTTTGTTTGAGAACTTTTGCCCACCGTGTAATTTCTGAGCTGATGAGTGTGAGGCAATTAGCACTGATTCAAGCCTGTAAGTGCTACTTGAGGGTTCAGCCGAGGAACTGTGCCTTTGTGTGATTTCCTGTAAGTGGTGCTTCAGCATATTTAATAAGGTCAGTGATAATACATGTTTGAAAACTGCATAACTGCAATCAGGAAAACATTTCTGATTGCATGAATAATAGTTTTTGCATATGCTTAAAATGCTGTAAATTATAATGGCATATAAATTGAGCTCTGGAGACATTTTTTACATTAATAAACTTATAATCTCCTATATTTTGACTAAATGTTCTGATTAGGCAAGCATTTGAAGAACGTGAGGAGGGGATAACCAGCTGCTGAAGAAAAGGCAGTTGCAGAGGTCACAGAACCAAACTCTAAGCTGGGCTGATGACACAGGCTGGGATGGATGGGTTAGTGCAATAAAGTGTGGGGGGCTTAGATAACCCATTTTATGAAGAGGTTTGAAATCACAGTAGAATAGGGCTGGCAAGGCCTCCAAGTTCTTTGGCCCATCCTTTTCCTCCAATACTTGTGCTTTTCCTGGCAAATATTTATCAAGTCTCTTAACACACTGAATATTCCTACTGTATGCTGTCCCCCAGCTTGCACATGAGCTTTGTTCTTCTTGACTCAAATAAGACCTTCTAGTTTCCAGTCAGAATATTTCTGCTGGAATTTGAGGTGCTTGTTTCTTGTCCTATTTGCTAGAGTATAAAGAATAAATACTTCCCTCGCTGATATTATTTAGTGACTGTTTCCATGATACTGTTACATTTCCCAGCTTTCACTCCTGGGTCAATTCCAAAGGGCCATGGAAGAATTCAGAGTCCATGAACAAGTTAATGTGGTTTCTGGTTCACTTAAATTTCCTTCCACTTATGGCTGCTTAATTGGCTGTTAATTGTGTTCCCCAGGTCTTTTTGATATGCACAGTAAATGTGAAATTTATGTGCATACAAACTGTTTCTATGTGATCTGCATTAAAAAAAATTTTTTTAAAAAAGGCAATCTGAAGTTTTTGAGTCTCATTAAGTTTTGGGAAAAAGGTCTGTAGGTTTGAAGGACCAGCATGTTAGGTGAGAAGAATGTGGGGATGAAGATGATGAATGTGGTTTCATAGACAGCTGAGAGCTTAAGGAACTCTGGAGAGCAATTGGCTTTGTGCTTAGCCTCTAAAGAGAGGAAAATTGCATTTACTGAGACTGAAACTCCCTTGGGTTTCTCATTCAATTCCACCCTTGTACTCCCTGGGCCAATAAACAGATAAAGAAGAACTAATAAAAAAAAAGAATCAGGTTAAAGAGAGAATCTGTAGCTGCAGTTAAATCCTTCCCTACATCTGAGATTGCTCCCAAATAACATCAGTCCCTCAAAGGCTCTGGAAAAGACAGGAGCTCTGCTTTTAATCGGTGCCTGCTCCAGGCAGTGACCTTTGGCTGCGGGGAAAGATGCACATTGGAGAGGAGTTTGCCTGCCTTGTGAGGGCTGGTCCCTCCTCGCTGCAGGCAAAGCTGCCAACAGCTTTCCAGAGCCACTCCTGGTGTCCTTGGGATCAGCACAGGGGAGGGATGGTGGTGGCAGGTCTCTTCTGCCCTGCATGCTCTGTAAGGAGTGAGGAGATCCGAGTTAATGTTTTGCTTTTACCCTTTTATGACTCTGACCCACTTTATGCTCCTTGGTGGGTTAAAAATACACATTGGCTTAAGGAAAAGAACAAAACAACCAACACAAAGAACCTCATTACATACTGGCAGTTGTACATATATATCTAAGGGCAAATAGAGCTTTGTATTTCGCTGTTTTCCCCATTCTCACATTAAACTGTGGGACTACAAACTGATGCCATAAGATTTATCTGTATTTGTAGATTCTCATACAGCTGTATAGTTTCTCACCCCCAAGGTAGCAGGTGACAGTTTCTAAACCTCTTTCTCGTGGTTTGTGCCACATCCTTGGAATTATGTTCAATGTTCTTTTCAAGGAGAAAGAACATCCGCTTTGGGACACATCACCTGGGAGATGTCTTGTAGTCAAAGCAAGATAGAAGGCCCAAAACCCTTGGAGAAGCTCCAAAGGGCAGACCCAGGGAGGTTCTGGGGGTGGACAGTTCTCAGGTTGGATGTATCCAATAGATAGGATAATTAATTAGTATTGTAAATTTGTAAGACCCCTATAGTGGGTGTGCACTGAGGTATTTTGTTGCACCTGAAAGGACCTGCTCTCTATTTTGTCTCTACTAATATTGTCTGGAAAGTTCTTTTCTTCCCTTTTAGGCAATAAAACCTTTGCTTAGCTTGCTGTATTTTCCCATGCTATGGTGTGAAGGCAAAGCAGAATGCTGCTGTGTAAACAGAGAGAAGTTAATTAAAATGGAAAGCTTGAAGTTGGAATGAGTTTCAAGTCAGGCCTGTTTGGTGCCCCAGTTGCCGGTGGGGGAGCAGCACTGCCCATTTTAGGGGCAGTTATAAGGTTTGAAATGTTCTAAGGTCTGGCACTTCTTTCTTTCCCTGCTGATTAGCCCTCCCTTGAGCAGTGTAGCATGTCAGCCTTGCCTTAGAGAAGGATTGGCACTGCCTGTGGAGCTGGAGTCAATTGTTGGGATGTATGAATGTCTGTTTCCAAATGCTTGACAGAGATTAATAAAGTATAGGGTTTCCTAATGCGAATCAATGGCAAAATGGCAGATGCTATTTTCTTTGTCTTTTATTCTTGGGGTGGGTGGGTGGGGAAGCTGCATTTCCAAAGCAACAAACATCAGAAAGGATTGCAGACAGATAATAAGGGATGCTGGAGGTCAGGTGCATCCCAAGCCATCCTATGGACCTGCTGTTTCATATAGCTTGCATTTGTTAAACATCAGGCAGCTGTCTGGTTGGGTTTTTTTCATTCCCCTGTTAAAATTTCAGTGCAAGTTTGGGTGTGACATTGCTTTTGGGAAAATTAGTTCTTGTGGAAATGTGTCCTCAGATTGAAAACTGTATGAGGGAGAAATAAAAGGCCCAGTGCTTTTAACAAAATATTTTTCCCCCAGCCCTTGTGAAAACTCAACTTGCTTTTCCAGCATGTTCCAGCTGATTTAAATTTTTAGACCTACAAGACAGTCATACCATTCAGAGCTTTTATAGGATAAAAAGAAGATCCCACCACTACCAAAAATAGAAGCTATTGATATGTCAAAAAGTGTTAATGTAAACCACCTACATGCACTCCATTTGGTCTGGTTTAATTCCCCTGCTTTTCTCCTTCTCCCCCAGCATTTCTGCAGAGTTGCTGGGCATGTGTCTCTTCTTGGCAACTCACATCCTGGTGTGGCTGAGACAAAGAGGATGGACAATGGGCCAAGTGGGCCAATGTCTTATAGTATTGTGTGACCACCCAATAATGGAAATGTTCCTTTAAAACACCATTTCCCCAACAAGTATTTCTTACATATCTCTTAGACTGAAGACTCCCTGGTGAACTAATCTTTGGGAACCTTCCTTTGAGACCAGCTGGCTCGTAAGAGAATTTGTTCAGACTTCAGTTCCACAATCAATGCCCGGAAAAAAAAAATCCTGTATTTTCCTGTTCTCTGGGCTTTGAGGTCATTTAGTCCTTTCTATGGTATCACTGAGTGCCTATTAAATTGGAGTTCAAGGTAGATCTGAGGCAGGAGATACAGGAAAAAATCTGTTTTAAGTGCTTAATCTACCCTAGCAGATTTTCTTGCAAAAGATCTGCAAAAGCCTATCACATTTTGATTGGTGGGTGTCTACAGAAGGCAATGGAAGGAAACCCTTTTCATCACTTGCTGATAAATTTAGCTACAACATAGAAATATACTGTAGGGAGGGAAAGAGAGAATGTATGTTGAGAAGCTGAAAGACTATTGGGGAAAAAAAAAATCATTCTAATCTAAAGAGCACAAAGGAAAGACAGTTTTGTGAAGGTTTTGACCATTAGGTTACACATTTCATTTCTTTGATCTGTATGGCTTGTAGGGAATGTGTGAAATGAAACACACCTTATTATGGATTTTAACTGTTGAGTAAGGAAAAGGATTATTTTTCATTTGGGTCAACATACAGAAATATTCCTGCTTTTGCTAACAGCTCAAATGTCTTCTGTAAAAATGTTGCCATCAAAATTTGCTCCCTGTATAAATAGAAAAGGCTTATATGGAAGAATGAATCCAAGTGATTAAATGACAAGGGGACATAATCTTGGTCCCCTTTGCTTCTGAGCTTCTCAAGGGACAGTGGCTATCAAGGATGAACTGATGAATTTTCATCTATGGCAAAATATATTCTTTTTCTGTCGATGTGAATTTTAATGTGAATGTAGACATACAGGGTTTTTTTATCTTTTCTTTTTGTCAATGTCCTATTTAATGTGGGCCATGGGGGGCAATAACAATTTAATTATTAACTAGAAATGTCAAAGGAAGAAAAACACAAAGTGTTGTTAAAACAGAGTCAGCTTTGGACCTTTAAGAATAAAGACAGGTTTTGAATGTTCTACAGTGCTCTCACAAGGCTTTGCAGCCATTTTTTGCTTTTCAGAAATTTCTTGGTACCCTCCTCTTGTCACTTGCTGCAGTTTTTCAGCCCTATTATGAGCTCATGGAGAGGCCAAGGGATGAGTGATTTCCTGAGAAGGTCGTCCATCAGCTCCTTCTTCCCTCTCAGTAATTAAGCTAAGAGCACAGTGGGAGGCTCATCTTCATACTCTGACCTTCCTGCAAGAAGGGAGGTTATAAAATAGCAAAGCAAAGTTTCTTCCCTGGTGTAATCAAACCTTTGAGACCAGGCTCATGGACCTGCAGCTTCTTCCCAGGACAGAGCACGGAGCCCAGCACTGGCAGCAAAGTCATCTTGTGGCAGGCAGATACATCTCAATGATGTTTTTTATTTAGGATTTTGCCATCTCTCCTTAGAAAAGCTCATTAATTTAAGTTGGGCAGGGCAGGTTTCTGGCAGGTGGGATGGAGAAGGTGATGTTAGGAGCTTCAGAGAATGGGGCTAAAGGCAGATTGATAAGTGCATGAGCAGCTAAAGCTGTCTGCAAGGAACAGGAGCTGAGAAAGTAAAAACCATATAGAGAATAACAAATGAGAGCCTTCTCTAAACATCCAACCAATATGTGTGGCAAATACAATTCAAGCAGCACAGCCAGGTTATGAAGTAACACAGTGGTGGCAGGGGAAACAAGTGAAGCAGAAGAAATGCAGAGTAACAGATTCAGAATTTCAAGGTTAGGTATTACTCCATAATTGCACTGTAGATGGGGCTGCTCTGAGAGGGTTTCTCGTTTACCCATCTTCCATAGTGAATTAAATTCTACTTCTTAAACATTTCCACACCTAAGGGCATATTATATGGTCTTTCCTTGAATTGTGTGCACTGAACCAGGCAGTGCATTGTCCTTCAGCATTTCCAAAGTAATCAGAATCCAGTCCTTATGGCAAGAAACTAATGCTGACAAGTTTCCGAGGGAGTGAAAAAACAGATACTGCTGGGGTGGTAACCACATGACTTGGTGAATCCAGGAGGAACTCTTTTTTCCTCCCAGCAGAAACTCTTTTTTCCTCCCAGCAGATGGGCTGATGCATCTCCCTGCCTACTGTTTGTTCTGTGGTGGCTTCCATTCTCTGGGTTCCAACCACAGAGTCGTGTCTGGGTCCCTGACCCTCATCCTCCTCCTGCTGCACTGGTGTCCAGGGGTGTGTCTCGGTGTGTCTACAGGCTGAAACACACTTGTCTCACATTTGACTCTTTTATGCTCTGAAGAGATGGAAATCTGCTGCTAATAATTACTTTTCCTGGTTAAGATTTAGGGATACTAAGCTGTGGAGGATTTTTGCACAAGGTTATTTTTTGTGAGGTTATAACACACTTTAATAGGTTGCAATTGTCTTAACCAGGGGCTGTAAATATTGCAGAGAATTACATACGCTGTAACTTTTGCAGGTTGTTAAACAAAATGATGGGAAGCAGAGGGTGTTGGAGAAAGCTTCCATGTGAGCTGAATATTCCAGGTGCACAGCCTAATGGGAGGACAGCACTGGGATTGGGGGTTGCTTTCCCAGCTGGCCTGCTGGATGACCTTGGGGAAATCCATTCCCAACTTCGTGCCTTGGTTTCCCTGTCTGTGCAGCCACAACCAGTTCCCTTGCCCTGCAGCTGCTGGGCAGGGCTGGAGCACACTCTCCTGCTGCAGCTCCAGTTAGCCCAGAGCTCCCAGCTCCTTGACAGGCTCTCCTGCTGGCGTTTGCTTTGCCCACCAGTTGTTGGTGAGAAAAAGGGATCTGGAGAGCAGATACTTGTTTTTTTAAGACAAATGTTGCTGGATGTGTCCCAGTTTGCAAATTGGCTAGGGAAGAGTCACTGCTTATTTTTAGTTAAGGTCTAGATCTGACACTTGAGTGCCAAAATGCATAGACAAACATCCGTCAGGATTTCAAAACTCACCTTATATTTCAAGATAATCCCTGAAGTTTCTCCATCTGTTTCCAGTTCCCTACCCATTTATTAACTCCAGTTCATGATTTCAGTTTTATTTAAGAAACTGATGGGAATTTGGCAGTGAGGCTCTCGTTTTGAATTGTACTCAATTAAATGTATTCATAACTCAGCACCTAAAATTGATTTTAGAAATCTGGCCCAAATGAGATTTCTGATCCAATAGTTCTGTGTATCCAAGTGTTTTAGTGTTTGGAAACAAACATCTGACAAACCAACCAGTCCTCCAGCATCCTTGCTTCAGTGAAATGTGCATCAGGAAGGTATTTTGCTGTTACAGGATCTTAGACAGACATGAAATGATCATTAATTGCCTGCACTGATTTCAGCTTTTACCCATCACTGTTCTGAAATGAGATGAAAGTGAAAGCAGTTAGAACTCATGTTATGGTACCAGATTGCTTAGCTCTTTATCTATTTTAGAATTCATCAATCTTTATTACTGGGGGAAGGTTTTTATGTCTCATCCTTATTCAAAGTCATTCTTTCCATCAGTCTTTCTGAAAAAAACCCTGTTGGGGTAGGTGGGTCTGCTCCTACTGCAGCTGTGACAGACTTGAACTCTTTTTGACTTCAGCCCAAACAGGGGGATGCAGAGCTGTCCCAAACCCAGACCTGGATGTCTGGGTAAGACCAAGAGCCAGGTGCAGAGGGGCAGCAGAGAACTTTGGCCTGCTCAGGTATGCACAGAGCAACTCCCCAGTTACTTCTGTGCCCTGAGGGACCTTCCTTCTCCCTCTTGCTACAGCTTCTGGTCTTCTGTCAAACTACAGTTCCTTAGATGTTAAAGGGTGTGGAGTAGGAGTTAGAAAAATTGTTTTCTTACATGCAGTTTCCTTCCTGGAACTAAATTCTCTGTCTCCCCCTCAGCAGGGGCTGATTCTTGTTCTAGCAATGAACATCTCCAGACCTTGAGCTCAATTGGGAGGGACTAAGCTGTATGTTGAGGAAACGTGCTGCTTTGATACCCCTTCAACAGGCATAATCTTGTGCACTGTTCTTGCTTCTTCTCATGGTAGCAATTCACTGAGTGTATCCTTTTCACAAATTTCTGCTCCAGAATAAATAAGGCAAGGAGGAAAGACAGTTTCCATCTCTCTCACTCACACTTGCCCCTTGGGGAAGAGTGGGAAGGAAATTAGGGGCAAGAAATTGAGGGGACAGAAGAGAAAACGAAGCACTCCGAGGCTGTAAAAAGGAACAAAAAGAAATTATATAAAAATATATATTTACCATATTTCTTCTGAAATATGTTATTAAATAAATGTCAAGGCAGTAGATAGTACATAGATTCCAGAACTCATTGTCTTCCTTCCCATTATTTGCCAACCCTTTTCTTTGCCTTTCTATTTGGAAAGAAAAAGCCATGTCCTGTATATAAATATCTGAACCATTTTTTGTAACAAGAGTGGACAGATTGATAGAAGGGGCATTCCTTGGAGAATATCTGCCTAGTTTTCCCTTGCAGCTGTTAGCAATATTTGTCACTCAGATGATAAAGCTGTTCACTGGCAGCTGGGCGAGAATCCTTGACACTATTTTAATAAACACTGCATATTTCGCCTGTGTTGAAGTGGAACTGCTTTTATCTGATGGGAGAGGTGTTTGTTCCAGGCACAGGAAGGGCACCTGACACTGGTGCCAATGTGCCACTTAGGGTAATATGGTGATGGACTGCCGAGCTGCTCTGGCTCACTTTGAAGAAGCCAAAGCACTTATTTCTCCCAGGACTGGCTGCTTATTCATATTGATGAAGTATAAATAAAAGACAAGGGTTGTTTGGTTTTGGTTTTTTTTTTAAAGAAAAGAAAAAAGAAGTGGAGAAATTAATAAACTAATTTTTTGTTAGATTTCTCATAGGATTTCAGAAAAGAAAAAAATATGACAAACAAAAAAAACCCTGTGAAAATTGGCAGGGCTTTCTTGCCGAGTGAAATATTAATAAAAAAAGGTGAATAGCATTGAAAGTTATCAAGTTTTCGTCTTTAACCTCTGAAAATGGCATGCCCTTTATTTTTGTGTTATGCTGCTGTGAACCCTAATTAATATATATAAAACCATACTTTTCTGTAGCCTCTGTACAGGAAGCAGGCTGGCTGAATAAAAGAGGAGTTTTCAGTCTGGTACAGACAGAAAAGTGCCTGTTTTCTATTTCAATGGCAACAGAGATTCATGTGGAATTAGAGTGACCAACACAGGGTGATCAAGGAATGCTGCCTAATCCGTGCTATTTCTTTGGCATAAGGGAACAGCTGATACCCTGCTGGCATAAGCAGGGCACAGCCAGCAGTCTGAGCTCTGTGTGACCCCTGGAATCACACTGACCATTCCAGTTGATGGCTCTCCTTGGGATTTAGGGTAGAATGAGATTCTAAATCTTCTGAAGATGTGCAAACAGCCACAATGTTTTCTCTGACGCCTACAGAGCCGAACTTGTTCCAGAGAACACAGAGATCCAGAGTGGAGGAGAGCTGAGGAGGAGCAAGGAGATGATGGGAGGGTGAAGGGGGAAGGGAATAGTTCAGGGACAGGACAGCTTGGGGAAGGAGCCCCTTGGGATAGCAAGGGTAAGAGGGGACTTTTGCTGCAAGTTCAGGGTGTGTGTCCTCAGTGTATAAAAGAGGTGTTTGAATATCAAATATCAGATTTGCTGTGCTGAGTGCCCTCCTCCCTGGAGCAGTGCCCAAGCTTGCCTGCTCACTGCAGCTCCCACATGGGTGCTTTGCTTCTTGTCTCATAAACAGGCATCAGATAAGTGGGCATTTCACTTTGCTGACCCCGTGCTACAGCCTTGCCTTAGAGGGAACTCTCGGTGGTGTGTGAAGCAAGGAAGTGGATGGGAAAAGTGACAGTTCAGAGCAATGATTGATGCAGGGAGTGTAAGGTGGCACCAACAGGAAGCCTGTCTGGCTCCTGAGCAGATAAGGAGAGAGAAAGGCTGGCTGAGATTTGCTGCTGCTTTGTAAACTTTTTTCTTTTTCTCTGAGTTGCAAGATATTCTTCGCTTTTCTTGCTGCTGTTTGCACAACTAATGAATAAAGTAAGGTACTGTGTGTCTTAGATCTACCCCCTTCTGTCCCACCAAGCTGGTCTGTCATGCAGTCACCATGGTTTCAAGTCATCCCAGCTAAAATTCCTTGACAAGCCTCTGATGCTGTGTTTAATCCCAGCTTTGTTTTAACCATCACTGTGTATTCTGCATTTCTGAGACACGACTAGAAATGTGAGGAAAGCCTGTGAGGAAGGCACTTGGGGGCTTTGCAGGTGTTGGCAACTGATAGACATGCCAAGGAACTGTGTGGAGCAGAGCACAGTGTGCTGTGTGTGCCTGGGGAGTGCTCTGGCACCACGGGGGGGTCCCACACTGAGGTGGCTGCAAGGGACCCTCAGGTGTGAGGTGACAGCTCCCCCCGTGCCTGTGTTCATGGGACACTCTGCTGTGACACCCCCTGCCTGAGCCTGGAGCTCAGTGCAGTCTGCTGGAGCAGAATCAGCTGGCACACGTATGGCCTGTCATCCTTCTACAACATCAGACACTGGGGAAAGGAGTGAGCTGGATTTTACCAGGTTTTTTTAGGTTTTTGGATGAAAGGTTGGGGGTTTGTTACTTAAAGTTTCTCCTGATTTATCGCTCTATTCAAAAATTATTTTTTCCCCTACAAAACTGGAGGGTGGGGGACAGGCAGGGACAGGCAGGCTGGTGTAGAGAGAATAATTGACTTGGCCAGAAGCTGGAAAATACAGCTATGGCTTAGTTGTGAAATGAGCAAATCTGTATTTCTGTACTACACAAACTGTGGAGTAAGGAAACCTACCTACTGCACATGATGAATATTTGGATTATGACCAAATAACTATAGAACATATGGATTTCCAGAGCACTGCAGCAAACTCAGAGACTTGGGTAGGGCAGGTACCTTGAGATGAGCCCCCAGGTGTTTGATTATTTTTCTGAAATGAAATGTATTACTAACTCTTGGCATTCAAAATTAGCAACACAAATGTAAGAGGTTTCCAACATGTAGTTCATTGCAGAGATCAAGGATTGCTCCAGAGGCTGAAACTAAATTTTAATGTTCCTTTAGTGCATAACTCCTACCAAGTGCCATCATCCCATGCTGGAGTGTGGGACATCACCCACATTTTAAACACTTTGGGAAGGGGAAAGGGAAAAAGGGCTTTGAACAGGATCTTTTAAAGGCCATGTGATGTGCAAGTAAGTTACTTGAAAGTCAACTGGAAGAGTGATTGCCTGGGTGACTCTGAGAGCTGCCATTAAACAAAAGGATGAGCAGAGAGCAATAAACTCTTTGGATCCAATAACTTCCATGAATCTGTCTCCTTTTAAAGCAGCTATTGATCCTCCCCATCAGACATGGGGGCAATCGCTCATCCTTTGACACTCACACATGTGCAGGCAGCACCGATCCCACTGGGTGTCCAGTCCCCAGAGAAACATCCATTTGGGGAGTGAGACTTTGGGGGATTTTTTAAGCTTTGTTTAGAAAGTTTTTCCCAAATATGATCTTGTTAAACAATTTTTCACCACACAGCAATTTTATAGGCATTTTTACTTCTTAAAAGCTGTGAAATCTGAGGCATAGCTGGGAGGCTAGTTTAAAAGAAAGATTGATTTTTAGGAAGGTTATTGAAGTCCTAAATGCTTAACTGCTTTATTTCCATTCAATTATATCGAAATCACTGGTCTTATCAATTAGCCAAGTCAGAGTTATTTGCTTTTAAGAAAGATTTAAACATTATCTGCTCTATTGTCCTTCACAAAACATCGACATTCTATGCTGATGCATCCTCACATTATGGGAGCAGCAGGCAATTAATTGTTCACCCAAATCATTTAAGCTGAAGGAAAAAGATATCCACCAGAAAAACTCCAGCATGGAGGTTAAGGGTTATGAATGTGGTTTCATTCGAGTGTAATCACTTTGGTTGGGAATATGTTCTTTGATTAAATGCAGGCTGGAGCAGGGTGTGTCTGACAATTACCACAATGCCTTGTTTTATCCAGGACACAGTTATTTAGCCACATAACCATATCCATATGGTTATTACATATGCCCCTATTGCTGTGGTCCTGAGTGCAATAGGCCTCCATTTATTATTATTATTGTTTTAATTGGCCAATTGAAGCCTTTCTGGGGTTGGAATGCTTGTATATACCCTATGAGCATTGCTGGCCTGTTCTGTATTTCCTGCAGTATATTTAATGTGGGGTGTTCTTTCCAAGCGAGGTTGTTTCGGGCAGGAGGAGTCTGAATTTTCATTTTTGTCTTTAAAAGTAGCTGACTTGACTCAGAGCAAAAGTGCTGAGAAGAGTGATCAGAAAAAGAGTGATCAGAAAACATACTGAGAACAGCACCTTGTTCCTGCAAAGAGTTTTGAATTTCAAGAAAAAGTATTTTGAGGCCATTCTGCTTCCCATGGATTGTCAATATGTAGTCAGAGTATATTGAAAGGTCTCTAGCACAGTTATTTGCACTGAAGTCTTGATTCCCTCTAAGTCCAATATAAACCCAAATTTTCAAAATGGGTGTCTTACAAATCTGTAGCTTTGCTCCAAATCACAGGATCCCAGCATGGGTTGGGTTGGAAGGGACCTTAAAGCTCCTCTCCTTCCAATGCCCTACCGTGGGCAGGCACACCTTCCACTAGACAAGCTGTCCTGTGTTTTTCAAGAGATGTCTGAGTTAGAATATTTCTTTTTATTAAGCAATTTCGTAGACCATAAAATAAACATTTACTTTTGGGTTTTGGGATTTTGGGTTTTTTGTTTGTGTGTGAATGAGATTTTGAGTTTCCCTCACATCTAGAATTGCTTTTGAGGCACAGGGCATTTGTAATGTGTTGCACTGTCACACTGAGGCTTCAGAATAGATTACTGATCTTAAAATTCAAGCAGTTGTGAGCATATCTTTATCCCTTATCTGTAAGAAACAAATAAGATAGAGTCAAGAAAACTAATGAATTAACTTTCTTAAGATTAATTCATAATAAATTTTTGATACTAAAGCAGCACAATGTTAAAGCTGGAATCTGCTGACTACACTTGTAACTTTTAATACTTTTGAAACTCTAAGATAACAGAGGAAGTGCATTCCCTAAACCTTATCTGGCATAAATGTACAACTTGGTCATCACACACTGTTTGTGGAGGAGATTCCAAGCCCCAAGAGCAGGACCATTCCTGAGAGAGGGTGGGGGATGATGAATAACTGCTCATTCTGCAGCACTCTCTGATGCTGTGGTTTGTATTTTTGTGTTTCTCTGAACGCCTGTCAAGGAAAGCTCCACATCAATAAATAAACAATCCGTGCTGCCCTGGGGTCACCTGCCTTTGATAAGACCCTCTGCTACAAAGTGCTCTAATTGAACCAAAGGGGGCTGAGAAGATTGGGGCTGCCTCGTGGTGAAGGCTGATCAATCCCCCAGGTGAAATCTCAGCCCCTTTGAACAGAGCCACGTGCAGGACTGAGGTTTGTTTGCTGGGGCAAAAAGGGGGTGTCAGTAACAGTGGACTCCAAGGCAGAAGGATTGGTCTTTGGGCTGTGAAATAATTTTTCCAAGTGAAAAGAAAAGAATTAAAACCACAGGGTAGAATTCTGTGGGAGGCTCTGCTGAGGCAGTTTGCTTTCCTGTGTTCTCTGCAGGACACCTGTACCCTCAGGGGATGCAGCAAACACAAAAACACACCTTTGAAAAGCAGTTCAAGGTGGGGAGACTTTTCATTTTGTATTTTTCCTTCTGGAAATGCCTTTTTTATTGTTATTTAAATAAAATCCATCAGAGTTTTCTCTTGTGGCACTCCAGATAAGGTGTCGGGCCCCTTCTCATAGGGATGTAAAAGGCTGGGCCCTTGGAACGGGCTGTGCTGGAGCTGATCTTCAGATTTGGACTGAGAGGAGCTGCAGAGTAGAAAATAAATGCATTGTGAGATAAGCCCAGCCTACAGCTCCCCAGGGACAGCTAAGAGCCAGGCTTTGGGGCAGGACAGCAGGCAAACCCACTGCAGTCAGAGCAGCAGAGAGGACCAGAGGTGTGCAATTCCTGATGGAGTAAAACTGTTCTGCTGCTTAATCCCATTTCGCAGGATGAAAGGTCATTATTTTAAGTAATTTAAATTTACATTTGACTATAAAGGTCTTCAAAAGGAGCTGTAGCAACAGAGCTGGATAAGGTGCTCTATATCAGTGCTGGAAACCTAGAGACATGCAGGAAAGGGGGAAACATTCCTTTCTGTGCTTACCTAAAAGGGCCTCGAACCCATCACTGTCTGACTTCCTTGTTAGAAGCTGTTCTACTCTTGGAGCCTTCTGGCTGTGTAATTCAAAATTGATCGAAGCACAAACAGTGGACAGGAAAGGCCATCAATCTCACCCTCTGAAGGAGAAGGTGACCATATTTTTAGCAAAGATGACCAAGGAAATGCAGAGTGTGCCCAGAACTCCTGCCCCCACCCCCAGTGCAGAAGGCAGGGTGGGAAATGTGCCATTTGGCTCAGGTGGGACACAAATGTGACACGACCTGCTGTGTCCCTGTCCCCGTGCTCAGAGCTGTGGGCAAGCAGTGGAATAGGTACATTTTTACATCCTCAAGCAAATACAGCTCTGAAGATCTTCCAGCCCACCAGGACAAGGACCTGTGCCCCTGGCCCAAACAAGGTCATTGGGTTGCTCTAGTGCAGTGGGAGATATCCCTAGCTGGAGGAGCAGTTTATTCTGGATGAGGGCACAGCAGAGAGTGACATTTATAATAGGCCTTCATTTGGGACATTCCAGACAACCTTGGTATTAACTTTTTCACATTACATCTATTTTTATATTATACCTAGGATTCAAGGGTATGCACTGAGGTGCAACTTCAAATGTGGCATGTAACATGACCACCTAGGTGCTTCTATTCTAATAACAAAACTGAAGTTTTAAAGGAGTTTTTATTTATTTATGTGTCTAAAACTGTGAGGAAAACTTTGTGCTCTAGTTTCATCCCAGAGCAGCAGGAGCTGAGCAAGATAGATGTGTTCTCTTGAGAGCAAACAAATCAGTAGCAACTATAAATAGAAAATAAGGATGTAGTGGCCAAGACAAATAAAACTCACCTCATCACTGAGACTTTAACTTGCAGGACCAGCCCTTTGTTGCAGTCTCTTGGGAGGAATAGAATCTTTACTGAAAAAAAAAAATTTATTGGGGTTTTCAGCAATGTTTAACCCTTTGATTTAACATTTCAACTTCTAACTTTATGAGAGATCAGCAGAGTGATTTCCCTGTGAGTTACAATAGTGTGGGCTCTGCTCACAGACTGAGACATGAAGACTCTTTATACATTAGTTATGTATTAAATGGATCATTAATGCATTTAATACATTAATATATTAAAGTGTATTAACCAGGATAACGATAACTTGCAGCAGTTCTTCATTTGACTTATTACTTAAAACTCTGGGTGACCCCACTTATTTTGATCAGGTGTCATCCATGCAGATATGGGGAAGGAAATCCATTTTGAAGACAGAAATAGCCTTTACTTAAATATACATTGTGTGTCTACTGTCTGATACTGTGGTTTAAGTACTGCTCTTGTGTTGCATCACATTTTTACTGCCATTCTCTGAAAGCTGCCCAGGTGAACAGCAAGCTGACATTTCCCAGCTCTGGTAATCGTAGAACTGTGAGTTTCTGCACCAGGTTTTGGACAAATGTTTTATTCAGCAGTGTTTTCATTTCCTCCAGTAAAGACTGGCCTACTTCATGAGAAATAAAATATTTTCTGGGCTAGTGTTTCAAAACAGAGAATGCACTTAGGCAAAGATTTGCTGTGCCCTGCTAAAATCTTTCACCTGGTTAGAGAGGTTTAACCTTCATATCCCTGGACAGTGAGGAGATGCCCTGTGATGTTTTATGCTGTGTGCTCTCTGACTCCCTGGTTAACACTGTTAAACTTCCAACAAAAATGTGTAAATATTAATGAAAGCCTGTGGTACGGTCCTTTTGGGCTGTCTTCCAACTCCTCTATTTGGCTGGCATAGAAAAATTATCTGTCTGGCCTTTTGGATGAATCAATATTTAAGTATCTTACGTAAACTGGAACATTTTCAGCAGGCAAATAAACACTCCTTTCCAAAGCAAAGACCTGTCAGAGAGTGCATTTAACTACAAGTGGGAATAGACCTGTTATTGTGTGCTGGCCCTGAGCTTCAGCTTCCAAGCCACCAGAAAAGCTGAAGGCTCATGAAATCTTAGTTATTGGCATAAATATCATGATATAATTTGGAGGTTTGTTAGATTTATTTATTTTTTAACTGGAATTTTTCTCAAGGTTAATTATGTTTTAATTATGGGTAGTTCTGGGATATGGAAAGGAGGCAAACTCCATCCCTTAGTGGCTGCCTTGAAATGTCTCCTTCCCTGATAAGAGTTTTGAGTGTTCACCTCTGGAATGCTCCTTTCTATGGGTGTGAGACATTGATTACCAAGTGTCACAGTGTTGTCTTTTCCCCAGCTGGGATAATCAGGTTTTCTTTGGAGAATATCTACAGAGTAAATGATCTTGTTCCTGAAGTCTTCTGAAAATGCTGCACTTCTTCCAGTGAGGGCCATGTGAGTGGTTTGAATGACATCCTAAAATAGTAATATTGTAAGTATTTTTAAGACAAATAAGCTTCCTAGGTGCTTGCCACTTCTTAGTCCTGTCTTGTTTTGTTCTTTAAGCGTGGCAAGTGAACTAATTGGTCACAGAGTGGAGAACAGTCCTGCAGCTGTATCAGGTTTGTTCATGCTGTTCCATCCCCTGTGAGCTGTGGGCCCAGTGCCAGAATCTTGGAGTCACACGTGGAATTGGAAAATATAGATAAGTGTGCAGTGTTTCCACTGATAACTGGGCTGGAATAAGCAAACATCCTCTGAGCAGCAAACTAAGGAGGCTGGGTCTCCTGCAGGTCTGTGCCCTGTGAAAGCTTTCCCAGACACATGAATAATAAATGTGCTCATAGCACAGCCTCTCCCTTAGTATTGTGTTAGGGCAGTTAGAGAAGCTCTCTTCTTTTATCTCTCATGTTGGGATGTAGATGTATTTGAGACCCCCTACCCTTCTACCATCAGTAGATTTAAAATCAGTCAGTATATTCAGAACTCGGTGGTGAAGGGGGCTGTGCTCAAACCCCAGCACAAAGAGAATGTATAAACACTGTATCCTTAGGAAACTATACTAAAAACTCAGCGTAGCTATGAAAAATTATTATTTCTTTTATACTCATGGGATCTGTTTCTTCTCTTAATCCAATTGCATAAAGTAAATGGCTGGTTTATCTGCTGCAATGTAACCTGTTGTCACCTCAGGAAGAACTGGATTAATTAGGAAAATTGGCTCCATATGTTCTACACAAGAACACATGTGTTAGAAATTACAGGCAGCTGAATATGGTCATGTAGAAATTAGGGCTTCTCTCCCAAAAAAGGTGTTGGGCTCAATAGCCCAGCTGAAGTCAATCTACACCAATCAGGCTGGATAGAGAGCTTCAGCTGGAACTCAGGGGGGAAAAGCCCTTTGGGAGAATTGGCAGGTCCCTCAGGAGGACTGCAAGGATGTCCTGAAGTTAGGAAGGATGAAAATGAGAAAGGACAAAGTCCAACTAAAACTTACTGCTCTTTACAAGTCCCTGAAAGGAGGTTGGAGCCAGGTGGGAGTCGGTCTCTTCTGCCAGGTAACAAGGGACAAAACTGGGGGAAATGTCCTTGAGTTGTGCCAGGGGAGGTTTAGATTGTCTGTTAGAGAAAATGTCTTCCCTGAGAGGGTTGTCAAACATTGGAACAAGTGGTGGAGTCCCTGCCCCTGCAGGGACTTAAAAGACGTATAGATGTGGCACCTGAGGACATGGTTTAGGGGTGGGCTTGGCAGTGCTGAGTTAATGGTTGGACTCTGATTTTAGAGAGCTTTGATTCCCTGATTCTGTTCCATGTTGGAGAATGGGAGATTTGGCTACAAGTGGTCTCTGGAGCTAGATTGTGGAATGTTAAACTTTGATAGCTGGATTGAAGAGGTGCAACAAACTGTCTGAATAAAACAGAGGTTCTCAAGTCCCTGCTAGTGTTTCCCCTGAAATGATGACCCTTTCCCACAAGTTTCTCTTCCTCTTTTGTTGGTTTATGGCAAGGAAATCCTTGCTCAGCTCAAGAACCTTTGTAAGCCACACCTCAGCTCCCTTCTCAGGATCCTGAGGAATAACCTCCAGGAGCAACCTCTCTCTGCAAATCCCACCTGACCCTCTCTCTGAGCTATGGACTGTGGATATCTGTGGTTCTAAGGAGTTATGATTAGAGCAATAAACCTGTGCCAAAATACCTTTCTATATGCAGCTGCCAATGCATATTGTTTCACTCTTTGTATCAACTGCATCATGTTTTGTATTTGTAGCACTCTTGCTTTGGTACCCTAATTGCATTGCATGAGTCTTCACTCTATGGTGTTATTAATGGCTATCATATTGGCAAGTTAATTTGGATACAGTTATTTCCTCCTTCTAATACAAACAAGGTTTGATTAATGAGAAACATTAGGAATATATAATGTGCCCATTATTACAGTTGTGTATTTGCCAGCGGGTATCGATGGCTGGAAGAGGCATTGGGGTTTTTGCTGGTGCATCCATTTGTTTCACTTGTATCCAGCACTTTAAATAACAGAAAATTGCTCAAGTGGGGAAGCAGTAGTTAAAAAAGAAGTTTTTAGAGCTGGTGATTAAGTCAAGTGCATCTGTTGCACTCCAAGGTATGGGAAGGATGGATACTGTGCAAAAGCCCAGTGATTTCCATGGTGTTTTGGAAGTTGAATGCTGTTCCTGTTCTGACTTTGCAGCAGTGTCAGTGATGGAATATTGTCGTGCTGGTGCTAACACTCACTGCTGCCTCCTGGGTCGAAAGGCTAGCAATGACAACATTAATATCAGGGCACAACTGGTTGTCCTGCCTGCTTATGGAGAGCCTGAATTATGAGAAATGAATGGATTGTGAACATCAGAGAGTACCTGGAGGTGAAGCTGTAATCTTTCCAGTTCTGCCCAGCTTTCTGCCACAGTTCAATCACACAGCACTGTTTTCATGCTTGGTCTCTGCCCAACCTCCTCCCCACCCCCAGATATCTGGGTTTGATTTGTAGGAGAAGGTGAAATATGCAGAGATCCTCTTGTGGAAATTCTTTAATCAATTTTTTATTTCTTTTTTCAAGAGGAACATTGCAAACTTTGAATCTTGGCATAAAAATTGTTCTTACGGTTTGAGGGATGATAAAGTAAGAATAGACACTTGTGACATCCCTTTCCAGTGGCCCTGCTTGGACCCTCCATTAATTTTAGAAGAGCCTAATGAGGACTCGACCCTTTATGGCATCATTGCATACCCTCTCTCAGCAAGAACTGAAACTGTGTGTAAACACCAGGCAAAACAAAAAATAGTGAATGTGGAAAGTGGCAGGGATTCAAGGAATCCCTGCACATTTCCCATACACAACAGAGCTGTAGAGGTTGGGTAAAACAGTGATTTCTGTCCCTTGCTGCTGTGAATATAAGGATATTCCAATAGCTACCTATAAACAGCCAAACTGAGTGAAAACATGAGGATCAGAGGTAACACTTCCCAGAGTCTGGATGGTCCCTCCAGTGTTTTCTCCACAGTGCTAAGGCAGGAGTGGAATGGAATGTGCAGAGAAGGGTAATTATATATCTATATATAAAAGTTCTAGGCAGTGTGTGAATTCATGATGCATTAAGAAGAACTAGAGAGAAATGCAGTTTCCTTGGTGTCTTCTGCTTTTTTTGGCCAGTTTCCAAAAAAAAAAAAAAATAAATAAATCTGTCTGTGTTAATAAACCAATGGCTGTGGTTTATAGGTGCTTTGTCCAGCTTGAACAGGCAGATTGATTGTACTGATGAGTTTGGCCCTTCCTGGTATAGAAAAAATAATGCCCTAGAGGGTGTTTTCAGCCTATGCCAGGTTCAAGCAGCTGGGACAATGTGTTCCTTAGCAGTAAGGAGGCAAGTTTTGCCATCACTTCCCAAGTGTTCCCATTCCTGCCCAGTGCAATGTTGTCTTCCAATGTCTTCATACCCAGTCCTTGTATGTTAGATGGTACCACCTGCTTGGAAGGAAAGAAATGGAATCCAGGTTGTAACATACAGCTTTGAGAAGTACAATTCATCATGAATAAAGAAGATGGGGGCTTTGTTCCAAAAGTTCCAACACATGGTGAATCCATTGGATCACTGATGTTAATCAGGAATGAGTCTGTCAGGTTTGGCTAATCTATGTAGGTACTGGTATTATGAACATCACTCTGCTGGCTCAGTGCTTACATATCTTATGTATATTGGGGAAGAAACATCTCTAATTTAGTTAGTTCAATTTATGGCATGAATGTGTTTAGGATTTGTTATACAATGGATGCTTTCTTAAAAGAGACTTAATTATTCATTTCTACATTTGGGTAAGAGCAACGTAGCCTCACCAGAAATACATTCCAGTTAAGCTTATAAGTATTAATTTCTTCCACTGAGCTGTATAAAAGTCTGATGAAAGAAAAATGTGATGCAGACACAGTAAATTACTCTGCTCCCACCTCACACTGGGATTGAGTTTAGAGATGATTAATGTGCTATAGATTTCTATAGCAGGTCAGAAGATGCAAAGAAAATGATCCACTCGTTCTCACCAGGACACAACAGCTTCAGTGTTTAATATGTTCATCCATGCTTTGTCTGTCTCAAGGATATGAATTTAGAAGCCAAAGGGCATTTCTCTTTTTTCTGGGTAAAAGAAGAAGAGGATGACAATTAAATTACATAATGGCAAGGCTAAACCCCTGCAATTTGTATTTGATCTAAAAACAACTATTGTCAGAGAAAAATGGATCAAATTCTACTTTTGGTGATGTCATTACTACCCTGCAGTGTTAAGCAGGCAGTGTTAGTGGGACTGAAGGACCTCTGTGAGTGTTTGTTCTGTCAGCTGTACAGAACACAGTGTTACCAAGCAAGAGAAAATGCTGGTGGTGATAGGGATGGAGGGACTGCTTTCTCTGGGCTTTAATTCACCATCTCTCTCTCCTGCTGTCTTGTGTGTGTTGAAGCAACATTTTCCAGAAAAAGTTTCTTAGATAGCTTAGGTTTTGAAGCAGAACTATATTTTCACTTCCAGATTCACTAGAAAGACCTCCTTTCAGGATGTCATGTGCTGGGAGAACTGGAAGTGTTCTTGCACCTGTGTGGTGGCTGTGCTTCTACAACAAACTGAGCCCTCTGCTCCTCTTGGGGCTTTGCTTTTCTCCACTAAGTGGTTGTCTCTAGGGGAAGCTGAGGTTCTACGTGTGGGAATATCCCCCACACAAAGAGCATACCCCCTACCTTATTCTGGGATATTCTTTGTGCTCCCAGAACCTCCAGGGTAGGTTATTCTGGTAAGAACAGCTGCATGGGTTTTCCTGAGGAATTAGTTGTGTTTTATGCAGATGGGAGCTCAATTCACTTGCCAGACAGCTGCAACTGCGATGAGCTTTTTTAAGTATTAAAAGAAACAAATAACTGGTCTTTTCTGAAAGTACCAAGGTTTTGTCTCTCAAGCCAAGATATGTTTCATTCTCCAGGTGGTTGTTACTTGTGCAGGTTTGCTGGAATGGTGTAAATTCTGTCAGTCCCTGCCCCTGGAACAGGATCCAGCCTCTGTTAGAGATCCCACTGCCCATGCCCAACTCCAATCTGGGCTGAGCCAAAGTCTGAAAGGGCAATAAAGCTGTGTGTGAAGCATAACAGAACTCACATACAAGGGAGACTGAAGTGGCTCAGCTGGAAAACCATTTCAAAGAGAATGCTGAATCCTTCTGGAGAAACCCTTTGCTCACACACTGGAGCCCAGGCAGTGGCCAGAGCAGAGCAGTGAATCTGCAGAGGTTCTATGTTGTGTTCCAGGCTCAGAGAGCTGTGCCAAAATACACTGGCTGTGTGCCAGTGCAACCAGCTCATACTGAGCACAGGGCAGTGCCAGAGCTCAATGGCAGGACTGGAGGGGAGAACTCTTAGTTCCTCTCAAATGTTTTCTACAAAAGAAAGACATTTTCCTTGACCAATACATGCTAAAGGTAAATTCCAATTTTATCGAGAGGCCCTTTTGGGGTTTTTATTTTCAAATAACATCATCCACACAAACCCAGGTTTTTATATATTCTATTTTACACTTGTAGTTTTATTCAATTAATGTTTCAAATAGCAAAGTTAAGCACAGTCTAACTATTCTGAAGGGGGATGTAATCTGATAGTCCATCCTTTCTTTCTTTTCTGCCTTTATACTAAAGGAAAAGATGTGTCTTCCTGGTGAACTCAGACACCTCAGAGTCAGCCCACAGGAACAGCCTCAATTCACATGCTTGAAAGTTTGGTCCCCTCTCCTCATGTGGCTGTCAGCATTTCAGCAACCCTGTTCTGCAGGAATATTTAGCTGCTTCTTGAGCACCACAGTGCAATATATTCACTGTTCTGTCCTGGTTTATTTATTTTAAACAAATTCCCTTTCCATGCTTATGATAGGTTAGTCGTCATCAGAAATTATCTCTGATGTTTGCTGATCAAGAGTGGATGCTCCAGAGGAAAGAGAACCTGATGCTGTCACATTATTTTTGTTGGGAAATGTATGTCTTGGGTGTTATCAGATGTGATACTCAGGGTTGTGTTAGGATCCAGTCATTCACTTTGCCAGAGCAGATGATAAAGCCAAATGAATACTCTTAAAAAATAGAAAGAAATAGCCTTTTCCTTTCCCTTTTTTCTGCTCCTCTGAGGTTGCAGCCAGCGAGCAATTGAAATGAGCTGAGTTTATGGATGGCTGCAGATGCTGTCTCCATTCCCAGCCTGGATAGATCCCTCAGCCACTGTGCAGCATTTCCTGCAGCAGCAGGAGGGGAACAGCTCCTCAGCCCCATCCCACTGAGGGCTCTGACAGGATGCAGGGGCTGCACTCTGTGTTTGGGGCAAAGGCACTGCAATGGGAAGGCTCTTTGGAACCTGAGCAGGGAGTAACCACCCCCAGCAAACACATTTATTAAAGCCCTTGGAGGGTTTGTAATGAATGTAAATGTACTTTCCTACTTTCTGGCTGTTCTCGTGTACTTTAAAGGCAAAAATTGTTTATGGCAAAAATTAAGTACCCGTTTAAAAATTTGCAGACTCTACCTTATGTAATCAGCTTTTCCTTACATCACAGCAACTGAATAAACAAGAATATAGTTTTTCATCTCCAGGTGCCTTTCAAGCCCAGAATCAATCACCATGCCTCTCCACTGGGGTGGGCACACAGCTCCACTTGCTAAATAGAATATTGCAGTTAAGAAGCAATGGTAGGGGCATGCTTAGCATGACTGTAGGTTGTCACTCTTCAAATGGAAGCAAATGGATTTAGGCAGAACAGGGTATTTTGTGTATTTATCTGCCCCTGGCACAGGAGAGGTCCCCAGACCACCCCCCAAAATCAAACTGAAATCACCTGATGTTGACTGATGGCTGAGATAAATAATGCTGATATAGAAGGCAGCCAGTGTAGTGTGATTCCTGCTTTGGAAGCACATTTGTGTTGGGTGTACATCCAGCCCTGTTCTAGCCCTCTTCCATCTCAGGTTTTTTTATCTATGCATCCCAGAAAAGCCAAGCATAGTTTATGACAGCCAGGTGAATATTTATGATGTGAATAAACCCAATATTTTAGCTATCAATCTTCTGAGCTGGAGAGATACCTGTCGTAGCTCAGAGCACTGCACTCCAAAGACCCAGGCAAGTTCTGGCATTACAAGAGATATATTGATGGAGGAAAAAAAGGGTCATCTCTGGGCTCCAAAAAGCATTTGGGGATTTTATGGTTTATCAGCATTTTGATATCTTAGCTGCTAAAACTTGGACAGGTCACTTTTGGGGACTGTTTCCCAAATGCAAACCTGGCAAAGTGGGAGGTATTTTTAAATACTTGCAGAGAGAGCTGGGAAAGTGACTGTTGGAAGCAGGAAAACTGTTCATCTGGGCAAGAGGAGAGTGGTGTGGCCAGCCATGTGTGGAGAGCAGTACAGAAATCATTCAGAGTAGGAGCAGAGAGAGCACAGGGCACGGGGATGAGTTACAGAATCAACAAAGGCCAGCTGCTGCCTTTAGGGGAAATGACCAGTTGGAACTTTGGCAGAGCTGCCGTTGGAGTTTACCGTGCCATCCATGGCAAATGAGTTTCGAGATCACAGCCTGTAAACCTGCAGCCAAACATTTTGGCTAAGGGATCAGAGACCCTTGTCCTTCCTTGGTGCTCCCACTTCCCTTGCCCCGGGGCCAGCATTGCCCAGCACACCTGGAGACCTGCCCGGGGTGGGGTGTTCATCTGAACTGCTCCCTGCAATGCAATAAAGGTGGTTTGCAGCCTTCACCTTTTCAAAGAAGGGAAACCTGACTGTTTAAATAGGAAGTAATCATGGATTAAAAGCACCTGGATGGTTATTTCCTAGTGAACTGGAAATTTAATCCATTAAATGAAAGAAAATATATAGAGAGAGTTATTGCCTGCCTAGAAATAGATTCAGACATAACCAGCATGGAAATGCTGGAGTTGCCACAAACTGAGAAGGTTATTATGTCCTGAGCTTGCTGGCAGTAAATTGTTTGAGGTGTGTTCAGGGGATGTGTTGTAGCAAATGTGTGGCTTTCTAGAGATAAATTCTTTGGCTCAGTTTTCACAGAACCACTGGATGATCAAAACTTCAAACAAATAAACCACAGTCTGGTTTGAATTTCTCTAGAAACCAGTGTCTGATTGTGAAATGTAAAGTAGGAGGCAATGCATTGCCCAGGTGATGAGTACTATAGGTGCAAATAATCAGTGTTCATCAGATTGTCAAAAAGTACTTGAAGAATTTGGAAGTGCAGGAAGGTGAAGAAAGGCAAGATTGTGTGAGCACTCCCTAAATAATACATTCTCAGGAAATTTCTTCAGATTCTTCTTTTATTATAAAGACAGATAAGTAATAGACATGTAGCATTCTTTGGTTTTTTCCCTACAGCATCAGCAGATTCTGAGTCAGTGTTTTTGCCACTGCTGTTGCTGGTGACAGAGAGAAATCTGTTGTGCTTTAGCTTAGGAAGAAGCACTGTAAATTCGCAGCAGTGGTTTTCTGTTATTTATATAGAAAGACATTAGGAGTTAATTCTTTAGTCCATATTCTGCTCTCTTTTCTGTCACTTTTACATCTGCACAATCTGCTAATTTCAGTTCACGTTCTCCTGATTTATATAATCTGTCCCAGGGAGTGCAAAGTAAACAGAGAGAAATAGGTAATTAAAGATATCAAGGACATGTAGGAGAGAGAAACTCCAGTGAGAATCCATCAAATGTGTCGGGACAGACGGTGAAAAATCATGGGATCTCCATGACAGCCAGAAGTGAAATAGAAAGCACAATAGGAGTTGTTTTTCCAAAACATATTGAAGAATTGCCAGAGTGAAAGATAGTGAGAGAGAATACACTGGAGATGCCAATTGCAGAAAGCCAAACAGCCAGGCTGAATTCCTAATAAGGGGAAAGAAAAGAGCTGGGTGCATATCCTGGTTATCAAGTTACAGACATTGGGATGAAAATGGGAAAGAGACAGAAGAGAGTTAACTGGAAACTCTTTTCCCAAAAAATGAAAGGTGGGTGGCTCAAAGCCAGCATGAAGTGGAGAGAAATTTAACAGATCAGTGAGAGCAAAGGGGGTTTTAGCCTGATTGAATGCAAAACTAAGAAAGCCAAGGTGAAGAAACACAGGTAATGAGAGATCTTGGAGGGACTTGCATACTAAAGCTGAAGCAATAGGCACAGAGCAAAACCCACCGCTAACAATCCTCTGTAAACATGCCTTCTGTTGCTGGAGTTGTAGAGAAATGTTGACAGTGTTTGTAAAGCACAGAACCTCTGGACCTCCCTGAAAGAAATCAAAGGTACACAGGTAATTGTGCGGTTCTCTTTAATGTCAATACAAGCCTTGAGGAGCAAGGCTGTGAAACTGAAGGGGTACTCACAAGATGCTGAAGGTCTTAAAAATCCAGAATTATAAAGATTTTTGGTCAAAGACTTTTGCTTCTCTGCCTTATTTTGAAATGTTGCTGATTTTTTGAGGCAGGGATGTGGGATTGAGCACGCAGAACTAGATCCACTGAGCTGTAAACCAGTCAGTGGGGCAGTTGTGAAAGGCAAAAAGGCTGCAGCTGAAAGTGTAATTGCACAGATATGGTAGCCAGGAAACAATCCACAGGGTCACACCTCACAGGGACAATGAATCACAGAGAATACTGAATATGGTTATTGGAGGTGTCTCAGTACACTGACTTCATGTGGGTTTTTACAAACTAAAGACTCCATTTTTGCAGCCTATTTATAGATACAGAGAAGAGAGGATTCCACTGAGGGTAACAGCCAAAATAAAGCAGAGCTGTATCCTGCAGGAATGCTGCTCTGGGGTGTGTGTTTGTTCATCCATCTGAGCACATGTGAGACTCATTGTGGCCATTCTCTTCAAGCTCTTCCTGGCTCTTGCCAAGATTAATGACACTTGATTTTTGAAAGGATAGTTACAGATGTAGAATGGTGCCTTCCAGCAAATTTCAGGATCTCCCAGCCTGTCTCAGAGGTGAACTATAGATGTAATCTCAGAGGAGGGTCTGCTGTAAGGAAAAGAATGATTAAAAAGTCCAGAATATGGTGTGCTGGCAGATGGTTCTTTTGCTTTTGCTTTGTACTTCACCTTCTGGATTCATCCCACGCTGGGTCAGACCTTCCCACTTTCCCTTCAGTAATGACATCACTCACCCCACAACAGTTCAGCTCACATGATCTAGACCCCTTAATCATCCTGTATTTAATCAGGATCTATTTTGGTCCTTGAAGGTCTTAGAAGTAACGTACAATGAGCACGGGGCATTTCTTCACTAGCATTTCAGTTTGCACTCGAGTCTCCCTTGGAAGGAAACACCCAATTCCCAGCAACTGCTCTGTTCACATTGAAGAGCCTGTGAAATGGGCTCTCTGTTGATGAAGGAGAAAGCAGATGTGTTTGCAGATGTGTTTGCAGATGTGTTTGCAGATGTGTTTGCAGATGTGTTTGCAGATGTGTTTGCAGATGTGTTTACCTGCTAACTCAGAGCTCAGCGCAGGGGACCAGACTGGAGCTACTCAGAAACCCTGAAGGGCAGGGCTGGACTCTCAGCATCAATGACTGCAGCCTGCCAAGCCCCTCCCCAGACCCCTCTGCTGGGCAGAGCCTTGTTGTGTCTCTTTTCCTCCAAACTATCCCCCAGATTGTTTCCTTCTTTCCTTCCTGCAAACCTGCAAACTGCAACTGGTGAAGTGTCTGGTCCTTCTTCTGTCACAAAAGTGCTTCTCAGCCATCAGATATTAAGAAATGATACATGAAAGCACAATTTGCATTTTATTAACTGATTGCAGGATTCCAACATGAAAACAAATGCCTGCTGTTTCCTTTTAAGCATCCATTGTGAGGCTGTGGCAGCCTTAGTGTCTCAGTGTGGTTAACCATAACGTTCTGAGGACCAAACAAACTGGGACGTTTACAAGAGTGTCACATGGAACAGACATTTCCAATCCTCCACCTGATATTAAAAATCTCTGGGATGTTTTTCATTCAGCTGGATTTTCTTGATTTCAGGTTGCGGTTTCCCTCACAAACATTTCTCAAAATCCTTGTGTGAAAATGAGTTCACCTCTGTTGAAATATTCCTCCAGCTTGTATTATGTTTGACTGAGCTGACAAATGGCTTGACAGCATTCTTGGAATCTGCCAAAATACAGTGTCAGGAATGACAATGCCATGCAAAGTAATAATCTAAATGAATGCTGCTGCAGCTGAGCAGTCACATTCCTGACTTTCTGTAATTCAGGTGGAACAAGGCAAGACCTCAGCTGTTTGTTTCTTGGCTGTCATAGTGGTTTGTTTTGTGTTTCCCTGTTAACACATGATTAGAATTCATGTTTCCTGTTATCCTATAACAAATTTATCACATTTCAGATTGTTCCTTAAATAAGAGTGTGAGCCATGGGAATGACCTTAATGTTTACTCCCTGTAATCTTAACAGATGTGTGAAAGTGATGGTAAATGTGTGGCTGTGTCTGTGTTGGAGGGGGAGTTCAATTAGAGGATGTTTTTGGAGATCCTCAGCACATTTCTTTAATTCTGTATTCTGTAGCTGCTGTCTAAGGCACACCTTTCCTCTGATTTTATATCTCTAAGGTTTGGGGATTAGTTACACTGCAAGTCTGAACTATTTTCCCAGTTGTTGGAATTAAATTGCTGGTTGTACTAGACCTCAGGTGTAAAATTACAGCTGATCAAAATGCAAATGTTCTCTTTTTCCTAAGGAATTCTCTATGACCTTCTGTACTCTTCAGTTGTCTGTCAATACTGGCTTTTTCAGGTTCTGTTCTTTGTTAAAACGCTGTTTTGATTTTCTTTAGACCCATTTCATGATTTAATCCCTTTAACAGTGAACAACTATAATGTCTGGAGATCAGGAGCAGAATTCTATTTACAGCAGAGCAGTTCAAAAATGCCTGTTTGAGATCTGCACACTCTGTGTTCTCCTGTGCCACGGGCACTTGGGTAGACTGGAAAATAAAGTTTTGCTCCATCTTTCTTTCTCCTGTCATTGTTCAGTCCATGGTGTGCCAAGCTAAATTCTGACCTTTCATCACTGATGCAGAGGCACATGTTCTGGCAACTTCAAGAGGGCATTATATCTCCCTCCAGGAGGTTCTTTGAGATGTCTGTCCTTGATCCCAGTACCTGCTACTGTAAGAAATGAAAGGTCACTTAGCTTTCTCAATTTCATCAGAACTTAGCTTGAGTGCTGCTTTATCATCCTCATCCCAGCTGTAGAAGCTCAATATAATATATATTTCCTATTTTTAATGTATCCTTTTCTAAGCAGCTCTGAATGTGTGTCAGTAATGACACCGAGTGTTGTTTCTGGAGTGTGTACTGGGTGAAATTCCCTATGTAAACAAGGAGGGATTTTAAATGATGGAGCATAAATAAAATGCTCAAAGTTTCTGAACTCCTGGAACATCAGTGTGTGTTTCTGCTCTGACATGATTCTGAAACAAATAGTCCCAGTCCAGCTGACAGAGTTTGTTGGGGGATTCACTGGTAGTTGATATGGGGTGTTTGCATATGGAAATTTTCCTTCTGTGGCACAGCCTTGGCATTTAAACCCCACCAGAGCCATTACTGCAGTTTAGTTATCTCATGCCTCAGCTGGAGTATTTTGTTTCTTTGGCCTTTTTATCTTACTTTTTTATTGATTATCTGAGCTAAAGCCCTTGAAATACCATTCTAACAGAAAACTGTTTCCCTATAAAATACTATGGCTTCAGCCAGATGGCAGGACAATTAGTTTCTTAATATTCAGAAGAACCTTACTTAATCAGTGTAATTAATGAGGAATTGTCAGTACAAAAAAAAAGTTATATTCATGCATCTCCAGTGATTTTTTAGGAAATGGGTAGAGATAACACAAGTCTGTTGGTAACAAAACAGAGTCATGAAGGACTTCACTGGTGGCTGCTCCATCCCTGGGAGTGCTCAAGGCCAGGTTGGATGGGACCCTGAGCAACCTGGTCAACTTGGGGGTATCATGGGCTGGAAGAAGATGACCTTTAAGGTCCCTTTCAACCCAAACCATTCTTGCCTGTGTGATAATTGACCCAACCAAAACATTATCACACGATAGCTTTTCTAATCAAGGTGTTTAAAACAACTTACTGGATGTTCAAGTTGTTGGTGCTGAACAAAGTGAGGGGCCTTTCCCTGAGGGAGATGCACATCCTCCACTGGTTGGTTCCCATTGAACTTGCCATTGATTTTTGATATTGTGGTCTTTTTTTTTAGAAAGGATAAAATGTCAGAGACAATTAAGAAAATGAGATTTTAAACTGGAATGGAAGCTGCACATTTGCAATGGCTCACAGGTGTTCTGGTGTGAGATGTGTCCAGGCGTGTTCCACACTCAGCCCTGGTTCTGTCCTGCCCTGGTTGACCATGAACTGCTTCTCCCTGAAGCAGTTCTAAGAAATTTCAAATACTGGCTAAAACTGGCTGAAGGGCTGCAAAGTTGTCCTTCTCAACAGCAGCCTGGCTGGTTTGATTTTCCTTTTGCAAAGGTTTTCCTCAGCACTACCTGGAGCTGGGTTTTCCTTGAAGCTCCCAATGAAATACAAATGCCTGTGTGTTCCCAGGGATAGGGCATTGCTCATAACCCAATGCAGTTCATACAGACTCTTTCCAGTCATTACTTATGCATCTAAATAACTATTTGAAAGACTTAGGACATAGTAACTAGTTTAACTGTCTCTACAGATCTCAGAAAACTGTGTCATTAAGTATCAAAGTCAGATAAATTGATTTTATACAACTGCTGTTTGTTCCCTTGTACATTTGGACCACTGGGACTTGTATATCTAAGTGGAACATCAATATGATTTTATTAATAACTTTTATTTTATAACTTTGATTTAGGAGAATTTTCACTTTATCTCATAATGAGATTATTCCCATAATGGTGAATTAAAAGAAAAAAAACAACAAACAACACATGACTCAGAACAAACTTCTGAAGACTTCTGGTGAAACAAACCAAGAAATAACTATGTATTTAATCATTATGCAAATTGTTTTTCACTGCAAAACAGTTCTGCTAAGTGAAAGCAGTGGGAGCATTACATTTTCTTAATAGGGATGTTGTTCTCCAGATACAACCCCAAATGCTCAGCTGCAGAGAGCCAGTGATTATGCCAAAAGCAGCTCCTGCAGATGCGCTGTCAAAGCAACAAGGGTGCTGTCACATTGCCCCTGGCTTTATAACCTTCAAGTTAATGTGTTTGGCTTTCAAGCCGCCTGAAAACAATTGCTTTCTGAGTGTGTCATTTGAGTTTTTGAATGAAAATTAAGATGTGGAAAGAGTTTAGTAGCTCTCCTTTTAAGGTTTGTTTTCAATATTACCCCTGTTGAGAATATGATTTATTAACAATACAATTCTCTCTATAAGGGACCTGCAGGGGGCCATTCCACACCGATATTTGCAATAATCAACCAAGATAAAGGCACAGCAGTTTTGATAAGTGGAAAACAAGCAGATTTTTCGTGTGAGAAAACAACCCTCGCTCAGATTCTCACCTGAGAATCTTCATTTCACAGGGCAGGCCCTCATTTTGGGGCATTGGTGGGAACCTCATAAGGATCACCAGAGGAGGGAATTGGGAACCCAGGCAGAGTGGTGGTTCAGAGGGCAGAAATAATGCTGGTTAAGGAACTTCCCCTGGAAAAGGGTGAACAGGTGTTGGTTGTCTCTGCCTCTGCTCTTCCCTCCTGTCCCATGAGGTGCTGCACAGTCTGGGAAAGTGGGAATTGGGATTCCCATTCTGGTTTTCAGTCCGGGCTTGGAGCTGGAGCATCAGTGAGTGAGTCCATCCCTTGGGAGACTGCGGTGTCACCTTTCCGGGCTTGTGGGAGCTTTAGAGCACAGCCTGGTGTGAGTGGAGGGACTCAGCGAGGTGTGAAAAGCCTTATCAAAGGGAAGTTACAGGGAATTATTTAACTCCAGCTGGGATAACAGGCTTTTCAGCACATGCTAATGAGGGGAAGAGTTCAGGCAGGAGGGAATTGCAGTTCAAAAGTGAGTCTACCAAAAGCGAGAGCAAAGAACAACAAAACCAAGGCTTTTTACAATTTTTTTCCCCTAGTTTTAGGTATTTCAGCTCAAGCCACCCAAATAGATCAGGCACATGTGCTGGCACAGGGAGCTGGAGCTGCTGCCTCACAGCTGGTCCTCCTTCCTCCTGCCTGCAGCACAAGAGAGAAAATGAGCATCTGTTTGCCCTCCACATTGTAGACAAACCCTCTGGCTTCCTTCTCATGGATAAACAAAGAGTGGTTTGGGTTTTATTTTTTAGAAATATTTTTAGTTCTTACTGTATTTGTCTTACAAAAAGAAAGAAAAAAAAATTCCACCAACCACAAAACAGAGCAGCTGTAAGATTTCCTTGTGAAAGCCCATATGATTGAGTTGCTAAAAATGAGAATTCTTACTCTGGCTGATATGGGTTTAGGGGTAATATATATTTTTCTTTTTTTCCTGTTTTTTTTTAAATTTAAAATTTTTGCCATCCCAATGAACCATTGGGATGTGAGTGAGGAGAGTCTGTGCTGAAAGTTTTGCCTACCACTTTCTCAGCATTGCTCATGGAACCTTCTGGAACAGTCAGTAAAACAGGAGTGGCAAATCTTTCCTGAAACAGCACAAAACAGCCCCAACCAACCAAAAAACCCTTTTATTTTCTGAAAATAAGAAAAGCTGTAACATTCTGGGTCATATTAAGGAGAAGAAGCTATTTTTGCACATTAGTGGTAGCTGAACAAAAGTCTGCGTGCTGAGAATTGGAGTCTTATGGGACATCAGCAAACCCCTCCATTCCTGGCCCTGCTGAAACATTTCTCCCTGAACTTCCCAAAGCTTTCCCAGGCCAAATTTAAAAGTAAATCTCCACAATACTACTAATTCACTAAGCAAAAGCATCCTGTTGGGATGCACTTTCTCTGATTCCTGGGGGGCAGAGGTGCTTAGAGCTGTCCTGACTAACTAGAGCTGGAGTCAGCTCTTGACACTAACACAGAGCCTGGGCACGTTGGGAACTCTTTATTCACTGAAGCACTCAGTGGGTAAAATGCTTTCTCTTCCTCTGAAGTAAATAAATAAGTTGTGTGTCATTTGCTGACACAAACTATTTGCTTAAAGCAGGCACTAGGCCTTGGGGAGATTTTTATGGTATAGGCTGGGCTGAGTTCAGCGAGCAGCAGCTGGTGCTTTAACAGTGCTTGGTGTTGGAATGATCTTCTCCCCTGCAAGGTAGAGATGCACAAAACGCAGCTGCATCTCTTTGGAGCTCATTTTAAGAGAAGCAATGAGCTGGTAATTACCACTTTTTCCAGCTGGTCCTTATGAGGGTAAAAGGTTTATTCATAGATGGAGGATGAAAGAGGGGAATACTGCAAAGCAGTCTTGATAAATGTTCCTCCTGGAGATAGTTAGGACTGTAAGCCCTTGTTGGCTGGGAGGAGCTGGGGTTGAAGATGAGCCCCTCTGGGTTCTCTGGCAGCCCTTGGGGCAGGAGGGTCCTCAGGAGGGTCTGTGGGGAGGGTTCCCTGATGGCTCCTCCAGCCCCGAGGGATTCTGAGCTCCTTCTGCCACATACAAATGCAGGGGAATGTTTTCTGGGGAATGTTTTCACTGAGCACGTCATTCCTGCTCGATTTGTACAAATAAGTTATAAGCTCAATTAATGCAACAAGTATAAATATTTATGAACCCATGGAGTTAATGTTTGGCTATATTTATAAACAAGAGCATCTTGCAAGAGCTTCTTCTTGACAAGTAAATAAAGGAAGTACAGAGTGTGTTTGTGTGAAATTAACCATGCTTCACTAACTCTTCCAAAATATCAAGTCCAAGGTAATAACTAAATCAGAATAGGATTAGTGGGAATAACTTTAATACTTAAATTTCAGGAGAACAAGAAGCTGTTGTTTACTTTCTTAATTGGTAGAGGAGAAGAGGATAAATGTTTGGTGTTACCATGAATGTCATTTTTTGTAACTGTATTGGTATTGTGGTGACAGGAGAGGTAACAGGAGGGAAGAGCAGCCTCATATCGATGTCCTGCTCTTAAGGGCAATTTCTGGTTGTCATCTTTTCTTAGATGATTATCAGGAAACTGTGTCAGACCCAGCTCTACTTCAAGGTCTGATTTTTTGCAAATCAGAACCCAATCTATGAATTCTGATGTTTCTGAGGGTTCTGATCAATGAGGGTTTTCACAGTTCTGACTGTTTCAAACTTTTGTGAGCTTTTAAACTAACTCTTTTTACGGCGTCCTTTGCATGCTTAAAGACATGATTATTCTCTTGATTGACTTTGCTGATGGCACATCAATCTAAGTTTGCTGGATTTGACACCTATGCATTGAATGATAAAAGAATATTTTGTTCTTGTTAAGAAGCAACAATTTATTATGCGTGATGTGGCAAAATGGATTTATATCACTTCAAAATGCATTTCCTCTAATCTCTTGATTGCTTAGATCAAACTAATAAAAATGCAATAAAGAACTGAGGCCCAAGTCTAGCAATTTATATTTGCTTTTATATTTTTCTTAATTTGTTATGATCACAGCTGATCTCTCAGTTAATCTTGCTGAGGGTAGAATGTAGAAGGAGAGTTCCCTGGAGCTAGTTGGTGAACAGGTGCAGAGCTGAAAATGCAGCTCCTGTCCCAAATATTGTGATTTAATTGGTGAGGGGCATGTCCCAGGTGAGCTGTTCCCTGTGGAGGGACCCTCTCAGCTTCTCCCTTCCCACCCCAGGTGTTCTCTGCAGCCAGAGGGAATATTTAACCTGTGCTGAGAGACTGAGGCACAGAGGCCAAGCCAGCACATCACTTGTCTGGGACACTGGCTGAGCTGAGGGAGTCACATGCAGGCTTGGCTCACAGGATCCATTCTTCTCTTTCCATGCATGATTTTAGGTGTGCAGAGTCCCTTCAGTTAATTAAAAGATTGACTTAGTCATAGGCAGTCACTGAACCATAGGCAAAACCTTCAAAGTGTGAATCCCATGCAAGGAGAAGGATATTTTGAGATATTTGTTCATCAAAACTATTTCCCAGCTGCTGTCACGTGTTGTGTTGAAGGGCATCTGTGCCTGCTTTTGCCTTCCATTCAAAGTCCATCCAATAAACAGTCTTTAAAGGCAGACAGGAAAAAAATTAATTTACATCTCTCTTATATCAGGTGTGCCCAGAGGAGTGTGTGGAAAAACACTTTGTGCTGGTTTTGTCAGCCAAGAGGGAATGAAAGTGGCTTTTTTTGGTGTTCTAAGAGAAGAAATGTGCTAATAGAATGGCATTTGGGTGATAGTGCAGCAGATAAAAAGTGGGTCGTGGCAGCAGAGGTGGAAAGGGCAGAAAAGAAAGAGAGAATTATTTCATTTGTGGGTGAAGGTCATCTGGAATAAGTGATTTCGTATTTAAAAGGCCACCAAGGAGAAAATTGATGACTGTTAACATATTTTTATATTGCTTTATTTCATTCTTTTTTCTTTTCTCATTTGTAATGCTTCCGTGTTCAGGAAGTTGAGGTAGGTTTTTCATTTCTTAACTTGTAAATATCCATAGAGCGAATAAAATTAACACCATATCATAATTCATATTATAATTTAAACTCTTATGATCAACTGTTAATACTGTTATAAATGAAACTTATTGATTCATGTTAATTATTAATGTGTTAACATTGATTAATGAACATGTTAATATGGAAATGAAGTGAGTTCCATTTGTTACAGAAGGTATAAGGGATTTTGAGGACATTGGAACCTGTCCTGTTCCAGTGTGGGAGGCTCAGAAATGGATTTCTTTCTGTCAGGAAGTTGTTCGAGTGGGAGTGTTAAATCTCTTTAATCAAGCTGATGTTATTATATATATATGTATATATTTTGACTTCTGTCCCCCTGGAGTCATTGTCATGTGGGTATTGCTGCATCACATGCTGCTCTGGTGCTGGGAGAGGCTCCAGTGAATTCAGAGATGCTCAGAGTTCCTCCCCCTAACTAAAGGCACTTCAGGATAACGCTGGAAATGTGAGCCCCTTGCAGGTCCTGGCACAAAGCCCTGCCTGTTTCTCAGGTGTGTTCAGATGTGCCAGGGGGGTTCTGCCCAGCCATACCCATGGTGTGAACTGCACCTTTACGGTGCCAGGGCTGCTCAGCTTCACCTCTGGCTGGTGACACTGCTGAGGTGAAACTCTAGGTCTGCATTTTGGGTTCTTGTGGTTTAATCCCAGCCCAAAGTACCCCACAGCTGCTCAGTCACACCCTGCTTACCTGGGGGGGACAGGGAGGACAGCTGGGGGGACAAAAGGTAGAATCCATGAGATCAGAACAGCTTAATAATTAAAATACAATATAATAATGATGGTAATTAAAAGGAATATGACAAAAAGAGAGGCCTAAACCCCAAGAAAGTCAATACAATTCTCAGCCCCCTTGGCCCAGGTTCTATCCTGGGATGATGCTCAAAGGTGTGGAATATCCCCTTGGCTGGTTCCTGACCCTTCTCCCCTCCAGCTGCTCGTGCAGCTCCTCACTGAGGAAACATGGGAAAATGGGGAGCCCTTGGCTTGGAGCAAGCCCTGCCCAGCCCCAGCTAAAACATCAGGGTGTTACCACCATGATTCTCATCCTGAACCTCAGCTAAGAGGAAAATGATTTCCCTCCCAGCTGAAACCAGCCCAGTTGTCCAACTGGCACGAGTTACTTTGAGCTGCTATTGACTGGATTGCTCTAATGTATGTATAGTCATTATTTGCTCCTATAAATAATAATGGGGTTTATGTATTGAAAATCTCAAAGGTTTTCTCTGTTTGACTTTTCCCCCTATTTTTTTCTTGTGTATTTTCCATTTTATCATTCCGTGGTTTCAGGCACATTGTAAAATAAACATAGTTTCAATCTTCAAAAAGGAATATTAAACAGGTCTGCATGAAGGAGAGGAGGAGGAATAATGGGTTTACAGAGGAAATGGCTGTTTTGTAGGTATTTTCATGAGGAAGGTGCATTTTTTTGTAAAATATTCCTTTGACACTCAAATTGAGATAAACCCCCTTTCCAATCCTTATTTCAAAACTGGCTCCATATGCCACCAGCATAAGAAATCCTTCTTGGGAGTTGAATTATTTAACAGTTTCTGATGCCGAAAACCCAGCAGCAAAGCAACACCTTGGAAAAAAAATGTAAGCAGGCAAAAAAGGAATATTTTGTTGCTGGAAAAAAAATTATTCTGCGGAAAAAGCTGAAAACTCAACACTTTGTGAAAAGTGATTAATGTTTGGTGAATTTAGCAGTACATCATCATCAATTACAGAGCATTGTATAACCATGAGAGGGTTTTGTATTAACAAAACTGTGGAATTCAAAAGCAAGTCTGTGATTCTATTTCTGGTGCCAAACCTTGTACTTCTGAAGGAAAAAATATAGATCCTTTTGATGTATCTGCCATAAATTATGAATAATAGTCTTTGGTGTTATGGTATCAGTGTGCATGAAGTCAGTACAGGCACTGAGCATGAAGATATTGGTGAAAAAACTACATTTCCACCTGCTAGTTGTGCAGAATAATTTAACCCAGCTCAGCAGGCAAAGAGCAGGAGAGCAGTCCATGGATCTCCATGAGGTCCAGAAAGCAGTGCTTGTCCAAGGCATGCATCTCCTGGTGTTCACTGAGGGTTCTCACTCCTCCCATAACAGGCTGCTCTGAACACAGAAAGTCATCCTGACTTCCAAATCTCAAAAATATCCCAGATTAAGGGGATTGGATAGCAGGAAACCTCATGGAATTCAGTGTGCTGGAGATAAATGGTAAACAAAACTCGATGGAAGAAATAATTTCCGTGTCTTGTTCACACTGATGGGTTTTTAGTGACCCTCCTGGCAGGAAAAAGAAATCTCAGTGTCATTCTGGACAGTTTGATGAATACATCTCTTTAGTGGCATCCCTGAGGAAATGAATATAGAACACTAGATGTATTAAAAAGGAAACAAAGATTAATATGCAGGAAAATATCACAGGGTTATGGCAATTTTCTGTGCTTCCTCACCTCCAATGCATTATTCTGTTGTTATCACGTCTTCTCAAAGAGGACACAAGTGAGACACACAGACTATGCTGAGACAGAGAACAGCTGGGTCTGGATCCCAGTTCTTCAGGACTAGGGTTGATGGCCCTCTGCAGGGGGAGAAACTTGGCCTTCAGAGAAATATTTGCTAAAACACAGCACAGCCTGGTGATGGCTTTCTCTGATTTTTTTTTTTGGATGTGTTGGGATGAAAGGCTGACTTGATTTATGTGTAGTTTAGTTGTGTAGAATTGTACTGCAGAAAATGATTATATTTCGTCTGAATTTTCTTCTTTCTTTGTCTCTGTTTAGGATGATTATTTCAGAAACTGGAATCCAAACAAGCCATTTGATCAAGGTAAAGTTAGTACCCATTTTGTGCTTGTCTCCTGCTGTTTTGTCACATGCCCATATCCTCTGTGCCTCTGTCTGTCCCTTACATTAGTGAAGAGCTGTGTTTATACATCTCAGTCCTGATTTAGTCACAGTTTGAGGTGCTCTGTGGCTAAAGGTTTAACTCATCTCTGTATTTTCCCACCGTGTTTTTTAATCCCCATGCATTCCAGGTTCTATTCAGTGATGATATGTATGCTCAGAAATACCCTCTGTATCCACAGGGTTTAAGGGGCAATTTAAAACAGGTTATTCTCACAGCCCTTTTCTGTCATGTTAAAGACTTTGCTAAATTAATGTCATAAATGTAACTACTGCGTTTCCTAAAACTGGGATTTCCTAAAACTGAGCCAATTCTTTGAAGTCAGTTGTAATGTCTGAATTTCTGGGCTGTCTTTCCAAAGGAAATGGTGTTATGTGTGTGCTGCTGTTTCAGATGCAGGTTCTGTAAATGGCATTTTACACTTTGTCTTGGTGAGTTTTTAAGTTAGGGCAGTACTTGAACAAGTTCCAGTACAGCCACCAGGAAAAAAGCAATAAGAAAATACTCTAATTGTTGTGTCCAGGGAAGCAGTGGAAACAACAGCCATACCAGGAAAAAGAAATTCAGAATTACTGAAGTGTTAAGGAAGAAAATGCTCACTGAAAGTCTCTAAAGGTGCTTTTGAAAAATGCACTTTATTTCTATATTTCGTTGCCAAACATGGTCCTTGTATTGTCTGTAGCTCACAGGAATATCACTGGGGGCTTACACATGTCAGAGCTGGAGAGTGTGGATTCCCTGTCTTTATGGAAATGGCACTTCAGTGTCAAAGGCAAGGCAAAGTTGATGTTTTTGTCAAGACATATATCCACTGAGATTTTCGAAGGCATTTGAAGGATTTAGGATTACAAATCCTATTGACTTCAAATGAAACTTAGGCTGCTGCCTCTTTCAGAGGCCTCGTGACCCTCTGTTTTCCCAAGAGGAAAAACAAAAAGGTAAATCCTGGCAAAGCATCACAGGAAGATTTTGAACTGACATGCTCTAAAACTGTCTTGTTCATTGTGTTCCTGAGATGTCTGACTCTGGGCAAAACCACAAATCTTTGTAGAGAATCTGAAGTCACTCGTGGATACCTTGAAGGGATACAAAGAGTCGTGTGTCTGTTGGGGATTCCTGTCACTGTGTAAAGGAAAAAAGGATCATTTGTCTCCCAGTGCAGAATTGCTCTGGCACTGTGGACACACTGTGGGCAGGAAGCAGAAGGCAGGCTGAGCATTGCACAGGGATCTGGGTGCTGCTTTTGCCTCCCTTAAATCCTAAAAATGCATTTCATGTGGCCAGTAGATCATTCCTTCTGACAAAGAGGTCACTGCTCTGGGCTGGGGTAAGATTCACCCTGAGTAAAACATTAGAGCTGTCACTCAAACCCTTCTGACAAAGATTTACTACACAAAAAAACCCCAATTGTTGGAACTGCTGATTACTTTACTTAATATACACGGAGCATGTGAGTCTTTAGCCACTGATCCCCAGGTTTTCACCCAAAACCAAAGAAATCATATATTGCTGCTTTTGGCCTTATGAATCATATGTGGCAAGACTAATGATCAGTGAATATAAACATATGGGGATGTATGTGTGTAAATGTATATATACTATATATGAGTGCATATATATACATGTAGAGTAGTATTTAAATAGAGAGTGTTGAGGTGAAGGAAGGAAAGGATCCTTCCTCTTCTCCAGATGTTTAATTTCTGCCATTTTCCACACAGAAACAAAAGATTAGTCAGAAGAATCTGTCCCAGGTGTGGCACAAGCTGCAAGACAATTGTTTAATCTGGTTTTACTTTTCTATTTTCCATGCCTTGATATTTTTTCCCATCTTGGCCCTTTTGGCTGTGGGATTTTTAAATGCCCCTTATGCCCTTCTATGTTTTGAAGGTAGAAAAGCTTTTATTTTATATTCTTTGGGTTCCTTAGATGCAGAGAGCCCATGCACATCCCATGGTGAGGAGCCTCAGCTTGCTCCTGTGAACTCAGTAGCAGCTCTGTGTTCTCAGCACACAAGGGTTATTTTGAGACACATCCCAAAGGCAAATTTGAACCTCGCAACACCAAGGTTCTTCCTAGGGGCTGAAGAGGAAAAACTTCTCCTTAGCTGAATGAAAGCAGATTTGGGGTTTTATAGGAAATCTGATTCTGGTCTCACCAAGGTAAAGAGAACTTGTGTGAACACCCACACTTTGGGCTGGGTTCACAAGGTTTAAATGTTTGAAATCTGGTTTTGATTCTAAATGTAAAATCCTGACTGAATGTCCTAACTGTGAAGTCTTCACGTGGAGCCAGAGTGCAGAAGGGTCTGGGGGGACAGGGGTGGGGAGCAGCTGGAGGGGGCTGGTACCTGCCAGAAGGGATGGTGCCAAGGCAGCTGGAGGATTCACCATTTAACACCTTTAAAAACCAAGCAGTCCGAGGTTTTGCAAATCAGCAGAGTTCTGCTTCTAGGCTTGTACTATGTTTGCATCTTTCAGAGAAGTTCTGCTGGGTCCAACCAACTCTGTGTCCCTTGCTGACACAAAGCTAGCTTTATTCAGCAGGTTGAGTTATTTAATTACACACTGAGAAACAATAGTGTAATGAAGCTGTCTGCTTTGTGCTTGCAGTGTGGAGGGAAACACCCGAGTGTGTCTCAAGGAAAGAAAGACCTTGTTGTGTAAAAAAAGCATTCATGGCTTTCACTGAGACCATCCCTGGGGACTCACCTGAGATATCTTTGCATAACAGGCCTTTTCAAAGAAAGTCAACCTGAATAGCTCAGCTGCCTCTGGGAGTGATCAAAATTTACTTCGGGCTTAGCTACCAGCCCAGCTTCTTATTCCTCTTTAACCCAGGAAAAAACAATGCAGAGGTGAGCATGTGACCCCCAGAGTCCAGCTAATGAGGCATTGGGGCTGCAAAGGCTCAGCCTGCAAAGCATTGCAGGTCATTAATATTGAGCTCCATCCTGCCAGAGCTGCAGAAACAGGGAAGCAGAAGAGTGGAAGGGGCAGGTTACTCAGGATTTTAAAATATGAATCAAAAGGTTGGTGGGTTTTTTTTCCCCTTACAAGGTCATTTGGGAGTTCTTGGCATACTTTGCTAGTCTTCTTCATCCATGCTGAAGGAAAGAGGGAATCAGGGAGAAAGTTTAGCATAGCCTTCTCAAGTCAGAGATTTTGGTATGTGGCAGATACTCTGCACTTATTCAAACTTGCCAGAAAATTAGCTCATAAAGGCTTCGTGGATTATTTGAAGTGAAAACTTTTAAATAAAAAAAAAAGTTTAAGTTATTGAAAATTTCTGCTAAAAGCCTCAATAGCTATAGTCAATTCCTTCTTCTACAGCCAAGTAGATGATATTAATTTTTCTGATAAGATGCACAAATAAGAACACATTTTGTTAGGTTTAAAGCTGCTGGGAGCAGTTTGGAATTGTGTCCCATCTGTTTGCCTTGGGCCTTTTTTAAGGCACCCTTACCCAGCTCACAGGAACTGTGGGAGTCACAGGATGCCTTTTGTGTTGCAGGTTTATAAGCTCTGAATCCAGAAGTGTTTCAACCTTTGAGCTGCCGTTGTTATTAACACCGTGGCTGTAGAATGGTGCAGGAAGAGGGGGGAGGGGAACTCAATTGTGCTGTAGTGCTGAGCTCTTCCCCAAATCTGTGCCTAAAACCATCCTCCAAACTGTGGGATTGTCTGTTCCAGGAGGTGCAAGTTTCCCCCTTTGCATCTGGATTGTGACACTGTCAAGTGATTGCTCGGGGTGGAACTGGCTTGGGTCCTCTGTCTGGACTGGTTAGAAAGAGTGTCACAGTGTCACCCATCACTGGTGGCAACAATCCCAAATGTTCCAAGCTTCTGGACTTCTCAGGAGAAGAAGCTCCTGATGAGAAATAGTCTGAACTTTCCTCTTGCTCTTTCAGCCTTTGTCTTTCTTTTCACTGTTTACTCCAAATCCTCTTCCCTACTGACTGAGAAATCTGGACAGGGATATTCCTTCTCAGGGCTCTCATTTATCTGTCCTGGATGAGGGACACAAAAAGTTCCAAATATCCCAAATCCTTATTGTGCTGTTCTGTGTGAAAGTCTTTACCTGCCTGAGCTGGGCCTGGCAAGGACTGGCTCTAATGTCAGACATGCTCCTGTGGCTCCACTGCCTTTATTAATTACATACACAAACTCTCATTTCAAACAATTCCCCTCGAGCACTGAAAGCCTAAAATGGCAAAACAGCCTCACTTTTGGAGAGGAAACGCTGCTTTTGAGTGGGTTGCAGCCTCCAGCATAGCACAGCCTATGACTTTGACAGGCCAGCAGCCCCGTGGAAGTGAATTTATCAAATTTAGAGCATCCTATCTGGAGATGGATGTGTTGGTATCCATGACTCCTCTCCTGCTGCATCCACTTGTACCTGTGTCTTTGCAGTGGTTAAATCCACACTCCAGCAATGCCCTTTTGCAGCTGTGCAGGAAAAAAGTTCACCTCAATTTCATGAGCCTTCCAAGCCAAAAGGAATGATAATGGGAAGCCTGTGATGCAGGGTGAAAATCACAGAACCTGCAATTATTTTTGAACATGTAATTTTCTGTTAGCCCAGTTAAGATGTTCTTTCAGAAAAGCCTGAATAAATTCCTTGCAGAGAGATGTTTAGTACTGTACCCATCTCTAGCCACAAATATATGTTAGTTTTATAATAAATGTTTTCTATTACTGTGCCTCAGATGGCAGATTTCAATTGAATAACTTATTTTGCAATTTATTTTTTGACTGTGCTTGAATTAGTTTTAGAGGCTTATTCATAGCACAAGTGCACATGAATTATGTTTGTAAATCTTCAGTAAATCAGCCCAATTTTGGAACGTGCTAACTGAATCAACCCCAAACAATGGCTGAGATGCAGCCCAGGAAATCTCTTCCCCCCAGTGCATTTGGAGCACATATGGCTGCTCATCTCCTGCAAGCAGATGCACATGGTCCTCTTTGTATGCCAGAAGTGTAACATGAAATTCCTTATAAGCTTGTAAGCAACCAATTTTGTCATTAAATATGGCATGAGAAGTGACAGGGATGGGTCCTTGGGTGTGATTGCATTATGGCTGATGTGCTCTGAACGCAGACACTGATCGATGGCTTGCTTGTCTAGAATTTTATTAGTGCTTGGGGAGCACTTGTTAGTTTGGTCAATAATGGTGCTGGCTTTCTTTTAATATCTCTGACTTCATTGACTGTGAAGCAGACATGACTTTTAAAGGGGAATTCATGGCCTCCCCATGCTCATCCAGCTGCATTTTGGGGAATATCACAGAACCCACCCCTGCCCTCGCTGGCATCACTTTGGGAGCAGAGTTCTCCTTCCCTCTGCCTCTGCTCAGCATACAGGAGTTCATTTTTGGAGACCTAACTTAAAAATGATGTGTGTATGGACCTGCAAAACTTCCTTCCCTATTTGCTGCAAGAGAGACCCCAGTGTATTATCCAAAGTAACAGCTTCAGTTTGTATCCTGATTTAAGAAGACCAAACCAACCAGGGGCAAAGTCTCCAGCTTTTTATTGGACTTAAATGTTGGCTGGTACAGCATCTGCATGTCAAAGTGACCTTCAAATCACTAGCTAGTCAGAAGAGTATTTAATAGTATTTAAATTGTTGTGATATTTTGATATTTTAAACACCACTGCACAGTGTTTAAATGTGTTTATGTGCTTGTCAGTTAATAGAGGATTATTAACTGTCATTTGGTTCTCACTGAAAAACTGTGGAGAATAAAAGGAGAAGGCAGAGTGGCAATGGCCATAAAAATGCATGTTGGGCTGTTTTTAGGACGAGAACAACATCAAAATGAAGTCAAGTTACTTCAAAACCAGATTTCAGTCAACTGAGAATGGGCAAGGCAGAAATTAGAGGAAGAAAAAGAGGTTAATTGGCATTTGCACAATGCAGAGTGTAGAATTATCCAAAGGCAAGAGCTTGGCTAAGGACAGTGGCAAGAAGTTATGTACAGAAAGTGCAAGGAGGTGGAACTCCAAGGGAGCACAAGTGGCAGCCCCAGCTCAGAAAGCCAAGTATGAGATGAAATGTTTGGGCAAGAAGTTAGGACTAGCAATTTTTACAGGTGTATAAGAAGAAATAAAGAAAAAAAATCCAGAAAAATGATGGCTCAGTTGAGAAAGACACTGATGTCAAGGCACTGGTGAGGAGGCCACAGCTTGATCACATGGCTTTGCTTTGGCTTTCACACAAGAGCTCTGCTGAGCCCAGGTGGCAGTGATGGTTGATATCTTCAGCTGGACTGGGAGAGCCTGGATCAGGGGAAGAACAGGGAATCAGATATTTGCAAAGCAGCTGAAATTATCTATGGTTCAAGTGGATTGGCTGAAATCATCTTAGAGATGCTAAAAGTTATCTTTGAAAATGTATGAGATTGTAGAAGACTGGGGAAGGACAAGCGGCATGCCTGGCTTTTAATGTTAGGGAAAGGAAGGAAATGGGAAAATATATCCTGTGAGTTGAACCTGAAATCTTGGGGGGCAAAAAAACTTACTAGGATAAATATTAAAGCAAATATTTGTTAGCATCAAGAAGATAAGGGGAGGAATAAAGCTGGTATGGATGTCAAACTAAACTAATTTTCTTCTGTGATATTTACAGGCCTTGAGACTTAGGGATAAGCCTGCAGGATCACATATCTTGACTTTAATAAGGCTTTTGACGTTGGTTCCCATTAGTGCCTTATAAGTAAGTTAAAGAAATATTGAGGTGGATACAAAATCAGTTGGAAAACTACCTCTGATAGTAGCTGTCAATGGTTCAGTGGCAGGCTGGAAGGATAACTTGAGTAGTGGTCATCTGTGGTCTGGGTTGGATCCAGTATTATTTACCATTATTTACCATTTTAATTAAATGTAGGTGCTGAATTTAGTCTTATTAAAGGTAGCACAGCAATGAAATTCTCAGTTGCCTTAAAAAATTTAAGGGACGGTCTGAACACAAAGGATAAATTTAGTCTGGGCAGATGCAAAGTCCTTAGGTAGGAACAATCTGCACAAAACAGGATGAAAACCCATCAGTAATGAATGCAGAGCAAAAGGCTGGGGGATTATAATGGATTACAAATAGAACATGAGTCAACAGTGTCATTCTGCTGCAAAAAAAAAAAAAAGGCAAATGTTGCCCTGGCACGTGTAACTGTGAGTAATCCTGCAGCTCTGGCAGTGCCAGGGAGGCCTTGGCTGGAATACATGGTCCAGATTTCAGGATCAGGCTGCCTGGGTACAGGGAACAACTGGGAAATACCCAGAGAAAGTAACAGACGTGGCTGGAGGTGCAGCAAATATCCCCTGGCAGGAGAGGCTGAAGGAGAGCAGAAAAACACAACAGCAAACCAAAACAACCCACAAATCCTGTTTTCAAATAAATAAAATTGCCTGCAAGGTGGAGGAATTCCTCTCTATCACTTGTGGATACAATGAAGAGCAATATTTTTACACTGCAGAAAAAGAGGAATTTTACCCTTTGCAGTGGCAGCAATATTTAAGCACTGGGAGAGATATTTTAAAGAGGATGTAAACTCTGTGTTTGAAGGTGTTCTGAAATATGTTAGACAAATGTCTGGCAGGTAATGACACATGAACAGCTGATGGAGAAGGGGAATGGAACCAGCACCCTCCCCAGGATTGCCATTCTGGCACTGTGATTCTGTATTTTGATTAATGGAAACCACCTTAATTCCTTTGAAAGCACAGAAAAAATGCTGAAGAAGGCATTTCTTCAAATAAATTTCCATCCAAAGGAAGGAATGGAAAATAATTGAATCCATATTCTTGACAGACATTTTGGCACACCTGAAAAAAATAGAGGTTGTTTTTTGATGGGAATAATGAGCCTAAAGCACCAGATGGGCACTAACCATGGCTGTCAAGGGCTCACAAACCTCTGTACTTGATGTTAGCAGTTGTTTGGGCTTTTCTCCAGCCAGGTATAAAGGTCACAGTCTAACCTTAAGGTTAAAGATTTGGGTGAAAATCAGTCAACTGTTCTTTTTCAATTCATGAGGTAAGATGTGACAATCCATGGGTATTTAGGAATTCAATCTCCTCCAGCTATAGACCTGAGTGCCCAGGTCATCAAAACACCAAGGGAGTCACAGCTGGTTTTCTTCCTGATTTTCTTCAGATTATTATATGATAATATATTTCTTCAGATTAAATGTTTTTGCATGAAATGATATTTCTGCTCAGATCTGATTGTTTGCATTCTAGCTGTGCAGCCCTTGGTCATTTGGAAGGTTACTTTAACTCCAGAGCAGTGCTAAGCAGCCTACAGCAAGATGAATAAAAGAAGTTTTCAAATAGAATCTGATGGTGTTCTGCACTAAAAAGTTCCCTGGGCATAGCCTGTTGAAAATTAGTTTGGTAAGAGTTGTTTAGTCATTTAATCTTATTCTTTGGCTGCAATATATCCATTCCCTGGCTGCAGTAAATCCATGGACCTGTCTGTGTCAGCAGTTATTGCCCAATGGTTCTTTAAAGGGCTTGTGTACTTTATATATGTTTCTTTAAGGTGAAGGGACAGGAAAGCTCTGTCTGAAGACCAGAATTCTATTTCTACTGCCCTTCTTGCAACCTCTGTTGGAGGATTTGTTCTGTTTTATCTCAGGAAGATTAGTAGCAGCATTGTCTTATGTGTGTGCATCCTTGCAGTGCCTCTTCAGCTGCAGGAGAGGGATGCAGGCACGTGAAGTGCTGAGCCAAAATCTGGAATTGCCATGTTCCCTGAACCACAAGGCAAACCTGTAGAACAAAATCTGCACTATAAGTAGGTTCTGCTCCTGGGGTAGCTTTAATTTATAAAATTGAATCAGTCTCTCCCTTCCCATCTTATCTGTAACAACAGATAAACAGAACCCTGTGATAAATGGATGTACAGATAAGCAATCCTAGGGATCATTGCACATTACAGCAATCTTTAATGCAATGTTAGTGAGCATTACTGTCATTATTTTAATGTGATTTATCAGTGTGATTGGGGAGTTTATCCTTTGTTTTAATTGCTGAGGTTAAAATGCATCAGAAAGTGCATGTAATCTCTAAGAGCAAATGTATCTTTGCTGTGAATGCTCCAAGCCTATTACTCTGTTCAGGGGGGACCTTTGTAATGGCCTTTCATATTTAATACCAATGAAAAGTTGCTGACAGAACAGAAAGTCTGCAAAACGGGGAAGAACCCCTGCATTTCATAGTGTTAAATACAGGCCTCCAACAAAAAATGTGTCTGCTTCTCTCTCAGCAGAGCATAAAGCTCCCTGCGGAGTCAGTGCTGGCTAGAAGGAACCAGGAGCCATGATTTGTTAATCCTGTTCTCACCTCCAGCACTGTGGTTATAGAGAATTCACTCTAACCCAAAGGATCTATTTATCCTCAAAATCCAGACTGTGTTCAGCTCTCTCCAAGAAGGTCATGGTGCAGTAATTGTGTCTTTCTTCTGTAAGCATCATTTCCATCTTTGGTGTGCTCAGTCATCTCCACTCTGCGTCCTTGGCATTAATGGCAGAGCTGCAAAGTGTCCATTCCTCTGGAGGTGCCAAAGTTGTGTTTCCTCCCTCCTTCCTGGCTCTCCTGCCATGTGCCTCACATACAACTGGGACAAGAGTTACATGAGGATTGTCTGCCCTCAGAAAAGCATTATATTTTTCTTTAGTTTTTCAAGTAGCAGTGCTGGGTTTAGAGTTCCTTCCCTGTGGTGAATAGTCACAGTGACTCCCCAGCACTTACATAAACAAAATGCAAACACTCTTATTCATCCTGCAAATTGTTGTTGTTGTTCACTCTCTGGCTTCCTTCCACACCTGCTTACTTCAGTAAGCTCAAGTTACTTCAATAATTTGAGTGTTCAAAAGGCTGAGCTCAATTACATGAGTGTTTTCTTAACTCTTGGGAGGTTCTCAGGTTGCTGAAATAAATGTGCAAGGTTAGAAAGGGTGTATGTCCAGCAGTGCTAAGCCTGTCTGATCCTCCTGCATGCACACCAAGGGGAAGGCTATTTCTTCCAACCCTTCAGGTGGCACATTTGCAAGTGTGTCAGCTAAAATCTGACCTTCGTGATAGAGCCTGGAAACTCTCCAGCAGTCACACCTTTCTTTGTTTCTTTTTTTCTTGCTATCAAGGTAAGAAAACATCATATCTGCCTGTAAATCCCTTTAGGCTGACAAGTTTCACACAGGTCAAACCATGTGGAGTATCTAAATAAAACCATGAAGAGTCACTTTCAAGTAAAGCCATGAAAAGTACCAGTCAATTAAAAAAATAGCAGCAGGACCTTAATGTGGGTGATATATCCCAGTATCAGAAACATAAATATATTGGGCTTGATGGTTTAGGCATAAAGATCATGAGTTACTACTTTTCATCTTCAGATCCTTCAGCAGTAGAAGTGCTAAATAAGACATTGCTGTGTGCTGGTTTAGGCTGTCCTTAGTTGTTCTCACTCCTAATTGCCTAACTTGGCTCCTGCCTTCATCATTATTCTGTTGCAAGAAATGTGACTTGATATTTAGGGAAACATTATTCATTTTCTTTATGTTTCTGCCTCTGAGCTGCTTTTTCATAAAGTGGCACTTCTGGTGTGTTTTCCTACACAGGGCTGTGGCAGTAACATTTTCCCAATGCCTATAAATAAATTAAGTAGACTGTGGCTTGAAAGAGAAATTGCTATCAGCTGGTGTTCTGCTCCCTACAAAACATTTTATCTTCTTTCAGTTTCTATTCCTTTGCTCTGCCTTGATTTTGTAGAGGAAGTTGTATCCCCTGTTAGTGTCATGGGGTGCATTTGAGAGTGGAGTGCTTGATCTATGGAACTATCAGAAGCACCCAGTGCAGGGAGCTCTGCCTTGGGAATTGCACTGGAGATGAACTTTCTTGGGCAGATGGAGCTGCTGATGTGATTTGGAAATAGGCCTGTTTGTATCAGTCAGTCAGGTATCTCATTTTTCAAAATGGGAAAAAAATAAAGCTTTGACAGGAAAGAGGAGGGAGAGGCCCCCTTTAGTGGGAACACAGAGTCCAAAAGGAGAAATGCACTAGATGTTGGTTTATAAAGGTACAACAAGTTAATTCCTTTTCACAGGCTGCATTTTAAAAAAGAACACAGTTGCTTAACTCTTCCCATCCAGCAGCCAGGTGCCTCACCCAGGGCACCACTGAGGAAGCCACTTGGAGGTCTAGCTAGGGTTAGTGAACCCTCAGAAGGCTGAAGGTAGATGGAATCAGAGTGGCACAGATCCTGTCCAGCAAAGCAAGATGCTTGCAGGGCCTCTTCTGGACATGGTGATCTCAACTGAGATAGCACTCATGTTAGTTCTGCACTGATACCAGAGATTTGGAAATTGTTTGATCTGTGTTTGCTGAAACATTAAAGGGCAACAAATTCTGCCAGGCTTTCAAGTAAAGAGAAGAACTTGGAGGAAATATGTGCCAATAAATAACCATGGCAGGTGTCCCCTAACCAGACGGATTCTCCTGTGTCACCTCTGTGGAGCCCAGAGTATTTGGAAATCACCCAGTAAGAACACAGCAAAGCACCAGCAAACTGGTGGCACTGTCACTTGTCCTGCTTTCCCTTGAGCTGGGAAGAGGAGGAAAGAGAGAGCTGAGAGAGGCCAAACTAAAGTATGCACTAGATGATGTTGAAAACTTTGAAAAGAATCCAGGAGTTTAATAATGGATTTTCGGTGTGCCAGTCCCTTGGCATGGCTGATTTTCAGCTGCCCATTAGTATGCTGTCTTTTTTGTCAGTCCAGTAGAGAGGAAAGAGTCTTTTGCTTGCTTTGCTGAAATAACAGCAGTTCTGTGATCTCTACACAGGTTTTAAATTAAAAGCTATTTTTTTTTTAATTAAAATATTGAATCCACGCTCTCCAGACCTTAAGATAATGAAGTTTTTATCTCACTTCTCGTTAGCATTCAGTCAAAGAGGGGATGGGGTTTCAGGAGGTTGCTGGAGCAAGGTAGTTCAAAATGGAAATAAAGCTTTTTGTGCAGTGGAGAAGCCAAGAAGGGAAAAATTAAAGGGATGTCTGGAGCAAAGGTGTTCCTTAAGTGAACAATTCTATTAATTTTGGGGATGTCTGTGTTAAATTCTATTCCAGTATCTTCCTCCATGTGTTTGTCCAGTACATTGGCACAAAGAGATGTTTCAAAAGAAAATAATTAAAAATTCAGGTTGGAAACATTCACAAGTTTCCTTTTTTTGAGGCACTGAATAATTATAAGAGGCTGTTCTTACATGTAGGCAATTTCCTCGACGATAAGAACACTTAGTTTGAAAAACTAATTTTCAGCATGCTGACTAAATAAAAAAGTTCATTAAAATCTTTGTATTGTCTGTAGGAGGGAGCTAATTGCAGTGTTTTGTCTTATATTTCAATTATGGTAGATGGGAATTAACTAGTATTTTAATAAAAATTAGTAGCAGCATTTATTTTCCACTGACTGGTGTGAATTTAAGTGACGTGTCTGAAACATGAAGAGCCCAGGGTTGGATTTGTGTGGTGAATGGATTTCATTTTAATGAATTACAGTATAATTGCCCTGTCTTGGCAATTAAAGTTGGGCATTAAATCTAAATTCATTAATTCCTTTGCATCCTTTTTTTTCTTTGGGAGAGCAGAGGAGGTACTAAAAATTCCTTTAAGCTTATAAAACTTGGAGACTTGTATGACAAATAGATTTAAAAGGGATTAATCAGGGGTAGAACACAAAGGAAGAATTACATCAGTGTCAAATTCTGCCCTCAGTTACGTGCAGGCTCCTTGGTGAAGTCACAGGGATTTCAATTCTCCTTGGACTTGCATTACTTGGCTGGGAAATGCTGTGCTCTGGAGATTTCTCTTTTCCAGTCATTCTGATACAAACCTGCCTATTTGTACTGTGTATTTTCCTATCCATATGGGCATAATGAGAATAGCTGAGCAAATTTGGTCCAAAAGTAGCCGCTTCTTAAACTTAGATGATTTGCTTATCATGCCTTGTGGGTTTAGTCCATTTCTCCTCTTGCAGATAAAAGTAAAAAGGTGCAAAAGCAGAGTTGATATCTAACACTTTAGAGGGTTTAGGAAGCCACCTTCTCATCTCTTGCCTTCCCTTAACACAACAGTCTCTACAGGGCTCAGATCTCTCCATGAGCCCTGCTGAGAGGAACTTCTGAGGGGTGACCAATACCCTGATGGGCTTCTCGGCTCTATTGTTTGTGCGTGGGCAGGTTTATTTTAGCAGAATTGGACTAAGCTGTGGATAATAAGATGATATTTGAGTTACCTGGCCTCATTCTTCAAATCCCTATGAATTTTAAGGCCATGGTGTTGAAGGAAATCTCTAAGTGAACAAAGCAGATGAAGCAGAAGGACCATGGGTGTGTCCCATGTTATAACTCTGCCATTCAGTGTAGTTTTCTAGGGGGGAAACATCAATAGTCTAAGCATTAAAAACAGAGCACGTGACCAGTTCTAACTTCCCAGCAAATCTGCCATAAAGAAGGAACCTGCAGATCCAGAAGGTGATGAGCTCAGCATGATCCTGATGTTTGACAGTCCTAGTTGTGTTCTTCTAAACACTCTCTGCTGCTGTTAGTGCTGCATCCTTCTGCTGAAGCAATTTCACACCTCATCTGCTGGGGATGAAAATGGCAGGGAACAAACTATAAATCCAGGCGAATCTTAGCTTAGTAGGTACATCATCCCATCAGAACCTTCCCATATAAATAATTAGTTCATCACTTCCTCGATCCACTAAACTTGCAAAGCTTTGGAAATGACGTGGGGGGTCGTTATCTTGAGACTCTCAAGGGGTTAATTACTCCCCTCTTCCTCAGGGCATCATCAGCCCTGTGTGCATCCCTGCTGACACTTCCTCACTGCCCACACTCTCCCCAGTAATTTATCCTGGTTCTCTGGTGCTCTTGACCATTAGAAATGTGTCACCTGAACTTTCTTTTTTGCACTTCAGACCTTTGAGTTGAAAACTTTTGTGCTGTGTGCTGTTGGCGTGACAAACAGCTGGGTGTCACCTGAAATTTAGTGGCTTTTTCTTTATGTGAAGGCTTCTTATTGTGTTTCCCTTCAGTGCTGTCGTCTCAACCACAGATCCGTGAGTTCTTCTCACACATCATTTACTGGCTCGATTAGTCTCTATCAAACTGAGCAAAATGAGGTGTTCCAAAAGTCAGACAGCAGATACCAAGAGACCAAGTGTTTGAGGACTAAGGGGTCATCTTCTGTGTCTGATGGGACACCGATGGACATGTGTCCTGGTTACAGCTGGGACGGGATTCATCTTCTTCCTGGTAGGTGGCACATGACTGTGTTTTGGATTTAGGATCAGAAGAATGTTGAAAACACACTAATTTAGCTGTTTTAGCTGTTGCTTCCTGTGAGCCAAGGACTTTTCAGCTTCTCCCCCCACCGCAGCAGTGAGGAGGCTGGGAGGGGACACAGCCAGGATAGCTGACCCCAGGGCTATCAGGATATAATATCAGGATTAGGGCATAAACCAGGGGGAAAGCTGCTCAGGGCAGCTGCTCAGGAGCTGGCTGGGGTTGGTCAGTGGGAGGTGACCAGGAGCATTGTGCAACACTTGTTTCATATATTATGATTATTGTTGTTACTTTTCTTTCATTCTCTGTCCTTTTAAACTTCATTGCAACCCAGGAATTTCTCTCTTCCCAATTTTCTCCCCATTCATTGTCCTGGGGGGGCAGTGAGTGAGGAGCTGTGTGGTGTTCAGCTGCCTAATGGGCTAAACCACAATAACATACCTTATACATGTGGAACAATCTGTATCTCCATGGGCACAAAGGTGAATGTATTTGGTGCTGCTTTTGCAGACAGGCGGGCTCAGAGGAGCCTGGATGTTGTGCATGATGATTTGAAACAGCACTTTTACATTCAGTTCTATCCAGTTAAGCACAGTAGTTTGAAAGAGATTCTGGTCACATCCTTCCAAGACAGAACAGTGCTAACACATTATCTCTCATGAAGAGTTGCTGATATGTTTTCCAGGGACCCCACCAGATGCTTCATGGCTCCCAGCTCCTCGCTGCTGCGGCATCTGGACACTGGAGTGTGTGGGGGTGTGTTAAGATCTTAATTATGCAGTCCAGTGATAAAACTTGCACATGTAATTGGGACTGTAACAAGCTTAGGACGTTATCAGGGCACACAAAGTACATTTATTACATTCCTCTTCCCCGCCTCTTTCACCCCATGTGTTACTCGGTGCATTAGGGATCTGCAGAGGGCTGGAATCTGTTCCATCCCCTTGGAATTGTTGACTGCTGCCTTTATGGAGTTGGCAGAACTGCCAAAATCAAGAGTTTCCAGGCACCTGAGGTTGTTCAGAACCTCTCCAGAGGTCTGTGATGCCAGACCTGCCTGACTGCAAACACGGGCATGTGCTGTTCCCTCACCATTTCTCCTTCATTGTTCCAGTTTTTGTGTGCTTTAAATGTGCAGGGAGCTGAGACAGGGTTCATGTGGGCTGTAAGGCATGGAATCTGGGAAGATTTTCCCAAACTGGACTAGTTGTTGCTGAGACACATAAGGAATATCAACCTAGTGCAATGAACAGGCCAGTGGTGCATTCTTAGTGTTGGTTATGAGTGTTCATGTTTTATTGACATTGCCATTCATGTCCTTTTCCCAGTACCTGCATTTGGACAAAGTATGTTTGATCTCTCTTCAGTATAAACTTCTCTGCTTGTCAAATGAAAGAGAACTTGGGCCTTTCTTTCTTGCACTTTGAATTCTTCCTAGGATTGCATCTTGCCTGACACAACCCAGTGTTTGCATTCCTTGTGCTCCTCACCAGAACCTCCCATTTTCAGTTTGAAACAAGTGGTGTTTTCACATTAAAATAATTTCACCCTCATTGCTTTCATCTCGTTAAATAATCCTTTAATCCATGCTCAGAACCAACTGATAGTTTAGTTTCTAATGTTTTTCCTAGTGGATGCTGTGGTAGTACAGATAAAGTATGATTGATCAGTTTATCAAATGACAGTTATTACTGGCCCATTAATTCTGACTACACAGATGATTAGAAGTACAGATTTTTACACCTAGGGCCAGTGATATTTTTTTTTATAATATGGATTTAGAATATATTTATGCAAGCAGAAAATTGAATCAGCATTACCATCAGTGCATTAAATTATGGGATTTTATTAGAGAAGAATTCCCTTAGAATACAACTGTAGATATAGATAAGAAAAAGAAAATAAAGCATGAGGATTACCAGGAAGGCTTTAGCATCTTTAAATTACATTTTGAACTTTAAAATAATGTGCATGCCCCAAATCATTCCTTTTGCCTACAAGATATCACTCCTCTATGATTTATGTGTGCTCAGGGTGCACACTTCTCTCCCTGAATCACTTGATGTTCATGATGATTTAGCTCATGTGCTTTGATTTGTGCAGTTTGAGTTAGTATGGTCTCCTGGATGAAATTAAACAAAAGAAAGGAAGGCAAAAATCCTTTGCTGTGTGCAGTTCTCACTCGGGGGGTTTTTGCATTACAAGCAAGTGAATCCTGGCTATGACAAAGAATAGCTGTTACTTAAGCCTGACTCAGAGCAGCAATGCTGTGATTGCAAGGTCTGTGCCCAGTTGAGGCACTGATGGGCAGAGTCAGTGCAGTTCAGCAGCAGCCAGAGCTGCAGCCAGTGAATCTCTGCCTGTCAGTACCCAAAACCTCCTAGATTTGTGGAACCAAAACATAGCCCAGATCCCTAATGCATTGCATTGTTTATTTTCTCTTGCTGCATCTTTAACATTAATCACTCCTTTGTTAATTATAGCCTAAATGCTTTTGTTGCAAATGATGTTTCCCATATGCCCAAATCACCTTAAACAAGTTAGGAACAAGCTGGGACCACAATATAAAGTGTTAGTTTGCGTGTGTGTCCCTCTTATTCTATGCACAACCTTCTTGTCTCCTTCTGACCGTCCTGCAAAGTTGGGAAAATGGTCTGTAACTGAAATCCTGCCTATTAGAGAGAAGTAAATATGCTTAATCCCTGGAATGTCTATGCAGTAGGAATCTGGCCCCTGTGCTCATCATCTTTCTGCCAAATTAGGGGAAGTGCCATCACAACCAACTTTTACTTAACCTGTTTGATAGGTTTAGTTCATGAAAAGGCAAGTTGGAAGTTGATGGGTTGTGTAGTATAAATTCCTTCGTGCTAAGGAAACTCTGACTGCTAAAGGAACTTTAGTGTCAGAGGAAAGTTATAGAAACAACTGCCAGAAGTAATCCCAGATTAATGCAAATTGGAAATTACTATCACATTTTTAGAGAGTGCAACTAAATTATGCACCTTTGCCATAATAGAAAACAGCCAGGGAAAGTTATAGAAGATTATTTAAATCCCCATTTCTGGACTTTCTCATAACAATGCATGAGACCATAAGATGGTCTAATAGTTAATTCTGGCCTTCCCTTCTGTGAGTGAATCTGCTCCCTAACTCCATTAGAAGTGAGACTGAGAATCATGAAATAAAGTTTTGGTTTCCAGCTCTAATGTGAGCTTCTTGGGAACCTGGGATGAGTTCACATAAACTGAGTTTTAGTTCTGTGTGTATGCAATTGGAATAACAAAATTTTCTTCTTCCCCTCCTCCCCTGCTTAGTTTAAGTGTGTGTGTGACCTCCATCTGGTGTGTGCTCTATAGATCTTTACTGAGCTTGCTCTCCTAGTTTTAGCAGAATTGCTCATGGGTAAAACCCAAACAGCTGCAAGAATTGTTCTCATCCCTCCTCTTTTTCCCTCAAGCAGGAGCCCACCCTGCCCTGTCCTGATCAGTACCCAGCAGCTTTCAGTGAGCAGGAAAAGTTCCTGTTTACCCCGTCCATTTAGTCACCTCATTATGAATCACTGTGGATGGTCCTTCAGCTTCGTGCCATTGGACTGTCCCTCATGGCCAAGTGAACTTTAATAAAACCTCTGAGTCTGATCATGCAGATCCTACCCAGTGTTCCATTTGAGTTCTGTACACCCTGCAGCTCCTGATTTCTGTAAATTGATAGGAAAAAAGTGTCAGAATTTTTTTTTACACTGTTCATTCTCTGTAATCCTGTAGGATTTAAAGTTCACATTCCCAGTTTGTTCCAAGGGTCAGACACCAGCCCTCAATGTAGTCAATGGGAATTCTGTTGTTTATATCAGTGAAGGCAAACTTCCAACCCAGTGCTTGCTTTCTTTTTGAGTCTCTTGGTGCAAAACAGCTTGTGTGGATTAGAGAGATTTTTAGGGGAGAAAAGGGGTGATGTTGTTTGGGATAAAAGACAGGATGCAATAAAGCAGAGTGGTTGGGTTGTCTGAACTACTTCAGAGACAAAAATCCCCTGTTGAATCTCAGAGTAAGATTTCCTCAAGCCCATTGATTTTTTGAGTTTGGTCCAGGTTTTGGCTTCATTTTTCCCTCCCGAATTTCTATTGCATTTTCCAATGCTTTATCTTCTGGATTCTGTGAACTTTGCTGTTCCCTCTGCCTTTTATGACTTTTCTTTCATTCTACTCCTTTTGCTCTCTCCATACCAACTATTATTACCTGTTCCCTTATTGCTTCAGCATGGATCCCTCTCTCTCAGGAGAGTTCCCCACCAGCAGGGTTAGGGTTGTTTGCTCCCATTAATGTTTTCCCAGGGTCTTTTTTGCAGGAGCAGGTTTGGAATCAGGCAGGTCAGATCAGCCCCCACGTTGTGGGCCATAACATCTGGTGTTTTTTCTAACATTAAAATTAATCAGAGGATAAAGGAAGGAGAAGACCAGGGAGCAGCAAGATGCTTCCATGACTGGAGGGCAGCTGGGAATCATGAATGAGAGACTTGCTGTCAAACATTGCGTGTCTATATGGAGCCAGAAAATGGTAATACTAAGAATATTGAGTTTAAAAAAAGAAAAAAACAAACTAAAAGCTTGACCTTTCACTAATAGAAGTCAGAACTGCACAATCCAGGGCTGAAAAATGTTGGTTCTGCAGGAGTTAAGAAAACAAAGCTTGTTTAAATATGATCTCACACAGTTATGCTCAACTAGGTAACTAGAAAAGCAATTAAGGGCAAAGCATCAGCAAGGAGAGCTGCCAGAATGAAAATAGAACTGAAGATTACTGTTGTTTGCCTTCAGCTTCTCTGAACTGAAATTACTTTTTGTTGCTTCTGTATTCAAACACAAAGACAAGAGCAGTTTAATCTATTTTATGTCTTTTCAGAACCTCCTGATGGGAATGATCATTTTTCCAATCTGCCTTATTTGCTCATAGAGAAATAGAAAAGTGGCCAAAAGAATATGTTATTTTAGTATTTCCCTTCACTTGAAAAATATAGCTTTTACAGTTTCTCTCAAAGTTTTTTTTCTTCTTCTACACCTTAATTGTCTCTGCAAACATAATCTAAAATGGGAATATGTGTCTTTATCAGGTTATCCCTAGATTTAACTCTGCTATTTTCTGTAGAAGGATATAGTGACATTTGGCTTATTTTCATTATTTTGTCATATTAGGACGTGTTAGTGTTTTTGACTTTCACGTACCTCTGAAATGGGATTATAACCAATTTTGACAAAACCAATTAATTTAAGAAGTAAGGATTGTTTGAAAGTTCTCAGGAATTTTTGCAGCCAGTCAGTCACAGGAAAAAATATTTCTCACATGACTGTCCTGCACTGATTGCACATAAATACATGTAAATGTCCCTCCTGCATCCCTCAGAACTGTTGTGTCTCACCCTTAAAGTACCTCCAGATGACCAGGAAGATGAGGATGTGCCATGTTCATACTCAAGCTGGGTAGACTCTCATTCCTCCAGGAGAATCAGCACATTCCTCACTGTGCTTTTAGACTGAACATCTGTAACCCACTTGCCTCTTGAGAATTCAGAAATCCATTATTTCTTTCTGATTATAAAAGCTTCCCCAACATGACCTCAGCCCACCAAAGCCATCACCTTGGCTGCCTGGTGTCCAGGTTCTTTCCCAGGGAGATGAGGTTGGTCTTTGCCACTCCTTCCCCAAGGAGAGCAATTCCACAGCAGAACTGTTGATCCTCCACGGCCAGGGAGGCAGACAAGGAATGCCTCCCTCTTCTCTTCCCACCCTTCTCCTGGACCCAAACCAGCAGAGCTCTCAGAGGGCTCCTACAGCTCCAGAACTGTTTGCCCAGGATAATTATAAACTTCTGGAGGAGCCAGTCTGATTCCTCACCAAGATTCCTCCAATACTTCACCGACCCCCCTGTGCTGTAATTTGTCTGCTGTTCCTTGCTCTGTCCTCATGGATATAGAGAACAATCCTCAAGGAGAACTGCTTGCTTTATGACAAGTATTTGCTCATGTAAGATGTCTCCCTTGTCAAGTCTTCCCTATCTTGAGTATTTCAATCTATTTCCTTCTGTCCTAATCAAAATTTTATCAGTTTTACTGTTCCTCCCTGAACTCTTATCCTCGTCTTACCCTCTTATCCTGTATATCTGGTTTATAGTTCTACCCAGACAGACCCATGTGCCAACTGAGGGCATCAACAATGCTTAATAGAGCAGAAAAATCATCTCCTATGTCTTAGTTAAGACTTTACTGTTAATGCACTCCAGCAAAAACACTTTACATTTTTTGGAGCAGTTTCACAGTTTTGATTCCTATTAAGCCTGCAGTTTGTTGACACTCTGGGATCCTGTTTTGTATTATTTCCACCTAGTCAATCCCCATTTTGTGCTTATTCCTTTGATTTCTGCTTTGTGATGCTGCTGCTGCTTTGTATGTGTGCCTACTGACTGTTGCTTTATTCATTCCTCCCATTTCCCAAGATCATTTTTCACTGTAACCTCCAGAGCATGACAGCTCCTTTCCTCATTTCTGTGCTTTATAAGCCTACTCCCCATTCCATTATCCAAACAGTTGGTTTATGTTTTTCAGTCTCCAAATACCTCCTCATTTAACTGAATCACGCCAATTAGCAAAACGTCCCTTGGGTGGAGAGAGACTCCTGTGAAAAAATGATACAAAACCTCTCAGACCCCCGTATTCCTTTTAGCATATTTGCTGCTGGCTGGGCAGTTTTGCTTGGTGGTGTCTGGGGGTGAGGAGGGATGTTGCCTGCTTAGCAGTTCCTCTGGGTTATCCTGTATTATCCCCATTCCCTGAGGACTGAGCCTCGGGAGGCCCAGCAGTCCATGGGAAAGGAACAGAGGCAGCAGCTTCACCCCATCCTGGGAGCAGCTTGGTGAGGTTTGTTCCCTTTGGCGAGGTGATTATCAAACTGGGCAAAGCCCAGGAGCCCTGTTCTCCCTGCTGGAACTGAGCAGCCTTCCTGCTGACACTGCCTGAGCCAAGCAGGGCCATGAGGAGCTGGGCACTGGCAAAGTGACAACAAGGACTCAAGGGAGTTTGGCCAGGTCCTTTTTCCTAGACAGAAACTGAGCCATTGAAAATGTCTTACCAAGGAGAGA
>JAWWEE010000025.1:9741605-9775530 GCA_035221455.1 Xenops minutus
TTTCATGCAAGGAAAATCAGCTGTCTGAGGCTGGTACTGCAAAGGCACAGAACAAGGGATACAAGTCATATCTTGGTACATAAAAGAAATCTGAGAGCGTGGCTTTTGCCCAGTGCCCCTGCCCGAGCCAGCTGGGGGTGGCACCTGACCCACTGCATCCTGCTGTTCCTGTGCCACCAGGGACCTGAGCACCCTTTGTGGCCAATCCTGCCGGATTCACAGCTCCTCTGTGTCAGCAAACTTCCAAATGAGAATAGTAGGTAAATAAAATCAAATGCAAATATCCTGGAGTGAACCATAGTCACAATAATATTTAATGTTTTAATTTGCATTTGCCAGTTTTCTCTTCATGAGTCCCTTGCACGGGGAAAACACACCCATGCTCCTCACAGACCCAGCCAGGTGGGCTCTGCTGGGAGGGCACCTTCTGTAAAACCCCCTTTGATACCCCTGTGGTGTCCCTGCAGCCTCCAAGGGTGGCAAGGTGTCTGTGGCACGTGGGGTAAACACTTCCATTTGCTCCATAGTTTAATTTGGTCTGCAACTTAATGACATTTTGAAGCCCGTGCTGGCATTTCTGCCAGGCTGCCTGCCATCCTCTCTGCCCTGCCGTGGCAAATAAAGGCTTGCTAAGGCAGGAAGGAATGAGCATGAAACATGTCCATCAATCTCCATAAAGAAGCATTATATAGGAGAATTTTATTAACTCTGAAGTAAAGGCAGAATAATTGAACAGAAATGTGTACAGCAACTGATAGGCTTGTCTCGAGAAATCCTCAGCATTGCTCGTTTTCATTCTTTTTGAGCCCAATTTTAATTCTAGCTGCAATTTTATTTATTTTTTTTATCACTCCTCAGCCCGTGGACTAAATATTTTATTTTGAGAAGCTTTGCAGAAAAACCTGTGTTTCTTACTCATCAAAAGAGACTGACTGACCTAAAATCAGATAAAGTGCACACGGGAAGGTTCATTCTATTACCTCAAGTCACTTCTGGTTCAGCTGGCTGTTATTAGCCCTATGGAGCAAAATAGTCCACAGCATCTTATATTGATAGCAGAAGATAAATGTTACAGGAGATGCACTTTCAAAGTTGGTTCCAATTTTAGGAGCATTACTAGTAGCTGAACTATCCAACATCTTGGACATGAAGAGTATCACTGGAATTGATATTGCCTCTGCAAAAAGATTCTGAGAATCTGTTGCAAATTGGTCAGGCTATTATGAACACATTCTCTTTTATAGCATTATATACTGCACAGCATGTACACTTGGGGGAAAAAAATGGACATAAATTAGCCTTGTAAATGGTTTCATATCTTGCATTAAATGAACTGCTGAGAGTCTAATCAGAAAAGCGTGGAAATAAAAGAGATTCCCATTGATTTCAGAGGTCTTGGGTTCAGATCTTACATGTGTGTGATCGTAAAAGTCATCTTGCGATACATTTGGGTTCTAAAAAATTAACTTTTGAAGCTCTGTATTTGCTCATTAGTTGGATGCAGACATGTCTTATGCATCATCATCACTCTGCATGCAGAGTTTCCTGGTGACTGCAGCAGGAGTTCCCTGCATGGAGAGACAGTGGGGTCAGCTTTAAAGAGGTGAATGAGCAAGAAATGACCTGCTCAGCTATCACTGCTCAGAGTGTGTTCCTTCAGCTTGGTGGCTTTTCAGTCCTTAATTACAACTGACAGGAACTAAGAGGGAATTAAGTTGTTTTTTTTTGTTGTTTCTGAGATGTTATCTTTTTTCCTATGGGTTCTCCATCGTGGAATCAAAATGTTTGCACCAATTGCATTTCTGTAGCCAGATTGTTGACATTACCAAATGTTGATAAACTCTGATAATCATTCAGCTTTTACCTCATTCCAACCTCTCTCAGGTCCTGCAGCTGAAATCCCCAGCACTGACAGCAGAATGAGGTTTTTTAGTTGCTTGAATAGATCAATGATTTTGTGACACACTTTTTAGTGAGACTAACGGTCTTAATTTAGTTAAAAAGCCTCTCCAGTCCTTGATACAGCCCAGCAAAATAACCCCCCTCTATCTGCAGAAGTCTCTTATTTCACTGAGAAATCATCTTTAACTACAGAATGAAAGAGCTCTGTTAACTTATATAAGTTGCTACCAACACCATCCTTCTATATAAGTTGTGTTCTTTCTGTCCTTTCCTTAAAGGTTGCTCTTTTAATTTTTCATAAAACCTGGAAAGACTGTGATTTTTTTCTTGAAATAAATCACTGCTGGGATAAGATAGGGATCTGAATTGCAGAAAACATCCTTTGGGAATGCAAATACCTTTTAATAACCCCAAATACAACTGTCACCTCAAATGCCATCTCATTCCTGCACAGCCCAAGTGGTGCTGCCTGGCTGGAAGGAACTTAATGTTTACATTTCTGGCTCTTATAAGTAGAGCTGTGAGTTTTTATTTTTTCAATTTTCTTTGAATAATAGAAACTGGGGAAATAGGGATTTTTTTCCTAGTGATACAGTTGAGGTCAGGCAGGTGAGTTCAGTTGCATGTGTTAAATATATTACCAAGATATAGCTCACCAAGTGATAAATATGTAAATATATCAGTCTAAATAGGTCTGTGCAAGGAAAATTAACATCTCCAAGGGTATTCCTGGTGTCCTCCAGTGACCAGAGCTTCAGAAAGGGGCTGTAGGAAGATAAGCTTTTAATTCTTTAGTGTCAGATTCTTTATCCTGCTGTATAACAAGGGCAGCCAGAATGTGGGAAAATTCAAAGCTTGCAATTTTTTCACGGCTCTTAGAATTTCAGGTGAAAGGAAATAAATAAATAAAAGGCACTCAGGGAAAGAGTATTTGCAATTCTTCTAACTTGGGGCCCAATTATCCAATTCAAATGCTATTCTGGGTATTTTGCTGTGTCTACACTGTTCTGTGTAGTACGACACTCATTCCTCTGGTGCACTCTGCACTGGTGCATTTTGCGTTTTAGATATGTGTCAGAAGTATTTCCCTGAGTTGAAGAACTGGGAGATATTGATTTGGGATTTGAGGATCTGATAAGCACAGTGTCGAGCACCAGGAAGAAAATGGTCCCCAATTTTCTGTGGCAATGATAAATGGATTACATTCACACGGCAGGAAAATGCTCTGTTGCCACTGATTTAGTCTGGAATTTTTTCTTGGGTGTCCCATGTTAAAATGCTGCTGATGTTCTACTGAAATTTGCTGCAAGACAGGCACATCATTATTTTATAGCTCTGCACAAGTCCAAACCTTTGCACTGAAATGAAAGAGTTTTGTTTTCTTTGTTGCTTATTCCATAAGCATTAAGAACTCTCTTCATTAAAACTGTAAGATATAGTGAAAAGAATTTTTCATTATTCATAAATAATGGCTTTGGGCCTGGAGAGCAGCCAGAGAAACGAGTGATACAATGGGGCCCTTGATTTTTAAAAGTTTTATTTGTGTTTGAGCTCTGGCAGCAGCCTTTTGCTGAACTGAAGCTCTAAGGCACATAGTGCATGTTGCATGATGGAACATCCTCTCCAAACCATTAATCATTGCCTAAGTGACAAAGTTAATCAAGCTGCTGATCATCTGGGTCTTCACAGATTTGATTAAATTAATGAAAAATAAAGGAAACATAAATATCATCCATGTTGAGAGGGAAAAGAAGCATTATGGACAGCTTCAAGTTGTAAATAGATAAGGAATGACCTAAGATGACTGCATAAGCAAGTTATCAGAACAGGAGTAAGATAAAAGCCATTTGAATCTGTCCAACATCTTGTTCACCTTCTGTGTTGCTGGAGCTGTTTATTCAGGTGCATGAAGGATGAGAATGTGCAGGCCAAATATTTCAACAGGGAGGCACTAAAATTGTGGAGCCATGATAATAACTTGGGGAAAAAAATTCCATTAGTATTGTGGCATCTGCATTTTGGCTGCTCTCAGTCATGTTTGTTCTGTGTTTCATGGAACAAAACTATTCGAGTGGTTGGTTTTTGGCACTGGGAAAAAGCTGTGGATGCTCGAGCTGCATTAAAATAGTTGTTAATGAGCTGTAAAATCGTGAATGAGCAGAGGTGCAAAATGTCATTACAGGAAAAGATGCGATATTTTGCAAATCTGAAAACTGATTTATTCCATTTTCTTCATTTGCAGTGAGTTAATTTCAAATGGCTTGGGGGCACTTGGATGAGCAGGAGAGAATTTATTGTGTTTAACTGATTGGAGCATCACTATCAGTGCTCTCAGGGTAAACAGCCTTCCCAGCACGGGCTCGGAGCACTCCATAAATTGCCATTTCCCCAGGTGGGGGCTGTGTTGTGATATCCCTCAGCATCCTTGTGCATCCCTGAAACCAGGGAAGGGTCTGAGTGACCAAACACTGGCCCTGTCCCACTGGTCCCACTCCCAAAGAGCCTGAGCCACGTTTCTCGTGGAAGTTGGTACTTCAGCACAGCAGCTCATCTCAGGTAGTGCAGAGGTATCCCTCGAATATTTTAGGCTCTCATACTCCATAGTTCTGAAAACCTGTAATTTCTTCTGTTTCCCTTGTAAATATTTTTTTAAAAGCTGGTACTGGAAAATCCTCAATCTGTTCTTTCAAGTCTTACACAAAGTAGTAAATGTCTTTGATATGCAATAAAAGGATTCAGCACACACACGTGCAATCATATTAGCTAAGCTAAAAAGGATGGAGCTTTCGCTCTTTAAGCCTCATCAGCAGAGCCCTGAAACCATAAACCTCTTCTTGGGGGGAAATTGTAGCTCAAGTGCTTGATTTTAATGGGTGCTGTGATCTGCAGGCTGAGCTGATAATCACTGCCCTGAAATCAGAAGCAATATCAATGGCAAGAGATGCAATGCTCTAGAGGAGCTGCTCTTTGCTCTCCTAAACCAAGTTGGGATGGAGACTTTATGGAGAGTTGTTTCTACCATTGTGGGGGGGCTAAACCAACAAACATGGGCCTGGGAAATGCTGTTCCCTCTGTCTGTGCAGAGTGGCCATAGGGAACTGGGCTGTTTCAGGAACATTGTTTTTATACCCACTTTACTCTGACTCTTCTGAAGTGCAAATAACCTTGCATGTTTTCACAGAAAGGCTCCTTGCTGATTCACACCCAGTTTTCATAATATATAAATTTTTGGTATTGTTATTCTTGGGGTAAAGGCAGCATTTGTTGAGGGACCAAGTGATTAGCATCATGTAGCTACTGCATCCAAGCAATGGCATCTTTGCCATGGAGAGCCTGCCACTGAACAGGAAACATATTTTAAAATGTAGCTTGTGAACCAATTGCACACCTGTGTAACCATCTGGACTAGTGGTATCAGCCCCAGTCCCCTCTTGCAGCTATCAGAGAGATTTTGGACAAGCTTCTTAATATAAACCAACCACAATTCTAACTTCAGGTTTAGCTACAATGTCATCTTTTAGCTGGGTTGTTCAACCACTGGTACCGTTTTGGTAAAATCTGAAATGCTGTGAGCATGTCTAATGATCCACTTACCTTATGGATGTGCAGTTAATAGTGCCTGGTAGTGCTTGGTACAAGTGACACCAAATCCTAATCCACTGCAAGTAATATTTTAACCCATCTTGAATTTTGGACTGGGAAGGGGTTGCCCTGATTCTCTCTGGAAGGTTCCTTATGCCTTTCTAGTAACTTCCATATTTGTAGCATTGATGTCCAGTTAATGCAATCAGCCTGCCTGGCACCCTTTTTGTCCCTTTGTGATGTACAGAGAGATGAGCAATCAGCAGAGCCAGTGCAACCTGCCATCAGGCTCCTGTTAGGCTGCAGCACTGCCAGACATGAAGGGATAAATGTGCAGACTCAGCTTCCACAGCCTTCTGAACCACTCTGTGAGCTGCTTCTCTTTCCTGGTTTTACTTGGGACGTCAACTAATTTCTGTAACTGAATGTTTTTGATCCAACAGATTAATAACAAGCAAAATATAAATAGGGTAGATTAAAGTTGCTTTGCCAGGTGATTTGCAATTGGCTGCTTTTGTGACAGTGACAGATGAAACACAGGGACTTTTCCTGGCTCTGGTGTGTGTTGTGTCAGCCTGTGCAAACCCCACGTCTGCAGAAACACTCACTTGAAGCATTACAGGAGAGCTGCAAGGAGTAAAGAGTTAATGAGCAGGAAAAGAACCTGCAGATGGTGGTTAAAAACATGGCACAATATCTGGGATCTGTGGGCTGCAGGAAACTCGGTGGAGTTTGGAAAGGGCTTTGTGTGGCAGCAATGTCCTTCTTTCAGGGGGAACGTGATGGGATGTAGCAATCAATGGGGACTATGATAACATGCCAAAGCTGAGAAGAATTCTCCAAGGGTGGAAAAGGCAAAGCCTCACCATGGTGTGGTTTTGATCCTCCTCCTCCTCCTGCTGAGGACAGAACCAAATGTTAATAGTGAGACTGCCCTGCAGGTCCCTCTAAGCACACAAAGCAGGAAGATCACAGAGTGGCACAATCCCAAAGTGCATCCTCAGAGCAGATAGCCAGGCCCCAGGAGGTGTTTGCTGTCGGGTATTGCTCAGGTGGCAGGGAGTGCTGTGTGAGAGGGCAAACACAGCCCTGCAGCCGGGCAGCACAACCAAAGGGATGCTCCCAGAGCTCTGGGAAAGCACAGACATGGCCCAGGACACCCAGCCTGTGCAGTCAAGGGCCTGAACAAACAGCAAAGTGCTGATCAGCTGAGCTGTGCCGAGTGATTGACTCGTGCAATTATCAAACCTCAAAATATGAGTTAATTCCTGATAGATTAGCAGCGTGAACAAAGGAGGAGATCAAATGAGCACTCAGAGAATCTATCCTAAGTCTGTCGAGGTCTCTAGACATTTAAAAAATTCCAGTCAGCAGGCTTGTACTGAAGGCAGAATAAAAGGAGCAGACAGAGATAATTCATTAAGTTAGGGAATTAATGAAAACAGAAGAATTGAGATAGAATTAATGCAAAAATAGAAACATACAAATAGTAAAGACAGTACAATAGAATACCTGTGGGTAGTGCAGAAAATAACATTATCATGAAAAATAACCTGTGCAGGGACTCTTGTAATGGCAGTAAAAGAAAACAAACCTGCAGATGGGAAAACTGAAGGCACAATACGTGTTAGAAATTTAGTTTGCCACACACTGGGCACCAGCAACAGCTACAGGTGCTGGAGAATGTCATTTGAGATCAGGCTAGCAGGGGAACAACAGCAATGCCACAAGCAAAAATATCCTAAAAATAATAAATTCAGAGTACAAGGAACTGTGTAGAACTGATGGTAGAAGGTTGCAGAGATGTGGAAAGAGTGGGTTCCAAATTTCTTACAGAGTTTAAGCCTAAAGTGGCCAGCCACATGAGAATTTAATTGTTAAGGACTGATTAGAACAAGCTGTAGGGGACAGAGACATCTGGCATGCAATTCCTCGATGCAGGAGCTCCATAGATGGCCCCTGTTGTTATCCAGTGCCAGCACTTCTGGTCAAGGTTCTTTTCCACAGAACCTGTCAAGCAGTGGGACACTTTTATAAAACCTCTAATGCATTCAGTGACTACAAACAGAAACCAAAATTATCTCCTGAAGCAGGAACTTGTGAGATTAGGAATTCATGGCAAAGACACCAAACACCACCACCAAAGTGCCAACTATAGCACATTTTCCTACCATCAGGAGGAAGATTTGCCTAGATTATTGCATTAAATTGCCTGTAGGTTATACACAAGGCTTGGTCTCATGTGAAGGCTTGAAAGTAGGTCCCAAAAAACCTAATGGGAAAAGGCTTTAGTCTGAGATAAGAGTGATGAACTTAATCATATGAGGACCTTTATCATAGTACATTTTTACCTTCTTTATGGCAGTAACAGTATAACAAAATGCTGAATAAATAATGTCGTTATGATATTCATGCTTAATACAGCTTTTTTTACATAAAAAAATAGAGGTTGTTTTGTGTAATATCTTACATAATATGCTGATATCCTTAAGCAGCAGGTAATGCACAGGAATATGGAAAATGCCAACTGCAGGAAGGGGTTTTGGGACAGAGAATAGAAAGAGGACCAAACTGCATGTCTTTCTGTAGGTGAGCACTATCAGAATGCCAGACTTCAAAGAATTTTAGCATCTTTGACATCTCCTTGGACATATTTGTTATCAATATGCGAGGGTCTAGGAGTGCAAATTCTCATGTGAAGCATTTTTGGTTAACCAGGTCATGGCCTGTCCCACTGCAGGACAAAGGGAAAAGCAAACCTTTCTCCTTGCCCCACTGAGTGCCTGTATGAACTAGAGTTTCCTTAAATATGTCATGAAGGGGGGGAAAATGAACCATGAGACCTGTGTTGCTGTAGATAATAATCCCTTCAGTCTGATGATACCCCAGATGGAAGTTCTAAAATGAAAAATATGTATGGAATCTCTTTCCCAGGGAAATTTTGAAGTCAAATTGCAAGGAAAGTCAAACATTTCTGTAATGAGAAATCAGAAATCATAATGTGTGAGCACTAAATCAGGGGTATAAGATTGAGATTTGCATTCTGCAAATGGTGTTTCTGTCTTTCTAGTCCTTTCCTATCCTGAGCTGCCTCCAGGATGTATTTCTGTCAGAGTGGCTTTTAGCTAAGTAGTCCACAAAGCCCCTCAGGACTTTATGGGAGCCAGGAAAAGGGAACCCGGGTAGCAAATCTGCTGCTGAAAGAGTTAAATTTGCTTTTCTCCCCAACACAGCCTTCTTGTTGGTCTGAAAATCAAAGACATATGAAAAGTGATGGTATTATGGTTTTGCAGAGACAAACTGACAAATAAATACATGGATTAATGGCAATTCAAGGTCTGTTTATATTTTCTCACTTCCATGATTATGCTGATCTCTCCAAATATTTATTTTTGCATCTCCTTTAACTGACTTCAGCATTAATTTCTTTAAAGGCACTTCATATAAAGTAATATATGTTTAGTCAGGTTCAGTCAAACGTGGCATTCTGTAATCTTCTTCACCAGGTGGGAATAAAGTCTCTTGATACCTGAACAAATTGTTATGAAAATATCCCCTGCCTGTGGTAACATTCTTCATTTGCTACTTCTGTTAAGTAAATTGAGAATGCCTCCATCAATTTGTGGAAAGCCAAAAGAGCAGACATTTGCTTACATTTCAAAGTAATCAATCCCAGTTTATACTGCTTAGTTGGGCTTTTTTGCCAAAACCTTTGAGGTCTTTGGTAGCATCATTTAAAAAAAAATAAATAAATGAAGCATGCAACAAATTTAGATTTAAAAGAAATACTTTGTATTGCTGGAGCATATTTTCTTTCTTTAATATACTCTGATAATAATGACTCTTTGTCATACTTCCCAAAGGTTAATAGAACAATAGAACACTTTTGGGGGCCACATCTGTCAGTGATGAAGTGCCTTGACCTGGCAACACACACACAGAGATTTTGAGATACTGAACATTCCTGTTTTTGCTCTCTTTTTCAAAACTAGGTTCTTTCAGCCCTTTTTTTTCCTTCCAGACCTAAAACCCATAAATACTGAGGTCAGTGGTTCAAGTGTTGGTTGGTGTGAATGTTATATAAATCATTGTGAGATGCATGACTGGTCCCTGACAGCCTTCTTGCCTTTTGCTGGCATGATAAAAACGTTGGAAAAATTTGGGAAACTTGCTTTAATCTCAGTGCTTGGCCTTTGCCTCTGCTGTGGCACTGAGAACAGCAGAGAGGAGAATTTGGGACTCTTTAAGCCTTTTCCCTGCCTTCTCCCACCAGAAGGGCTGAGGAACAAGCCCGAGCTCACCACAATGTCCTCAGCCCGTGTCCCACCAGGGGCACACCAGTGTCTGCCAGAGGAACAGGTTTGCTCTAAAAAGCTTTGGTAAAATTCTCAGGGGATTATTTTCCTTGCACAGCAATACACTCTGGGGATCTGGCTGCTCCTGCAATTACTTTACACCTCTTCCTCCTGGGGAAAAAAAGAGCTGAGGATTAGTGTAATATAGCCATGGTAAGACAAGCTGATTTCATTCTTGTGCTGTTTAAGTGATTGGAAGTGCCAGATTTTTCTCACTTTAATCCCTTTTGATTAATTTCCCTATTTTATCCTTAAAGTAATATCATTTTCTCCTATAAAACCATTCCACAATAACCTTGAATATTTAGGGGGGGCTTTTCTTCTCTCAGTTATAAAACTGTAAATCCACAGTAATGCTACAGAGTTTCAAGGCTTTGCTTTCAATTTACACCCGAATGGCTGAGAACGAGAAAGAGTTCTGGCTCTTTGAGGAAAAGCAAAGGAAAAATAAAGAAGCTGTCCTTGAAATTTTATGTAATAATAAAACCCCAATCCCAGGGTAGCAGGAAATCCTGCTGGCAGCTCTGCAGATGTAGCCACAGATAGGAGTGTGGGACTGCATCCTCACAGGGGAAAGGGCTTGCTCAGAAAGTTCCCTCCAGATTGTGAGCATCTTCTTGCAGGAATTGATATTTTTCCCTTTTCCCTTCAGGCTGATTTCTTGGGCACTCAGAATTTCTCTGTGTGGTGCATTTATTGCTGTATCAAAGTAATTAAAAGATACACTAGTTCTGCTTAGAAAGATGTAACAGGCACGTGGACTACTTTGAAAAAATACATAACTCTGGGGTTAATTCTGAAGCTTTGAAAGGTTGTGTTTATGATAAATGATTGTTTGCAGTCCCTAAAAGAACAGTGTTTTCTCAGGATTTTGTATCCATGACAGAAGATTCCAATGCTTGACTTGAGCAATGGTACAGTGATCGATGTTCCTTCCTCCACGTGTGCCCCCTTCGAAAATGAAGTTATGCACCAAAGAATATAAACATGCTCTTTGCAGGGAATAAATATTCCTGCTAGAAAAATCTTGTTCTTTGCTTATGACTTTTGGAAGTCTCTGGACTTGTGTTTAAATGGATATTGCCCTTTAAAGTTAGGGAGGTTGAGTGTTATAATGTCAAGAACCATTTGAGTTCTTTGCTTTAATTTTGTCTGCATCCACAAAGAGCCTCAGTTTCCACGCCCGTGAGGCCAGTTTATCATCTTTATAGTTCTTAAATTTAGCTTCAATTTAAGAATTTAACAATAAAAGCAAGTTCTAGGAGGAATCTCATAAGTGACAGGAGCCTTTAGTTCCTGTGTGGAACCTGACAGTGCCAGTCCTGGGAGAAGAGAATTGAAAAGCAACAGGTAACAGCCCCCCATTGTACCCCTCGCTCGCAGCATTATCTGCAGAACATTAAATAACTTTATTTGAATTTTTAAGCCTATCATTAGGCCGTATCTTTAGGCATCTTTCGATATTTCTCTCCAGTGTTCTTCCCCCAAGCTGTCACTTTGATTAAATAATTTAGGAAGGATGTAACAATAAGGATGATTGCTCAGAACTGTGTGAAATGGGTTCTTTCTCTCATGCAGTTGGGGTTTTCTGTTGAATCTCACTGTTGGCTTAAAAGCTTTATCAAAAACATTTATGTTAATTCAAACGTTCTCAGATAGGTGTTAAAATGAGCAGAAAAAAAAAGCCACTTTTTTGTTTACTTTTCAAACTTCTAAAAAAATAATTCTGTTACATGAAAACAATAACATTCAAAGCAATGCTTGGAAAAGCTTCCAAGCAAAGTTGTAGGGTTAAGGAAACCCCTCTGACACAGAGCAGGGCCTGGTTTTTCTCTTGGTTTCTCACACTCCTAAACCAGAAAGCTCAGCCTGACATCAGTAGCAATGACTCCTGAAAATATATTGTATTATCTGGTCCCAAAGCTTTGATTTCACCTGGTGAGCCACCAAGGCTTTCAGCAAAACCTTCCAGCTGGAGCCCAAATAGAAATCTCTGGGGACTTTGACATGTATGTGGATGTGTGTGAAGTGTATCAAACTCTGCTAAGATAACTAGAAAGAAATCTGGTAGCAGCACAACTTCCCTCCAAACTTAAGTAGAAGGGAATGAATTTGTGTTAGAGATAATCAGTTATTAGGATAAGTCGGCTCTAAAGTAGCTCTAATCAGTTCTTGGAACAAGGAAACGAGCTCTAATCAGTTGTTGGGAGGTGCAGGGCGAGCTGACTCTGCACAAAGCAATCACCAGTCAATTAGTCAAGTGTTTTGATTAGTTAAGAAACATTTAGGTACTGAATATGTATGAGATTCCTAAATCAACATGCGCAGATCAGTAGATGAATTTTTTCATATCACTTGTCCAGCAAGTTTGAATGGTTTACAGTTCATGAATATTCATTCATATATGCATTTTTAAATGAAATCTCTAGTTCTGCTCCTTGACCCTTAAGTAGGAGGTGGCTGTTGATGACCAGATGGTCAGAGTGTGATTTATTTTATGTTTTTTTCTTGTCTCCAGCATGTTCCAACACACCCATTTTGATCTGTGAGGATTCTACAATCCCTTTTTTAGTAGAGCTGTATCTAAATAGCAACTCTGATTTAGGAAAAGGTCTTGACTGTTACCCAAGATGTTTTCATAGGTACCTGTGTTTTCCTTGAAGATCAAAGGAGTCCTGGATATATGGACTGCAGAACTTCCTGGCGTACTTTATGCCCTTTAGGGGTGTCAGAACTGTTCCTGAAGATGTGGATTAAGGGAAGACTGTGTGCCCAGCTCTGGTTTTGGGGCTAAAGCTCAGGTTAGACTCAGGTCTAACCATGCTCCGTCCTGCTGAGCACGGGCTGGCAGGGAGGGGGCGGCACATCTGCAGCACATCTGCAGCACATCTGCAGCACATCTGCAGCACATCTGCAGCACATCTGCAGCACATCTGCAGCACATGGAAACACACGCCCTTTTCCCTTCCCTTTTCATCTTCCCTGCTCCACTCTCGCCCCAAATCTTTGCACTCACAACAAAGGCAGCCAACTCTGAAGTCACCAGACAGCAGCAAAGTGTTGCAATCCAGCCTAATGGTGCCAGCCTTTGGAAAACACTGACCTTGAGAGTTATTTGTCTGGTGTTGAAGGAGCTGTCTGGTACTTAGCAGGGCTCTTAGTTGTGTGCACTCCCTTCATCTCTCAAATGACATTAATTATGTCTCCCAAATAGCTGAGTTAGGAGGGTTTCAATGTGTTCCGCTGCACTTCAAAAGCATGAACTGCTCCCTCAGAGTGAGCTCTGTTTCTGTGGCATGGCAAGTCCTTGCTTTTGCCTCAGTCACAGATTCCAGGTGTGAATTCAAGCCCTTCTTTCAGTCACCTGATCTGGCTGGGGCTTTATTACATACCATTACATAGCTATCCACATCAAATTTTAACCCTGATTAATTCCCACTGACAGACTCTGTAATTGGCAGCAGGGTTTGGATAAGATCCTGATCCAGCTGTCTGGGACTTTTTTCAACAGAGCTAAATTATTTACAAGAGAAATATTAAAATCCCCATAACAGGAAATTGAAATACTATAACATTACAGTTTTTGTAAACAAATATTACAGCGAGAGTACTTGAAGTTAATTCAGAAACAGCAGGAAACCTCATTAATGGTATATAATGCAGATAAGTATGTCTGACTTCAGAGCAAACATCTTTTCTTTTGGGTGTGTTTAGGAGAATGTTAAAGATACCTCAAGCCTTAGTTGCAAATATTCATTACCACCATTAGCTTCGCTGAAATTATTAGTATTCTATTGGTTCCTATTTTGTTGTCTTGTTCATTAAATTCTGAACACTTATAACACACTTGTCAAGCAGAACTGCCCTTTGTACACCGAAGTGACAAGCTGACAAAAGAGTTACATGATGATTTAAGTGCTGACTGCAATGCAAGAAGGGCCCAGAGGAGGGGAAAGCAATTGGAACAGATACCAGCCCAGTGACACTCCAAAGATCCTGAGATTTGCCAAAGAATCCAATTTCACACGAGCCTCATTTGGCAGAAGGGTTTGCCAAGGAGGGAATTCATTGGGCTTTTCATTGAAAAAGTGACAGAAACAAATTGACAGTCATGTTTTGAAATTGGTGGGGTTTGCCATCTTAAAGAGAGGACAAAATTAACAAAGAGTGGTTTCTTTCATAATTTTTAAAACCTTTAGGTACCAAACTCTTAATGCAATAATAATAATAATGATAATAACTATGTGTAAAAGAAGTTGTTAAATAATAAACCCCCCCAGTGAGAGCAGAAACCTGGAAGGATAATATCATTTGGAGAGAAACAAATCCCTGCTTATGTCGTGTGCTTTAATTTATTCTGCAAGAATTCAGTCAGTGATAGCTCCTCACAGGATTAGTGCATTCATTTCCTGCTTCTGAAACAGAACTAGATTGTGGTCTACATGACTCATTGCAGTCACAGCTTGGAGCAAAAACTCGGGGTTTGCTGAATTAAAGATGACCAAGTTATTTTCAGGAAGGTTCACAAAGGCAATACCACCAACACAGGCCTGTGCATCTGGCCATGCTTGGGAAAAAATACAGCTTTGGACCTGAGTCACAGATCTCTGTCCCCTGTCAGGTTTGAGGAGCAAATAGTGTTTGTCACATTCTTCCTCTTGCTTTGAGGAGAGTCTGAGGAGTTGCAGTGGAGTCTGTGCCCACAAACCCCTGAAGCACTGAAGGGCTCCAGCAACCTTACCAAAAAATCCAGGCACCTATCCCTGAACTGATGGAGGAGATGGAGCTGTTCCCTTCAGAGTGGATTCAATTTGGGGTTTATTTTTAGGTTGGGAAAAAAACCCAAGTTCATGTCATAACTAAAGAGAAGGAGAATTTCTCTCCATTCCCTGTGTTATTGTAGAGGAGGCAGTGTCAGATCTCACAGACACTTTGCTCCTGGTTTGTTTTGCTAAAATGTTTTTTCTGGAATACACAGCAAGAAAAACAGAACCTGGGAAAATATTTTTGTCCTTTTTTAAATTTTGTTTTGCCTTTTCTGCTAGAGGGAATGTCAACTGTGCTCCAGAAAGAAGTAAATCATTAGAGCAGCCACAGGGAGAAAGATTCACTGGGGAGTTTAACTTTGGCACGTGGGGGGAAGAGGAACACACAAAAGGGCATTGAAACAGCAAAATTAAACAGGGATGATAAGGGAAATTTGAATTTGCTGTGGAAGTGCCCTGCATAATGAAAGCATTTAGATAAAAGAAAAGGTTAAATAAATGCAGGGGCAATGTTTTGTTGGTTTTGTTTAACTGTGTCAGGCTAATGTGGAATCAGAGTTTTCCTTCTCTTGACTGGGCACCTACAGTGTCTGAAAGTCCTGAGTGACTCTTCAAATTAAAGAATTTTAGAAGTGTTCTTGATGAAAGAAATCGACTGTGGGATTTTTGCTTGCTTTAAGGAAAGGAGGTTCTCAGCAAATTCTGGTACACCTAGAAGAACAAACATTAAAAAATGTCAGCTTCACTTATCTTAACAATTTCAAATTTGCTATTTCAGAAAATAATGTTTAGATGATAAATGCTTCTTCCAAAAGTCACGGCGAATGCATGGAACCCTTTTTTCCCCACGGTGCCCTGTCAGGTAACTGATTTGTGGCATTTGTTTCAGCTGCAAAATCCATACAGATGAGCAGCTCAGATACTTATCACTGAACGCAGCCACTTAGTCAAAACCATCTACAAAGCAAGGAAGGAAAGAAGAGAAAATGTTATGGACCTTCTGGTATTCAGAATCTTTGAATTATGGATAACTCCTTGCTCGGGACTGGCATTCTGCTGCCTCCTGTTTCTCCTCTTACGAAAGGAGGAGGTTTGATTTAGAGGGCACAGAGGGAGCAGTGTGTGTCTCTCCCCAGAAACGGGACATTAAGCCAGGGTGGCCCTTTGAGCAGAGCCATGGGGAGCAGAGTGAGGGTTGCAGGAGCTGGGAAAGTGCCTGGAAGGGAGGAGAGCCACAGGAGATGGATGTGGGGCAGCAGAACCGCCCAGGGTTTGTGCCACACTTCAATTTGGGGATGTTCTGCGGTCACAGAAAGGACAAAGAAGTATTTTTTGCTTGTTCCAGGGGAGTATTCAAATGATGTTGAGGTGCTCAAGTGAATATACATTTTAAAAACACGTGCATTTGGTGATGACCTTGTATAGTCTCAGTTTACATATTTATCCACCCATTCAGTGTTGTCCAGGCATGACTGGAGAACAATACAACTCCTCAAGCAGCTCATACAAATCAATTTTCTGGTTTAAATGTATTCCAGGCTATTCTGTTTGGGCCAGAACAAGCCATTCTGTTGTACAAGGGAATTTGCTTGCTTCACTAGGCATTTGCAAAGCACAATACCCTCACCAGAGGCTAAATGGAGATGAATCCAGGCAGGATTTCAGCACAGCCCGTGGGCCCAGCGTTGACAGCACATCAGTGCTGCTGATTTCAGAGCTGACACTTCATGCAGATCCTGATTCATCTAACAATTAATTAGCATGGAAAAAAAAATAACAATAAAGGCAGCTGAAAATAAAGCCCACATCTCAGGCAGGTTTCAGTTTTGTGGACTCCCAGTGTGTTAGTGATAAAAGGAAGTTATCTCCAGGGAATTAGGATGCTGATGGAGAGGAAAATGTGTGATCATTTGTAAGGCATCAGCGTGCTCCAGACTTATGTAATGGTTTCCTTATTCCTGGAGAACAGAATTAATTTGGCCTATCAAACACAAATCAGTGCCTGTCTGTTACAGACTTTTTTGTGATTCTTCTGTGCAATCGTCACTTGAAGTGTAAGGGGAAATTTGCAGAACATGGAACTGAGTTACTGGTGAAATTCATGGTATTTCTAAAAAATCCAACATGAATCAATAGAAAAAAAAAGTCAAACTCTCATAGAATATAGGTACTTAGAAAAAAATATTTTCTAGCTCTTCCTTTCTTTACATTATGATGTTAAAAGTATATTATAGAATAAAGCAGCCTAGAAGCACTGATGCTGTGGCCTGGAGAGTGGCAGAGAACTTTTAGAGCAGTGCTGGCTGAGAAAGGAGTTCAATAATTTTAGGCAAGGCACGCCTCATCTGTTTTTTGGTTAATTTTGGTTTTTCAAGAGAATAAGACTTTATTTTTTTTAAATGAGGCTTTCACCAAAGACCTATCTGACTGTCCTTCTAAGAGAGAAACCTGCAATAATTCAAATTTTAGCTATTAAGTCTTTCAGCTTAAAAAGATATGATGATTTTACAGTGTCTGTCACTAGTATATGTATCCTCTGCAGTCTCTCATAGCTTTTCCACAACAGGTTATTCCTGTTGTCGAGAAGGAAAGCAAAACAAAACAAAACACCACTTGTAGAAAAGAACCTGAAGATGTATTATTTTTTATTGAATATTCTTTCTGTTTGTACAGAATTTTTAAGCTCCCCTGCATTGCATTATCTCCCGTTAGTGCCACTTGAGTTCTGTTATTATTCTATGCCATGAGTGTTGTCAGTAAACAAATGAAGCAAACATGCCTAAGTTTGGGAGCTGGGTGAAGGACACGGTGCTTTTCCTTACTGTACCTCCCGTTCAAGTGCCTTGGTTTCCTAGTTACCATTTGTATTTTCTTCCCTTCTCTGCTGAACGTGATCAGAATTTACATTTGCTGCTTAAACAGCTGTGTTGGCAAGAGCCTTTTGGGGCCAATTTTGTGGTATATTCATGAGTGTGCTCTCCAGACCACACACATATCCCTGGTGTAAGTGTATAGTTTGCAGTGAGACTTTACATGACGTTTGGAGTTTGGAGGAATCTGTATGTGAATAATGAATGTAGGACTAGGCATATTTTAGACTATATGTTAAAAACCCCCTCTGCTCTGGTTTAAATATCAGTATAGTTTCTTATTGTTCCACTTGGGACTGTTTACATCTATTAGCCCAGAACCTTTTGGCAGGGCTGAAGTTTGTGTTTGAACTGGGAAAAGCTCAGTCTGCTTTAAAGAGTGTTGTGTTAATTAGGAATATGCCACAAATAGCTGTTTATGTGTGGGTAACCTCTGGAGACGTGTTATTCTAGCCCTGTGGCACTGTGTGAGCATTTGGGAGGGAATGGGATTCCAGAAGCCAAAAAGCAATTACATTATTGCCTTGTTAATTATGACAACTTCTCTTAGTAAAGCATTTCCTTTAGTCTTTGATCTCATTCTACCTCTCTTGGTCGCCTTTATTTTAGTCTTTGCCTCCCACCTTCTCTCCTTTCCATCTGAATAGCACTTGCATGGCACTGAACACCATCATCTCCTCTACCATGGTATATTATCACCCTGTTTCAGCATCAACAGGGGCTTGGAAAACACTTTCAGGATCCTCCTCTTCACAAGTCATGTTTAATTTAGTGGCTCCCACCACGCTCAGAGCCAGACTGTGCATGTGCAGGGCCAAGTGCCCCTTTGTGGAGCAGATCTGAGCCCTCATAGGCAGAGCAGCTCCAGGCAGGGCTCCCCACCATCCTCCTGCCCTGGCAGAGAACCACACCAGCTCCCAGGGCAGGGCTCACTCTGGCTGGGTGGGACAGGAGTGATCTGCTGTATCCTTTCCTGGCCTCCTTGGGCAGCTGCCATTGCCTTGCTGGCACACAGTCGTGTTTTCTGTATCCTCAGGAATCTCTGCAAAGAGATTGATTTGTCACTTCACTCAAGGTTTGCAACACGCCACTCTGCAGACATCTGTTCTCACAGCTACACTCCAAAATAGCCTCTGCTGAGACATTTAATGAAATTCAGTGAGCTATTTTAAAAATGACAACAAACACGAGCCACAACCCTTGGTTATTTGTGAAATCCATTGTGGCTAAGCCAGTTTGACATGAGCCGTGCCAGTAACACAGCACAGCGGGTATGGAGGCAGAAGAGCTTGGGGTGAGAGGTGGGGACAGGTCCCTGAGCTCCTCTCTGGAAGCAGCCAAGGACAGATGTGTCATTTCCAGGCTTTTAGACCTCATCATTTGCAGGAGTTACAAAGGCTAAAGGGCTACAGCTGCAGGAGCACCAGCCAGGCCCATGTTGGACGGGGTAATAATTAATACATTTTTATAGACTTTGATTCTGTGACACACCGAGAGCATCTCCTTGGGGATGCAGAGTGCCCTTAATGTCCCCTGACACTCAGCAGAGTTGAGGCTTGTTTGGCCCTCTCTGCTCTCTTTCCAAGAGCCCTCAGAGCTCCTTTGTTGCTGCTCTCAGTCAAAGCACAGAGTTGAGGGTTTTATATTCACCAGCATGATCAGGGCTCTGCTGGTGTCACAGAACAGCATTGAAGCACTAGTGCCAATTACCATAGCATTCCTTTGTTGTAGGTATCTTTTCCCCCTGTTCCTGAAATGGCATTAATCCACCTACTCCAATTTAATGAATTAAAAAGAGAGACTCAATCAATTAAAGTAATTGAGTAATTGAGACCATCATTTCATCATCTTTGAATAGGGCAAAGCCCGTGTCCTTTGCTGTAGGTCCTTGGGTAGCACGGTGCTGTCAAACATTGCATCATTCTAGGGCTGCTTTGTCACTTCACACAACAAAGAAAATGTTCTCCAGCAACACAGAGCAAAGAACACTTGAAAAGGTTTAGGAGTGGCACAGGTACATTATTCATTCTACCTCAGAAAGCCATGGGTAAGGCTTACACCAAAGATGATGTAAGTCATCAAAAGAAGAGGTTATCTGGTGCTGTACATGTGCATATGTGTATATAGAAATATGTACTTGCAGGTATTTTTATTTTAAAATCCTCAGTACTTTTCATCTTTACACTTCTTAAGTTTTGTAAGTGAACAAAGAAATGTCATTATCCCTGAATTTCCCACTGGTGTCAGGAAATGTAACCCTGCTTCGTAGCTAAGTGGCTGTTGGCAGCTCTGGGCCCTTCAAATGCTTTAAACCTGCAGAATTACTATCATTGCTTCTCTTGGCAAGAAACCAGTTTGGGAAGAGACTTATTCATGCACCAAATAAATGGATGGTCCTTGTGCTGTGGGGGGTGAAGAGTCATCACTGTGAACCTGCAGCAAAGGGGAGCAAGAGGTCGAGTGGAGGTGACAGATGTGAAAGAGTTTGGGGCCAGGAGCCCATTTTTGCATTTCAGGATTTTAGTAGAAGGTTTCTTCCTGCTTTGTATTGAAATTTACCTCAGGAACCAGCTTTCAGGTTATTTGCAAAGACAAACCCCTCCTCCTGAGCCTCTGGTATGATGAGTGCAGGAGCATGTCAGCAGCTATGGGAGGTGGCACTGGCATTTGAAGATGCTGGTGACACAAAAGGCTTCTCTTAGGGCATGTCCCAATGGGGATGAAACACCAACTCACTTCTAATTCTTCTCGGGTTGTTTCTCATTCTTCTCAGAGTGTGAAGTGCATCCTGTTCGCTCTTCTCCTGCAGTAAAGACTGGAGAGATGATCTTCCAGCTGGACACACCAGTGCAAAAACTTTGGAGGTCTCTCTAATCTCTCTGAAGAGAGTGGCAGTCGAGAAGGGAGAGAACAACCTGAAAAGACTCCAAGGAGTCCAGGCAGCCACCCAGCCCTGATGGGTTTATCTGATCACACTCTGTTGGTAGCTGTGAGATAGCAGGCAGTGGCCAAGAGGCTGCACAGGTTCTGTGTTTGCATGTTTTGCTGAGTATTTGGGGACTCTGGTTGTAGCTCCCAAGTTTTTTTAATTTTCTCTTGAGTAGATGGTGGGTTTGTTCACCAAATGCTTTGCAAGAGAAGGGTTAGAATAATGCTGAATGTATTTGTTCACTGCCCTTTGCTATTTTTAACTATCTCGAGATATAAATATATGTGTGTGTGTGTGTATTATATATGTAAAAATTAGATATAATTAAGATAAGATGAACAAATTTCTGGGAAGAAACTTTTTTTTCATGTCACCAACAAGATGACTCAGAAAGAGCAATGTAAAAGAAAAAAACCTATATTATAGCAATATCCTGTATTAAAGATCCTGGCAGTCTAAGGGAGGGAGTGATTTATTTTGAGACTTAGGTTTTAGCATGGTTTACTGATTAGCAAATTCCATGCTGATTTGTGTTCTGAGCTCTAGATTATCTAAAATGCTACACTAACTAAAGCATCTTTCTTATAACTTTGCCTCTGATTTTTATCATGACTAAGGCTTCACACTGAGATCCCATCACTTTCTTTTTTTACAGGAGAAATATTAGATATATTTTGTAAACCACTAAAAGCAAACAAGGAATGCAATAAACCGTTTCTGTAGTAGTTGCTCAGGTTGTCAAGTTCATTATATTTAGATAAATTAAAGTTAAGGCATATCTTACTCATCTTTAAAACCCATCAAATGCATTGCGCAGGCATTCGAGTCATGGAACTGTTCACATTAACTGTATTTATTCCTTTATAAATATTCCCAGGGGCTTGATAAGGAGCAATATTGTGCTCTAATGAGCATGTGTATGCTGCAGAGCTCGCAGAGAGATTTAGCTCAGTGATTACATCTCCTTGATCTGCCAATCTGCACATCAAAAGGAGCTGGTTTGTTTTAATACTTCGTCTACCACTGTTAACTTACTGAATAGGTGACCCCCCACACGTCAGGATGCTTTAAAACTATTTGGGGATTATATTTAAGCCACTGTAACACTTCTGGTGTCTGAAGGTACCTCAGCATCTCTTGTAGCATAACGTGCCCAGATGAAAGGCAGAGGAGATAAAAGGCAAAGAGAATGTTACTAATTAACTCTGGCTATTTAATGGGCTCCACTTCCAGTCCAACCTTCCCAAAATATCTGGCATGCAGAGCAGGCTCCAGATGGATTGACTGCAGCACACACATGGCTGCAAAGCACCACCAGGACACGTCTTGGGTTTCACCTGTTGGACTCCTGGCTGCTGGAATGCAGTGACACAGAAACACAGGGGGACCCCAGGGCACTGTCCCTTCTCTAGGAAGAGCTCAATTTTAGGTCCAGATGGGAGGCAGTGGTTGCTGCCCTTGGGTGAACATTGCTGAGACGGGACTTCTTTTCCCATTTTGTGCATGTTTGACACATATGTGTATTCTTGACCTCTTCCTGGGCTCTCCAGTTGTTCTTATAAATAATTGCAGGTCCAGTGAAACTTGCAGCTTGAGATTTTTGTATTATTTCACTGTCTCTGAGTAAGTCAGCCAACTGCACAGCTTATTTGGGGTTTAATTCAGCAAAGGTCTGTCACTTAAATGGCTGGAAAAAAGCAATACAGGAAAATGGGAATGTCTTCTCTAAAGGAAACAAACTAGTCCAATGTCCCCTTTCTCGCAGTGGTTTGAAGCAGATGGAAAAAAAATATGTTAAAATTGGGCAACAAGCAAGTAGGCAGGAATTTGCTACATGCCTTTGAAGGCCATCTCCAAGCCACCTTCAGAGCCAGAGAGATGCCCTCCAGCTGCAGGCAGCCAAAGTTTGGAACTCTGAGAAACTGAGGAAAGAATTGCTGTTTTCCTGATATTTGACCTTGTGGTTTTGTGCACAAATGTATTTTTGAAGAAGATACCTTGTATGCATGGAACTCTAAGTGGACTGCTGTTTGTTCAGTTTTGGAAAGGAGAAAATTCCACTTGCTATGCCAGGAAGACCCACCTGTGTTTTTGCCTTAAGATCAAGAAATGTTGATGGCAGCCTTAATCCTAAACCTGTCTTAAGAAAGCCACTATAGAGATAACACCCAATGTGCTGCCCCACGGTGCTGAGAGCTCTCTGCAGTGTTTGTTTCCACCTGCCCCAGCAGAGGGCACAGCAAAGGGGCCTTTGTTTTCAGAGATGCTGCTTTAATGCCATCGCTGCCTTCCTGTGCCCCCCAGCTCTGCAGTGCTGGCAGTGGGACACTCCAGTGGCAGGGGAGGTGGCAGCGTGTCCACCTCCTTCACTCAGGTCTATTCCAGGTTACCAAGCTTGATAGGAAAGGCTAAAGACAATGGAATTCCTGATTTCTTCCCATTTGTTCTGACACTGTCTCGACAAAGATAGCAAAGCTTTTGGGTGCAGAGTGGGAAGGAGGATCTCAGAGGCAGCTTTCCAGTTGTGATCCCTTCACATCCAGGCTCCACCAGCCCTCACACTTGGTGCTTCCCACTACCTCCTAGGAAATGCCAAGGGTTGGGTGCCTGAATATTCCCGTGGTTGTTTCCAGGGCTGTGAGCACACAGCAAGCTCTGGTGCCTTAATGCTTGGGCATTTTTCCTGCCACACTTTATCCATCTGACAACCTGCTGTTACACAAAATGTAATTTGAAGTATGGTACTTCATTAGATGATTTTCCACTATTAGAACCACCCAAAAGCTTTGATGTAGAAGATAATTAGTAAGAAATTACAAGGAGATAAAGAATGGGTGGGCAGGCAAGGCTAATGAGTCACAGTCAGCAAAAAGTGGGAACTGCAGTAGTTTTGCTGTCATTAATATCCCAAGTATGTTCCTGTTGAGCTTCTTCCCCAGGCACAAGAGGAGGATGCTGAGAAGATGCATTTTCAGAGCCAGAGTTTGATTCCAGCCTGGCTGTGTGGTCTGTGAGACAGTCACAGCAGTGTCACTGCTGAACCACAGTGCCTTGCCTTCTGAAACTCTGAGGTCATAAAAACAAGATTGATTCCACAATAAGCCATGGTTTAACTGGTTGATTTTCTTCTCAGTCTGAAATATTCAAAAGAGTTGCTTGTTTAAGGGTGGCTTCATGGCAGTGCTGAGCCTGTTTCCAGACTTCTGGAGCTATTTAGTTACTATTTAGTGTTTCCATTGGAGGTAGCAGAGTGGTCTCTATTTGGGGTTTGTTTGGTTGTGGGTTTTGGGGTTTTTTTTATTGTTGAAGATATTTTTGCTTTATATAGAATTTCAAAGCAGCTGGCTATTTTCAAATGTCTTGTATTTTGTTTGAGTGCTCTTCATAACCTGGTTCATAGAGATAAGGGACAAGGTGATGACAAGTGTGCTGCAGTATATCTTGAAACAAATATACCACTAATCAAGCAGATAATAGTCCATAAGGTCGGTCTGTGGGTTCATTGTTTAAGGAACAAAATACACAATGACGCTGGAAAGACAAAATTAGGGAAGGGTTTGGCCTCGGCTTTCTGTTGAGATTTTCCTTCCAGCTAATCACACATGCTCTTAGTGCATTCCTTGAATTCAGCAGGAGATGCTTTTGGAATATATTGTATTTTAATAATCTCTTCCCTGATGTTAGCACTGCCCTCAGCATGGCCCTTGCAGTTCTGTGTTCTCTTGCTGACAGAACATGCAGTTATTGTCTCTTACATTCACAAAGCTGCCTTCCTGAGGAGGTAACAGGTTATCAGCTCTTGTAGTTATTTTTAATCATTGTGAAGAATCATTGCTTTCTAATAAGGCAAGTGATTAATTATCATGCCTTTTTTATCAGTGTAAAGCCTGTCAGGGGTGCAGTGGCTTTCAATTATAAACCTTTCAGGGTTTTCTTTAGTAGAATCCAGCATGCTTAGAGATAACTCCATAGGTAGGCAGCCTTTTTTCTGTGCAAGCTATAATTATCTCCTCAATTATTGTTCTATTTATTTACAAATAAAGACTCAATATCCATGGTGGAACATATAAAAAATTAATAGGAAATTCCATTACCCCAACACTGAAGAAAAATGTGACATCAGAAGCTTAATGGAAACAGAACTATGCCATCCATTTGCATGATTAGAGAATATGGGCCCTTCAGAAGCCTAAAATAAATGAAATACCAATATGAAGTTAGGAATATGTTTCTCATTTCTCGAGAGTCCCGAAGCAAGCTGCTTTTGTCTTTCCTAATGGGCTCACTTCAGACTCAATTGTTACAGATTGCTGTGGAGATGAACTGTGCAGCAGGGCAGGAATGAGGCAGGAGAGCAGTACCTGAGACCCTAAATGAAGAGCAGAGAACTTTGCCCTGAGTGTAAAACTGCCCCATGTCAGCCCACACTGCTCATTAATCCGTAAATCTCTAGGACTGGCAAAGTGCAAAATCCAAAAGTACCGAGCATCTCCCAAAATCCATGTCACTTGGGGTGGCCACACCAAAATCTTGGTGTTCCTCACGCTTGTGGATATTTTCCATGGGCACATCGGGTAGCCCTGGAGCAGTTCCCCAGGGAAATAAAACCATATGTGCTCCTTACTGCTTTGGGAATTTTCCAGTGGACTTGGAACTGTTTCCATCTGCCTTCTGCATCCACCCTGTTCCTTGAGATGCCCCTGCTTTAACACCACACTTGACAAGCTCTTTAACCTACTCAGTGGGAACATCAACTCTGCTTTTACAGCGTGCTATGAAAGATTCCCTCCTCAGAGGGAGAAAACACAGCCCTTGTGAGTGTTTGCATAAATACCAGGAGGCCTTGGAGGGACACAAATCTCCTTCAGCACTAATCCTATTTTTTGTTGCTATTAGTATAACAAACTAAAAATCCTTTTGATTACACCATTAGTTTTCCCAAAGGGGACTGTTCATGCCCTTAAAAGCTCTTAGTGCATGAAGCAAGTGTGTAAATAAAAAGACAACAGGAGAAAGAAAGGATGAATATTTATAGTCAGCATTCAGGGCATTAATGAATCTTTAGTTATTGTTTTTCTCTCTAAAATTGAAATAACTAACAAGTAATGAACTTTCTTATGGAGAAGATGTTCTTAGGGATAAAGCCTCCCACTGGGCATGGTCTGAAAATCTGATGCAGTTCTGGCCTCGTGAGTAGCTGGAAGGGATATTTCTGTGTCTAGCACACTTTGAGGGGATAGTTACTTAAAAGACTCAGCACTTCAGGACAGACAGAGAAGGAAGTTTTGAATTTGATTGTAGCTGGAGATCTGGAAAATATTTTTTCTCAATTATATAACAGTCACCTCAAATATAAAATATATGTCCAATCACAGAACTTCCAATAGCACAAATTGGGTTTTTTATAGCATCAGCAACACAATCCACCTTCTATTGCTTCCTGTGGCTGATGTCTATTAAGTTAATTGTATTCTCTGAAATTTCTTCCCAGGCCACCTCTGCCAGAGATCCCCAGGAGCTCTGAGATGGGGAGTGGAGCTGCTTCTCCCCTAGGGTTTGCTGTGTCCTGCTCAGGGCTCTGTTCACATCTCTGTGAATATACAGGGACTTTGCTTGTGTGCAGCAGGAATAAAATAATCCTCTCTTTAATCCTGCCAGCACCAGTCCTTCAGCCAGCAGGGGCCACTGCTGGTACTGAGGTCTTTCTCACGTGCAGGTGCATCCAGAAGCTTCCAGCTTGTGCAGATCCAGAGTGCAGAGTGCAATTTGTCTAATTCATGATGATGGAGGGGCACATTTCAGTGAACTGGCACAGAACTGGCAGCCAGAGATACTCCAAGTCTCTGTCTAGCTCTGCCTTTTTTTTTCTTTCTTCTCTGTATTTCCTTGCCTAAGACTGATAAACCTCTTGCTTTCATTTTCCCCACAGGCTAAAGTGCAGCTCCTGCAATTTTATAAGGTTCTTGAAGGATTACTAAAGAAATTTAAAATCTTCCTAAGGTGCTAATAGTGTTAGGCTGTATCTAGCAGAACGAGCTACCAGTTCTGATAGATAACTGAGGCAGAAAAGCTCAGGTTAACAAAGTCACTGTAACCAATATAGTCTAAACATAATCCTGCTTACCAGGCTTTTAAACCTCAGCACTCAAAAGATATGCCAGGACAGGTCCTTGATTTCAGGGCTGAGCATTCTGATTATTATTATTATTCTTTAATAAGTAGCTATGGTACCTGTTGATGTATTTGCTGACTAAATTCCAAGCATAAGTACTTTTCAAACGTTTTTTGATGAATAATGGAAGATAAGATACCACTCTCTTTCTCCTTATCTTAAGGAAGCCCTTTAAAAATTGCCTGTATTAAATGGCCAAAGGACAGATTTTGTAAAATCTTCACAAGTAAATTGTGTGAGAATCCCTCTAGTTGATTTTTTTGTCATGGTAGTGTTGTTAGTAATTAAATATTTTTAGTAGCAGTACCTCAGTAATAGAGGAGCTTGCCAAAGCCCTCTCATTTTTTCCCCTCCATGGATTGTTGCCATGTCCTTAAGGTGTATCATCACAGCAGCAAGGATTCATCTGTCTACATTTTGGTGTCTGTTACTCTGGATCTGATTGTCTGGATTCCTCCTCATCCACACAGACAAATAGATGCTCTGGGGTGTAATTCATCTCCTGTTCTCACAGCTGTCAAAAAGCAGGTCAGAGCAATGGCTGGGGTTTAGATGCCCACAGTGGGGGAAGTTAATGTGAAATGAGATGGTTTCCAACCTGGGATGTTTATGTCTTGACATTTCCACATCACTGTAATTTCCCAACTGGCAGTTGTCAAAACATGGGAGAATTTTTGATTTTTTTTTTTTTTTTTTTAGACTTAAATGGAAATGTGAATGAGTCAGATTTAAGTGATATGTTTTCATTTCTTGTTTTAGTCTCTCAAATGGAGCAACTTACACCTTTGCTTTTTGTCCCTTTGAATTATACAGACTGTAAGGAAATGTGGAACAGGATGTATTCAGGGACTGCACTCCCCTATATGAAATAAGCACCAAGCTCTTCAAATCGCCTCAGCTATCAGAAAAATGCTTTAGTTTGAAAGAGTGTTATTGAAATGACCATTAGCAGCCCCTGCCCAGAGAAGCTGAGGGTCATACCTTTCCATACCACAGATTTCTCCAGGCAGGCATCCAGCCAGGCCCTTTGGAGAAGAGCAGGAACTGGACACAGAGTCAACTGGCCCCTGCTTTGCTGTAAATTCAGCTGGCATCCATCATCACTTAAAATACTCAAAATAACTGGGCCCACAGAAAATGCAACACTCAGTAAGAATCCCTGCTCCTTCTGTCTCTCAGTACTCTCTCTCCCATGCATTTCCAAGGGCTTTAGTTGATGGATATTTTTTTTAGGTCTGCTTTTTTCTCCACTGAAAGATGCACAGTTACCAGTACATGGAGCCTTCTGTTCTTCAAATAACATCAAGTGCTCCCTGGGGGCTCTTCATGTAGGAGTTCTCTGCTAAAGATTTGCCTCAGGAGTCTGTAATTCCTACAAGAAGAGCACATATCTTTATGTCAGAGTCATCACAGGCTATCACACTGGTTGATGCTCACTCACATTCTGCTTCATTAACTGTTCCTCATTTGTTTCCTTCTCTTGCCAGCCCACTTAAGCCAGATCCCAGTGCACCCCCAGTAAAGCTTGTACCAGTTTCAGGCAGAAGTCAGATGGGCTCATGCCCTATTCCCTCTCTCTGTGAAGGACAAATTATGCCTTGAATACTTTTTTTCAAGTGTTACCGAAACAATGACAGCACACTGGCCTTTCTAGTAAAATTGCAAGTATTACAATTTGGCTTTATACTGGATTTGGGCAATTCATGGTGCTGGAGAGGAAGAAACTTGGCATGGGAGTGTGGGCACAGCTTGAGATGTCACTAATGGGCAGCAAGAGTCCCTTAAGGACTTTATCTTTTCCCACTAAAGCTGAGCCTGTGCTGTGCATTTGCATGGTCTGACCTAGGACAATGGATAATGGGCACACTTAATCTCAAAGAAATAGTAAAAGGAGTCTAGAAGCTTGTAAGTGTTGATGGATAATGTAACCTTAATTAAATGTGTAATCTAATGTAATTAAGGTGGCTTCCACTTGATCTTCTTCTCAGGGAGGGCCCAAAGCTTCCCTTCTGGCAGACAGCACGATCAGTTGTGTCTCTCCATCTCACTTTCAGCTGCAGAAACCTGTGGATCATTTCAGACAGTACAGGGGGGTGATATGGCAAATCCACAGCTGTGGGCTTGGACACAGTTTATCATCATTTTGGAAGCTGTGTGCACTATCCAGATGTTAGTAGTTATGGGATGCTTTTAGGATCCTGCATTGCTAGTGTGTATGAATGCACATTGTCATATTTACATTAATTTGGAGAAACTGGGAAGAGAAGCACCAAAGCCCCTGTTCTTTATTAGCTGATTACCTGATTGTGAGGCCCAGCATTGAGCAGTTCAAGCCAATAACAGAGATGTGAATTATTCATGATCCTGGCTGTTCCAGTCTCCTCTTTCTGACAGCTCTATCAAGCATGAGACAATGATATTGGCACCGTAAGAGCACACAGAGATGGGGTCATTGCCCCAGTCTGTCCCCACTGTTTGCTTTCTGCTTTCTCTTTTCAAACATAGTAGGAGCAGTGTATGTATAGCCCAGCTATCAGCTCTTCCATGGTGGCAAGAATGTCTGTGTCTCCTCTTGTATTTCTATTTGTTTCTTCTTTTTTTGTGCCTTTTTTTCTCCAGTATGTCAGCAGTACAGTGTTTTAATCCTCCCAGTGACCAGGGCTGCTGAGGAGATAAGCCTTGCATTTCCCTGCTTTCCTCTTGGTTCCGTCTTGTGAGTCATTTAACAAAGCCCATTTAAAGGGAGAAAGTGAAATCCCAATCCCAACTCAAGCAAAGCTTCCTCTATGACAATATCTGGTGTATCATCATTAAAGGATAAATATCTGCAGAAATATGGCCTTTTGTGAATTTGCACATTCTCTGATAGTCACTTAATACTTCCCATGCCCATAATGGCTCTCCATGGCTGCTGACATTTCTACAGCAATTTTTAATTGCCACAGGACGTTGTGGATAAACAGCATGTTAAGGGATCAGCACTCCAGCTGTAACACTCAGGGATTTTAAGGGCAGTGAGTAACTTATTTCAGATTTTCACAGAAAGAAGCAGCTGTATGTTTGTTTTATTTCACTACAAAATCCTGACAGTCCCCTGCCTGTAAAAACACACTTCATTTATGTGTATTTATATCATGAGCCTGCCGAGTTTCCTCTTCATTTGTTTGCTTTCTCAGGCTTCAAGTAAATAAGAAGGGTCAGCAAAGCCTTTTAGCTATGGCCTTTTGGCTTTGTCCTGTTTCATTCTACGACCAACTGATCCAGAAATAGACCTGAAAACAAAGTTAAGGGATGTGAGATTTAGACACAGGAGCAAACTCCCAGTAGGAGAACTCTGAATTTCCAATCCTCCTGCAGCCTGGGCCACTGCTCAGTTAATCCCCCTGATGGCAAAGCTCAAGGAGGAGCTCCTGAGAGAATCCACTGGGAAGAGGATGTTTCTCCTGAAACAAGGACCTTGGCGCTTTGACACCTGCTGTCCTGCAGTGTTTGCCAAGCCTTGAAAAAATCTATCTATATAATAATGTCAGTGGGCCACCCCCCACCCTGAGCAGACACTGAGAGCCAGCAGGAAAAGCCACACATGTACTAATGGCCACGTCCCATGTAGAATCAAGGAGCTGATTATGCCTAATAAATATTTTCACTGTTATTGACTGTTGGACTCACATTAAACCCCTCCTATGGCAGTCTTCCTTCAGAGCAAAAAAACAAATCACAAAGATTTGTGGGCCATTTAAAAACCTATAGGGCATGAAATTGATGCTGTGTGAGGAAGAGAGAAAGGAATTCCCTCATTAGACCTTGCCCATTAGTACAAAGGCTGTTACTGCAGTTTAATCTGAGTTCTTGTGGTATGGCCTCATAACTCATTTATACCAAACACATGGGATAATGCACTAAAACACAGATATTTCTTTAATTACATTCTCTTAATGCCTCCCCCTTTTTCTATCCATATGTACTACCCATGAAAGAGCAAGAGATGCTTAAAGTGAGTAGCTGAATTAAACACTTGAAGTGCTGACTCCCTGCTTCCAAATCGTGGTGTGTAACATAAAGGCTCTCAAGAGTTATGGGCAAAATCACATTTTTACTCTGTTGTTGATGATTTTCATGGCCCTGAACATTAAGGCTGCCTCTGTGGCAGCAGTGGGGGTGGTATGAGAGTGTTTCTTGCTAAGGCTTGTGATGTAGATGATTGGACTAGAACTGAACTGCTGCTTAGGCTTTGGACAGCTGTTCCCCACCTCTGCAGCTCAGAAAAGAAAGTTATTTTAATATCCCAAGTGCTGAAAAAGGGTCAGAGCACAGAACATGAAGCTCTTGGTTGTTTTTTTCTCTCCTGCTCACCTGACATGTTCAAATTGTCTGCAGTCTTTGCTCTGATGTGACTTAGAGTGGATGAGAATTTCGAGTTAGGCTTCCTGGCAGCATCTATATCCTGGAAAGTACTGTGAAATCAGCTGGAAAATGATCTTGCCCAAATTATAAATGGAAATTCAGTCTTCCTGTCAGACAAACACATTTTGTCAGAACAGATTTTAATGTTTGACTATGGCAAAATGAAGCTAAACTCATTTTCCAGTTCAGTGTCAACCCAAGCACCACAGAGGGGGGAGTGGAAACCCCACAGGGCAGGGAGGAGAAATCAGAAAGGGGCAGAGAGACCCCCTCATGGAGAGTCCATCCCACTGTACACCTTGCTCCGACCTCTTGAAGTGCAGAAGACCTCTTTGCAATGATGCACCCTTATTAAAATGGAAATTTACTGATTAAAAGCAAATAGAAATACATTCTGCAGAAGCAGCACTGCAGTGGATAAATCATGCTTCAATAAAATTTATGTTTTCTCAGCATCGCAGCACATTTATATAAATGGAAATGGGTTTTTCTCCTCAATACTAAGGTCACACTTCTAGTGTTTCTATTTTTGACTGTCATTTCTCCACAGGAATCTTGTTTGAAATCAGAAGAGTATTTGGGGCAATGCCTCCAGATACATCTAGAGATAAATCAGACAAGTTGACTCTGGAAATATAACATATATTCCCTGAAAGTAAAGCCCAGTTTCCAACACCATTGCTACTTTGAATTATTCAGCTTTGCAGATACACATGGCTCCTTTTTATTAAACCCCATGTTTTAGCTTTGCTCTAATAAAAAAGTAACATGTACATCAGGAACCCTGAATAATTCAGTCTGACTTCATAACTCCGGGAGCTTACTCTTTTTCAAGGCGTTTCTTGCCTGGGTGTTGCAGAAATCAAGCAATTCTCTGAAGAACAGTTGTTGCTCTGTTGTAGAAGTCGATTTGAGCTCCCATGCTGAGTGCAAGGTTACAGAGTTTGCTGTTGTATTGCCTGAGGCAGCTCCAGCTCCTTCGTGGTGGGAAAAGGACAAAACAACATTTGAGTTATTCCACACAGTTACTCAGGTACCCATAAGGAACTGTTCAAACTTTAATTCTTCATAAAGGATCTTCTTTCCGAATTCCTGCAGCTAAATATTGGCACGAGATGTCAGATGATATCTTCATCAAGGCATATTTTTTGAGAAACATGAAGCATTTTAATTAAAGTATGAATCCATTTAAATCCTTCTAAACTTTGGGTTTGTGTGCTTAAAATTATTACCAATCACTTAACAAAAGATATATCGAGATGCCCTGCAGTGCATTAATGAGACTGGAATTGTGGCATTTGCCAGAGAACTAGACAAAGACAACTTTGATTGAAAGCAGCTCTGTAGAGGTGATCTTTTGTTGTTAAAAATTAATTTTGAGGTCTCAAAACCAAGAGAGGAGCTGAAGGCTGTGAATTAAAAATTAGATCCTGAGATTCCAGCAACTAAAGTGTAGCAAGAAAAAAAAACCAAAACCCTGTAGAAAGAAGCCAAAGTTGTTTTTTTTCCCTTCTGTATGTTCTGCAGGATGGTACAAGTCCTGCAACCTCCTGTTTCCAGGGCTCTCCTGCAGCAGACACTTCTCAGTTGCAATGCTAATGCTGTTCCTGATTGATTCCAGCAGAGTGCAGTTAATTTTAACAAAATTATTTTATAATTTATGAATTTTCATCCTTATTTGTTTCACACTGCGCTCTCTCTTGCACTGTGGAGTGAGGGATGGTTTTAGATACTCCCTGATTTTCCCAGCACTCAAGCTAGAAGAAGGAATTCTCTTTGCTGTATTTATATTTACTAGACTTTAGAACCAGGCAGGAGAGGGATTTGTCCTTTCCTTTATTTCATTTAAGACTCTTCCAGATATCAATTATATGACTAATTGATTATCTGTACAGGAGCTTCATCTTTTGCTGCTTAAGTAATTCCTCTCAAAAGCAGCAAGAATTCCATTAGGCAGCAATCTATTCCACCAGTCAGCCCCCAGCCAGTGTACCCTTCTGAGGTGGCTCCTGTTTCCACATGAAGTACAACCCTGTGCAGCAGCACCTCGTTCTCTTGGGGTATTTCAATCATGCCTAAAAACCCTATAACTTTGTCATTCTACTGGTTTCTTCTAACAAGAAATTCTTTACCTGTAAAGGTACAAATCTGTGATTTTCCCCTTCCATCCCTAGTCCAGAAGTGTCCCAGAAAACACTGCCCATCTTGCCAGGTTGTCCATGGTCATACCAGGAGCTGCTTCCCTGTGATAGGTCTGAAACTGCTCTTTTCATAATGAAATCACTCTTTGAAGAATCTTTTATTTTCGTGTTTGTTTTGCTCACCACGCACTAAAACTAATGCAATATGGAAACAAATCTCCCTCTGTTGATGTAGAAAATGAAGTGTTTTACCCATGTTTCCATGGAGACAATCAGGCTGCCATAAATGAACATGAAACAGCTCTTAGTCGGGCAGAATTTAGCTGTGTTGGGATCATTTTATTACAAGTCCTTCACAGGGTCCTTTGCTGTGATGCCTTCCCAGGGTCCCAGGGGATTCCCAGACAGTGGGTGTTGCTACCCCTGTTTTAAATGCTGGGAAGGATGGTGAGACATAAGGTGAGTAATTCATTGATCCCAAGGGATGACAAAGGCAAGGACAGGACAAGAAGACAATGAAAGGGTGTCCTTTCCGTCCTGGCCCATTGGCCAGGGCAGCCACTGCCCCTGCACTAAGAGGCTAAAAAAGCTAAGGAAAAGTGGGAAGTTGGGAATTCTTCCCTGACAAGCTGTTTCAGAGAATGTTATCAGCATTCTACCTTATTCATTAAGTATAAAATCATAGAAGCACAGAGTGTTTGGAGGGGACCTTAAAGCCCATCCAGACCCACCCCTGCCATGGGCAGGGACACCTTCCACTAGCCCAGGTTGCTCCAAGCCCCATCCAACCTGGCCTTGGACACT
>JAWWEE010000025.1:9783732-9887150 GCA_035221455.1 Xenops minutus
ATATATAACGTGTCTGTGTATGTATGTATGTGTGTACATATATATATATAAAAAAATGTATGTATATACATGGATATTATACATATATATGCATATGTATGCATTATATATATATTCATTTTATATATCTATTCATGTTATATCTATTCATGTTATATATTTACATATAATATAAAAACATGCCTATTTTATATATATATAGATATGGAAAATGCATCTTTTGCAAACCTGAAATGTGTCGGAGACATCTACAGTTCCCATAACTGAATAGGAAGCAATTAAAAAGAGATTAATAAAGATTTTATTTTTTATTTTAATTGTATCAAACCTCTGCTTAAATTTGCTAAAAAACCTGGAAAATGTTGGTGGAACTTTGTAGAGTGTCTCCATGAGGAGTCACAGAATTACAGCAAGCTGCAGATGTGATTGTTGAGAGACTGAATTAAGAGCAATGAACTAGCTAAGATGTTCCAAGTTTTGGCCAAGACGTTCAAATTAGACCCAGATTTTCACTGAGAGAAACTATGAATAAATGAAGAAAAACCTGCTGATCATGGGTTGAAGCATGCTACAAACACCTAAGAATTAAGACATTTCTAAACAAATATTGAGCAAACAAACTAACCTTGCCCTGGTTTGGAAGCAGAACTAGTGGAACCAGTGAGGAAACTGGGTTTGAGCATCTCCAGAGCCTCTCTGAGTCAGGGCCCAACACAGGAGACCCTGGTTCAACAACTGTTCAGGCTTAAGCCACTCAGGATGATCTGATTCCCATGTACCAGGGCTAGATCTTGTCTTATCTCACAGATACCTGGCTAATCCTCTAAGAAAAATTAGTCTGTGATTGATAAGACAAAGTTAATGGTGTGATAAGGCAGTATGTTTTAACTTAGTTTTCCTGTATGGAAGGATCCCTGGAAGGAGGGAAGGAGTCTTTCCATCCTAATGACATTTTTGGCATTATGCAGCTTACATTTTGTAGCTGGGATGGATTTAAACCACTTGCATTATACAGTAGTCCTTGTGATATATAGACATGGATGTTAAGCCAAGTGCTTTCTGAACTATTTCCAGTATTTAATGTCCCCAAAGTAGTCAAAATGGTTCAGAGGAATGGTACAGAGCAGCTGCATATCCTTTCTTTGCAGAAACCAGGCTGCATTTCATGTGATGTCTCTCTGATTCCTCACTGCCTGCAGCCATTTCAGATCACCTTTGAGTAGCACTGTGACTATGGAGATGAATCAAAAAGTACTGAAAACTTACCTTAAAAATTCTCCCAACAAGTTCCAGCAAGTTTTGTGATTGCTGAAGGAACCACTGCTGATGTGTGACAGTGGCACAGACAGCCCCAAAGTGGTTTTATTGTCCAGGTGCCCAGCTGCCTTTGCCTCAGAGGGGAGACAGGTCAAGCAGGGAAGCAAATTCTCTGCTGGTTTGGATCCGTGGAGAGACAGCCCTAAAGGTTTGCACCTTCAGTTCCACACCCTGCTCCTCCAGCACTGCTGTACCTCTGACTCCAGGCTGTGTTCCCCTAACCCTACCCCTAACCCCCACTTTTCAAAGCTCTGCAGGACTCCAGTAACAGTGCAGAAAACTGGCTTAGCTGGAAAGGTGCTACTTAACATTTCCCACTCTGGCTTCTCCTGGGCAGCATCTGCAGCCTCTTCCTTCTCTGTTCCTCCTCCCCTTCACAGACACCTGGTGAGCAGCCCTGGCTCTGGAATCTTGGAATGGTTGGGTTGGGAGGGACCTTAAAGATGCTCTAGTTCCAACCACCCTGTTCTTAGATCTATTAATACCAACAGCTGATTCCCTAATTAACCTTTGTCCTCATAGCTTTATTTTGTTCTCTTGTTCCTTTTCTTGCTGATTCAGAAAATAATCGTTTATTTGTGTGTTATGTACAATTCAGGAAAAAGGGCACAGCCCAAAGGGAACTTTACAAAATAGCATAATTTCACTTCCTGCTGGCATATTTATTGTATGTGTTTTCCTTGTGTGTATTTTCTTGAGGAGCTACCACAGGCAGCACGCTGGGAAAACCCAAACAATAATAAGCCAAAAGCCAGAGTGTAGTTTGTTCATTTTTTGTCTTTCTCCATGGGCACTGTCCAACTACTTTTTCTAGTAAGCTTTTAGTACTTCAGAAGTTAAGGCAGGGGATGTCTGAGAGGTATTTCAGACAGATAATAGGGTTTTGTCAGCACATCCTCCAAGGCATTTATGGTACAAATGGAACAGTTCATTTAGAGAAAAGGCACGACTGAGCAGTGATTGAAGAGTGTGTAAAAGATAAATTTAAAGGTACCTTCTTGTATGCTTAATAGCCCTCTTACTAATGATAGAGTCTTACAAAATCTTTTTTGTGTGGATTAAAACCCCTTTCAATTTGGACATGTCTGAGGCAGTCTGTATTAGTTCAGTTTTGCATGAAATGCAGGAGTTAATATCTCAAAGGTCCTTCCCACACATGCAGCCCTGCAATACTTCGTGCCATTTGTCTCTGCTGGTGCAGTGATGGGAAGGAAAGATGTCACTCTTGGGCTCTTTTCAAAAGCACAGGCTGAGAAGAGAGGGTTGATGGGAAAATAATGGGTATATTAACATGTCCAGGCTTTACAGCTTTGCCACTCCATTTCACTGGAGATCACCAATTAGTTCATCCCTGCAGGGAGTGTCCCCCCCAAAAAGGCAATCACACATCGTCTCTGCTGGGCCCCCAAAATCCAGCTCTATGTTCACTAGTGCTCAGGACTTTGGAGGATAATGTGCTGACAAAAGAGGTCACTATTGCATTCCTCACGATTTCATTTCATTTTATTTTTTAAGATCTGAACAAATTCCCAGATAAAACATCTGTTCTTCTAAATTCCATCTCAAAACCTTGGTCTGACCAGGGTGGCAGCGTTGGCAGCCACACTAACCCACGAGGAGCAGCCAAATCTCCCTCTCCTTCCTTACAAATCCTGCAGCTTTTACACCATTTCTGCTTTGGAAGGACCCTCTTCTAAACAAGTCAAGGAGAACTGAGCCTGGGCCATGATTAATTAGCTTTGGGTCTATTAATGCCATCACTTGGTTCCCCAATTAACCTTGCTGTGTTCAGAGCTTTTCTTCTCTTGTTCATTTTCGTGCTGATTCAGAAAATAATTGTTGTTCATTGGTGTATTAAGTACAATTGAGGGAAAAGGGCCTGGCCCAAAGGGAACTTTACAGAATGGCTTCATTCTGTTGGTAATTATTTAGCCATGTTAATTGTATGTGTTTTACTTGTATGTGTTTTCTTGAAAGGGCTGCCACGAGCAGAACCCAAACAATAATAGGGCAAGGCCAGAGTGTAATCTATTTTGTAGGTTTTTGTCTTTGTCCATGCAGAGTGTAGGTATTTCTAATTTCCTTGCAGGTATTTCAGACTTCTCTGCAAATCCCTACTTGTGTCTCTGTTTGTGCTAAAACAAAGAGGGAAGGGATGTGGCTCCCTAAGAGGGTGAATTTTCTCCATTTCATGGAACTCTTGATATTTTTTATAAGCTGGCTGATGCAAATATGGAAAAGCTGCTGTAAAAATATAGTTCTTTCAATTATTATTTATTTGTAGCTGAGAAGAAAATGAGGGGAAAATGATTTTTCCATGGTGCTACAGTGGAACACAGTTTGTTTATCCATCTTGGGTGGGCAGGAAGCCAAAAATTGAGATTTGGGACACTGAGGCTTTCTTAGAGTAACCTTAGTGGTGAAATGTGGGACTCCACTCAATAATTTGGGATAATACAACTCTATAATAAAAGTGTTATAAAGATTAAAGTGTGTGCCCTGGATGTAGAAAGCCTAAATATCCAAATTATTTTTCACATCCCTAGAGTTTTTTGTAAGTTCTGGGATGGATTCACAGTTATGAGTTAATTTTGACTACAGATTTCTTTATGGGCACAAGATGAATTCTCTGGTTGATCAACATTTTCAAAATTAGGGGAAGAAAACTGCCCAGTTCAGAGCCACAAGGAAATCTTTGCACTGTTGTTTTATTAAAAAATAAACCCATTTCAGATTGCTGGGATTTTCTTTCCTAAATAACAATAAAACAATATTTAAATCTATATCTGCAAACTGGTTTGAACTCACTAAATCTGACTTTTCCTTAAAAAAAAAAAAAAGAATGTTTTTATGCAAAACATTTTATCCAGCTCTAATGTGAGTATTGATTAGTGCACTGGCATAGATGTTTTGCTTCAGAAGAAAGAGCATTGATTGAAAGGTTTGATGACACACATTCACAAACCCCAACAGATTGCATTAAGGTTTTTACAAACAAATATACTGTCCTGGGGAAATTGCCAAAATTTAGGCTTATTATTCCCAAGGGTAGCTCTGACAGAACCTTGGAGAGTGACTTTAATCCTCTAAGAATGAAAGTTCTAGACATGAACAGGACTGAGTAAATGTTTGTTGTTTGGAGGGGTTTTGTAATTTGTAAACTGCAGTGCATTACTCTGTAAAGACTATTATCCTTCCTAATATCTAATCCCTCGCAGGACATCGCTCAGTTTATGTGTGGCTCGTGTTGTTTGTCCAGAAAATTAAATGAGAAGGCAGGAAAATCAAAGAGAGAGGGCCCTTTGAGGTCACAGCCAAATGCAGCACAAAATGTGATGTGCAAGGGGCGTGCAAGTGATGAGTGCGAGTCCTGGGAGAAAACTTGAAAGCTTTTAATAGTATTTCATCTCCACATTGCCTGAACAACAAAAGATGCCTCTGCTGCAGCACAAAAGCTTGGGGGTTTGCTGCAGACAAGTAACAGCCACATGAAAATCATGAATTTTTGTTTTTCTTGTGTGGGCTAAGTTGCCTTTTAATAAGGCAGAGAGCACCTGGTGTGATGTGCCATCAGTGTGTAAGTGCTCAGGGGCACCACTGACTGCTAAGAGAGAGCAGCATAAGAGTCTGGCACTCTCCTCTAGTCCCCATTACAGAGATTTTTAAAATTTTGATTAGGAAAATTATGATCCAAGCATGAACTCCCAAAGGTTAATAGCTTTTCCTCCAAGACAGTCTCCATCACTAACTGCCTGGGATTCAGTCCAAAGGTGCTGGAATATTGGAACAGCACTCCGTGGTTTTAAAAGCAGATATTACTCTACTGAACAGGATCATCTGGAAGCTGCAGGACTCAGGCTCCAAGTGGGCCATTTCTCAGTTGCTTTAATGCAGCTCTGCCTGCATTAAATTGCTTTTAACTATAGAGACCGTGGGGAGAACGTGTGGAGGGACTGGTTTCCATCAGTCCCACTGAAATGAGCTCCTCCAGCCCCGAGCTCGAGTGACCCACTTGCTGCCAGGGGCTTCTGCCCAGGAATCCTCCTGCTGATTCTCTTCTGGGAGAAGCTGGCTGTGCAATGTCCCCTCAACAGCCAAGGCTTCATGTTTTCTCAGGCTGCTTTCTGGCTGTCCCAAGCTCTAGATATGCTGTTGACTTCAGTGTATTTCCAAACTCAAGAGGTAAAAGACCCTGAGGAATTGGCAAACTCAGGAAAGGTCCCCTTTCCTTACTTTAAGTCACCTTCGAAGCTGAACTCAAATATGGTTACTAAAAAGAGCCCAAATTTTGCACAATTTCGCATTTCCTTGAATTTCCAAGCTTCCACAGAAAAATGTGCACCTGCAAAAGCACGGTCAGGCAGAGCACAGGGGGCTCCAGTGGGAATTGCACACTGATGGCCTGGACTTTCTGCAGCCCAAGGCCACTTGGCCACTCTGCCCTTCTCTGCCCAAACTGGTACCTCATGGCTGCTCATGCTCCATCCGCCTTCGAGGAGTGCCAGGATTGTTATATGGAATAGAACATCAAAATAATGTCTATACTTTAATTAACATCTATAAATAGTTTGTGCATTTAAAGACACTGTTCTTGGATGGGTTGAGTGTCTCTTTGTAATATTCCTGCTCCAAACATTTCCAGTTGTGTGCTTTTAGCAGTGTGTGAAAAAGGACCAGTAGCCACTTCTTGGATCATTAAGTCCAATCCCTCTGCAACACTATCAAATAAACTTTGTCATTAGCCTACCAAGTTCTGTCTTAAAGATATTAAGTTTTATTGCCCTCTCTACTCCATTTGGATGAATCCTGAGCATCTCAACCTCTCTAGTTAGAAACCTGCTAATATCTAACCTAAATTTATTCAAATCCAGCTAAAACTTCTGGACTTTTCCTAAACGGTTCCTCAGTATTTGTTTTGAAATAATGACCTTTTATAGTTCTGCTAGACTTGGCAAATGCTCTTAATCTTTTCTTGCAAAAAAAGGTCTCTTAAAAAGACCTTCCTCTTGCCTGTCTCAGTTCTTTCCTTTGTAGCAGAGCTCATCAGCTTTGGCTCCTGAGATCAGGAAAGCAATGAAACCCCAAATTACCACTTTGTCTTCCTGCTGTTTAAATCTTTACACATCTTTAGTCACTGCAATGACTCTGAGTCATTACTTGTTAAGATTTCAGTCTTTATTTCTGAAATTACGTCCCTCTTTTAAGTGCCTGCTTTAAATCTCTGGTTATTCTTCCATCAGCCCTGGTGGAATGTCTGCAGTTTGAAAGTCCTTATTCCAGGTGGGCTTTCAACTGAGCTCTCTGGAGAACAGTTCTGGCTTTGATGTTTTGTGATCTCTGCATTGATATATATGGTAGATATATGTGCAATTTGCTGCTTCAAGCATTTCCACATTTGTTTCATCCTCAACAGAAACACACTAGAGCCAAAATTACTTTCTTCTTTTATTTTATTAACATGAACACAAAAGAAGAGGGAGGAGGGAGTTTGAAATAAATGCAAACTGTACCTAGTTCAGCACTGCATATAAACTAGAGATAAAATTCAGTGTTTAGAGCTCTGAGAGCTGAGTAATATGTAAGTTAAATGTGCAGTGATGGAAAATGCATGTCTGAAAGTTAATGTGTGAATGTAAGTTTGTGCAGCAGACTCGTAGGGAACACAAGCCAGCAGGAAAACTTAAATATATGAAAGATAAAATAATGTTTGTTCTTCAATGGTTTTACTATCTCAGTGGGTCCTTTTGTAGACTGCAGAATTGGTCAAATATAAATCCTTTGATGTGGCTCTTATCAGCTTGTCATGAGCCAGCATCCAAAGCTGAGTGAGCATCCAAAAGCTCCTGTTTCCCTGGAGATATCTGGAAGAAGGCTGAGCTAAAAGTTCAGTCACCTCCTCCATGGCATTTGTCTCCTCCTGCCTTGGACAGGGAGCTGTTGATGGCACCAGGGATGTTGGCTCTTTTGTTATTTGTAAAGCTCCTCTTGCTCATTTTAAAGAGAGCAAGAAATGAAAACAGTAATCGGTGTAAATGTCATCTGCTTGGCAAATGTCACGAGATTTGCCAACAAATGAATAAAGTTGGAAAGGACTCACTGTCTTTGTATCCTCGTCCTCTAAGAAGGTTTCAGTCTTTGCATATGAAGTAGCTTCATAATTCTTGGATTTGCCCTATGTTTTCAATCCTCCTACATCTTCATCCCCACTGTTATTAGAATTCAGGCTTTGGGGAGGAGGGGCCCAGGAGGACAATTGCACAGGCTCTCTGTGTTCCTCAGCACCATTCCATGGCACCACTGAACTCTGGGATGTATTTTTGCTTGACTTGTTGGCTGACTGTCCCTGTGACTACACAAATCCTCACACAGCTTGGAGCCTGCAATATTCTTGGATTTACCACAGCCCAGTTTATTAAGGATGTATTTCCCAATTCACCCCCTTTGTATTTTCTATACGCTAAAAATCTTAACCATAGAACTGCTGGAAGCAAATTTGTGATCATATTTCATATGTGTCTGTATTTTTGCTGTTTATCCCTCTCTGGAATCTGTTGAGTAATCTAGTCAGTCAGAAATTATTATTTAATGTTTACAAATGACCTCCAATGCTCTGAAAATTATTCTGTATTTATACAATAATCTGTTTACTGGAGATTCTAAATTTATTGCTGGTTTTTGCTGTAGAAGCCCCAGGACATGAATGTGTTCAGTGGAAGCCTTTTTAGTGCTAATAAAAGGCATGCTTTTGTAAGATTGGGACTGATGTTTACAGCACAGGAATTTTATTAAAACTTTTCTTCCATTTCCAACATCCCTTTATGTTGGGAAAAAAATACTACATGTTCAGCATTTTAAAATCTGCATGTTGATAAATGGTATTACACATCCCAGTGGCAGTCAATATTCCAAACCGTGCATTTGGTGTGGAATTTTCCAATTAGGCCTTAAAAATATTGCATTTCCTTTGATGCTGGTCAGTTTGGTGCTTGTGCAGTGCTGTGGCTTTGGTGTGGTGCAGGCTCAACATACACAAGTGTTCTGTTGGCTCTCTTGGGTGGGAAGCTTTGGCTGCCCCAAAGCTGAGTTGGTGTTCAGCAGAATTTCTGCCAAATTTCAGATCTCCTTCCACATCCTTCACCACTTCAGGCACCAAACTTCCTGAGGAAAAGTGATGAAACCACATCCGAGGCCACCCTAAGGAATTCAGCATTTCATTTTTGAGTTAAAGCTTGCAAAAAACTTACACTGTGAATACTTTTCTACAGAGGTTTGCCAGTTCTAAACTAGTTTAGCAACAAAGACATGAATGTCAGCTAAAATAGGAACTTTAAAAAGGTAGTCTGAGGTGTTTGATCCCTTTCATATCTGTGCAGTCCCATCTAATGAAAACAATAAAAGGGAGATCCTTGCATATATCATTTTCTTATTTAGTGCAAGTTATGTTATCAAAATTAACTTTTAGGCTATTACTTCCTATTTCTTGAATATTTCAATTTATCTCATTCTCCTTTCATTAAGAAGCTTAGGATTGCCTGCTTAGTGCTTTGCCAGAGCTCATCAAGAGTTCAACCTACAGATTCCAGTGTAGTCATTTTATATCAGTTTAATTCAACCACTGAACACAAATGACATTATTTATGGACATGAGCCACCCAAGTACAGTCTTTTTAAAGCTCTCTGTGTAGGCAGTACCAATGATACTTAGGAACCAACCCAAAATATTTTGCTCCTTTCAGTATGTCTGCTCAGGTATCACAGTTCCAAATTAGAAAGGCAATGCTGAGCCACTCACTTTTTAGGCAGGGAGAATAATACCTTAGCATGCTTTTGAAAGACATATTGCTTCTATCTTTAGGTTTAAATAAGTCTTATCTTATATAATAATTTAATTCCCATGAGCTTCTTCTAGATTTTAAAAAGCAGGGCAGGAAAAATCATTATATTTCTGTGCAAGACTTTACATTTCTTATTGTGCAGCCCGTTTTTTTACAGGAGTCAAGGAGGGAAACATCAGGTCAATGTGTGTTGTAACTGCAGTCCCTCTCACCAATGCAAAACTCCTGTGTGCTCTCTAGTTATTGGAAGAGATGATCAGATACTGGAATTTCAAAAACTGATAAGGCAAAGAAGGAAATTCTCTTCTGTGCTTTGAGTTTCCCCCCCTCGTTTTGTGTCCCCTGAATCTGCTGTGAAAATCAGTGTTAAATTCTCAGAGCCAGTAATCCAAAGATTAAATTTGATCTCATAACAAGCCCCTTCCCAGCTCCCTAAAACTGAAAAGAGTGCTCATTCAGCATCCCCCAGCCCTGGTGGATGTGCTGGTGTGGGGCTGGTGAGCAGGCAGCCCCATGAGATGCTGTGGAGCTGCCACATTCCCTTTGCCCAGCAGGAAAACAGTGCTTTATTAATGCCCATCCCAGGCTCAGATGCCTGAGAGCTGGAATTTTGCAGGGTCATTTTCTGTTTGGAGGACCCACAGTCACCTTTTCATCTGTACATTCAGTGGCAGAAGAAGGGGAGGTGGAAGATGTCCCTCCCCATTGCAGGGGGGTTGCACTACATGTCATTTCAACATTAACTGTGATATCTTTGGTCTGCATGTTCATTCCAAGCCACTTAAGTGGCCCTCTAAAAGAAATAAATAAATAGCAAATATATCCTGGTTCTGTTACATTAATGGAGGGTAATTATCAGGAAACATTTCCACAGATCTGTGCTATTAAATCTTTGTGGAATAGCAGGGGCCGGAAGATTAACAAGTTTACAAATTAGTTACGAGTGGAGTATCAAGCCTTCATTTTGCTATCAATTATTGCACTTGTGTTCTCTGCTTTCACAATGAAATCCTAAAAGATTCATTGCAAGTAAATACAGAATGTTCCCTAACTGCATCTTAAAAAGTAAAAATTTCTGACAGATTCCACTGAGCTATTTACTACTCTAATTAGTATATTTAAAAGAAAAAAATAAAAAGAAGAAAGTTTGCATTACAGCCAGTGTAAAATTGCCACCTCTATGAAATCAAATATGGCAATTAGATAAAGTCCTTCAGACTGTGGGAGTTTTCATGTTCTCGGATTAGCTCTTAACTTTGTAGAATTATCTGTGTGGCTTTTGCAGTCTTGGTTTGTACTCAGCTCCCTGCTGAGATTTTTGAACACTGGAACACTTTGAGCAAGTGGAACTAGCAATGAGCTGAAAATGAAAACAAGCTTGCAGTGCTGGGGAGTTGTGCTCTGGATCCTCCAGCACAATGGTTTTCCTGTCATTTCAGCACAACGTTTTCTGGGGACGTAAAGAACAGTTTTTGACAAGAAAATCTCTCACCTCAGAAGTGTCAGTGAGATAGTGGAGGGACCTTGAATCTGCTTTGTGAAACAGAGAGGCTCAAGCCTTGTCACTCAGCTAGGAGAGTCTTCTGGATCTTCTGGGAAGGGGTTATTGACATCTTATTGACGTCTTATTCCCTCTTAGTCTGGAGCTCTTACTCCTTTCTCTCAATGTTAATTGGAGAAGGGGATTGGTGTGATCATTAATTATGCAAAATACCCTCAGTATCCTGTGGCTGGGGCACTCAGCTGGGAGCTGGACTGAGGCTGTGCTGCTGGGGAGAAGAAAATGCATTCCACAACTTCCCAGCGTGCCCCTTTGGGATGGCAGTGAGGTCACACTGGTGGAGCCCCCACCTGTGTCTTGGTGGGGGGACAAATTCATTTATGGGGAGGTTGGGAGGAGGGTCTGCAGCACAGACTGGTCCCCAGCTGGCTCAAGGATCAGTTATCACTGGCACCTAGAGAAAATAAGACTTTCATTATTTCATTATTGTCTCCAGAGTCAGAGTAAGGCTTTGCTCCTGGAGAAGTGTCCAGGGACATTCTCTCTCCTCTTTTCATTATTTGGAAGTGATCCAGCGTTGCTTCTTTCAGATGGTATTTCTGCAGGGGTAGAGATTAAACATTGTTTGATGATTTCTGAAAGATGAAATCCTTTGCCTGGGCCTTCACTGATTTCTCATTTTGCCAACCACTAAAACCCTTCTCCATTCTTTCCCATTTGCTGGCACAGTATCTTTAAAAAGTGGGTATTGCAAAGCAGACTTTCCCACTAGCCCTCAACTTCCCTTTTTTCTTTAGAATTCTCTTTGCATACTGAAGAATAGGCAATTTCTGACTCTCTTCATACTTTTCCAGAGAAAGCAGATGCTTCAGAATATTCTGAGCACTTGCTACACCTGCAGGATTCAGGAAGAGAAAAAGCTCCCAAATCTTGGGACCCCTCAGTGATGTGATCACTCTTCACGCTTTTATTACATTTGAACTCCAGCAGCAAAACTTGAAATGAGTATTCTTTGCCAGTCCTTGTACTTTTCTCCTGTCTAGAGCTGCACTTTGAAAAGAAAGTATTTGGTCCCTTAACGAGGGCTTCTGTTATCTCCCCCATCTGAATAAATATTCTCTCATAGAACATAATGCACTTTTAAAATAAAACCCAATTTTTATACCTTGAGGCTCTTTTACAACCATGTCAAATCTGAAAATGATGCTATTTTCCAAAAAAGGGGAATCCATCCAAGGGCTAAAGCATGTGTGCACTTCATTGAGATACCAATTATTTTCATTGATAGGTTTTGTCTCCTGTTTATGTCTGTGTATTTTTATTTGCCCCCTGGTCTAAACTCTCATTCAGCCAAATTTTTAAGGGAGTCAAGAAAGGACTGTCACAACAGCCATGATTTGGGGCAGAGGAGTTTTCTCCTGTAGTCACAGTTTTGACCCAACTTGACTGAATCAACAATCTGTACATTTTTCATGTAGCACACTCTACTAGAAAGGAATAATTTTATAAAGGTTTTGGGGAAGATATTATTTCACTTCTGCAAGCAAATCATTGTAAACTTTTAATTAACATTTCCCACACTCAGATTTGACCTCTTTTGTTGTGAAGGAACATTTCAGCTGTCACTGATGGAGAATGCAACCTTGAGGCTTCAGATTCTCTTGTCAATCCTTCTTCTCTTTCCCCTTTTTCTTTCTCCTTTCCCTGGCAAAACATTCTGAGCCTTGCAACTTTTTCTTGCTTATTGGTATCTGTAAGAACCAATATGGTCTGCTCATGGCAGTTTTGTGCTTGTGAGTCTGTCCCAGCTTTATTATGATAATACCTTGGAAAATGTGCTTTAATATGTATGGGGAGTGACAGTTGGGAATTTGGCTCAGCTGATTTATCCAGCCTCTAGCTTTGATCACCACACAATCCATCTTCTTTTATGAAACAAAACAAACCATTCTAATTAGTTGGTTGTTACAATCAGTGATCATCAACTGTGGAAGACTAATTAACCCTGGTAGTAAAACATAATGTAAGTATTTTTTTGTTCATTTGTTTAATGAGTTAAGAAGTCAAGAGAACAGAGTTAGTTAAAACGAGATGAAAACACTAATGAAGACTCCAACCTGCTCCTCTTGCCTCACATCTGGTCTCGTGCCTTGCTCAGAAGGCAGCTGAGCACACACAAATACAGGGAACTTATGTGTCCTCTGCTTTTTCTTCCCTCTGTTTTATAAATTCTGTCTTTGTGCCTCATTGGCATTTAAGTTGATGGTTCGTGTTGAACAGAAAGGACGTTTTATGGGTTTGTTGTATAAATTATTCTGCCCATTGTGCCTTGCCCTCTGTTGCAATGTGGGTGCCATTATTCTGCTCAGTCCCCAGCTCTAAATCTCTTTCAAGCCCTCTGACACCTTTTTTAGTCTCTGCTAATCCCGTTTACCTGCAGCCCCCGAGTGCCAAATTGAATTACAGTGCAGTCAGTCCTGTTTAGCACCTCATCCATAGTTAATTTCTGGAGCCTCTGTGTTTTATGTGTGCATAAATTTTTCATTTGCAACAATATCTCAGCTTAGCAAAGGAAGAGCTCGGAAGGCTGACGGGTTTGTTAATTAGTTCCTTCATTAGTTCAGGAATTTTTGCTTGGTTTTGGACCAACTGCCTGTGTAACTGGGGTGCAGAGTCCTTTCAGAAACTCATATGCATTGGATAAGTCCAGATAACCCATGAGATGAGGGGGAAACGGTGACTGAAAACCAGAGAAGCTGATGTAAGAAATATGGTATGGTTGGTTTGGGCATAGGGAGCTTTAATGTGGGCAAGGTGTTCCTGAGAGCAAATGACAATAACTGGACAAGGAGAGAGAAGGATAAACCAGAGCCAGCACCTCCAAAGTTTCTCAGACTTCCAAGGATTCAAGTGTAGGAAGGCAAGAAGACAATATTGTTAGAGGTAAAGCACCAAAATAACATTGAGATACCATTTGGAGATAATATAATACTTGCTATTTCCTAGCAGAGAGGGAGAGAATGGTTGAGAGCAGATGAAAAAATAACTGCTTTTCCAAGGGACCTCATTTTGGAGGTCGAATGGAGCAGAAGGAACTTTCCAAGGTAGGAGGGGAAAGGTGCAAGGAAGAGGAGATTGAGTGGAAGGAGGTCAGAGCAGAGTGGTCAGGCTGAAAGATTGGAATCAAAATGGTTAAATACAACAGGGAATAGGAAAAGGCATTGCAATTTTTGCACAATTTTATAAAATTTTCCTTTAACAAGCTGGCCAGATCTCGAGGAAATAAGGCTGGAGGAGAGAGTCAGAGGTGCCAGTCAGGCAGAAGGTGGAGCATGGACAGTGGGATTTGAGAGGAGAAAGGTATTTTATGAAGAAATGCAACAACATTGAGGAAAAGAGAATACAATTAATTTGCAGTGAAATAATAGATTTCCACCAGAGCAGCATAAAAATGGTAGAAAGAATAAGAATGAAGTCCAAGGAATTAATGGTGGGTAGCTGAAGGACAGTGATCGAAGATTGAAAGACAAGCTGTTGAGAAAGCTGCCTGAGAGCTCACAGGAAAAGAGTTCAGTACCCCAGAAAAATGTGGTCAGGAGTGGCCACTTTTAGGAGTGAGATGGTTGATTCAGGATTAGTCCAAAGAAGTCTTGATAGAGAGGAAGAAATGCTGCCCCTTGTTCAGTCCATTGGCCTCTCATCAGCCAAGCCACAAAGGACAAAAGGGGACAATATAGATGTGTAGGTGCCCACGGCACAATAAACACAGGGAAATGTGTGCTGAGGTGACATTTGGGTGGGAAGGAGAGATTTGAAGGAAGGTGCCACATCTGGAGCCAACACCACTATCTGCAGAAACTGATTCCTGTTTAGCAACTCAGCAGCAAAGTGTTTATATCTATTTTTCTTTTACAAACCCCCTTAAAGTCCAGGTAACATTTTATCTAAATATGCCACTGGTTGAGTCTTTTCACACGGTATAATTGACTTTTGAGGAAGCTGCTCTAAAATGCTGAAACTTCCAGAAGCACAAACGTGCAGCTACATTGCATTTGGGTGGCACCCTGAGCCTCCCTGGCAGGGCAGCCTCTGGAGGTCAGAGAGCTGCTCTGTCACAGGGGCTTGCCAGGCTTTGTGCTTCAAGGGCACAGCAAAGGGAAATCTTAATAACTGCGTGGAATTCCCTCCGGGAACGTGTCCCTTGCAGTTGCCACGAGTGTGTCGATTGCATTCATCTTCAGATCTTCCCTCGAGGTGTGTTGCACCACGTGCTGTCTCTGCACTGGATCATGTGCCTGCCTGGCACCAGAAATGAATGGGATTATGTAAATCGTGGCCATCAGTCGGGCCCTTCCTGAAGCTGCAGTCGCCTCTCATTAAGAGCCAGCCTGATGGAGGTTGGGGAATGCTCCTGATGGCCTCATTTGGGAGCTGGGAATGGGGGGTATTACGAGTTCCATCTCCAGCATCAAATAACCAGACAGGCAGCAGTGAATTCCCGGAGAAATTCAGCAGGATGTTTAGTCATTCCGAGTACTGAGCTCTCTAAATCAGCAGTGCTGAATAAGCAGCAGAAGCATTAGCCTATTTAGATGCTAAAAAGGATGGGATTTTAAAATTACCCGGCTCCTTATAGTATTTATAACTGGGTTGGTTTGCATGCATTTCACTACCATTCATTTTGTTCTGACATAGGAAACTGCATCCTGATTATTTCCCCAACCCAAGCCTGTACAGTGGATTTTGACTACACTCTGGAGGTAGCTTTGGGATTGATTTTTTTTTTTTTAATTGTCTTTTGTTTGACAAGCCAATTCTATTCAGAAATCACACATGAATTCTTAGGTAATCGATGCTAATTGTAAAAATCCTCAACAGCTTAATCTGCTGTAGATTTCTTGAGAATTTAATAAGCCTCTCTCATAATAAAATGTGTCAGAAGGGGCAAATATTTTGCTAGCACAGCTTGTAACTGATTGTTTGTACCATGGAAGCAAGTATTCACACAGCAGAAGTACTGTGCAGTCATTTTTAAAAAGAAACATTTGGTTTGGTGCCTTGAGGGCAAGAATTTTTACAATATTTTTTAAAATTCATTTACTTTCTCATCCCTACCAGCAATATGTCAATTTTTTTGGTGAGGATAGCGTGTTATTCGCCTTAAGAAAAGCAAAAGCAACATAATGAAGCAGAACTCAGCTGAGCTGTCTAAGGATGCTTTGGGAGGGGGGTAGATTTTTCCCCTGCAGTTGCAAAGTGACAATAAGATTTCTGAACCTTTTTCCTTCTGCAACAAAAACAAAACCCAAACTCACTTTTTGGGCAGTAGGACATTTTGGAATCTGGAATTAAGGATTGTGTTGCACATGAGTGAACTGTGCCATTGCCAGAACAGATCAGGCTGGGCTCTAAACTGCTCTGGGGGAGCTGACGGAGCCCCCAGGGTGGCTCTGCCACCTATTCCAGCCCATTTTCTGTCCCAACAGTGTCACTCTGCCAAACAGCTGGCTGTGGGGACACCACACAGGGGAGCTTTGATGGTGTTAACCTTCACAGACCTCAGCATTTGGCCAAGAATGAGGATGGCTTGAAAAGCTTTTCCCTGCACAGCTTCTGGCGGAGTCACTTTGGGGTTTTATGGTGTTCTTAAATGCTGCCAAGAAACCTGCCTGGAATTTTAGCCTTCCCCAGTAACCTGCACCTTTGTGTTTGCACAAACCCCCCAGGGCTCAACACTGGAACTGGAAAGATGAGCTGGAACAGGGACATGGGGGGAAATGATGCTCAGCCAGGTCTCAGAGCTGTCTAATTGCAGGGAACAGGGCACAGCGAGGGAGGATCAGCTTTCCTCCCCAAACAGAGCTGCCAGCTCAGGTTAATCTCACACACCATCAGCAATTCAGCTTCCTTGGAGATCTTGGCAAGCTCTGCCAGCAGGAGGAGGAAGGCCTGATCAATAAATTATTTGAATATCAAAATAAAGAGATCCTGGGCAGAGGAAGGGTGCCTTTATCCTATTAGAATGTGCTCCTTTTTGGTAACAGGGTAAAACCCCACAGGCTGTCAGAGAAGGAAAGAAAGGGCAGTGGCAAATAAAAAGTCTTGCATTTGCTGCAGAACTCACCTTTAAGAACCCAGTGCCACGTTCTGCATCTCAGCATGTTCAGAAGGGTTCAGAAGTGGTTGCTGGAGATTCCTACAAACTGAGGAGTGGGGAGGAAGATTTCAGCTTTAATTATGAACTTCCTGCTATCTCCCCTCCTCCTTTGAAATTCAAGGCACTTCATTTCATTTTTACATAGTTTGGTGCCTGAGATTCCTTTTTATGTTAGTAGAAAAATAACGATGAAAAGGAAAATAATTCTCTTATGAAAATTCATGAGAACAGGCAGAGTTTGGAAGCTGTGTTATTTATTCAGGAGAGCACTTTTAAGAACACTAGGATTTTATGTTTGTGTGGATTTTTTGGTGTGGTTCTTTCCCTTTGTGTCCCTTGTCTGTTTTCAGATAACTGAGCAGCTGTTGAGCATATGTATTAGGCCCACAAGTTAGAAATCATCTAGACAGAGCAGCTCAACACTCTTCAGACAGGACCTGAAGGCAGTGGGGTTTAGGTGAGTTTAGGCACAGAAGAACAGATAGGTGAGCACTGCAAGGGATTTGCAACATGAATTGAACCAAATGCTGTGTTTGTGTAACTTCAGTGAAACAGCGAGTTAAACAACCAGAAGGGACAGTACCAATCTCACTCTTTGTTTGCCTGATGCTTTCTGTCAATAGAAATTGTGTCACTTATTTGTTGAGGTTTTGAGAAACTTTCTGCTGCTCTTTGCAGCAGACCTTTGAAAATTCACCTAACAAAACCTCCTTTGGATAAAGTGTCTTTTTCTTGTCCAGTAAAATTACTGAATAAGTTCTAAAGTCTAAGAAACTTCTTCTGCTTTGTCTCCTTCCTCCCAAAACTTTGGCAGGACTTTCAAAACAGCAGCCTGCCAACTTGTATTGTCAGGAACCTGATTTGTGATTGCACTAAACCCATCAGTGCTTAATCTGATAATTTACTCTGTGTGCATTTGGGAATAAGGGCTCTTGAGGCAGAGTGACACATTCCTTATGGGAGAGACTTTCCTTGCAATGAAGGAGCCCTGGTGCACTCTGTGTCTTTAATAATCCTAAAGTTCATTTACAGCTTCAATGGAATTTGCACTTGGATGATCAAATGTAACCACATAAAAGCACAGACTCAGCCTTGCTTATCAAAGCTGTTGATATTTCGGTTGTTTCTAGCTGGCTGACAAATATTAACTGGGAGCAAAAAAGTTGACGTCATTTGCCTTTTAAAATTAGAATTTCTCAATTGGTTTTCAGAGTTTTAGTGGTTATCTTATATAGGAATATTATACAGCCTATTAAAATATAATATGCCCCTGTTTTCTGATAAGCTGGTGCCCCCACATTGAACACTGATGCTCTCTTTGCATGTTCTGTATCAAATTTAAAGGTCCTGAGTTTGATTTCATGTTTTGGCCCCTGGCCAGAGGTTGTTTCCATATATGCTCTTCTGTGCTGTCCCTGAGATAATTGCCATAGGAAATAACAGATTCCCTAAATAGCTCAGCCCATGTTGTCCAGTCAGAGCGTTGCTCAGGAATTAAGGCTTTGGATTGAGTTTATTTTGGCTTTTGTTTTAATATGCCTCAGTGTGAGATGTTTTGTTTGAGGCCTTGGCTTGACAAACTCTTGCAGAATCAAAGGCACCTCTCAAACTGCCCAGCTGGTTGTGTCAGTGCCCAGGGCTGGACGATTCCCACCCCTGGGGCTTCCAGCTGCACCCACTTGGGCTGAGCTTCTGCCTCCCCAGGGCACACCTGGAGGCCACCAAGCCTTGGGTGGAGCCAAGGGTCCTTGAGCTCCTGGGCTCCTTTTTGCACAAAGCCTCCTCCTGCAGTGTGGGTGTCCATGGAGCTCTGGCCAGAAATGCCATGTACAGTCCTGGTCTCTGGAAACCCTGGGGCATCTTCCCTGTGCCAGCCAGAGAGGTGCCATTTCCTTGTGTTTGGTGAGTAGTGTGTCTGGGTCATGAGTTTGAGGTGTTGTATGTTGTCCCTGTGTGAAGTGGGATGTTTTAAACCACTGAAATGTCTTTATGTGTTAAAACGTTAAGAGGTTCAATTCTGTAAGACTTAAAAACTCTTTGAATCTTCTGTCTTTTGGTGCATTGGTTCACAAATCTGCAAAGGCAAAGCAGGTAGGGTTTGCCTACAGATCTTAATATTTGGCTAAAACATTCATGTGTGTTTGTTTCTGGAATATTGAAAATAGTAGTGGGAACTTACAGCAGGATTAAAATTGGTCGTCAGGGGAAAAGACAAAAATTAAAAAAGGGCTATTTTGCTTTGGCCTGGCTTGCTCCTGACATATTTATTTTAAACCAAAATGATTAGCATAGCAGAGCATGTTCCCAGAGTAGGGGAACGTGCACTCCCATTGAGAAGGGATTTGCTGGCTGGCTGCTCATGGCAGCCAATGTGCTCCTCTAGGTTTTAATTTGTTTGTTTGCATGTTTGATGTGTTGTTAGGAGTTACAGGATTGAAAAGCTTCCAAAAGTCTTATCCAGCCTCTCAAAATATCAGTCCAGAGAAATGCATGGGGGTTTTTTTTGAAAAATATGCTATTTTTACCAAACAGGTGCTTACCTGTAGCTCTGGTGGGGGTGTGCAATGTGAGTATTACCCAGTCACAACTCTCAGCTGTCGCTCACTTGGCCCAGCTGACAAAAATTACTCTTGACTTGCTTCATCTAGAGTGACACTTGGCACTATTGTTTCTGACAAAAATGTGTCTTGAGAAGAATATATTAATTTTTGCAAGCCAGGCTGTTTCTTGCAACCAGAACGGTGCTGTGCCCCCAGTTTGGGTGCTGAAGGTCTCTTGTACCATCCCCTGCCCCATCACACACATTATATATGAAGTGCTACTGCACCTGTTCAGGTTTGGTTTTAAATTAATGACATCAATCCCACCATGAATTCTTTATGTTATTAAGTATCACTCTCTTTAAGAGACTAAGTTCCCTTTCATCAGCAGGAGAAGATCTGAGCCTTCATTGTCTGCAGGTGGGACTGCAAACAGGTGGAAGGGATCAGCCCAGCTAAGGGCACACTCCTGTGTGTCCCTGGCTGCAGAAAACAAGCTAATGATTACAGTTTTGATAAAAACTGAAATAAGCACTTAGTACAGCCTTAGCCTAAGAGATCCCCAGCTGAATTTGGGGGTTCAGAGCCAAGCAACCACCCAGCCACAGCACTGAGCATCTGCTCTGATGGTACCTCAGTGAGGCACAATGAATGGGAATGAGGGAGTCCTGCTCTCTGCATTAAGGAAACTTCTTCAAAATAACAAGAGGATTTAGTCTTAAATACTTGGCTTCTATTTTCATAGTTTATTATCTCATGATTGGATTCCTTCTGTGGGCACAAGCTTCTTAATAGTAGTATTCATCTCTGACAAAGGTTGGACTTGAAGAAAATCAGAACTGAGATGAAAGAATAGGATTTTTATTATTTAGCAGCTGAATGTGTCATTACATCAGAGTTGGTATTGTGTAGCAAATTGCAAGCTGTAGTGAAATTGCTTTAAAAAAATATCTGTATATATTTTTCTAAAACTGTGATAAAGTCATTCAGCAGCACATTGAAATGCATTTCTAGCTGAACTGTTTTATCTTTCTTTCCTGTGGTACAAGAACAGATGGCAGTTGTTATTCTTACCAGTCTCCAGCGAAGCTGCTGCAATGCCTTGCCTTGTCAATGCTTTCAAGTGAAGGACAAGTGCACAGGACCAAAATGCTTCTGCATTGTTACACTGCCTTGTGGCTTCTACAGCAAACTTGTAAATCAACTGCTGATAATTACTTAATGTTGCATCAGTCAGTGGCTCATTATGACAGCAAAGTGAGCCCTAGCTGGAATCAATGGCCATGTTTGGCAGTAAGTTTTGGGAGCAGATCTCTCTTCGTGGACTTTCTTAATGCAATAATTGAGTGTTCCATAACTTGAGGGCAACCACAGTCACTGCCATAGGACAGCCATTGGTGGGTTTGGAGATGCTCTGGCACTTTGTAGCATTGCTGGGGGGACTGAGTGATCCCAAAGTGTGGGCTGGTCCTTCAGTAGCTGGTGTGTAGAGAGGGCTCCTGCACACGTGGTGACAAAGGGTTATGGTGTTTTTATACACTTTCATAAGCATAGCATAAATGTCAATATTTTTCAAAGGATCTTGTTTCAAAATTGTTGCTGCTTTACCACTAATTTGACAACTCTGAGGATGCTGGTGCAAATGTCTCTAAATGGAACCTGATGTAAGGTTACTTGTCTGTGTGACAAGAAACACTGTGTAGTTCAAGTGCTGTATTCCGAAGCAAAATCGTTTGTAGTTGTAAATCAAAATGAAACTGCCAAGTATTGTAAATCTAGGGCTGTTTCCCAATTTATGACCTCTTAGATTGCCTGCTGTAATGTGCCATATTACAGAAGCATTGTTAGGAGCTGTATTTAATTTACTTGCTTTAAATTATGGTTTAGTGGACTTGGCAGGGCTGGGCTGACTGTTGGACTTGATGTTTTTAAAGGTCTTTTCCAATGGCAATGGCTCTGAACTAACACTGCATTGCAAACCCTGCTTTGCCTGGTTCAGAGCAGCGTTGTTGATTCCTGTGGTTTGTGCAAACATGTTCTCCAACCCCTGGTGTGGTGCTGTTTTCCAGCCTGCGACAGAAGAAGGGTGCTGTGGCCCAGAAGCACTGGCCTGGAGCAGCCAGCATGGTGAAATGCAAGCCTTGCCCCTTGGCCCATGCCAGCCCTGTGTGTGGATCTGATGGACACACCTACAGCACCAAGGTGAGTCCTGCTCTTGGCTCAGAGCCCTCCCTGCTGGGCGAGGAGATGGAATGCATTCCCTTCATCAGCAGCATTAAATTACGGTCTTAGTGAGTTTAGGAATGGGGTTCTTGTGTAAAAAAGTGCTGATAAATGCAGGGTTTTTTCCATATTTGACAAACAGCAAATCAGAATGACAAATCAGGCTCTTATGACTTTCATGATTCATGTTTCTCTAAACAGCTCAGCCTGCTAATGAAGCAGAACACTTTTAATATTGATGATGCAACAGAAAAAAAAAGAAGTCATTTGATGAGATGGGCTTGTTCAGACAAGAGGATTTTGGGATTGTTTTTGTTTGAAAGATTTGGTCTCCAGACAGTGAAATAACTTAGCAGTATCATCCTTTCTTCAGTGATAGATTTATTTTTTTAATTATTTTTTTTCCCAGACTGCATGGGTAACAATTCATTTAGCCCATGGTTTTAATAGGCTTGTGTGCCAGATGCAGCATATATGGTACCATAAAAAATTCCCATAACCCAGTGGGGATAAATTGGCTCATTGTTATACAGAAAATATGATCACCTTAGGGCTTGAGTCAATAAAAACCCCTGCCTTCACAGCCATTCAGCATTCCAGATCTGCCATTAGCAACTAAAGCCTTCCATGGCTCAAGTGTGTGTTCCATGAACAGCACTTCAGGCACTGGGAGGTGTTTAGGGAACATCCTTAAGGTCCTCTTATCTTCCTGCATGCAAGGTAAGGTTTGACAGTAAAACTACCCTTTAAAATCCAAAAATAACTTGAACACCCCACCCCCCCCCAAAAAAAATAATCCAGGAAAACCAAGTGATTGAGGAGGGGGAGGAATTCTCTGCTGTGAGGTAAGAGTGATGTTGCAGCCCCTTTATCTTCCCAGTGGGCAGTTGAATTCTTCCCCATTAATGACACAAATATTAAAGTGCTGCCCTGGCTCAGTCATTTAAGCCTCTCTCCTGTTCTGGCTGAAGGATTTGTGTGGCCAAAGCAGCAAATCAGCAGAAAGTGTCATCTGTGCTCCCCAGACTGCACAAAACAGCTACACATTGCCTGTTAAACAAGTTACTCTCCAATACTCTCTAGGGGCTTATATTGCAGTAATTTAGCATCTGTATTTAGGATTAAAATTGGGCTCATTTTGAAAACAGCTTTTTCTATCTGAACTCTTGAGAATATGTAACACATTCTGTAGGCAATGGATTTCATTGCATCTTCTGTCACCCTGTTGGCTCACTGGTGTGCATTTTACCTGTGTTAGTGTTTGGGCTGACACAATGTGAACGTGGATGTGGCTTCCTCAGTCCTTGTGTCCTGTTTCCAGCAGTTGAAAAATGACTGGGTTTAGGACTTCATAATTTCATTATATTTCTGAAAACTTTATCAAGTAGCACCTCTGAACTTTGAGGGCTTTAGGTTTATTGGAAATACCATGGAGTACTAGTTCCTGCTTGAAATGCAGGTAGTTTAAAATGCAGACTGTCTCTCCCTTAATAACTCTGTACAAAGAAATTGCCATTTCTTGGGTGTAGCAGCTCTATTTGATACTGTGACAATGCAAAGCCCTTCCATAGGTTATTACAGTCAGTTTTCAAAGCTCTTTAAAGTACTGATGAATTAAGCTTATGAAGTACATAAGCCCTGTAAAGAGCTCGATGTAATTAGTTAATGTTTTTGTGAGCAACACATTAAGAAGAATAACTTTGTAGCTGTCAGGTTTACAGAATGTTTAATTAAGCCTGTTAATAAAGCAATTACCTGAACATGACGAGGACTGCACTTAACTAGTCAGAAAATGTAAAGTTGGGATGATCTTAAATTACAAAGCAGACCACCTCAATGACTAATGGTCCCTTCAAAGATGGAAAGGTACATTGGCATAATTATTGTGTTTCTAATTAGGTACATTGTTGTTCTGCAAAGTTTAATTAAATCATTGTGAACTAATTAAGTCCATGATCATGTCTCTTTTTGTTTGAAAACAGAAAAATCACCCCCTGTTGTCATAACATTAAGTAACAAAATTGACATTAAGGGATGTGGAGGAGAGAATTTTCCAACAATCTTGAAAGAGGAGAAAAAAAACCAATGACCAAAATAATGAGACACCACTAGTTAAATGTATGAAGTGTGAGAGCTACAATGTTTAATTAGGAGGGGTCTGTATTCAGAAGCACAATTAGCAAATACTTGTTAAAATCTGCAAGTGTTGAGGATTTAGTGTTTGGTTTTCCATCGTGCCACTATTGGCTGGGTTGCCTCTCCTCTGACTGGGGTGCTGCTTTGCAGATGTGCTTGGACAGAGCTCATCCTCCCTGTGGCTTGGCCTTTCCTGGTGGAAAACAAGATGCTTAGCAAGTGTTAAGACCTGTTGTGTCCCCAGTTAGGTGAAGAGTTGGAGTAAATTCTCTGGGAACTTTTAGCTTTGACTTTCCCTTACAGAACCAAACCAAGGAAATAAGAGAGGGGTGGGGGAAAGGAAAAACAGGGAGAGTCAGACGAGGGAGGATATGGTTAAAAAATCCACAGAGAATGAAATTGTCATCTTTATTCTCCCTGTATGAATTTTAAAGGTTGGTGGTGGGAGGTACAAGAAGAAATTATTCTTTCCTCTCCCCTTCCTTGTTTTCTTCATCTTACTTCAAATGAGCTCAAATCTCTCAAGTTCAGAGCCTGTTGTGCCTTGAACCTGTACGTGGTAGAGCTGGTGCATTACCCAGTTCTTCCTCTGACCTGTGTTGTGACACTGGGCAGTTCACTTTCTCCTCATGCCCAGTCTGAAGAGATCTGGACTCTCAATAAAATACTACTTTGAAGTCAGGGTGACAAAGCTCGTGTAATTTAGGGTTGTGTTACCTTAGATGTGCCTGCACCACTGCTGAGTCTCCTGGACTTTTCTGATCCAGCTGATCAAGGTTTTTAATGCAATATTCAAATCCCTTTTATGGAAATTGAAATATTTCAGGGGACGTGCCTGTTCTCATAGAGTTTTCTAGAGGAAAACTATTTTACAGCATCATTACCACTTCTGTATTCCCATAGCAGAGTTTCAGCATCCATTCCTATTTTATTTTTTGATTCCACGTGTGGCAGGGCTTTCCTACCTGCAGCAACACCTCTGGCACGAGGCTTTCAGCACTGCTGGCTTCCTTCTCCCACAGAACCCCAGGGAAACTGCAGAGCACTGGGAGAACTCCAATTTCTGATGTTGGGTACCTTTGTACCTCCCCCTTTGGCCTCGGGCACATCTGCCCTCTGCAGTCCCACGAGGCAGATGTTCCCCCAGCCTGTGCTCTGGCCTCCAGTTGTATAATCCAAGCACTGTGTGAGGCTGTTATTGCATAAGCAAATCCTAAATAATAAATGTGGTGTCTCAGAAGGCAAAACACGTGGAGCCCTGTGCTGCACAGTTTGTTTGGCTTGAAGCAATGCTGTTTGATCGAGTGCTGTGTATCCTAAAGATACCCTGTTGTTTCTGGGCTGGTTTTCTCTGTGTGGCCTCAAGGAATGAGCAGAGTTTTGGGCATGAGGCAGAGCTGGATTCCTGTGCCTTGTAATCCATGCCAGTGTCTGGAGGGTGTTCAGTGTAAAGGGTGTTTTTGCATGTGCTTTGAGAATGGCACTGCTCTTTTGGAGTTTAATGTATCTGCCTCCTCCATTCTTTGCTGGGGTGTCTTGGCCCCAAAGGAACAATCCAGGATAAAGGTCTTTGCCCTGGTGGGGAGAACCTTTGGTGAACTCTGGGAGACCTGGACAGCATGACTTTTGGACTCTGCTCACATAACCATGCAATCCTGCAAATTCCTGAGCTTCCTTTCAAATCCCATTTAGTTTTATGTTCAAGTGAAGAAGCTTTTGCTTTTCAGTGGTGTCAGATAGTAAATTCAAAATCCCAAACAATGCTCTACTGATTTATCTTTTCTTTTATATCCTAACTGGGAAAAAAATAGCCCTGCATAACCACTCATCTGTGCATTGTGGCTGCTTCTGTGACAGCTTCCCAGCTAAACCCCATGAATATATACATATTTGCAAGGATTTTTACCTGACATTGTATGAATTGTGAGAACAGCCAAAATTGAGGTTTCTGCAGTGACTCAACAGATAGAGGGGGAAGAAAAGAAGAGTTCTGGGCATTTTTTACAGAGTAAGGGCTGCTTTGTCATATTGCCAGGTTTGAAAGTCTCTGAATTAATGAGAAATTGCTGTGGCCCAAGACATTGTGTTCTTTCAGCAGCTGCTTGTTGCTGTCCCCTTATCTTTGGAGGAAGAGCCTCCTTTAACACAGTCCTGCAAACACAGATGGGGGAACCAAGGGAAAAAAACAACAAAAAAAAGAAACCCACAAAAACCTAGGGTTGTTTTTTGTTTTTAATCCCATGAATAAACCTCTTACAAAGGAGACACTGATTGTTTTCATTGGAAACTGGTTACTTTAACCTCAGGCAAAGCCAATGGTCAGTGTTGGAAGGAGAAGGGGGTGCTTTGGTTCTGCTGGAGATCTCTCAGATCCTGCACTAAAACAGGACAGAGAAGCATTTGAGATGTTCTGGGGACAGATGTAGATGGATCACAACCTGCCTTTGTGTTTCCTTGGTATAATCTCTTTGAAGAGGGATTAGTTAAAGTTTCTGCTGGGGCCAGTAAGCAAAAAGGCCCTGACAGAAAATAAAAATTTTCCCAAGTTGTGCCTCCAAGTTGTAACCAGTCTGAGTTAAGCAAGCTGGTCTAATTGGGGTATGGTGATGTTTATCTCCTTTCTCTACCCTTGCCTAGCAGGGAAAGGATATTTTTAGTTTGTTTTTCCATTTTCTAGCGTTTCTCAGTCCAGAACAATTTGGCCTTGCACAGACTGGCTTCTTTGTGATTAATACACTGTGTCAGCTTCGAAATCCATATTTTCTCTTTAATTCCTGAATCTTTTATTTTCCCATATTAAGGCTTGTCAGAGTTGAATGTTTTAATTACCAAGTCAAGCCTACAGAATCTGGGGGAGTCTACAGTTAAATGTCTCTATTAGGTGGGTTGCTGCAAGTGGTAATTCCTTCATATTATTTTGGTAGCTCGACTAGAGTGAAAACACTGCTCTGGACTCCCTAAAAACCCTTCTCAGTGTGTACTGAGGCTGCAGTGGTGATGTAGAAATACCATGCAGTGTAAGAACCTGTGCAGAATAAAACAACCTTCAGGTTTCCATCAGCTTTGCCTCACTGCTGAGTGACAAGGAGAGGTGAAGCTTCAGGCAGCATAAAGGGCTTCTCTCACATCCAGGCCCTTTAAATCCTGCATGTTTCCCTAAATGGCTCTGACAATGCTCAGAGCTCTGTAAAGCAACTGGAAATGCTCATTTTTTGGTGCTGCACAAGTGCAGGATTTTGAGGTTGTCTTGAGTTTGACTGGTGAGATAATAAACCCTAAATAAGTCCCAGAAAAAGTCTACTCTCACTGGGGTTTTATGCTGCTTTTTTTCCCTACAGCAATCATTTAAATTGACTGGACTTCATTGATAGATTTCACTTAAATGTATCTGCCTTACATTACATATATTCATGTTTACCCACTAAGAATCTCTAATTAGCCCTGCTGTATGATAATGAAGCTCCTTCTTACATGTGAATTATTAGCAGAATAGCCAAAAAAACAATGCAGGGGGTGGGAGGGTGGTGTGTGGGGGTGAGTCGTGCGTGTCTAAAATATCTTGGCCAAGGTATCAACACCCAACTGTATTGTGGGATTATTTTATGGCAGTTTCTAGCACACTAAAATAATTGAGACAGATTCACGTTTCATTCTAGTTTTGGTGTTCTGTGGGTTTTTTTGATTTCTTTAAAAGGGAGGAATGCTTTACATAGCACGAGTTAATGCTGAGCAAGTGCAACTCAGTGCAGGGAGTTTGGTCCTTATGCTTTTCTGATTTGGCTCATGCTTTTTTCAGAGAGAGAGAATAATGTTTAGAATGTCACTGATTTCTCTCCTTCCCATTTACAAACTCCTACAGTGTCAAAGGCAGTGTTTGTGTAGAGGCACCCAGGTAAGTACTGCCGATAATTAGAAATCTGAATATGTAACAGTCCTGCTGCTGGCTGCTCAGCATTCCAGAAACTCAGAAAACCAATGTTTTTTCAGGGAATGTGTTTAAATATACGTGCTGGAGTCTTCCTGAATTAAATGAGCTTGCATCTTGTTAGTGTCTTGGAAAATGAAGTTATGTGCCCATCTCTAGGCTGGAAGATGAAGGTCTTTACACAGTAAATGAGCACCTTGTTTAGAACATCAGTTTTCTGGGACATCCAAAAAATTTGTGTCTTTTCTTGGTGTTTGTTGTTCTGTGGCTGATACATTTTTTCCTTTTCTCTTCTTTTGTATTTTTAATTCCCATTACCACGTTGTATTAGATTTATAAAAGTTATTTGTAGATGGAACACATCACCAGCAGTGACTTGCTTGGGCACGTTACCCCAAAGGACAGAACACTTTAGGTGCTGCTAAAATAGCATAACTTGAGGCTTTCCCTTTTCACATGCGTGGCAGGAGCCAGCACTGAGTGACAGAAGAGAATGTTCTTATTAATAAGCTTCTACATTAAAATTACAGCAGGTGCAGAGGGAGAAAGAAGCAGCAGTGAGTAGACTGTGACTTGTGTACTTTGAATTACTGTGTCAGTGGTGATGGATGGAGCAAACAATAAAATTTGACCTGTCACGTTATGCTTCTGAGGCTTTGAGCCTTAAGGCATTGGTAATTGGCTTCAGCCAGCAGTGTTAATGTAGGTGGATTGGAAAATTAGATTATTTGAATGATACAGGCTGCTTTACATTTTTAGTGTTCAAAAGAAAAGACTAGAAACTCAAAGGGACTGAAGTTGTAAGGCTTGTTCTTTGTAAACTGTCTCTTGTCCCTGGATAATAGAGCAGGCAGAGGAGTAGCTTTTAGATAAGAGGTTCACAGTGTGTAGAATGAGTTATTTTAAATTATTTTTGTGGGGCATAGTTTCTAAACTGTGTGTGGGAGATGCAAAGTTTCCATTACACATATAAATCCCAGTATTATGTTCTCCTTATTGTGCCTCAAGATAAAAGCTGCCCCTGGGGTAGAATGGGACTGGAAAACACAGCTTGGCCTTGCCATCCCTCACTGAGGTGTCAGAGTGGCATCAAGTGCTCGAGTGAACACATTTCTCAGATTTGGAGAAAAATAATAAAAACTGTGCAGTTTAGATGCACAGCTAAAGTGGGTTTTAAATAGTCACCCACAAAGTAGTTCTGTCATACTGAGTGTGTTCAGTTGGTGCTGGGAAGAAATCACATGGCCATTATGCACAGGGTGCTGAGGAGGTGTTGTGGGAGCTGTTGCAGGTAGAATGATGAGCACATCTTCCAGTGAGAGCATTTTATAGAATAATGTCAGTTTGAGCTGGCAGAGTTCTCATCAAAATCAGCATTCTGACTTCCACTGAATCTGAGGCAAAACTCCCAGAGGAATGTGTCTGTACCCTGGGCTGGAAATCAGCTGAGAACCTGCTCGATGATCACTTGCATGCTGATTGTTCTTCCTGAGGAGACAGGCATGGTTTGGGGGTTTTTCTGGGTGTGGTTCCTTGGTTTGGCTTTGGTTGGTTGGTTTTTGGAAGGTGAAGTGGTGGAGGTGGGACAGAGAGCTCCAAATCTTCCGAACATGGAGTCATCCAGATCACCCTTTGATGGTGTCACGAGGACTGGACCGTTTCTAGATGACTTTGTCTTGTCCCTTCGAGGCCTCTTTGTTTCCTCTTCTCCATTTCCCCCTCCAGGTGCTCTGCTTTCAAGTCTTCATCCAAGCTGAGGACGCACTTTGGGTTGTGGAGAGGTCCTGGGAGCATTGCAGAGCACGGAGGAGGTGCTTTGAAACTCCTGGGCTTAGGGGAGAGTCTGTGGGAAGGAGAGAGAAGAATTACAGAGGGATGGGGAGATGTAGGCAACAGGAATTCATGGAAAAACTGGGGTTTGTTTCAGTGTGTGCAGAAAACCTTCCCCAAACTGGGTCTGTGCCCAGTCACTGGCAAGAAGGAGCTGCAAGTGGAGTTTTTTGATTTACTGAGGGTTTTCTTCCCAAGGGTGATCCTACCCTAAAGAGAGCTCAGCTGGTTGCATTCCTTTTACCAGTGCTATTTTAATAATAAATAGAGGAGAGCAGAGACTTTAAAATGTGTGATTATCCCTGTTAATTGTTGTTTTCATATGCTTTGGACTGTTCTCCAGTGATGTATACTCTTATTCTACCCATTTTAATGTGTTATGTATAGAAAAAAGTATGTAAGGAGAAAGAATTTTGTATTTTTGATGGTGATCCTTTGAGTTTGCTGCCATGTAATCCTAGAAAAGCAGTTTCTGTTGCAAATATACTTTTATTTTCCCCCTAGGAGAAAGAGGTGTGTGTTTTGCTCCATGTATATGACACTGGTGGGGTTTAGTTTTCTTGTGGATTCAAGTTTTGGCTTCATTGTTGTTACCTATTGAAATTGAGAAAAGAATATATGTGGGTCATTTTGGGCCTGGCTGGCTGTACTCCCATTTTCTTGCAGCAGATCTTAATGAAAAGGTAGGGAAGTAAAGAAGAAAGGGAAGTTTCCTAGTTTAGATTTCAGTAGTGCTGGTTGTGAGATCTCAGGAGGAATTTCTGCAGATTTCTAGAGCAAACAGATGGAAAGACTTTTGGTAACCTGCATTTTCAGATAAAAAAATCCAGGTGTTTAAAAATGAGTGATAAGAAGGGGAGCCAGGACCGAAATATCTTTTAAGGAAAAGTTTCCTCAGGTAGCATAGGCAGGGGAAAGAGCCTTTGAGAACTTCAGTGGCTGAGTGGGGCTGGAGGTGCCTTTCTCCAGTCAGGGATGTAGACATTGTGATGTAGACTGTGTTCATTTGCATTGCGTGATGAGAATGAGTCCAAAAATGTAAGAAATTATTAATAGAATGGCAGTGGCTTTCAGAGGGGAGATGGCACTGGTGTTCAAGCTGTCTCTTCCAATTCCTGTGTAGGATAAAAAACCCCAGGAAAATCCTGTGGGATGCAGCTCTAACGTGGGGCTCTGCCCAGCCTGGCAGAGCTCACCCTGCAGGACCTCTGTGAAGAGTTCCCTGTCCTGGGCAGGATGTGGTGGCAGCACATGGATCCTCCTGGGGGGATTGTGGCTCCTGTGGATTTTATCTATCCCTCCTGAGCTCCTGGGGCTGAGCTGAGACTGCTGCTGGGGCTCAGTCAGCAGGGGAATATTCCTGTCCTATTCTTGCAAGTCTGCCTGCAGCAGTGCACCACATGGGTCTTGAAAATTGCCCTGCAGTCTTAATATTTTGTGTTGAGACATGGAATTTCTTTCTGTGCAGATGTGTAATCACATCATGTAATGCATTTTGTCTGCCACCATGTGCCATTTGGCTCTCAGGGAGTCGTTGGGTTTATCTTCTGTGTTATAGTCATGCTAACTGCAGTGTTACATCAGTCCCTGCTCACTGGGGACGTGCAATCTGCCTTTCTCTGGTTAGTCAGGAGCTGTCCTTCTCCCAAGTGTGAAAGCACATCTCTCTCACAGCTTTCTCACCCCTCCCTGCCTTAGGGTGACACAGCAGAATGTCAAATCCTGCTCCTGTTGTGGCTCTCAACCTGCTGGAGCAGCTCTGTCCTCCCCCATCTAAAGGCAGAGACCACATTTGAAGATGTGGAGCCCCCAGTTGGATTTCCAACAGCAGTCCCAACAAAGGAGCTCCCTGAAGCAGCTCCCAGTGGAGTGTGGGGGGCTCTCCCTTGCCAGGGCAGCTCCCAGTGGAGTGTGGGGGGCTCTCCCTTGCCAGGGCAGCTCCCAGTGGAGCTGGGGCAGGTTCAGGAGCCAAGGGCTTTGTTGGGAGGGTGTAGCCAAGGGTGGAAGTTGTCTTTACCTATTTATAGCCAAGGGTAGCACGTGGGACTGAGATGACCCTCCAGTGAAATAAATAGTTTTAACATTTTCTTTTAATATTCTGTGTCCCCAAATATTTTAAACCTCAAATAAGTGTATAATCACTTCTTTTTGCCTGTCCTCAAACCTTTAGTCATGTTTGATATGACATAAGGTATTCTGTTCTTCTACTCTTTGGGTAAGAGTGAGTGTGTAAACAACATCTTGCAAGACTTGCTGACCCAGGTCATAATCAAGAGCCAGTTCTTGGGGTTTGTGGGCAACTTTTTGATTTTTGACCTGACTTTAATAGAGTTGTAAATGGAAGATCACAAATAAAAGTGGCATAAATTGTTATTACTTCTTTTAGCTGCCTCTCTAAGAGTAACGAATCGAATTAATCAATGAGATTAATTATCTGTGGAAATGACATCATTACCAGGCAAAAGCAACACCAGGAGTATCTACACATTTCAAGCAGACTCTCTGAAGATATAAAATTGAAATCTGCAGAAAGTACAAAATAATTAATTTCATTCACAGGGGTTCTTACTGGGGATTGTGGATGCACTGTTTGAAAAAACCTGTCTTATTAAATATCAATTAGATTAGATAACATTCTAAAAGCCTCCTATAGATAAAGACTTCAACTTGTTAATGGACTTTTTTCCCCTCTTAACTTCAGAATTTCAAGCAATTTCAGGATGCCCTTGCCTTTGACACAAAGGAAAAGCTACTTGCTAGAAATTGCAGTCTTAAAGTGTCTGTGTTTAACATTCTCGAGAGAGGTTTCTCAGGGGCGTGTGCCACCCAGGGAGGTAAATGCTGCAACATGCAGTGGGAAGCTTAAAGAGTGAGGACTTTTACAGCTCAGATGCAGCCAATTTAAATTTCAGGGACGCTGAAATTGAAGGGCTCTTTCAGCTGATGTGTCTGGACACTGAACCTGGGACCACTGAGTGCACATCATGGCCAAATTCTGCTGAGGTTGGTAAGAAAAGCCTTTCAGTTAAAAAAAAAAAAAATGAATAAACAGTAGTGAATAACCAGCCAAAACCTCTGTAAGAACATGTAAGCAGAATGCTAGTCTGTATGGAGACCTCTGTTTTCAAATCTGGGGTCTGTCATCACACAGGTAGAGGAGGGTTAGTGCCAGACTTGTGTTTTATTACTTACATATATCTTGCACAGGCAACACTGAGCAAGGAAAGCCCTTCTGAGTTATATAACTCTTTGATGGGATGCCTTAAGCTCTTTCCTTTTAAGCCAGCAAATCCTAGAGCACTAATTTAAAGGCTGCACTTTTCCTTCAACCTAAAAGCATGTTCTAAATCTTGTTGTATTTCGTCTGAACACTTTCCTGGGGTGCCTGGTCCTGTATTTCCAGGCTGTGAGTGGCATCACCTGCAGGCACTGCCAGGCATTTTGACATACATTATGCTTCCATAGGGCAATTCTTTGCCAGGTGATGGCACTGGGAGGCAAAGAATGTCATCTAAATGGGAATGTGGGGTGAACAGGAGGCAGTGAGGGCTCCTGCTCCTGCAGAGTTCACTGCTGTGTGTGGTCACACCAACACCCACAGGCAGGGCACAGTCAAGGAAGTTTGACCTGCTCTGAGCTGTCAGGGTGACTAATTCAACAGACTTCAACCAGTTACTCTTGCCAGACTCAGGAATTCCCATTTCATCTGTGCCTCAGCTCTGCCCTCATCCACAAGGGAAGGCACCATCAACCTTTTGGGTTTTCACAGGCAAGTTTTGTTCAGTTTTGGTAGGATATCGTGTCTTTGCTGGTGCTTAATACAGGGGTCAGGTGGGGACACTTGAGCCTTCAAAGATGTTTGTGTGCTTTCTTTTCAGCAGAAATTTTACTTACAGGAGATATTGAATCCAGTCTTGCAGCTCTGAGTGTTTCTGCTGATGCCAAAAGATATGGGCTGCAGGTTGAGGGCAGTTAACTGTTATGTGTTCACTTAGCTCTTTCTGAGGACCATAGAGAGTCTATAAAAAGAGAAAGAAGCTCTTCCTGGGGAGATGAAAATGGGAAAGAAGGCAGGTAAAGATTAGCTCAGAATGCATTTATGAAGCAAGAATGTTATGAGCTTCATGTGGTCATACAGAGGGATAGCTTTTGCTGTCAAATACAGTGAAATAGTAGATAAGGATTAATAAAATGAATCATATCCTAACCTCTAGCCATCAATTTATATTAAGAAGAAGAAATACTTGAATATAATCTGCAGCCAGCAGCTTCCATCTGTGCTAAAGGCTCACAGCATCCAAAAAATATAACAACAAGAGATGTTCTGCTTTTGTGCAATTAGCAGGAAAGGTGGTCAGGATTTATGGGGCACAAAGGCCACTGGTTGGGGCCAGAAACTGAGACTTCAAAAGTGCCCAATGTGGCACTGTGAGGGTAGTGCTGTGATCCCAAGGGGGTTTGCTCATTGATAGTGAAATACAGTTTGATAAGAAGTTTGTTTAGTCAGCTTTGTCAGACTGCTGCAATAATAAAGTATGAATAATACATGGGTTTAGATGAGGTGATAGCTGTAATTCATGAATGAAGGGTGAAAAGCTTAGATTTACAGGGGAATGTGAATCATATTTCTGCTCTGGTGATAAATTTGGCATTATTATCTACATTTCAGCTCCTTTTCTTCTGATTGTTGATTCCATATATTAGAGCAGTTTTCAGACCTAAATCATAACTGCAAAGCAGCAGCAGGTCATTTTGAGCAACACCCAAGCTAATCTGTGACTAAAGAATTGTGACTGTATTGGTTGGAAAAGTCACATGAGAAGAATTCTTCACTTACCTCCATGTGGTACTTTGGGAAGAGAATCCCAAATTGATTTTGGGCTTTCTTTCCCCTCCTTAGTTTCAGTGGAGAGCTTTTCTGTGTCTCCAGGTGGAGTCTGTGGCCAAGCTCTGCCCAGCCTTCTCAGAGCTGCACCAACCAGCCACCTCCTCCCTACTAAATTTGCTTCAAAAAGCCATCCCCACTTCTACCCCCACCTCTATTGCCATTTCATCCCAGGGCACAAGACACTTTGCCAGGATATCAATACACTTTCTAATGCAGGTTTTATATATTTAATAGCCAAAATGCCTCCTCCTTCCTGAGCATCGTCTTTGTTTTGGGAGCAGAGAGGAGATGGTGGGATGAGCGGAGCAGTCACACATCGTTACACACAGGATATGGTGTGGATATAAAAAGCAACAATGAATGCAGGGAAAGCATTTTCCAGGAGACAAGGAAGGAAAAGCAGCTTTATAATTCATGTTGGGTGCCCTTGCTGCTGATCATGAATTTAGTCTTGATCTTGGCAAATCAGTCACACTTAGAGAGTGACAAGGAAATATAGTGCTGGTGACAGCCTGTATTGTGAATATTTTTCAGGTCTTGGCTAGAGCACAGTTCTAGCCCAAAATATAGGCTCAAGGCCTTGCTAGACAGGCACTCTTGTCAGGGGCGATTGTGACAATCTAAACTTTCTTAAATGAAATGTTTTTCTGTCTAGAGAGTTGTACAGATCAGTCACGTTCCCTCAGTCTGCAGCCATCAGCCTGTGCACTGCCTGGGGGATGGATTTCTGGTGATCCTGCACACAGGGCTCTGGTTGTCTCCTGCACACTGCTGTCATCCTTCAGCATCACTCTGACAGCACAGCTCACCCATTCTCCTCTCATTTCTAAACCAAATGATCCTGATCATGTCTCCTCCTCAGCACCTTGATGAGGGGAGCTATCCCTGCTGAGATGAGACAACGAGAGACCAGGAGAATGTGTAAGGGCAATGAGGCTTATCCATGTGGCTGTTCAAGCTGTGATTGGAATGAGAAGGGACTGATGCCTTTCCTGGTGCTTCCTGACTTGTTAAATGCCTCCCCATGGAAGTGAGGATTCCTACCAGGCTCTCCAGGGCAAAGGAGTGGGTGCTACAAAGTCAGATGGACTCTGCAGTCACATACTGTATGGCTTTAAAGCACCACTCTTGATTTCAGATAGCCTAATAGCCCCTTCAACCAGTGTACCAAATACTGGCAATTAAAATGTTTACATTAATTTCAATTGGAATGCCATTAATGACATCTGAAGCTTCAAGTGCTGAGGATGGCCCTTCTAGCACCAGCTCCAGGGAGAGACAAGGAGTGCTACAAGGCCAAGAGGATGAGCCTGAAGTCTGGCAATCATATAGATACCCAGCCTGAGAACTCGGTGTCTGTTTAAGGCATGAAATGTCTGCAGTTTGAGCAGATCAAACCTCACTGGGCACTTGTTACCAGTCCCTGTGGGCATTAAATATGTGGCAAATGAACTGCAATAGTCATTGGTTGGTTTGACCCCCCTTTCATGGGTTCTGCAGGGACTTAAACCTTCCCAAAAGGGGTGAGAAAGGCAAGGCTGCAGTGCCTGCCCAAGGCACTTTGCTCCTCTAGGACCTGATTTTCCAGCTTCTCCTCTCTGCTTGAAGTTTCAATTGTAAAAGCAGGACTTGGGCAAAGATGCCTTAAATGCTTATATTTCCAAGGTGGCATCCTGTGGGTAATGCAAGCACTGAGGCAGGAGCCACACACAGCTTTTCTTCCACTGCAAGAAGCCATTTCAAGGCTCAGTATGGGAGAGTTGAAGAAACTGGTCCCAAAAAATCCATCATCTGACTAAAAATGTGGTGAAGCTTCAGCAGGAATTTACAACCCTATTGCAGCCTGCAGGGTGGGTGATGGACTGCCAGTTAGAAATGTCATTTCTGGGTTCTCTTGAGGACATGCAGGAATGTCCCACACCTGGGAGGGGAGGAGAAAAGGGAGGTTTTTGTCTGGAGCATCCCAAGCAGCTGTGACCAGCCTTGAGCTCAGGCATTTGGAGCAAAAGGAACATTCCTGTGAATGGGGATAAGTGCACATGCTAATAAATAAATAACTGCTCAACAAAATGTGCAGTATTAGGCTGCTGGGTTAGTCTAGGAAATAGCTTTTTTCAAAGGGAGTTGAAATCTCTTACTGATTGAAGCAGTTCAAATATCAATGGTAAATGACTTTGATATTAGGTGAAAAATCCTGATTTATTATATAGCTAAATCTTTTGGTTCTTGAGGTACTTATATTAGGAAAAAAAATAATCTTAGCCTAATGGGCTGAATCCCCTTCAAAAGTGCAAATGCATTCTCCCAGTGTTTTTCAGGGACTCCTGGAGCATGTAAATGTGACTTCAAAGTGCAGCCTCATTTAGCCTTTCATGGAGGAAACTTTAGCAGGAACGTCCTTGTGTTGTGTCTCACTCAGTCCTGGATTATTCCAGGAATAGATGGCATTTTCCAGTGCCAAAGGGTCCACTAATATTTATGAGGTCATTGCAAGTGTCATGGCAGGAAAATATTTTTAATCTTCTGGAGTCTAAGAGTTCTTTTGGAGATAATATCTAAGTTTTGTTAATACGATTCACTCCTCCTTGATGAATTTACACTGGCAAATAAGATTTATGCCACAAACTTCATCTGCTCAGTGAGCAGCTGGAGACTGGGAACATGAGCCCCACCATTTAGTAACTTTGCTCATGTCCAGACTATGTGATACATTCTGCATTTCTACTTTTTCTTAATGTAAACTTGCTGGATTTTAAGTTGATGCATTAAATGGAGTAAAACTGAGGAGTCTTGACCAGTTGGTGTGCCTAATTACATGCAAAGGAGAAAAGCAGAAAGGAGTGGAAAAAGTTGGTTTACTTCCCAAAAAATCCTCTAGCAATTCAGCTCTAAGGGCTAGGGGGTATTTTCACCAAATTTATGGCTCATAAATGGGCTTTTCCAACTCGAGATAATTTGTTTCCAATCATTCTTTTTGCCAGGAGACAACAGTTTTATTAGCAGTTCTAGTGCCATGGTCAGTCAGTGCAGGTACAAGTGCCAGGGTGGTTGGTTGAACCACTGAGTTTCTGTAGGAATGTTGCCAAGTTTGCTGATTTCTATTTTTAAGGGAGCAGTGGATTCTGATGTAGGGCCTGTGAACTGCTTTGCTTGGTCAGGAAAGGTGTGTAAGAAAAGCAAAGCTGTTTATGAGGAGGCTTGAAGTCATGCTATAGAGGGCTGAATTTTTAGGAGCTGGGAAACAGAAGTCTGAAAAAAGCTGTATTTGAGTGCAGTTTACTTTTGTCTGGTTAATTGGGTGTTGTCATCTCTCTGGATTTAAATAACTTTGCTCCCTTCATCCAACCCATTATGTTGTGTGCTGGTGCAGAGCATTTGATATTTCCTGCTGCAGAATTGGCTGCACTTGAGCAGTAGTTTGTATTTATACCTTTATAAATACATAGGACTTTGACTCCTTTGTGGATGAAAGGAGCCATATAAATGGTAATTTCATTGCATAATTGTCTTCCTGAATATTTAAAAAAAAAAACATTTAGTAGGATAGATGTAGTACATCAGGCAATTAATCATACTAGTCAATTAAACTGCCTTGGGGCTTTTTAAGGATTAATATGTTTCCTTGTGTTTATAGAACATGCAATATTCTTCTTGCAAAACCTACTTGAATATAAATGTTTATTGCCTACCTTGTGTTGTACCAAGATTGGATCAACTTGTCATTAGAAATACTCACAAAGTTATAAACTTTTTTGAGAAATTTACTGCCTTGGCCTGTAGTAAGAGTAGTGTATGTTAATTGTAGAGGGGTTTTATTTAGGAGACACATATGAACTCACTCAAGTAGCAAAGCTGAAACAAAACCTGTGTTGCAAACTAGAATTCTGTGCTGCTTGTTATGCACTTCATTAAACTAGAGGGTGTTTTTTTTAGATAAGCATTTGTCATCTCCATGTCAGATTTCTTAAAGAACATGGTGAATTACCAGGACATGTTTAATGCAATCTTGACAGAAAGGTTAATGAGAATTCAGGAGGCATCAAGAAGGGAAATAATACATAAATGGAATCTACAAGGAACCAGAATAAGTAGTAATTTAACTTTTCTTAAACAGAGGGATTTAGTAGTTCTGCACTGAATGGAACAGTGAGTATTCAGTACTCTGCCAGTTCTTACTCCAGCACGATCTACAAGGTGGGTGCCCACTGGGCTGAATTATTTTGCCATGAAATGTTTCAGACAGGTCTCTCACCCTGCCTGTTTTGAAGGGAAACAGATCTATGTATCTGCCTGGTTGAGATTCTGTAGGATCAAGGTCACATGGCTGAGAATGACCAAGGGAACAGTTGAATGAAGGCAGATATCATGGTCCCATCCTGATGAGAGTGGGTGCTGGTTCATGGCTACCACTGTGTCCCATCATTACCCCTGTTTGGCCAGTCCCCTTACTGGGAGGACTGGGAGTGGCACAGCACAGAGAAGCATTTGCCTTCCTTGCCTCCCAACCCTGGCACCTGCAGAATCTGCATGGTTATATGGCTCAGGGAAAGTTCCAAGAAGAAATTCCCATCTCTTCCTCTAAAGCTGCAACAATTCCCTTTGGAGGGGATGATCAAAGCCAAAAAGAGCAAAGTTTGGCTGGGTTTCTGCCCCTGGTGCTCTGCCCTGTTCCAAGGATGCTTTTGGGCAAGGACACACCCTGTGAAGGGAAGGCAACAATAAGTAAGGATTGCAAATAGAGTATTTGTTCCTCTGGGGAGAGCTCCCAACATGGATGATGGTAATCACAGGGCTGCTTTTCTAACTTGATTAGAATCACAGTTGGGACTGCCAAATCAAACAGATTGGCATGTGATGGTTGCAACTTAAACCCCATCAGTTACATCCCCTCCTGCACTGAGGACAACCTGATTGCTCTTGTTGGGAGTTCAGCTTGCCTGTTGTACATTTGGTGTGTAAAGGCACTATTATTTTTAAAGTCCTTCCTTCTGCAGCCAAGGTTGAAATAGGAGAAAACTCAGTTATTTACATCATCAATCTTCTGATAGAGGTCAAGCATTGAAAGTTGTGTTCTTGATGGGAAGAGGAAATAAGAACATCTTAGCTTGTTACAGCAGCTCTCAGCTAATTATACAAGCCTTAATACAAACATTATTTGCAGTAATTTAGTCACCTTGTTCCAAGCTCCATGTTCAGTTAAAATGTATAATTCCTTATTCCAGTGTCCCTATGATGTGACAGAATGGTTCTAAACCAAGGGCATTAGCTGCTTTTGGGTAACTGGATTGTAAAAGCCTTGTATTTCAGGATCTTTTCCCTTCATGCATGGGCACAAGAGACACCAATGCTTGAAGTGCTCAACAGTTGTGACCTTATATGCTCTAACCTTTCTGAGAGGTGCCAGCCTCTTAGCAGAGAAGAAGAATTTGTGTTTTCTTCAGTTTCAGAATTCATATTTTGAGCTTTTCTTAACAAACAGCTTATTGGAGCCATTTAAAACATCAAAAGAGGTGTTTCTTGGCTTGGGTACATCTTTAATTTAAAGCAGATTTATTAAAGGCCAAACCAGGATAATACTGCAAAAGGATTAGCTGTGCTTACTTGATTTCTGAGCAAACAGACTAATTCTGCTTTCTTTGTATGGGTGTCTTTCACAGCTAGTCCATTCAGTGAGCACTGAACTGGGCCTGGGGTTTGGCTTTTTCCAATTTTTTTTTTTAAATTTCTTGTTGTTTCTATTGTCTTCTTTAGAAATCAGAGACGTTGCTGAAAGCTTTAACTTCAAAGCTTAAGCCTGCTTACTCTCTGTTGGTTGCTATGCTCCAAAAGACATTCCTAAAGCTTCTTTGCTAGCGACTGTCAAATGTTTTGTTTCAGGCTTCTTAGCACCGAGGCTTCAGCTTGGCTTTTGTTTTGATTTATTCTTCACAAAATAGAAATTCTGAGGACTCAATTAAAAAAACCAAACTGGCGTTCTCAGCCCTTCAGTGTAGCTGCTGTTCTGGAAGCAGGCAGAGCAGGATGCTGTGTCCTTTATAATTGTACTTAGCCTTCAGAGTTGTTCTGTCTGTAGACAACAAAGAAAAACTCTCCCTGGCATCTGGGAGTTTGCTTGATACTGTGCTTCTCTTACATCCTAATGGGGAGTGAACACTGCTGGGACCACAGCACGGCCAGTGAAATCTGGGCAAAGCCAATGTGAACTGGTTAATGTAACAGATGTGATGGCAAAGGAACGGGGTGACTATTCTAGAGAAGAGGATTGGCCTCCTCACCTTTATAATCAGGGAATAAGGTATTATTTGGGAACAGAAAAGCTCAGGCTGATCTTCACCTCTCAGGTGCAAAGGCAAAGCTTGGTTAGACAAAGATGGCACGTTTGAAAACCGAGCACACATGCTGGAAGAACTCCCCTTTGCAGTTTTGTGGAGGGGGCTGCAGGACTGGTTGGTGTGTTTAGCCTAGGGCTGGTAGCACAAGTGAACTGCTGAGTGCTGCTCACTGCACCACCAAGCTGGTGATCAAACCAGGAGGCTCTTTTATTGTGTCTCTATCCTTCCTTCCCCCACTATTTTTTAATCACTTCAGAAGTTAAAATGCAATGAGTTTTAATAAATAATTGCTAGCAAAGGATGTCCAAGCTCAGAAGATCAGAGGACAGTGCCTGGTCTGGCTCTTGTTCTCTACCTCTCCTGGGAGCTCCCCAGGCCCTTGTCCATGTGGATTCTGAGATGTCTCCAGGTAATTCCTCATTTTCCCCAATAATTTTATAACACAGACCCTGGGAGGCACAGAACTTCGGGAACATAGACTCACAGAGTGGTTTGGGTTGGAAGGGAATTTAAAGGACCTCTCATTCCAACCCCCCTGCCATGGGCAGGGACACCTTTCACTATCCCAGGTTGCTCCAAGCCCCGTCCCACCTGGCCTTGGACGCTTCCAGGGATCCAGGGGCAGCCACAGCTTCTCTGGGAACATGGCACTCTAGCTGAAGTGTTGCTTGTTGTTTGTGGCAAGGTTGCTAGAGAAGGAATAGGCAGCATAAAACAGATTCAGAGCTGGTTCACCAGTGTTTCAAGAGGTGAAGCAGCTGTGGCAGCAACTTTTCTTTGATTTGTAAACACAGAAACGTTGGACAGAGGTTGAGCTGTTCTCAGCCTGTACAGACACAGTCAGACTCCCACCCCCAAAAAACAAACTTGTCAGGGGCATCAGACACCTCAAAGTACCTGCAAACACAGTATTAAATACTTTGCAGTTACTGACTGCTGGGGAGAGCTGGTTGGGAGGTTTTTGGGCTGCTGAGATATTGCCATCATACCAATGGCATAAAAGCCTGCAGGGAATGTGCCTCCCCTTTGTGGTGGGCACCAGCTGCTGCTCTTTGTCCAGGTAGGGACAGATGGGTATGGCAATGACTCATCTCAAATGCAGACTGGTGCAGTCACACGCTCTGCTGGAAGTGTTATTGGTGGGGTGGAAACCCCGAGCTCGGGGATCTGAGTGTGCTGGGTTGCCTTCCCTGGGCCATATGTGGGAGGCTGTTTGGCTGGCAAGGGGAGGATCTGTATGTGCACAGAGCCACAGATCGTTACCTCTTGATTATGTTCATGTTATCTGATGCGTTGTCTCCATGAGAGAAATTAAATTGCCTTTAGTAATTTGAAGCAAGTAAAAATGACAAATCATCATTCTCATGTGATCAGTAAATGGCTCCAGAATGAGAATGCATCTCAATTAGGTGGTAAATACATTTCAAGCAGCATCGATCGTTCCAAGTCTCCAATTGTTTTTCTGGGATTTTCTTTACTTTTAAACTAAGATGGCTTTGGTCTATTAAAAAGAAAAAAAAAAGAAAGTAGCTTCATTCCACTTTGAATAGTGCTATTAGCAATGAAGCCTCAGCTCATAATTATGAAGACTTAGAATAGGGAATGATTTCTTGGAGACAAAAACAACCCAATATGAATCTAGAAATGAAAGAAAACAAATGCATCAGGCATATGATTTTTAAGATCCGTGTCTTGAGATATGGCAGACTAGTGTACTGGAAAGCAAAAACTCCCATGTGCAACTAGCAAATGGTCATCATTAGTGAGCTGTCATGCAAATCCTGCAGGAAGACAAAGGAGTAACCATTTAGCAACAGGAAAAGCTTTGTGTGTGAATATAGAATATGGGTTATAAGCTACTATTTTTGTTTAATAAGCCAGCATTGCTGCCTATATTTGCATTTGGATTCTGATCCTGCAAGTATTCCTGACTGAAAAATTAGCCTCTCCAAAGACAGTTCCTAGCAGTGATCCCCAGGCATAGTGCATGACTGTGGCACACAGAGATCCCCCAGTGAGTGCCCCCCTGCAGCTGAGCTGCCCCTCTGCCTGGGCATCCTGGGGCACAGCTGGCTGGCTGTGCATCATCTCAGCACCTCAGACCCTACAGCCCAGAGAGTGGGCATCACCCTGCTGCTCCAAAATGGTCTGTAGAGTCACCAGTCTAAAGAAAAATGCAGCTGAATATTTTAAAATTAAAAAAAATGAAAAAGGTGGTGTTACATTTTAAAATCTTAAAATTGGCAATCCCAGTTTTAGGGACCTGAGCCCTGTGCTTGGCAGCATCACTGATGGGACCTCCTGAGGTACCCTGGTACTTAAAGCCTGTCTGGGTGTCCCCCTTCCCTTCTGCTCGCTGGAGCTGCAGGATTGCAGTGGGGAGCAATTTCTGGTGCTTGGAGCTTTGCTGGGTGAGACCTTGGGGTGTTACTGAACACAAATCTGTTCAGCCTGTTTAGTATCAGTGCCTTGCAACCTGGATCTCTCTCTTCTTGACCCTCCACTGGGAAGCTGCTCTTCTTTTCCAGCAGATGATGAACCACCAGCCTGCCAGCTCAGTGTGCAACGAGAGGTGTCCTCAAGTATCTGCTGTTTACCTGAGATATAACAAGGTCCTTCATGTCACTCCTTGCAGAAAGGGGAACTTTGAGCCCATCAGCTATAACATCTGCTTCAAAGCTACAGCTAGCACACGTTTTCAAAAGGCCTCAATGTGTATTTACACAATAGATTGGTTGTGTTAATTAGTTTATTCCACCACCGGTATGCATGCATAATTCCTGTTAATAGCAGCAGCAGCTCTGTATTCTCATAAGGAGGACAGAGCTCTTAATTAGAGCTCCAGGATTTTAAGATATCTTTGCACAGTTTCTATTGCAAAGATTATAGCAGTTGGCTTTGCTGTTTCCCAATTGTGTTTTCTGGATTTCAGGTTTTAAGAGCCTGAAAAGTTTGGAGAATTCCCATTAAAGCTTAATTTATGTGTCCAGCAGGGAGTGCACCATATGACATTTCTTTTGGGGTCTGGAGAAAACCGAACCTGTTTTTTGATTGTGTCAAGTTTAAAAAAAAAACAAACCATGCTTGGTCTGTGTTCCAAATACAGTTGTTTTTGTGTTTTTTCCATCTGATGAAAACTAGAGGCAGAGGCTTATAAAGAAAATAGTGATAAGAGTCCCAGCTCTGGAAGCAATGGCAAGCACTGCTCTAAAGCTTGTAAACAAACAGCCCCTCTCAAAGGGGTGTCTGAATTCCAATGGATTCTAATTATCTGCTAGGACAGATAGGCACAAAAACTACTGATATCAGAAACTCTGGACTAAAAATATATACATGCTGTAATTCCAGGAAGTTTTTGCTTCTGCCTCTGGCAGGTACTGAGTAAAAGATAAGGTGGAAAATAATGAGCTTTTGTTGTTTGGATGTGTGGTCTCGAAGAGACATATTGTGAGTGAACAAAAGATGCACCATAAAACAAACACTGCCCTGAAATCTTTCTTGGTGAAATGTAAAAAGCTGTGGGGTGCTAAAAATGCAGTGTCTTCCAGATGACTGCTCTGTTCAACAACTGTTTAAAACCATTGCTGTTAATTTGATATCATATTTGAGGGCTTTAACATACATTTTAATTGGTATACTATAAAATTTAACCTCCTATTTAAATTTTCACTCTTTCTCAAAAGATGCTTCGTGTTTATCTTTGTCATGTATATTATCTGCTAATTTCCCACATACTCCCCTGTTTATTGCACAGCCAATAATGTTTAAAGTTTGGAACCCAAGACTTTCTCCTCTATTAGCATAACTACAAGAAATTTTCAATTATAGATTTTGAATCATGAATGAATCAGGAGCTGGCTCACAATGATGCTCGTGAGTCACTTCCAGCCCAGGGTATTGCCAGTGCAAGGTGCTGTCAGGCCTCAGAGGTGCTGCTTTATTTGGCTGCATTTTAAGCAAATACAAGAATTCCTCGTGTCAGGATGCCAAGCTCTTCAAGGCATTAATGTGCTGGGCTGTACTGAGCTTCCCACAAAAACATTCACTAGCCAAATGCACTGAAAAGATCACAGGAACTTATTCAACAATATGACTTGCAGGTTACGTCGAAGCCTGGCTGCCAAATGTTGAAAGCCAGTATAAAGGCAGAGCTACGCTGTTTTATGACATCATTAAAAAAATATCTAGATTCTCCTCTAGTAGGGACTGCAGGCTGGAGACTAACAGACAAGAATAAAATAGCTGGGAATAAATTTTATGTAGCTATTTCCTTTCTCCCTCAAATGTGAATGCTTATGCAAAACACATTGCTGTAGATTCACTGACAATAAAGAGGGAATCATTATACGAGTAGTGGATTCTCAGGGGAACACTTTAACCAAAACACACTCTGCAGTAATTTCCCACATCTTAGTTGAATAAATTAATTTATGAATTTTCCATGAATATGTTCAACCATTTCTCCCCTCATATATTTTATTGATCTCCATATACATTTAGCAACAAATAACAGAGCTGCTTTTCCATTTGCAGTAAAACAGTTTAGAGATGTTTATGTGGGCCTTGGGGTTCAGGGTAAACAAATGCAGTTCCCACACCAGGGAGGCAGCAGAGAAATACAAAGCTGGCAAGAGCCAGGGAGCTCACACACATCCAGTCCCACCAGCAATCCCCAAAATCAGGGACACCCCAAACTGGGGGCAGCTCCCAGTGAGCCCCATGGGCAGTCACTGCAAGGAGCCTCGTGACTCGTGTCTGCAAAAAGTATATGAAAGCCTGAGAGTTTGGGTCATTCCTTCATTTAATGCTTTTCCACGGACTCTGTATCATTTCATTGTCCACGGTCTGGAGAAAGCCAGCAGGCTCCTTATAGGCTGTAGATCCTGTGGCAGAATACTCCAAAAATGTCATTATTGCTCCACAAGACATCATGTGAGGCCTCTCTGCCTCGGAATATCACTTAGTGAGGCTCAGGCAATGCTGTTAAACCCAAAGTTGAGCTATTTGTGTAGGTTATTACAGTCAGTGAGCACACCATCACATGGAAAATAAGGTATCTCTGTGTTTCTCAGGAGGGAAGGAATCAACAGCTGCATACAGTCATTAGGTGTTGAAAAATAATCACTATTGTCCTAATTTAAGATATAAAATCATCTTCATGTTTGACATTAATCTTCATCCCCCAATATCCCAAACAAGTGTGATGGGAATGTAATGTGGTTAACCATATGTGTAAACTCACATGTGACTGTACCATTGCAGTCTTCAAATTTAGCTCTCCTTGCCCTCAGGTAGCAGAGCTCTTTTAACCAGTTTCTTTTTTTGGGGGTATTTTTGGCTTTTTGGTTGTCATTTTTATCAATCATATGGAAAGCTGAGGAAAAACTTGCCTTGCTGTTTCTAAGTATAAAACTCTTCCTTTCTTAACTACACATGATAACAGGCTTGGAATAGGCTGTACCATCTTAAAGGTGGTATTTGAAGCATAATTTCTGATGCTTAGATACATAATTTACATTTATTATGCATAATAAACTATGTAAGTAATTGATGTTCTGTAAGGGATTAAATGATCAACTCCAGCTGCAGGAAGCAGATTTATGCCTGTGTTCTCAATAAATAACACAGTGACTGTCAGAATATGCTGCAAAATCATTGCCTTCAGGATGCACTCAGAGCATTCTCCTTTTCTTCTGCAGTCCTTTCTCTTGCCTTTGTGCTCTGCAAAGTGTATTTGCAGAGCAAACAGATGAAAAACAAGTACATATTTCCCCTTCAGCCTTGCAAGAACTTCGTGTAAAATACAAGTTAAGCTTGCACACGTTTGTGGCCATGCATTTGCTAAAGCAGAAGGGCAGGACTTCAGAGAGAGCCCAGATCAGCAGGGTGCTGTGCAGCTGAGAGGGGCTGGCAGGTAATGTCCCCAGCCCGGGATGGAGGGACATGATAATGGGCTCCTGCTGCCAGATGAGAGCCTGGGCAGAGATGAGCCCTTTAATGAGAACAAACAGAGGCAAAGCCAAGATCTGTGCAGTACTTTCAAAGCAGGAGGTGTTTATCTTGTACCAACATGCTGCTCTGCTCTCCTGGTTCCACGCTGCCCAAAGAACAGAGGAGGATGCTGTGGTCTCCAGCAGGGGCTGTTGCTCAAGGAGCTGCACTTGCCACTGCATCCTCCCTGGCCATGCCAGGGGCTCAGGCTCTGTGTCCTTCAGCCTTCAGAAGAGCTGCATGTGTCAAAGCACGCCGTGTAAATGTGTTGGCCTGCTTTTAAATGAGTCATAGAATGAACCTGTACTAAAACTCAGACCTATCAAAGGGGTTTCACAGCCCAGCACTCCCATTTTCCCTGGCAGGAGGCAAGCCCTTTGGGGATGAGCACCAGCCTGGGAGCCACAGGCAACACTGCCCTGTTCATTAAAAGCCCTCAGATTCTGCTCTGTGAAAGCAGTGCTCGAAGAAGGTGACAAATGGAACTGAATTCAGTTTGTTAGGTCTCATGCCAAATAGAACTCCTGGCACATCTGTGTTTCTGCTGCTTTGTGCTGTTCTCTTTTACTTCATTTTATTAGTGCATGAGTCCAGTCTCCAGCCACTGCTGCTGGGCACAGAACAGGGCAATACCCAGTGCAGAGAGGGCAGCTACATGGCACAGAGCATGCTGGTGAGCTGCTTTCCTTCAGTTGTCACTGTTCTGAGGGCTGGTACCTTTTTGGAGGTGTTCTTCAGACCAAGCCCATTGCTTGCAGTGAAAGTTGAGAGCCCCCAGCTCCTTGAAAGGCCAAAGGAATAAATCAGTGGTGGTAACAGAGGGCGTGATTTCACATCTGGAACATGGTGATGCAGCACAGGAAACACTTGGCATTTCTGGAGGTTTGTGTTTATCTCCCACCTCTGCCACTGCTCTCTTCAGGGGTCTGGAAAGAATTGTTTCAGCTTTCTGTGCTGCAGGTTCCAGGGAATAATAACAACCCCTTACAAGGCACATGTAGAAGTGCCATGCAAAGCTCTGCATAGGCAGTAGCTGTTGTTGTTATCTGTAATAATATAAACAGGGCCATTTGCAATAGACTGAAGTGTTGCAGTCAATCCAATGCCATTACTTATAATGCAATTTCTCATTTAGTCCACAGCTTCTGCTTTTGTATCTTGTCCTAACTCAAAATGCATTCTTGCCTTTTTTGTTTCTCCTGATTCTAGTGCAAGTTGGAGTTCCATGCATGTACTTCTGGCAAAAGCCTCACAGCTCGGTGTGAAGGGCCCTGCCCCTGCCTCCCAGGACCTGAGAGTTCAAAACACAGGCTGGAGAAGACTGGTAAGTTGAGCTCTTCATGGAATATGGCAGGTTAATTGGCTCCTGCTATGTTCTTTGAGAAATGTAAGAAAGACTTTTCTTATCTGGTGTGTTTTACATATAAGACTTTCTGAGGAAAAGGGAAGGCACAACTAATCATTTTCCAAACAGGTAGTGCTTTCAAACACATGAACTGCTGCAAAACTGACACCCACTTGATGGAGTCTCACAGGAAAACTGAGTTCTGGCTAATGAGTCTCATTCTGGAGTGAAAATACTTTTGAATGAAAATATTGAAGAGTCATAAGATAAGACAGGAAAGGAAAGAATACACTTGATGGTTCATTATTTTGTGAGTAAAAAAAAATCAGTAGCCTGTGTGTTAACCAAAGAGTCATTTAAAGTCACACATATGTGTTATATGGGATCTGAATTATGATTTTAATCTTTATTAATGTTATCATTACAAGTCAAACATACAGTAGAGATAGATGTATCTGTATTCATGTTTTAGATTGTTTCAAAAGCAAAGTAATTTTAAATGATGGTCTGTAAAACTGAACGTTGGAGCCTGAGCACAAATGGCCATTTTCTCTGGCAGCTCTGCTGAGTTCTCTGGGTGGCTCTGAAAGCCTGGTGAGCTAATTCAGGTCTTCTCCAAGGAGGCAAGCCCAGGCTGTGTCAGTGACCTCAGCCAAAGGGAATTAGCTGTTGCAGAAGAGCCTGACTGAGAGCAGAAGTCCAGCAGCGGGAGGGGAATGTCGTGGCCAGGCTGTGTCTGAGCCTTTCCCCCCTGCTCTGAGGAAAGCCCTTGGGAAGGAAAAGGTTGGTACCTGTGGCTCTGGTTTTTTGGTGTGGGTGCAGATGTTCTGGTGAGAGCATCTGTGACAGAGGGAGTGTTAGCCTGGTTTTAAGTCCCCTCTCTTAGGAATGCTGAGAGGGATACCTCCCTGGCAGCTGCTGCTCTGCTGCCTCTCTGAGCAGCTCACAGAGCCATGGCAGTGCCTTACACAGCCTTTGCTCTGGCATGGAAAGCAGTGCAGTGTGCTTATTTGTCTTGTACATCACACAGAGCACGGAAAACATGGAGCTTTAACAGTGGTCTGTTTGATAGCAAATATTTGGGAGCCTCTCTTCTCCTCCCCTCTGCAGGCAGGTTCTGACAGCAGCAGGCACAGAAACAGGGGAAAAGGTTAAATGATATTTCTTCTGGTTAGTTCAGGGCCTGTCACTTCAGCTGCAAACACTGAGGCTCCTGCTGCTGGTTCTGCCTCCACACACCATACCCTCCACTCTCTAGAACAAGTGTTCCACCAGCCTACATTCTGAAAATCCACATTTATTTCATTTTTTTTGAAAATTGCAGGCATTTTTCTGACCAAAGGTATTGTAGATGGCATTGTTTTGAAATCAATATAGAACTGGAGTATCTTTATGTGGCTTGAATCTTTTGGTTACAGTGTGCCCACTGATAAATTGCCTTATTCATATTTTCTATTTCTTGTAGCCTTTATCAGACTACAAGAAATATTTCTTTTTCTTTGTCCTTTCTATTTCTTTGCCCTTATCAGAAAGAGTATCAGATTAATAAATCTTCAGTGACATTTTAAGCTTACAATTTCATTCACACAAGAGAAAAAAGATTCTAATAACCCTTATCTTGATAAATGCAATTTGACAGGGTATATGTACTCTGAAACCCAGGCTTTTGTTTTGCTTGACTCTAAACTTTAACTCCAGCCAACAAAGCATTAATTGAATGAATTGGGTGATCTGCAGAGCAACTTTCCTGAAGGCTTTTTCAAGAGGCCAAACTTGAGCCAGCAGTGCCAGCCATTGCCCTGGTGACAAGGATATTATTATTATTATTATTATTAGGTGCTGAAGTGTCCACAAAAGGATTTGGTATTGAGAAGCAAATAATCAATAGCAAGGGGGCTTCATAACTTGCTTTTCTTCTGCTTCTTTGCATGTGCCAGTAACATTCCAGTTAAAGACTTGCTTTAACTTCCTCGGTTCCCTTTGCTCAGACATTGTCTCATTGACCCACTGAGTGTAATGGAGTCTCAAACTGAATTATTCAGAGTTTGTTACTTATTACCTTGGTGTTATCTCTAGTCTTCACACAGAATTGTTTTATTTTCCTGATCTGGTACAACAGTACCATTAATATTGCTGAATTAGCCTAAAAATCAGTCGTTTGATTTCCCATATGAAATTCATGTGGCAGAACTGTGCAGGCTGTTGGACTTGCTGTCTGCTCCTTATTTAGTTGCCAGGTTTGTGTAGTGTGATGGTCAATAAAAAATGATAGAGAGCTAAAGCTCATGCCTTACACAGACATGTCAGTGGGAAAATACTGAGCAGACTAACAGTGCAAATGCTTCCAGCAAAATGGAAATCTTAGAGCTCACACATTTTTAATGCCTATTATACAACCAGGTTAAACATGTGTGGTTGTGAACGTCCAATTTGAAGACAGTTTGCATTAATCTTTACACATTCCTTCAATCATATTCAAATATTATTCCATGATAAATTACATCCAGAAATTAAAAATTTAAAGGAGCATTTAATTCCCTGAGTACTGTAATTCTAAATGTCATGACCTTTTTTTATATGCTTGTGAATAAAACTGGCAGCAGCATCAAAGAGAAGCAATGCAAGTGTATGTGCTCAGAGGGAATAATGGACTGAGTCGTATTCCTTCCTCCTCCTGGGGCTCCCTGGAAAACATCCCTGCTTTGAGGATGAAGATCAAGACTGATAATCATGTTAAAAATTGGAATTCCTTTTCGAGTGCCAACAGCTCCTATGGAGACATTAATGGAATAACAGAAATGCTAGCAAAAGAAAACTACACCAGAATTTTTACCTTTAATGGCAAATAACAACTATAAAATCTTTCTACCATAAAGTTAAATCTTTGAAGAGATGGCAGGATCATCTTCTTCATTTTCTTAAATGGAATTTTGAGTCAGAGTCTCAGAGGTAGAAAACAGGTCTCTGTGAGGGTACTAATGGAAGATTTTGGAAAAGAAGACAAGCCCTAATGCCTTTACTCTTTATTTTTCTAGGCCCATTTCGATTCCTTTGATTTATCAAAACACTTGCTATGCTTCATAACTCCCAGCAGTGCCCCAGCTCTACAGTATGTTTCCATGAGAGCTGCACATTTTCAACTCTGCTGCCCAGAGACAAAGGTTGAGCTGCAATGTGCCTGAGGTTACCTGCCCTTCCACAGCATATGGCCTTTTATTTAATACTAAAAAATGAATAAGGCTACCATTTCAACAAAAGAAAAGGACTAGAAAGTGACTCTTAGTGGAATCTAAGTGACAGAAATGATTTAAAACACAGAATCTTGTCTGCTGGTGTCTCTTCCCAAAAGCTCTGCAATATTAACTAAAGTCCAAGCATAACTCACTTTGAGACCAAAGCTTCTAAAACCCCACCATAAATAAAGGACTTGAGATGAGACTCAGCCAGTGTCAGTTCTCCAGAACCTGCTGGCAAAGGGGGAGAGCTTTGCCCTGGAGTGTTCTGTTGGTTCTCTCAAAAAGCCAGCGCTGTGCAATGACTGGGGGGTCTCTTGGCAAGTGAATTCCTGGTTACCACAATGTGGTTCTGCCGAGTTCCCCCCAGCCCTGAGGGTCCTGCCTGTGATGTGACAGCGCTGCAGGTGCTCAGGCAGGGTGGGCATGTGTGACAGCACCTCAGGGCTCTCTCTGGCCGTGCCCTCTTCTCCTGTTTTCTCGGGTCAGGGCTGTGTTAGACTTTATTTGTTGCCATCAGGGTTGCAGAGCCACTGGAGCATGAAGGGATGTGCAGTGATTCCAAGTGGGTTTCTCCCTGTCTGTGCTTTTGACCTTGCAGAAATGCTCAAGGCAACTTGGAAGGAAATTCTATTATCTTGATAAGGGGAGTGTGAGGTCAGTGGACAGAAGCAAATATATTCAAATATATCGAGCGTTGTTTAAATTTCGAAAGGGAACCAAGGGACGTGTTTTTAAGTTACAGGGATAAGTCTTGGCAAGCTTGATCAAGAATGTACCTTGTTTAGGGTATGAATTGTAGCATTTAACTACCAGCTCTATTGGGTGTGATGGATGAGAAGGTCTAATGTTCCATTCCTTTATAAAAAGAGCACTCAGTGCATGAACTTCATTCGAAGAAATCACAGTCTTATTTCCCAAATGAGTTGTAGTGCTTCTTGTGTTGGAATGACTGACAACTAAAAGAATTTAAAGTCTTGAAATCCACTCTGAGCAAATATTTCGGTTTCAAATTGCTATTTACAGGTTTTCATGACTACAGAGTACATGATTTTAAAGCTTATGAAGATGAAGTATGAGTCATGAACATGGTTGAGTTGAAATTGGTTCAGATTTGCCAGGGATTTTTTCCTTTTGTGACTTTAGCTTTGAAAAAAGACACTTCCTCACACTGAATTTCCATGTGGATTTTTAAATTACTTACTTGAGTCTCAATCTCTGGGAATGATAAAACAAAAGCATTCTATAATTAAGGTTACCAAGGGTTTCAAAGCTTTGGTATATCTCAGGAAAACTAGAAGGCTTTTTTAATCTAGACTTCCATCAGTAAATAGTAAGTTTATTAGCTCTAAACTGTGCAGAATCTGATATTTTTGCTCCAAAATTTTCTGTTTGAGTACTGTGGTTCAGTTTTTTAATCTGTTACATGATGAAATCACCTTACCCAAGTAAATCTGTACATAATAACTGTTCCTATTATCAGTGCTGTTCTTTGCCTGCAAGCTTTCACACAACCAGGTGAGTCTTTGTCCCTTTCCTGAAAACATGAAAGATGAACTCTCTTCATTTCTGCAAGATACTCTCTGTGAGTAGGGAAGTGTCTGCACCCAATTAATATTCATTTCAGGGAAGTGAGAAAGCAGGGGAGAGCAGATCCCTCTCCATGCATGGCTGGACATCTCTCCTCTTGGAAACCAAAACAAAGAGCTTCCAGCCTGAGACAGCACAGTGAAGTTCTGCCAGGGCCAGAGGAAAGAACAAAGCAGGGGTGGCTGGGGGGGTTTGGTTCTCTGCTTGACCTCACATGCATCTTCTTTTTGTGCACCAGACCAAAGCAGGGGCTGAGGAGGGAAAAGGTGACTGTAGAATTCATGTGCTATTTTTCCTATTCCCAAAGAGAACTGCCTGAGACTGTGTAATTAGCCAACAGATGATGTGAATTGGAAACTTTCTAATTGAGTAAACAAGTCGAAATTTCTTTTTGACCACTGTGAGGAGGGTGGAGGTGAGAAGAGCCATAATGATCCAGTCGAAGGGCTCAAACCTTTGCAAAGAAAGGATATAAAGAGATTGCAAACATCTTCTCAAAAATCACTTTCCAATTTGAGCAAACACTACTGGATTTTTCACCACTATTCAGCCTGCACTTACTGAGGTTTTGAATTATATATGCAAAGTATTTATACAGCAGAAATGAAATGCAGATGTCCAGACTGCTGTGGTTTCCACTATAGGTGAGTTGGACAGCAGAGTCTCCTGCCCAAAAGCAGTTTGAGAGAAAATTCAGGTTTAGACCTGCCATACCTCAGTGCTTTTCTACCTAAGAGTAGGAATTAAAGAATTTTTTTCTTGGCTAGGTTGTTTTTCTGCGTTTGGCATCTTGAGTACCAAGTTCCATCTTTAGTTGTTTGAGTGTAAATCTGGAATAGTTCCATCAATGGTGTTGAGCTAATTAGTAAAGTTACCCTGAGTCTATGGCAATATAAATGATTATAGACCACAGACTAATTGATCATTCCAGAGGGTTTGTAACTTTTTATGCACCATTGTGTCAGATTAGTTCTGGGGGGGTTTTTCAGTTTCCATTTGCTTATTAGTGTAGAAGAAGGGAGATGGTATTTGCAGTATAACCCCCACCTCATTCCAAAATACATATACTTGCATATTTTACAGCTTTCACTGACCCAACAGGGATATTTCTACATTAGTTTTCCTCTGAAGAATTGCAATTTTTTTGTAATTCAGTTTAATGGACTGCATGTAAGCCCGAAAAAGTAATGTTATCTGCTTTCTGTAAGCATTTTTTTCACTTGGAGATGGACTAGAATGAGGATCAGGATCTGCATTTAGAAATTACTAAAATCTGAATGATTTGGTTCAAGTCCATCTCTGTCAGATGAGAGTCCAACACAAAAGCACTAAAATATCCTGCACCCCCAAAAATCCCTGTCAACATTAGAGCAGCTTCTGGGCAAGCAGCATGGGATCTTTATGTGCCAATGGTAAAACACCAATTGACCTGTTCAGGAATTTTTTCAGATACAGGCTCAGAGATGGGGTTCCTAATGTTGTGTTCCATTAGGTGAGAGAGAATTTCATGGTTGATTGTTCAGAAGGGTCTATGGGAAAACACTTCCATTCCACGTGGGAGAATATGCTTTATACAATGTGCTTTGGGATTCAGAAACACATGGCCTTGGCTCCATCTTGCTTGTGGAAAGGGGATTTTCTTATCATCATTTTTCAATTTGTTTACAAAGATAGTTGGGGCCCAGGAGTTATCAGGCACAGACAACAGGCAGGGTTCTCTTCCTGCCCAAATTGTAAGGCTGTGACAGCAAGGACTCCTTTATCAGGCAGTCCCTGTCAACAGGAGAAATGAAAACTGGGTAAAATAAAATCATGTCCCTGTCATTTCAGACAGCAAGTTGCATGTTACAAACACCTCATTGATCATGCACCATTCAGATTCAGGGTTAGGCTCTTGAAAAGGTTGCAAATGTTCTTGGAGAGTGTAAAAAAAAGGAAAAAAGCAAAAGGGACATGATCTTTTGAATAATTTAGTTCCCTGAGTGTTTTGGTTGAGACCACCACAATTAGGCTTCCTTTGGGGCTGTGACCAAAGCTTTCTCATAATTCTCCACCCAATTATGGCACACTGTTGTTTATCTCTGTAATAAGTTGCTGTGAGAAAGGAATGCCCAAGTATTTCTCGATGTGTTGCATCCTCTGGTCGTGTTCCAGTCAAACAGTCAGGTGTGGCTCAGCAAACACTTCTGTGGAGAAGCTGCCTCTTCACAAAGGGATTCATTAACTCTGCCTGAGCTGTGCTTGGCTGAAATGAAACCCAGGGAAACACCAGAACCTCGCCTGCTTGGAGCTTAAGGGCATCCTTAAGGACCTGGCACACCTTGAGTCTTCCATGCATTATTTGCAGCTGGTCCCATCCAGGGCAAGGGAGATGCTGCATTTTGGAAGTGCAGAGAGAACATTCCAGAGCATTCCCTCATTTGCAGTCCTTCCCTGTGAGCCTGATGAGCTGGAGGGGCTTTGGAAGAAACAAAGGGGACTTAGTTGGGGGGAAATTGCCCAAAGCAGTGTTATGGACTGTATATCACGCTTCTCTTTCATTTTAAATATTAACACTATCATTCTGGCCCTTTTGAACAAAAAATCCTTCATAGCAGTCATCACATTGTACATTGAAGATTGTTAAATGAAGCTTATATATTAATTGCTTTCCTCAGTTTAGTGAAATCCCATAAGCAAATATGAAATTCTGAACAAAAAAAAAAACCAAACAAAATAAAAATAAAGAATTTTTAAAGCACAGTTGTTATTAGCAAATGGTTTATTATAGTTTTATTAGCACAGGTTGCAAGTATGTTTTTGATTGTCTGAGGAGCACAGACACGTGGTGAGTGCTGTATGGTGTATACAGTTAGTGCAGTGGAGAATGCTGTTGCCCTGAAGGCAATGAATGATTAAAATAGATTTTTCAATAAACAAGCAAGTGGAAGGAATTGTTCTCTCCTCAGCTCCCATTTTGTTACACCGAGAAGCTGAGTTGGTTGCAAGAACACTGGACAATATTTCAGATTTCTTTGAAAAAGTTCCTTTTTGTGGTTTCAATTGGATGTCCTTGAGGCTGGAGCAATAGAAACGGGAAGAAGTTGATTAGCACAAAGTGCATAATTATACACTTGGGGTGTAATAATATGAACATCTGCTTTAATCTAAGTGCTCTTTGCTTAGAAATGTCTAAAGGAGAAAAGATTCACTGTGCTGGCTGGTCACAGGATAACTGTGAGCTGGGAAAAATACTTCTGTCATCCTCAGGGAAGGCAGGAGAGGCATTTCAAAAATATTGGGAATACTTTCCAGGGCATTGGTAGGACCTTGCCTGGAGTCTTTTGTGTGTCTGGCTCAGCCACATTCAGCAGAGATAATTCCAGCATGAAAGAAGAGGGAGAGGGAGGTTTTCACTGCTTTAGTCTAGAGCTAAGCCTTTCCTGTCACAGCCTTCTTTGTGCTTGGTACAAAACCCAAGTAAAAAGTCCTGTCTCCTCAAAGTTTAGAGCACTGTTGAAAAGATGTGCTGGAGAAGTCAAAGGGGGAAGAGATCTCTGGTATGGGTATTTAAATCCCACTATAAATTGCTTTAAGGCAATTCCTTCAGTATGCATTCATTTTTTTAAAAAAGTATTTTTGCACATAATGTTTTAGTTTTTGTTTTGGTTTTTTTTTTTAGTCATATAGTTTAGAGTGTAAAATGAGTGAGGAATTCAAGGAAAGAGGTCAGACATCTGCTACTTGTAAGGAATTTTGGAAAATCAGAGCTCATGGCAGCACTTCACACTGCTGAGGTTCTGCTGCTGCAAAGGCAACCTTGCAAATGTCTCTCCACTCGTGCCCAGGCTGCTTTTCTTCCTCTTTCTGTCTTTTTTTCAACTTCCCTGGGTTCCATTTTGCCTTTACAGCCCTAGCACAGTAAAGGAGATTGAGGGCTTTCTGTTCTGGGGCTGCTGTGCTTTCCACCCAGCTTTGCAGGGCTGCACAAAGGTGATGTGTCGGTGCAGAGGCTGGGGACACCAGGCATTTGGCTACATCCCTGTGAGAAAGAAAGAATTCCTGAAGCAGGATGGATGGGGGGCTTTATGGAAGCAGCTGATTCACTGCAGCCCTCGATAAAGGCAAGAATTGAATCCAGGTATAAAAGAGCTCCAATAAAGGAGAGGCAAGTGAAAACAATCTGTTCAAACCTCTGAGCAGCAGGTTCAGTGGCAGGTCTTTGCATTTCCAAGGAGATTCAGGCCCAGCTGATACTTGGAGGGTTTATTTCATGGTGTATGACTGGGTTTGGAAATAAACTCCTCCTTCTGACCTTGGCAAACTGAATTACATCGTGCAGTTTGTGTTTGAAGCAAGGCTGGGCTTGAGTGCTGCACTCTAAGAATTAGTGAAGGCTCCTGCATTTGACTTACTAAACAGAGAGAATATCTTCTTAATTCAGGGCAAAAGCTACCAGGTTCCCAACACGCTTCTCTTTGCTTGGGGACAATGTCACAGAAGGGATTGTGTTTGTAAACAGCTACACCTTAAGTTTGTAAATAATTCCCAATAATATTTTAATTGGAAATTGGCAGGAACCAAAGCTGTGTTTTACAGCACAGGAGTTCCAGGTCCTTTGTGGTAGAGGTGCTGTGTGTAGAAAAGTGTTATAAGGCCAAGCCCTTTGCTAATTCGAAAGTCACTGCTTCTCTGGCAACTTTGGTAGAGAAAAATCCTGTGGTTTATTTCTCCTGGTGCTTCAAATGCATGGATATGGGTTCAATGTGTTACATTTCCAACTGGTGGAATCCCTGAGAAAGGTGTTGCATGAACTTAGCCTGAAAAGTAGTTATTTTTCAAGTAGAAGGTCAAGGGGAAAGTTCAGAAGGTTATTGCACTGGTGTGGCAAGGGATTGAGAGCAGCAGGAGGGGTTTTTAGTTGTGAAAAAATGGACTTACAGCTATCAGTGCAAACTGAATATATTACCATGTCCTTGCCCAACGCCTGTCCTAAGGGAGAGTTAACAAATCAGTGCAATCTTTCCTAAAAAGCAGTCATAAATGCAAATATTATATACTATTATATTGCCTCTTAATATTCTCGGTGACAGCAAGACAAATTCCAGCTTGCTCAGCGACAGAGCATTTTCCTTGGCAACATTTTGACCAGTGTATTTTCTTGCCCTAATTCAGATGCAAGAGAATCCCAGTCTCCAAGCTCTTCACAGGCTGTGAGTAATTGCCATTTGTTTTTGTCCTTCACCTCTTTGCTCTTCTGCAAACAGATTGTATTCCACAGCAGGGTTTCAGTGATGAGAGGTAAAGTAAACCCTTCTCTAGCAATTGGATGCTTTGACTTACTAAAGTCACTGCAGCTTGAAAGAGAAATTGGTTTCCCTTGAGAACATGTGAGCAATAAAAAAAAAAAATAGAACTGTAGATGAGTTTGTATAAGGGCACATAAAATCCAAATTCCTTGCTGTAGACATTTTTGTGAGAAGCAGAAAACTGATTCACTTCTTACTAGTGTGGCCACTGTATTTGTTTAAGTCCTTTTTGAAGTCCAAAGACTCTTTGAAAGTGTTTATTTCCCCGAGGAGACAAAGGCAGGGCTCTGTATTGCAGGACAAGTATGCCAGCCTTTAACAAGATTATGAGGATCTTTTCCATGGGTCTGCAGTGTGAAAAACATCCTTAGCTGGAGGTCACAGTGAGTCAGAGCAGGGGGAAGTAGCCAGAAGAGAGTGAGCCAGCTGGCTGGGTTTGTGGCAAGGTCCTTAGACTGGCTGGAAGGGACTGCTTCAGGTGCAGGCTGGGTGCACACATCCCACTGGGAGTCTTTGTATCAGTGCCAGGGCAACACACTCAAAGGGTTTGATACTCTGAGGAAGTTTATTTCAATCATGTGCAAAAGAAGCGCCCCAAAGTGTCCAAATTACATATTCTAAAGTGTCCAAAATAAGCGCTTCAGTGTGCAACTTATGTGCTCTAAAGTGTCCAGGATGCACCCTTTGGTGTCCAAAATAAGCATCCTTAAGTGTCCAAAATGCACATTTATGTGTCCAAAATGCACATTTCCGTGTCCAAAATAAGCACCCCAAAGTGTGCAAAATGAGCCCTTCAGTGTCCCAAATCGGCCCCTTGAGTGTCCGAAATGCACATTTAAGAGCCCAAACCAAGCTCCCCTAAGTGTCCAAAAGAAGGCTGAGGTGTCCAGAATCCAACACCCTGGGTGTCTACCAGGAGTTCTCTTTCCTGCCTCAGACCACTCGGTGCAAAGCTCAAGTTAACTTGTTTTCTTTCACAGACAGCTGTTCTGCCTCCTTATCCCAGGGATTGTACCAAGGCTGGAGAGTGGCACTGATGTCACCGGGATAAGTGCTCTGGAAATGCCTACCCAGAGACATCAGGCACGAGGACAGTCACCAACTAACTCAGGATAATAAGTTAAATTGAAGGATAATAAGTTAAATTGAAATTCAGTTCTTGCTGCTCTTAAATACTCACAACATTCCTCTTGTGGGCATTTTCACCCTCTGTGCCATCAAACCCCTTGGTTTGAGTTCTTGCCCCAGGGGCTGTTGTGGCGGGCACATGCTTTTAATTTCTTTTCAGATTCTGAAGACCAGCTTCTCCCTTATTTTTTTTAATGGCTGTCTTCTGCTGAGAAGTGTTAAAATAGTTTGTAGGGACCATCTGCCCTCTTGCCAAGTTGGAAGACTTGGGTTCTGTACGTGACTCTTGCCAACTTTTCCACTTACAGTGAAGTTTCTCCTCCTGTCTTTCCCCATACATTCCTAAATATAAATTAGAATAGCAAACAGTTTCTTGTAAGGCTCTGTCAGCCCTATGGATAAATTCCATGTTTATTCTCTCTCTCTCCATTCAATTCCTCACTTTTGTATGTGCTTGTCTTCTCTTTTGGCCTTCCTCCCCAAAACCAGCACTGTGCAAATAATTGATTTTTCAGTTTACTGGCTGGACTGGAGAGTCAGGATTTGAGGCAGTAATTCTTCAGGGTAAAGTCAAAGACCTTTTAAAAACCTCTTTAAAAATGAAATCTGACAGTTTTTGAAGCAGAGACGTCGCTTTGAAATGAATGAGCTAAATTTCGACATTTTAGTGATTCAGCTTGTCAATCCCAATTTGTAAATTATTTTGATTGTCTCAAAACTCCATTTTCTGCAGCACACACACTATAATTATCATCATCATAATAACAATAATAGACATCCTTTTCTCACCAAAAGTGCAGTAACTTCCTATGATATTATTTTATTTTAGCAATGAGTTTGCTTCTAACTCCACTCATGTAAAATTTTGAGTTCTTGGCATACTCTAAAGACACTTTGCCACTGCATCAGTATTTTAGCTTCCTGTTCCCATTTTTGATCCATCTCAGCTCTAAAGAGTGAAAAAATGATGGGAAAACTGAAAGAACTTTCTGGAGAGTTACAACAGAACATGCACTGGGCATGGCCATCATCACACAGCGTTGGGCTGAAGGACCCTGGTGGGACCTTCCCCATGTTCTTTTATTCATGAAAAGCCTGTCCCTCAGGCCTTTGGTTGTGTCCCTGCTCTCAGAAGATGCCCATTAATCCTGTCTGGTTGTGCTCAGTGTGAATGTGCTCAGAGGGTGTTCAGATGTCCCTGTCACTTGGCCAAAAAGGAGCCAGCAGGAGAACGGGAAAGCAAACTTGGTTTCTCTGGTGCACTGGAGTAACCTGAGGACAGTTCATTGTTGCTCTGGCATTGTCAGGGGTGTGACAGCTTATCCTTCCAGACCAAGGGGAGGAACCAGCTCCTGCATCATCCCCACAGTGATCCAAAGGTCTCCCGAAATAGCATTTGCTGCTCTCTGGTGGAGTAGGTGGTGAGCAGTTCTACAGAGCTGCAGGGACGAGTCTCACTTCAGTGTGCCAGCAATTATGCTTGACCAAGCAGCCATCACAAACCAATCTTACTCTTTTCCTAAATGCTTTTTGTCAGTGTCATGGGAACAGTCATTGTCTGCCCTTTCCTTTTCTTCCTGGCTTGTTCCTGGGTTGCACAATACGAGTGTGGAGTATATATAACCTCAAAGTGAACTGCAGTATGAAGTGAACCTCGCAAAGATTTAGTATTTTGATTATTTGCCATTCCAGCTGTTCTTCAGATTGCCAAGGAACAGGAGTGACCAGGCAGTCAAACTGCAGAACCATGAAAAGGTCGTATTAGAAACTGGATCATGCACTTAGTGCATATTATTGTGCTGTCTCTTAAACACTTCATGGGGGATTAAAAACCTCCCTCTTGTGACAGAGATCATAATGAGAACTGAAAATGTCACAACATAAATTGATTTTATGTTAATGATCGTAGCAAGAATAAGGAATTATTCAAATGCTGCTTTTTGCTGCTGCAGGCCTGCAGTGTTGTGCTGCCTCGTGTGCTCAGCACCCATGGCACGCTCAGCTCGGGCACAGGGCTGAGCTGGCACTCCCCTTGGTGCCCTTGGCACACCTGCACTCCCAGGAAGGAGCAAAGAGCTTCAATGTGTGAGTTTAAGGAAGCCAAAGCAGTGGCTTCATCACTGTAAGCCTGGTCTGTACAGCCAGCACAGCTCCTTCTGACTGTGCTTGGAGCTGAAGCACAAGCAATTCAAAGCCAGGCTGGGCTCCCTGGCTTCGTTTCCCTTTCCTCTGTTGAGCTCTCTGTGTTGGTGTGCACACAGTCTTACAGTTGGAGAAAACACAGTTGTGAGTTCAGCTTAGCCCATGTTTTAGAAGAAAAGGTGAATATATGCAGTTTGGGAGGAGCCCTGCATTGTTTGCTTATTCTGTGCTCTGTTCATGTGTGGCAGAAGGAGGCATGGAGTGCTGGCAGCTTACTTACATCAGAATAATGGAATGGGATGAGAATCAAATGTGCAGTGATGTGGGTGATCTGGAAGGGCCTCAGTGTCCCAGGAGAAGTGGATGAGTGTCAAGTGGACAAGTCAGGATGTGCAGTGACAGTGCTGTGTTTTCCTCTGTCTCCAGGAGGTGTTACCTGCAGCAGGATAAGCACTTTCACAAGTAGCCTTATGATATTTGGGTGATAGCTAGTGGTCAACAGTTTTGAAAAACAGATTGGTAGGGTAGGATGGAGTTCAAAGCAACTAATTTCTGTCAGAAAAGTGCCATTATACCCCTTCTATATTCTTCTCACATGGGTGTTGAAACATCTTTTCCAGAAATGGCTCACTAGTGTTCGGGATGTCTCACAGGTACCTAGATAAGAAGGAACAGATTAATATCACTGTAACCTAATTCTGAACAAGATATCAAGGTACATTTCCCTATATCAAGATACATTTCCCTAAAGCACTTTCTAACCACTTATTCTGCTAACTTTCTGTGAATTCCTTGAGAATACAGCGGGGGGTTTATCTGCACATGGAATCATTCTTGGAGGAAGCAGATGTGTTGTTTCCTGGACATAAATAACCTCACACAAAAATAAACCTTAGTGACACTCTACAAGGATTCTGAGAATATGTAGTAAAATAAAAACACAGATCTGCAGAAAAGATTTCTAAAAGCCCTGTAATAAATGACATACTTAAGGAACTGACAGATATCTGCTGCAGGACAAATAAATGGCAACAGTTCACAGTGAATAGAAGCTTCCTCAGAGACTTGCTGCCTATGTGAAAAGCTCACAGTATGAAAAAGGACAGGGTAGGCATTCACATTTCAAAAGTCAGTACCTAGTTATGGGTGAAAGGAAGGAAAAGTTGGCAGAGTTCTAATTTTGGAAGTGAAAAATGTAATTGTTTGATATAACCAAATCAAAAGTCTCATCTTTTGGGGTTTTTTTTCCCCATACTGTTAGCTGCTGGAACTTGGAGAGTCTGAATTAAAGAGGAAATAGAGGACTTCAGTTAAGTCTCCCAAGAACTATTGATGTTATACATAAAGATGTAAGTGATTATTTTAGTTGGAAAATCAATGAGCAAATGAGAAGATTTGAGGCGATGTGTGGCGTGGCAGTGAAACAGCAGCAGAAGGCAGGTCTGTGTCTCCTCATCCCTCTTGTTGCCTCCTCCTTCCTGAGCTGTGCTCCTGCCCCCCAGTGCACCTCAGTGTCTTTCATTTCCCTCTCTGGCTCTGCTCCCAGGAGCTCTGTGTGTCCCCATCCTGCCCTGTCCCCTCTCCCCTGCTCATCCCACCTGCTATCCCAGCTCCAGAGCCACCTGTTCCATGCTCAGGTTGTGTCATGTGCCACCAAAGATTTCCAGTCTGCAGCTACCTGAGCACACAGAGGTTGCCTCTTTCCTGTCCCCACATCCATTTGTTTGATCCTAACTCTCTTCTCATGAGCACAAGAAGTTTGAACAGGGTTATCTACAGAAAATGTCCATTCATGTCTCTTCTATGTCAGAGCTACTCCGGCTTTTCAGCCCTGATCTTTCATCCTTTCTATATAATCTTCACTGTACACTGTCTTCATCTTAACTACATAAATAACTTGAGGAAAAGAGCATCAAACAAATACCACTCACTTTATCATAAACATTCCTAGGTCCATCTGCAAAGGATGCTCTGCACTATGAGCTAATATTCTTTGCAGAACCAAGGCATGCCCCTTAGCTAAAACCTCATTGCATGGCTTCAGCAATTTTATCTGACTTGCATCTGATTTTAATTCAAGACTTTGCTTGTATGTGTAAAGTCATTTCCATTAGTTTCTTCCCATTATCTCTTCAGCCCTGCTGTCCATGAGAGAGAACATATTAATATTTGTTAGACAAGACTGTAACAGGTGACATTTTACTCTGATTTTTGCAGGCTGACAAATGTGATAAAGAATAACTTTTCTCAAAAGGCCAGTCTCTTTGAACTTGCAGGTCCATGGAACAAGTAAACAGGGCTCTTGATTTACAGTATTCCACATAGAATGTATTGTGATCAGACTCTTAATGATGATGTAATATTTCCATGTATACACAAGGAAAATAGCCAGAATTTATTTCAACTCAGAGCAAACTGAAGATCTGCCCACACCATGACATTTGATGCCAGGCTTATTTTCACCTAATCAGATTTGTAGCAATGACTGGCAAATAAAAACATTACAGACTGTTTTGATTTAAACCTGTGACCTTTGTCCCCAGAAAATCTCTTTATTTTCAGCTAAGAAGTCGATACTGTGGGTGGAAGAAAGTGGATTAATACCCCCCCAGTCAGCAATCTGTGCATGTAGATCCCTTTGGCTTGTAATTGTTACTAAACTGGTTCACTGCACTCTCCATAAAAGCATCGAGTCTCTGGGTAGGGGAGTACCCAGACCTCTGTTTTATTGAGAAACTCATGAACTGCTGTAATTCATTTCAGATTTATAGTTTCACCACCTTTAAATTGTTGTTGTTTTTTTACAAGGAAACAAACAGCCAATTTTTTTTTAACAAACCAATGCAATGTAATGCTTATAGAATTTATCTGCCTGTGGATCAGCAGCATAACACAATTTTAATTACACCGACCACACTTCACTGAATTCTCTCATTCTGTAGCAAAGCCTTTGCAGAGGAAAGGGCCATGAGATGTGTTGAGCTCTGCTGAGCCCCAAAGTCACAAGCTTTGCATTCTTATCATTACAAACAAAAAGTTAAAAGGAGCCAGTTCTTTACACTTTTGTCTCAGGGGGAAGCAACACTTACTATTATATAGAGGATTAATGGAAAGTACAAACTACCCAGTGCCTCTGTGGTTAGGAAATCAAGTGCAAAACCATCTCAAAATATGATTAGAGGAAAAGGAAGGAAGGGTTGAAGGCAGTTCCCTGGGCTGCATGGCCTGACAGCAGATTTCCACAGCTGCTCCTTGGAGACTGAGTTTTGTGGGAAGGAAATATTCCAGCAGGAGTTTGGGGATGGCTTTGGCACATGTGGCTTTGGAGAGTTCTGTGAGCTTAAAGCCATTGGGACACTAGAAACAAATCTGGAGCGAAGCAGCTTTGTTAGGTCTGTTACTTGGTGCACTATTTATTTTGTTTTTATATATAACCATTAACTGATAGTGGTAGTTTGTCTTTCCACTGGAAGAGTAGAAAGAGCTGTGCAATATAGGAAAGAGAAGCTAATTTCTAGGAGTTCTTGGGAGGGTTTAGTTAGTGATTTTGATTTGAATTCTCTCTGGGAGTGACTAGAGAGAAGCCAATTGGAGGCTGAGATGTTAATGGGTGTGCTGTCACCTCCCAGCTGTGCTCCTTGGCATATCTCGTGGTGTCTCCAAGCTCTGCTAGCAGAAGTGGTGCAAAACAGTATTTTCAAAGTCCAGATGGCTGAATTGCATCCTGAGCAGCCTCTTGCTTCAACAAATAGAGAATAATTTCCCTGACGCTGCTGGTTTGGGGTTTTTTTGGTTGTTTTTTTGTTGGTTTGTTTTTTTTTCAGATTTACATTGAACTAAATCATGCCATGAATTTTTGATTTTCTCTTTATCATCATCCATCCCAATTAGTGGGTTTTCTTGCTGACACAGTGCCAAATTGTTATATTCATCTTCTTATCCTTTGCAAAATGTGTTTTGTACATCTGGAAGGGGTTATTCAGTTCTCCTTTTTAAGCTACCTTTCTTTTAAGACTTTACTCGCTTAGCAAATAAGGGTGTCAGATATTTGCTATGCTTGTTTCATGTAAATGGAAAAAGAAAATATGGTTTCTAAGCAAGAAGTTTACAACCTACACAAAGTGAAGGGAAGAAACAGCACTGGTAATGCCAGTTAAAAATGTGCCAGCCCAGGTCAGCAGTGTGTGCAGTCTTACAGGCAGCACCTCAGAGAAGAATTTATAGTGCTTCTGTCTGGCTTTGTGTAGGCACCATGCTCAAGCTGAGTTTTCAGGAGCATCTGAACACGACTTTTCAGGCATTTACAGCGAGTTTCTGACAGGTATGACAAGAAAGGCTGAATATACTGTTTTAAAACTTAGCAACTGGGTAATAAAAGCTGTCATTGTTACGAGGGAGAAGTCAGTGATGGCTCAATGGAGGTGTGGTTAGAAATAGAACCTAGGGAGGGTCTCCAGGTAGAGCCTCACAGTTGCTGTGCTCTGCAGTGGGGACAGGAGGCTGGGGGGACAGGGCAGGCAGCAGAGGATGGCATTTGGGTTGTCTTTGCAGAGCTTTTTGCAAGGATGTGAAGAGAAGATGGTGGGACTCGGTAAGGCCAGAGCAAAGGGCATGAGAACAGGCAGGAGAACTGATAAAAGCTTCTTACATGTGAGAACAGATTGGAAATGCCATGTTTGAAAGCATCACTTACTGACTTTGCACAAAATGGAAGCAGAGCTAACTTTGAGAGAGTCACAGGAAAGGCCACAGCCCCACTGAAAGATCATCTCCAGTGGGAGGGTTTGAACACTGGAGAGGAGCAATGAGGAGATCAGTTCTGCCTGGGGGGATCTTATGAGATGTATGAAATACAGACAAAAACTTCAGTGTGATGGGAAGAAGTCAATGCTTCAATCCTTCACATGCATGTCATGGAAACTGGACTGAGTTTGTGTTTGTGGAGGACAGGAGGAGGGTGGGGACGGAGCACCCCAACCTGGGTGCTGCAGAGAGCACGAATGGGATAGAAGACAGGCAGGAAAATGTGAGGCAGAGCTGTGGGAGCACAGGATTCTTGAGTTTCCAAGCAATGGGGAGGTCACTGGGACTCGTGGTGGAGCTGTAGTAAATAATAAAGAATGATTTCCCATTCTTAAAGCAAGAAGTCACAGTTATTCCTGTACTGGAGAGCTTTTATTCAGCAGTTTTTCAAATGTCTTCTGATGGCAGGGACAATGCTGTAATTGGGAACATCTGTAGCATTTGCCCAGGCAACACCAGTTAACAAAAGGCACATTTCTTCTTAATTTAGTAAAATATACCGAACTGTTTGAAAGTGAACTGATGGTGAGAGCAAGAGGAGAAAAAAGCAGGTGTCATTTTCATTTTCTAAACAAGTAGAATAATGATCTTTAGAATTCAACACAGCAGCTATTGAATTTTTTATTCTGAGATACCATAAAAGATGTGGATGTACAACAAACACAACTCCCACAAAAGAAACTAGGTGGAAAAGGCTCAGTGAGACGTGGATAACTGAATTTCCTCTGACAGAAAAAGTGATTGGCAGATCAATAGCCCAAAAATCCAGCTCTTGAGAAATCTGTGAATATTCAGTTACAACTACAGTTCCTCTCCGTGAGCGCTTCTACCCCTTATAGCAGCTGAAGAATGAATTTATTCATCTTTATTGACCTGTCGACCTTTACATTTATGTCCTAGAATATGATTTACTGTTGAAAATTCCAAATTACTGTGCATGCATACATATTCCACCACGCTGTATATATGATGTAACACGTAGAGAATTGAGAGATAACCCTTTTCCCTTTGAAAAAGTGCATTTAGAGGGGACTGAAAGGGGAAAACAATCATTTCTTGTTGGAAAGCAGGTCAGCTCGGGAGCTGAGCAGCCAATTTGTAAGCTGTGAGACACCAGCACATGGAAGGTTTCCTTCCACGACCCTGCCAGACCTTGTCCCCTGGCTGCTCTCGCCGTGCCTTGATGTCAGGTCATACAACACATCTCTCCTGTCTCCAGCAAACCCAAAAAAGGGCTGTTCTTTACTGGGCATTTGGTGCTGAGGTTGGCACGGGCCACCCCAGCCCTGAGCACTTGGTTGTGCTGGGTTGTGATGCCCCCGTGCCCAGAGCTGTGCCCTGATGCCACATCAGCTCCCCTCGGGGGGTCTGCAGGACATCCCTTGCAGTGATGCTTTTGCTGCTACCTGGTGCCTCTTGGCTGCAAATACAGCAGCACAGAGCTGCTGTCTCCTGGTTTCCCACTCCCTTCCTCTGACACAGGAAAAACCAGAGAGGCTTGGGAAATGGGGGGGCTGGGGATTGTTTTTTAATTACTTCTGAATTCTGTTCCACAGTAAAAAGGCCTTGTAGGTTGAGTTAACATTTGTGCTTTATAATGTTGACAGTGCAATATAGTGCAATTGAATTAATCAGGTTTTTGTGTGTTTCTGTTACAGAGATTTGGAGGGTCTCAGTTAAATCATCCTATTTGCAGACTGATTGCTAGGGAGGGAATGTATCACTCGGGGTTTAAATTATCTGGCTGGCAACAGATTTTAATCTTTCCTTCCTTTTTTCTATGGAGTCCTGTGGATATATTATATCCTATTCAACTCTATGTTTCCAAAATGCTTTCTATTTTTGTCTGTTAAATGAAGCATGTCAAATGTTCCTCACTTTTTGCACTTTAGAAATGTGTAGAAATAATTTCTTTCCCTGCCATTTGTCAGCAAGAAGGATTAAGGATTTGTTTTACTTTTTCCAAGAGAAAATCTGAGCATGCATGAGCAATTTTTTTCCTGTGTTTGTGTAGCATTTAGCATGATGGGTTAGTTGGAGGTACCAACTTCTCAGCTGTGCAGTGCTGGGTTTAGAAATTTGGCAAAGGGTCAGCTCTCGAGGGGACCAGTCTGGTGGGACAGGTTCTGTGCTCAGAACTCTTTGCTTTCCCATTCAGCACAGCAGTGTCTCATTGCTGCTTTCTAGGAGTTAAAGGGTCTTTTTGCTGAGCTGCCCATGGGGATTCTGGACAGCAGGTGTGGAGCACACAGGGCATTTCCCTGCCAGCCCAGCCCCAGCAGCTCAGTCCTCAGCAAGGAGCAAGGTTTCAAAGCCCTGTGTGTGCCTGGGACCAGAGGGGGTGCAGGTACTTGGAATCAGGAGCCTGAGCTTCTGACACCAGGGCTTGGACTCTCTTCCAAGAGCCACTGAACTCAAATTTGGATGGTTTAACACCTGACCTGGGACACCAAAGTAGTTATCGTGCTGAAAGTCACAGTCCATCACTCTGGTCATGATGAATATGGGAGAATCAGACAGCTCAGGGGCAATGTTTGTTTTTATGGCATGCTCTGGGATCCCACAAGGCTTAATATAGGGCTGGTGGTGCAGGGAGTTGGTTGTTTCCTCCATGTCTTGTTTAGTAGCAAATAAAAAGGATCTATACACCATATGGAGCAATCCAAGGTGTATTCAGCCTGGAGAGCTGTGAGCACTGCTTTCTTTGGCACTGTGTGCAAAAGGGACAGGAAGAGAAGTGTTTAATCCCCATGTGTGACACTACTTAGATAAACACTTCCCAGATTAGCTATCAAAGCAGTTGTGGCCTGCTCCTACACATGCAGTTTGCTTGAACTTTCACATTTTCTCTGAAGAACTGATTATGTTTGGATACCAATCAAAATTACAGACTCTGTAACAGACCACTTGTTGTTTTATCTCTCTTGCTATGAGCAATTGTTTTTCAGTGACACCAAGGACAGCAAAGGGCAGGATTTATGCAGTAACATTAGCTGGGAGCACAAAGAGGGAGCTGGGACAGAACTGAAAGCCAGCCATGAACCATGGCAAGCTCTTTTCTTCCTCCTTGCAATGCATCACTTGTCCATGGAAGAGCATTTATGTCCTCTGTGTATACCATCTCTATATACACTGCTGGGAATGTGTAATGTTGCTCTTGGTAAGCACATTCCATTATTTTCTCTCTCAGTGCTGTCAATAAATCATCTGTTAAATGAATCAGGCCCTGTGAACTTGTAGTGCCGAGATTGATTTTTGCATGACGTTTCTTTAGGAAATGAATTAAATCTTCGAGAGAAAAATGTGTGCACAGTGGCAAAGTGTGCTTTCACAGAGAGAGTATTTATGATGAATACAAGGAAGATAGAGTACACATGCTTCAAAGAACACATTCTTGTAATGATGCACAGTACTAATATGATCTGAAGTAAAGATGGTAAGATCAGAAGCTTTCAATGCAGGAAGATTACCATTTCCTTTGAAAGCATTATTTACTGTAAATTCCTGAGATACTTTTAGAAGTACATTGAATTCTTTCATTGTAATTTACATAAGTCCTTATTTTTTTTTGGCTCTCCTCTGTATCCATCAAAATAATTGGGCTTTCAGCAGTGCTTTTTACAGGCAGGTGGGTATGAATCCAAGGGTGATTTTTTCTCTTTACTGACTGCCTTTACGACAACCAGAGGAGGCTCCTCTTGCATTATTACTTTATGGGGATAAAGTAAAAGGCTCTGTGAGTCTGCCTGCTGTGCAAGAGACTCAATGTGTGTGTCCTTCACCTGTTGTTACACAGATACTTAAATCCAGTCTCCTGGTGCTCTCAGTGAAGGTTTCTGGAAGAAGAAAAGAAAAAAAATTCCAAGTGACTTCTTCTCCACGATTTTCTTAACATTAGAAATTAATTTTGATGACGAGTCATAGCAAATGTAGGAGGAAATTATTTTTCATCCTTTGCAGTGGGACACAAATCAAACAGCCTGTGGTTATTAGCTCACAATAAAATAATGACACGTTGTCCCTTTAATGTGAGGACTGCTTTTCCTGACAGGGACAGTAAATATTGTCCTGTAATCTACAGATGCCTGAAGGTTCAGGAACTTGTGTCAAAATGGGAAAAGTATATTCCATCTCTATAGTGAACTATCAAAACATTCAAAGGGATGGAGTGTGAGATGGTATTCCTGCATCCTTAAGGAGCATCAAAGCAATAAAGACATTTAAAAGGCACAAGGCAGCTTTGGGAGGGAGACTGAGTAATGCATTCTGAAAGTCTCTCAGTGTGTGACACCTGGAGAAATCTAACTCAACTTTTAGTCATCCGAGTCAACCCAGCCCCTTGGAAAAGCAGAATCAGGCCTATAGTCTGCTTTTAATCTTATGCTGTGAATGACTGAAATGTGGGGTGTGAGCGGGACAGTGTGATATCAAATCTAGGCCAGGTCTTGGTTTCAGTGAAGGCTGAATTTCCACAGACAGCTCTGGGAGTGGGAGAGAACCCAGCCCAGGCTCGCAGGTCCCACTGGGCAGCTGCTGCTGTTTGTACAGTGTGTGATTTCAGCCAGCACTGCGAGTCCTCCCTTCTGCAGGATGCCTGGCTGGCCCTCCTTAGGAAATTTGTTAATTGGAGAGCGTTGATCCCTGATTAATTAATTATCCTGAAGAGCAGTTCTGCGGGCTCACATGGGGCAGGAAGGACCACCCAGCTTTCCATTCAGACACCCCACCCGAACACTTCTCTTTCCTCACCTGTTCTTTCAGCAGGTACATCTTCTTGTATTTCATTTTCTTCAGAACACCCAAATTTGAAATTAGATTCAGATTGTTTTCACTTTGGCTTAAGCCATCAGCAAGTCAGCATCTAGGTCTGGCAAAGGGGGTCTCCTTTCCAGGCAGTTTTTTCTCCTTTTCCTTGCTTTTTGTTTCCTCCCAGACTTTTGTGCTTTGGGAAGATGATAATAATTGTTCCTACAAAGGCTCACAACTACCCCACAATACACCCTGTCAGCCTGGCTGCTTTCAAAGCTTCCTCAGCCACAGTTCCAATTCTGTCGTTTATTTTTTTTTACAAAACAAATTCCTTTCACACAAGGCATTTTTATCTCCTTCAGAATTGCTCAGCTTATGGTTCCCACAGTGCCACAGGATAGTCTTGATCTCACTTGCTGCTTGCTTTCTTTTTTTTCTTTCAGATGTTAAATATTTTAATAGTGCAAATATTTAAAAAACTCGAGACGTTTCAATAAACCATATCCTTGAATACACAGAACTCAATCCTCCCTCTAAAGGACTTTAAAATACACAAATGCACATGAAGGGCTGAGTAAAGAATTGACATTTCTTTAAATGATTCTTCAAAACATGCATTAGCAGGACATTTTTGCAGCTACATTCCATACTTTTTTGAAGTTATCGATTCCCATGGCATTTAAGTGGCCAGGTGCTCATTAGTATGGCCAGCTCATATTTTTCTTTATACTGCTAAATGCAATTTTGTAGGTACAGGAGGTACATGTTACAGTAGGCAAATAACAGGCAGGGTGTATTTTGAGCCTATTGGCATTTGGAAGGTGCAGTAGTGCAGAAATACTTCTGGTTTCCTGTCAGGGGATCTTTGCAATCCACAGGGGAGCTATGTTGTCTCATTTACACTTTCTTAGTGAATTTCAGTCGGTTTTCCCAACAATTTGCTGGAGGAATTCCCCTGGGACATCTTCAAATGCTCCTAGCCCCATGCTGCCCGACAGCTCCTCATTTTCCCTTCTAGGGTTGCCTGTGTTTTCTCATTTAAGAATAATTCACCACATGACAACATTTTACATTAATGAAGCCCTGGTGGTATCAGATGTGATGACATTCAGTAGGGAACACAGAAAATAAGCACAGGGATACACAGAGTACAAAATAAAAATCAACTGATGTGCAAAGAAGTTAATGAGGGGGAAAACCAGTTTCTGCTGGCATATGCTGACTCACGAGTATCTCTCTCTCCATCCTGCTCAAGCATGGGCAAATTGGATTTATCTGTCACTTTTCAAGGGTCCCCGAGGAAGGGAATAAAGATGGTGGGCTCCAGGAAAAAATTAAGTGAGTCTACTCCATTGTTTCCCCCTTTTTTCTGTTTCATAGAGTGCCAGTTCCTGGAAGAAGGAGTCTTTCTAATCAATTCCTGGCTCCCTCTTGCAGCTTTTAGGCTGTACCCAAAATGCCCTGTGCCACATCCTCACAGTGGCTGTCCTGCTTTTGCATTGCTGTGTAATGTTCAGTGCTTGGTTTCTTCAGGTAGAGCTGAAGAATCATTCCCTTGAGGGTGGACAGCCTGGGTTTTACCTCCAGAACATCATACACTGGCATTTGGACCTTGCTACCCATAAAAATAATACCTTTTCCCATTAAAAGAAACAAAAAAAACCCCCACCCAACTGGGAGCTCATTGATTTTAGGTTTGATGGAGTTGTGTCAGAAGAACAGAATCATGTAAAAGTGGCAGTTTTATCCTGTGAACCACCAAAACCTCCTGTATTTTAAAAGAATGGTATTAAATAATACTGAATATCTCTGTTTACTATGGCACTTTACAGAAATTATCCACTGCCATTGGGTTTTTTTCCTAATTCAGTTTAGATCCATCTGTGATTGCACAAGGAACTGTAAAAATTAGAGATCTCTTAGAGCTCGTTTCATATATAGCCATATTTTCAACTTCTTTTGGAGAAGTGTTGCATGTGCTTATGCTCCACCATAGGCATCCTGTGAAATCAGCTTGTGTTTTATTTCTCCCTATATATAATCTTTGCATTTATATCCTTGGCTGTTGCTTTCCCTCTCCAGTTGAACATAAATAGATCTGCCCATTTCTTCTCAAATGCTGTCAAATTACTAATTTTATTGACTGAATTTTGCTCTTTGCATCTCGAGGCCACTTTTCTTATGGAAGGTACCAGTGCCCTTAGCATAAACAGCTCGAGTTATCTCCAACTACTGTAACTCAGAATGTTTTTGTTGAATATCAGAATCTAAAATTTCTCTCTGTTCAGCAAGTGGAGAAAAACAATCTCCTGGATGTGGAGAAGTTCAGCAGGTTGTCTTAACATTTTCACCTGTGGCTTTGAAGGTCTGTAGGAAACAATTCCATTTAAAACTCAAATATACACACTGTGATAGCTTATACTTCTTGTCTAAAAATAACTGTCCCTCAATTCCCTCCTTCTAACCCCAGTGAGTTTGTCTGTACTCTTTAATTATTCTTCCAGCTTTGCTTATTTATTATTCCCAATGCCTTAGAGTGCAGTATCTGCTGAGCTGTTGGCAGCAAAGTCAGGTATCTGTGGAAACATCCCATGGGGGCTCTGAGCTGCTTTAAACACTTCTTTAAACACTCCTTAAAAATCAAACCAATGTTCCTTTTTTTCTAAGAACTCATCCCTCTTGCAAAGACCAGCCAATGCTCAACAAGTCCCAGCAAAAGCCAACTGGAATGTCTTCTCCAAGTGTGGTGCAGAAGACACTGGGTGCCAAGTCAAGGACATCTGTTGAGAGTGGAAAAACAGGGAGGAAGGAAGGGAGGGAGGGAGGAAGGAAGGCAAGAGGGGACATGATGACTCTCTAAAGCCTTTTTTCATCCAGAGAACTGCATGTGCTCCTGGAAAAGTCCACTCAGTCAGGCATTTTTATTTGCTCTGCTTTAGTTTGCAGTTGATGAAACTCTCTTTATTCTCCCCTTCAGGTGATGTGACAGAAGTTGAATGAGAACATTAGGGTTAGCTGGCAAAGGAATTTTGGGAGGCCAAGAACCATGCAGGAGATAACATTTTAATTGGTACCTGACATAGCCAGAGTGGCACAAGGGGTGTTGCTCCCACAAGCTTCCTGCTCAGCCTGACAGTCCCCCACCATCATTACAGTTGGGATGTATTTAAAATAAAACTCCAGCCTTTGGAATCACCTGGCAAAGATGAATTTCTCAGGGTTTTCACAATTAACGGGAGCACAAAAGGAAGGAGCGTTAAGTACCAAGAAAGCAGATGCACACTTTGCCTACAGCATCAGCCAGGGAGCTCTGCAGCTCTCAGGCTTTGTTTGCACAGGTCTAGCTGAGCTTTGTGTTTAAAAGTACCATTTTAGATAAGCTTCACATCAAAGCCTATTGCACCTTCCCAGTAACTCAGCTGCTCCTGCAATCATCTCAGAGTCTGAACTGCAGGATCTTGGCATCTGCTGCTGTATTTATAAGACAAGGCAAAACAAGTGACAGAAGGATCAGAGGTGGTTATCAGCATAGGTATCAACCCTGGGGGAGAATAGCCAGTGAATGCCAAAAATGCAGCAAGACAAATATATCTGTGTAGAATTTTGTCATGAAGCATTGGGGACTGTGGGAGGAGATTAAATAGAAGTCATGCATTGATCAACCCAGTAAGGCACGTTTGGAATGCAGTACCTTTCCTTGTAGTAATAGAAAACAAGCCATTCCTTTCTACTTCATAAAATTATTGGCATAACAGCTCATTTTTGATTGTTATAAGCATTTTCTTTTTATAAAGTGCATAGAATGCAAGGAATAATATAAAATGTAAGGAATAGTATAGAAAAGAGTACAAAAATGAGTGTTATCTCCTGTCAACCTCCATGCTATGAGCCATTTATTTCAAACTTTTTAAAGAAGTGTTATTACATTGTTTTTAAGGATGTGTTTTACAATATAATTTTGTTGTGTCAGTCTCCAAAAGACAAAAATGAGAGGTTTTTTTCCTTTTTGAGTTGCTGAAATAATGTCTGTCCTATTCCTAGCTGGAGGAATTGGGCAATGCCACGTAGGTTGGTGCTATGTCACATTTTAATTAAAACTGAATGGACTTGTCCTCCAGCAGGACAAATGACTGGAGTGTTTGTTACCACTAACATGTGTTACCCATACTTGGTAACACAATAGTAGTAATAATAATAATAATAGTAATAATAACAACAGCCACCACCAATAATAGCTGGTAACAATCATGCCAATAGCTGTTTTCTGCTTGTGAGCCAAGCAGCAAGCAGGGCCAGATTCCACTAATGCATCCACTCCCTCTTGCTGCTCAGGGGATGCCAAGCCTGATATTTCAGACCATGGCTTGAGATGGGCTCTCTTGCAAAGTGTTCCACTTCTTATTTCCATTAAGTGGCTGGTCACCTCGACCACAGCCCATTGGTTCTGCTCTGTGGCACCACATTTGCATTGTTAAACTGGTGATTCAAAAACCAGTGGCACGTTCCTGAGCTGAATTCTGTCATGGCAGATTTAATTTGCATGCAAAGGACATAACCTCAGTAACTAAATATGCATTTTTTTAAGGCTTCCGTGTTTAACTTTTATTTTATTATTATTTCTGTGCATTTGCAGTTTCCTCTGCAGCACAGAAAGAGTTGAAGCTATCCCAGCTCTCAGAGAATGTTCAGGGAATAGGGAATTGGCTCCTCAGTCTCTACCTAAGAGACTATTTAGTATTATATGCAATAATATGAATCTAAAGAATCAGTCTCTCCACATGTAATTGGAAGTAATTTAGTACTATTTGTAAGAATTATGATGAGAATAATAGCAGTAGTGGTGAGAAGGCAAGACACAGATGACAGAGAAGTCAAATGACATAAAACTTGTCACACATTCTGTGAATCTGCTTGCATAGTTTGCAGTAGTGGATGAAGATTTTACACTATGGCTTTGCTAGGCTGGAATAAAAATGGGATGTGATTCAGTATTGATTTAGTCTTACACATGTACAGGTAAGATCAGTTTTAATGTTGATTTCTATCACCAAATACTATTGAAAGTCCCTATCCGAAAGAGTGAAATTAAATATTATACTACTGATTTTCACCACCATTGTCTATAGTCTGTCGAGCTGAAAAAGTCCCCAACAAAAGCAGGCCTATAAAACCTGAGCCTTTACAGCATGCTAATGGCTTTCCATTAGGTCAGATTAATGTTTTCTGCTTAGGGAAAACAGGTATTTAGCAAAAGTGCTTTCCGTTTGCTAGGAATAAATAACTGCTGGACCAACTGCCTCACCCTTGGGAATAAATCTGCACTTTCAGTGCTTGCTAATAAATCAGTTGTGCAGGATAATTCCTCACAGGTGCAGGTACAGAGCTGAGCGTGTTGGTGGGATCCAGCAGGACACAGATCCTCCTCCTGCAGGTTCTGCCACTGCCCCTGGTGCCAGTGCCAGCTCAGGGGCAGGGCACTGCCCTCTGGCATCAGGCAGGAGAGCTGGATGTTTCCATCCTGCCTCTCCATCCCAACCTGCTGCACACCAGGGAGGGAGTCGTGGGCTGGGACGGGATGTCACAGAGTGAGGGATCCAGGAGCTGGTGTTTCCTGGGCACCTGGTATCACATGGCTGCTAAGGCAGAGCTTTGGGTGACATCCATAAAATAGCAGAGATAAAATCTTTGGGGTTTTTCTCTTTTTAAAAGGTGTAGGAAATGAACTGAAGGCAGAGTCTCTTATCTTGAAGAAGATACACTCCAGTGCCTCTTTGCATGTTTGCACTTGGGTCTGTGTCACAGCACTAGAGCTTTAAATGCTTGTTGACAGCTGGCTGGACAGAGTTCAGTTGCTGGAGAAAGACTGTGGAGAGGTTCCTCCCTTGGTGATTCTCTTCATCCTGCATTTTCTAATCACTGCTTCAAGTCATGCCAATATCCATATTGTTTGCAAGCCCAGTGCTCTCTCCTTATAAATCTTCAAATAGCAAGAGACCCATTATCACATCCATTCCTCCTACAGCCCTGCTCTTCTCATCTGAGAAGTGTGACTTGAAACTTCTATTCATAGTGAAGAGGTACATTTGCACTGCATTTTTCATGAAGAGGGCTCTTAAAAATGCTTTCAAACTTATACTAATGTAAATTTATATATGAGGATTTTAGATCTGGGGCTCCTCAGAGGTTTTTTTTCTAATTGTTTGATATGTAGCTAATGGGCCCTACCACCAGAAATAAAACATGAAATGCTCTAATTCCTGGATATTCAACTGGGCATGACTTTGTTTGTGTGAAACTTGTGCCCTCTGAATGTCAATCCACTTTGAAGTGTCCCAAAACAAACAAATTCAGAATGATTATATACTTCTTATAATGCTCAAAGCAAATAAATAAAACAGAATGCAGTTCAGTTAGGTAGACAGGCACAATATTTTTAACCAGGTATGGTGGCATTAAAATAAAATTTAATACAAGAAAATGTAAAATAATACTTCCTCGAGGAAGTAAGATTGAGGGCATTAAATACTTGAATAGAAATTTAACTGAACTTTGCATAAAAGTTTTGAAGTCTTGTCCAGAAATGTATTATTCACTCCATATTAATAGCAAATTTGGTTCCTGTTTGGCTCATGAAACAGCATTTATCCTTGTGAAGAAAGACTGAGCCCTGAGAGAGAACCTCAACATGTTCCCCACTGTGGAATCGTCCTTAAGCAGCATACTTAAGGAATATCTCAGTTATTCACAAAAAAAGCTATCCAGAATGCAGAAAACTCCAGTTCTGGGCTTATTATCAAGTTGTGCCTCAGGCTGAATTCCAGAGGAAACTGCAGGGTTTGTGATCAGTGAAAACAAGAGAAATAAATCATGCAGGGTCCACTGTGCCCTCAGAGGGAGTGAGGGGGACAGTCCTTGAGGAAAATACAGCACAGAGCAGGCTCAGAGCCTGTTCTTGCTCCATCAGAATCCAGGGAATGGCAGGGAATGACAGGAGGTAGGAGAGAGCTGATGGGCACTGGGTAAGGGCAGAGCAGCACTGGTGTCAGTGGGAGTGGACGTGGGCATGGACAATCTCAGCATGGTTGGACTTACAGACATGGGGAAAAATGTGACAACTTCATTACAAATGGCATTTTACAGATCCCGACATTTCTGAGTGGCTCGACCGTACAGAGGAGTTGTTTCAAGTCTGATTTACCACTAATTAATTACCTCTCTTTGCCGTTAATTAATTGCTCCTGTCCCACCTACCCTGTGCGTTCAGTCCTGGTTTCTGCTGAAATTTCAAAGCCTCTATTGCAGTTAGCTCAGTCAGTGCAGTTCAGAGCTCGTGACCCCTTGGGGAGGTTTGTTTGAGGGCCACCACTCTGGCCCTGGGAAGGTCATTCTGCTGGGGGCTGAGCCTGGCAGAGGAGCAGCAGGACCTTGGGTGGCTCAGGGAGAAATGCAGCATCCCCAAAGCTGAGGTGTCCAGGCTTGGCTTTGCTTTTGGAAACACACAAATCTGAAAAAGGAAAGTGGCTCCAGAGGGGTGTTTACTTGGGTATTCCTCTTCTTTTCTCTGGGTCTTCATTGTCCACAAGGCATGAGAAGGGGTCAGGAAGGTACAGAAATGGATGTTTGTAGTCCAGAATTCCAGCCTTGGATTCCTAAAGGTGGCACGTGCCACAGTAAATATTTAATAAGCCAGTTTTGCACAATGAAATTGCATTACTCATTTCTCAAATGAATCCTCTTTTTTGTCACCCACTTGACACAGTCAGTAGTCAAAGCTGTGTTTATGTGTTCAGTTTGACTGGAGATACATTTGTGAAATACTCTAACAAATACATAACCTGTCATGTACATGAGGTATTGGCTAAACATCACTTATGCAGTATATTTCTCTTTTTTATCTTTGCAAAACTGACTTTCAAAGGGCAGGACAGCTCCTTGGCAGAAGGAGAGAGAAGACACTGCCTGCTTTTAATTGGCAAAGAGGAATTACTGTGGCTACAGTCCTCAGAAAACATTTGTGGGACAGGTTATGAAAAAAAGGCTTTGAGGGTCTCTCAGGTGCTGTAATGGCCTGATAATATTTTGGCAGAAATTATGTCTGATGAAAACCAGTCACTGCCAGTTCATAATGGAATGAAGGAACAGCATCTCCCATCCCACACAAGAGAAGTGTCTGCATCACTACTAACAGTGTTTAAGTGCCCAGCTCCTCTTGAAATTACTAATTGCATGGTGGAAATGTCTCTATCTTTTTGGATCTAAATTCACAAAATAAGAAATCATTTGTGCCTGTCTAGACATAGCTCATTCCTGAATATTCATTCCTGATAAAATTAGTTTTCTTCCTACCTTGACTCCTTCAGACATCTCCTGGTGGGGACTCATTACAGGCAGGATGATGGAATTTGTTCTGCTATTGCTTGTGCTGTGATAAAAGACTCTGTGAGTAATGGCCAAGGCAGAAAGGGCAACATGAGATGTTCCTTATGGAAGAGATGGAATGGTGGGCTCAAAAATCCTGTCTTCATTTTGGTTTTAATTTTTGACGATAAGATAGTTTATAACAAGTAAAATATAATGATTAATTTAAGTCAGAGAATAAAGTTATAAGCTTGTGATCCTCAGATTTTTATCTTTAGAGGGAAAATTCATCAAACTCTTTGAGCATTACAGAGAGAAATGGGGAAATCTTTCTTCTTCTCCTTTCTCAAGTGCTAAAATAGTTCCCACTTGGAAAATGATATAATTTCTATTTTTAGCTTTGGAGTTACTCCTGTCCCAAAGTAAAGTGGGAGAACAAACAAGGACTCAGCACAGCCATGAGGTCTCTGCAGTCACTGGAGCAGGGAGTTTATCTTGGGAGAGCTGTGGGGCTCAATTGTTCTTCAGTAAGGTGGAAGGAGGAATATAGTAATGTGCAGTGAGATGGAGAAGACATATTGTGCCTGTGAAGGATGTCTGCCTCTACAGCATAAAATCTTCCTCTGTATTCCAAGAAATGTCATTTAAAATGTAGAATGAGTGCACAGCAGGAATAATAAAATTGCCTGAGCATGTGAATTCTAAGCACTAAACATGATACAGAAACAAGAATATTTCTTCTGACAGAAACTGGTGACTAGTGCAGCTTTCTTCCTTAAAAATATTTGCTTCAGCTGGACGTTAATCTCTTGGCAGACATTGCAGAAAAAAAAAAAAAAATTAGATATTTCTCAGTAAAAATTTATGAGAAAATAAATGTTTTACCTTGCTAACAAAAAGGAATTGACAACCTTCAGCGGTGGCAGAGTCCCACTTGCAGTAGAACTACAGCAAGATGACAATTTTTCCTGTACATAAATAAGTATATATATTTCCTATTACTGTAATAATAGCCTTCCACTAAGCCAAATGTGGTTATAAATTATTCCTAGCATCTTGCTGGAGTAGCATGTCTCAGCAAGTATGTCCCTCCTCCCCATCTGTTGCACTGCTATTTTTCTCTGAAATCCTAAAAGGTGGAAACATTGAAGTTAAACAGTCACACAGCTCCCGTTCCAAACCGGTGGGTGGCACTTCTTCCACCACAAATCATGTCAGCTCCCGACGAAGCACTTGAGTACAACTTACAATTCATGAGGACTTACATTTTCTTCTTAACTTGCCTCTTTTCCTTTGACTTCAGAGCTCTTAAAGAGGAGAACTTGACAACCATCAACATTATTCCTGAGAGACTCTCTGGGGAGAGGGTTCTCCGTGGTGCTGCTGACTCAGCCTGGTGCTCTGTTCTCTCTTGCAGCGTGCACAGACAAAGAGCTGAGGAGTCTGGCTTCGAGGCTAAAGGACTGGTTTGGGGCTCTGCACGAGGATGCAAACCGTGTCATCAAACCCACGAGCTCGGAGACGGCCCAAGGCAGTAAGAAAACCCCTTTGCCATTGAGCATTGAGGTTCCCAACGTGCTCACTCTTAGTGCTGTGGTGTCGTGTCACGCAGGTGCCGGGGGGTAAGCACAGGAGACCTGCAAATAAATACCATTTTCTAAAGGAGCTGCACGACTTCTGTTCTCCCTCTGGCCCAAACTGCTCTAAAAGCTGGCAGAGACAGAGAGGTCTTCCCATCAGGCAAATCCCTTTGTCTGAAGGCCATGGAGGTCACCTTTTCTTAGGTTAACTAACATGGCAGAGTTTGTGTCTGTGCAGTTGAATTCCATGACCCTCCAATTCAGAGTGGCTGTATCCAAATCCCTCCTTGAGGTTGTGATATATGAAATTAAACACACAGTTTTACAGCCAAGCATTTTCTGACCCAGTGTCAGTGGGATAAGCCAAAAGTAAGTCATACAACTCTGGAAAATTATTTCAATATTGGAAAAAAACTCACATGGGTTTTACTTTGCAATTTTCTGCTGACAGGTTATGTAAGAGAAAGGATAATTAAAACATCCCCACCTGAGCCATGGAGCTGGAAGAGCTAAATGGTCTGGAAAGCAGGAATCTATTGTGTCCTAGCTATTTAATAACACCACCTTTACTTCCTTTGATGCTTTTTTTTTTCAAGAAAGGAAGAAAATGAACAGTTTAGAGGACACTTACTCTCTGTGGGTTAAGCCAACATGACTGATTTGGATGTCATTTCCCCACCAGGGAGGGTAAAGATTCACATAACAGCATCAAAAGAGGTCGTGTTCATCAGAGCGCAGATGGGAATGTATTTTGTGTAAGGACTCATTAATTCTTTTAAACAGTATGTCCCAAAACACAGGGGCCCTTGGGTTGCAAAGCAGGATGCACAAGTTTTATCTGGGTTTGTGGCTCACCTTCAATGCCCTGACTCTGCACACCCAGAATTGGGCAGGTTCTCTCAGCTGCTCCCTTCTCCCTTCAGCCCAGCCTAGTGGTCACAGCAGCGAGGCTGAAGGGGCAGCAGAGCACACCCAGCACATCAAATTAGGCATGTTCTGCTGGTCCATGTCTCCACAGCCCCTCTCTGAGCTGGGGTGGCAATGGATTGATTGCCTCTTGCTGAAGAGACAGGATATCCCACAGGCTGCATTGCTCAAAACTGTAGTCAAACTCATTAATGCCAAGGAATCACGTCTGAAATCTGTGTGGTGTAACAAGCTGTGTTCTGTGTGAAAGATCTTTTTCATGTGTCCCTTATTCTCCACAGTATTTACAACAAAGTCAGTCTCTTTAACACCATATGTCCTACTTATTTCTGAAACAGTGCTCCAAAAAAAGGATATTCTCATGCAGAAGAAGCCAAAGCACAGTGCAAAAAGCGAGTGGGTGTGCAGCTAATAAGGGCTTCCAGATGTGGATTTGGTTCAGACCCCTGACAGAAAGCCTCAGAGACTCTAAACTTTGTTTGAAGCCCTCTAGGCCCAGAGTCACATGAAATCTCATTTAATGAGATTCCCAAAAGGATGTTTTTCATGCAAAACCGGTGAGATCCTCATGAGGACCTTGCCAGAGGCCAAAGTCTAAATAGAGTCCTCAAGGTGTTGAGGCTTTTTTTTTTTTGCTTTTTTTCTGAAGAAATTTCAGTGAGAAAAACATCCCTGGTAATTCTGCAGTGTTTGCTCTGATTCACAGAGGAGCTGTTATCTCTTTTTAGTTTAGTTTGATTCCTGGCAGCTTTTATTTGAAAGGCTGCCTTGATGATCTTAAACACTTGATCTCAACAATGTTCATTTTTAGACTGTTGACTTAGTTTGGCACATTTCCTTATTTTCTCATATATCAGTTTGGAAAAGAGAAAAGGAAAGAAAGAAACTTTATGAGTTTAGATGCTGAAATAATTTTTGACTGCCACAAAACTTGGGCTTATTTTTCTTTCTGAGGGTTTGCAAGAGTATTCATGAATTAATCTGCATGTGCCAAAGTCTGCAGCTCCAGTTCTTTCTGGTAGCACAGAAAATACTCACAGAGCGAGGACAGCAGTATTTGGCTCCTTCTAACTTTAACTTCAGACAGTTGTAAAAATGAAAGACATCCCAAACAGGGCTCAGAATTCAAAGCAGAGTTCACATAGGCGAGCTGTAGAAAAGGATGTGTGTGAATCCTGGCAAACAGGACACACACAGCTCTGGAAACACGCTCTGATGTGCACGTTGCCCCTTTTCTATTGCCCTGTGTTGTTGCCCTCCTCACCAGACAGATCACTTCATTAAACTGGGCTGGTTTGGCTATGCCTGCAGAGCCTTAAAGGGCACAAACATCCTCCAAGTAATCCATTTTGGATGTGCCCCTGTGGCACTAAAAGGACCAGATGGTGGGATGGGATGACTGCGGTGCCTCGGACACAAGGGCTGTCAAGAGAAGGTGTTCCAGCAGAGATCTCTCTATGCTACATTAATTTTTTAAGATGTTAATGGGAGTGTAAATAAGCATTTTGAGTGTATTAAGTTCACCCTCAGGTGAAGGAAAAAAGTACCCTCCTTTTTGTTTTCTTTTTAACTCTCCTGAGAGGAAAAAAGGATGAGGGCGAGCATCGTGTTTAAATCTCAAGCCTTCACTCAATGATCCCAGCAAAGCACCACGGGCCAGGAACCTTGTATTCTGTAGGCTTTGTACAATTAAAATCTCCTCAATTAACGATGTAAGAAACTCAGGGACATGCTTTGACATAAGGAAATAATAAAACTAATTAGGTAGCAAGACAAGATTCAAATTGTTCCTGAGCCTGTTGATAATTCATAACGTCCCTGTATTGTATCTAGATAGTCTTCTTGGTTGGAGTGGGAGTTGTTTTTCTTTTACTGGAGGTCTATGTAATATAAAAGCTTTTTTCTGGGGAACATTTCTTCTCCTCCTTCCTTTATTTTAAGTGATAGGGGAAATTAGGTTAATTATTCCCCTGTTAATTTAATTGTAGTATACTTTAATAAAATAAAATTGGCTCACGTAAGTCAACCCTTGAAGGGGGAAAATAATTTTTTCATTCCAGAAGGTGTGTTTAATTAGGATTTTCACTTACAGACTTTTTTTTTATTTAACTCCACTTTAATTCAGAGGAGGTGGAGCATTTTATGTATTAATGGGACGTGAGACGTGTCCATGTAGGTCATCAGTTTGGTTTCCTTCCAACCCTGTAGTGAATGAAAGTTGTTAGGGTGCTGAACAGCTGTCAGTCAGGAGGAGAAACACAATGGTCTCAGAGAAAGTCCTTGTGTCCAAAGGAGAGCAACCACCACCTCAGCTGGCATCAATTGGCATCTCTGTTGGCAACCTCTGCCAAGGAGCTAAGGGCAAGAGGGATATGGAGCCTGTACTGTTGTGCTTCTCACCCAAGGCCCTGCAGCACTAAGCTGATGGACAGGGAGACCCAGAGAAGCTCTCACTGAGGTTACTCTAATCCTGGGTCTGTTGTGCTGGAAATCCAGCCTATTAACCAAGCACTGAATTCATTACAGAATTACAGTACATGGTTTATTTCATCCAGCAAATTGCATCAAATTAAAAGTAAGTAATGAAAAGACTCTACAAAGGAGTTAATTCATTCAGCATCACTTGGCCTCACCAAGCTGATGGGAGCACAGTGACCTCCCAGTGAAGGTAAGTGAGCTCCAAAACCATTTCCCAGGCGAGTCAGAGCCTGTGTTGCACACTCAGGGCACACTTGTCTGGGTGCTGAGAGCACCCAGGATTGCTGGGTCTGGGCTGCAGGTGCAGTGTTGCAAAAGGTCATTTATTGGCACTACTTTTACCAGTGGAGGAAGATGCTGCTATTCACCTTCAACTACATATTGAAACACAATCAAAGTATTAACCTTTCCACTGATAATAACCATCTGAGGTTATTAACCAAGTTGAGGACTTTCCATCATACCTACCATTTCAATATTTAAAGACTTCCAGACCACATTAGGTAATAATCCAGCACTGTTAATAATCCAGCCTCTTAATAAACCTAATCTGGTCACAACAGTGAAAGCTCTCTAGTCTATAAGAAAGTGCAATCAAAACTTCTTCAACTGCTGTAATTAACTGTCTCGTTGAGTGACCTTTCATGATTGTATCTCCCATGCAAGCCCTGATGTATATCACAGAGCAGCTTTGTGCTCCCATCAGTCACTCTCTCGTGATGTGCTCAGACAGGTCAGTGCTGGTGTTGTATCCCTGGTGCACTCACAGGGAGAGACTTCCCAGCAGGGAGGAAAACAGGACTCAGGAATAACCCACAGACACTAGCAGGAGCAAGGTCATGGCAGGAGCTCCTTGCCAGTTCAGAGATGACCTTTAGCTGAGCAACCCATACCACTGATTGTACCACAGACCTGTAGTTACTCTTCTTTGCAGCAGGAAGTGCCACAACAGGGTGTAAAGCACCACAGAGGGCACCTGAAAAGGAAAGGAGCAGAAAAGGAGCAAACAGAACCCAGCTGTTTTTCTCCTGCAAAGTGTCCAACTCGCAGAGCTGAAGGACCAGTGTACTGATCCCAGCTCCACCCTGAGGCTGAGTGACCCATCCCTGCCTCTTTAACTACTTTTAACCCACCCTGTGGTGGGCAATGTGGCAAAACACACATCCAAAGCAGGCAGGACTGTATGTCTAGAAAGGTAAAGTCAAAGAATCTGAAATCCTTTCCCTCAACAAGAGATTGCACAGTGACCAAATCCTACTTGCATTTTTCACATGACTAAAATAATTGCAGTCACTATTCCTAATTGCTTCAGCAATGCAAGCAGGCTCCCCCTACATCTCTTCACGCAGCCTGTCTCTTTTTCAAACGCTACTAGATAATGTTATAGGAGATAACAACACAAAAATGTGATGAAATATTCAGCATGATTTCTCTCTTCCCTGCCTGAGCTGCCCCTAGCCCTGAGGAAATGGCGTTACCTTCTTCCTTCCTTCCTTCGAGAAACATGTATTGTGAATGATACAAACCTTCCCATTAGTTAACCCTTCTGATTGTCCCTCTGTGCCACTGCCAAGCTCCAGCCAGAGCTGCATTCAGAAAGCACAGCTTCCAGCAGAAAGCCCTGCTCTGCCTTGGATTAGTGCTTAAAATAGCAGGTAGGCTGCAGAGCTTGGACAAACTGTCAGCATGGTTCCAGCAACACTTTAGGCTTTGCTTTAACAAAGCAGCAGCCTGAAAGGGACACATACAGCAGGTAGGGCTAAGCTTGACCTCTTTCAGTGAAAGGTGCAGCCAAAGGAAAAAGCTCATCAGGCTTCTCCAGGTGGGCCAAAGAATGGGCAGTGCCCAGGCAGGTTATCACTCCCAGTGTGGGCATGAGGGGCCCGGGCTGGCAGGAGCTGTCTCTGCACATCTCCAGCCAAATGTGTTCATGGTTCTGAGTCCTGGCTGTAACCAATATCCTCATTATCAGATTTCTTATCTCTGTATTATAAATAGACTTCCTTACGTCAAAGATAACTTAAAATTTAGTCCAAGCATTGAAAATATACCACAAGAGTGTGGATTTATAATGCCCTGTCTCGTTTGTGAAAGAGGCAATGCCACTGCTTTTGTGGGGACTGCAGAATACTGCAATATGGATCTCATGCACACTGTGGGTATCTATATGCATGACTTGGGCTTTCAGTGAAAACCACTGCTGCTGCTGCAGTCTTTGAAGAATCTGGGCTATTAAAATGAATGATGATGGTTTCCAAAGCACTGGAAGAGCAGACTCCTGGAGGCTGCAGGAGGGAGAGGGGCTGGTAGAGGAGAGGAGGGCATGGGCAGCCCTGTGGAGCTCCCAGCTGGAGCAGTGCTGTTCCTCTGAGTGTGCAAGAAACAGAGACATTTGGGCCCTTCCCTCCTCCAGACAGCTCCCAGTCCACATCAAAGTCCACATCAAAGCATTGGTTGTCTCCAACACAGACAGGGCTTTGAAGAGCGAGCAGGAAGGATGAGAGGTAGAAGGTGAGAGCACAGCAGGAAAGAATTTCATCAGGCAACTAGAAACAAGTCCAGGAAACAGGATTTAAATTGCATTCAGACTCAGTCTGGTTTGAAAATATGGTGGATGCAGCCTTTCCTCATCACATTTCAGTTTCCTGGAACCAGGCCAGCCCCCTTGGACTGAGGATGGAAAAAAATAAGCAAGAATTTTTTTGAGTTAAAATAACTTTGAATTACAGAAATCAGCTCTGAATTTCAGCCCTACAGGGTGTGAGTAGTGCTCTAGTTTGTAGCTCTGCTTGGGTTTTAAGCTTTACACAATCAGATCAGTCCCAGAATTTTGTTCTGCTTTGGGCAAGTCAGCTTAACATTTAGAGTCCAGCCAAAAAAAAGGAGCAAGGCTTTACCTCAGCAGTGATTCCTGTGCTGGGGTTCAGCAGGGGAATATTTGCCTGTCTTCTTACAGGGTTTGACACCAGCATCCTGCCAATCTGTAAGGATTCCTTAGGCTGGATGTTCAACAAACTGGACATGAACTATGACCTGCTGCTGGATCCCTCAGAGATCAGTGCCATTTACCTGGACAAGTACGAGCCGTGTGTCAAACCGCTCTTCAACTCCTGCGACTCCTTCAAGGACGGGAAGCTCTCCAACAACGAGTGGTGCTACTGCTTCCAGAAGCCAGGAGGTGAGCTGTGCAATGGGCAGCACAGGGAGGAGCTCTTGGGGTCTCCCTGTGCTCCTAGACATTGGGCATTGCCAGGCAGGTGTGTTGAAAAGCTCCTTTCCCCAAGACCTATATGAAAAGGCATTGAGAGACTGTGTTTGATGGCACAGAGGAACTATATGAATATCCCGTGATCATTAAACCAAAAAAAGTATTGCCAGTGCACACAGTCCAGAAATAAGCTCTATTGCTGATAGAGAGCTCAAGAACTTACCCTTCTATTAATGCAGAAATTAGTCAATTAGCAAGTCATAAATCAGAATGCTGGCATGATGTCAGTGTGGTGAAAGGAGAGGTAGAATGGTTTAACAATTCAAATGGCCCCCAAACACTATTCTCAACTGCAGTGTGTTGCCTTTTTTTTTTTTTAATTAGTGGCGCTAATGACATAAATTTGTTTTGTGGTACAGTCCCAGCATATGGGCTGCTCTCATTCCCAGGTGTACAGTAGTCTACATTTCATGTCAGCAGTGAAGCCAGTCATTACAGAGCCTGTCCCGTACCATCTGGAAACTGATCCTTACACATTATATTTTAGGTCTTCCTTGCCAGAATGAAATGAATAGAATTCAAAAGCTAAGTAGAGGGAAGAGTCTGTTGGGTAAGTTCGATTACTTGCTATTCATTTACTCAACTAATTAAAGCTTCTGTGATTATTGTAACTTTATATGCAGTAATGGTTTTTCAATTAGAGACTAATGTTTTGAGTCAGGAATATGCAGCACTGAGGGTAGGGCTGACACTATGAAATTAAACAAATAATGAGATAGCAACACACAGAACAGGTGTCAGCGTGGCAGTGGGGTCAGAACTAATTTACAGCTCTCCAGAAATGCAAAACCCTGTCTGCACAGAGCTCCATACTGCCTTCCTCACCTCCTGGGTCAGATTAAGCACCCAGGCTGCTTGATACTCAAGCCTCCCATTTGTGAAGGGTGACTGAAGGTGCATAGGCAATGGGTTCTTGTCTCCTTCCAGTTATGGTGCAATGCAGGCATTCCTGGGGGTTCAGTTTTGCCTAATGAGTCTCTGAAATATTTCAGTGTATTCTGTGTGTATGAAAACAGGAATTATATCACCTCACTCTGGGCAGCCCTGCAGGATGCTCCGTGCTGTGGGATGTGATCATGCCTATCCCGTTCTCTAGTGACTATTGCAAGCCTGATTGATTCATAACTTACACTGCTCTGATGGATACCTAAAATTAGGTTAAATAAACCCCATCTGGCATTTTCCCATTTAATTGCTAGAAAATCAGGTTGTTGAACTGAGTAAATTTAAGCTGACTAATTCCCTACCCTCAAATCACCCAGTGCTATGCAGCCTGGTGTTTATCTGCAGGTACCTTCTTGAAACTGCTGTCCTAGTGCATGGTGTGCACAGAGCCCAGTCACTGAGCCATGTGAGGACAGATTACAGTCCCTGCTTGCAGCAAGCCCTGCATTTCACCCTGAGGGGTCTGGCTGCCCTCAGACCAGCCTGTCAGGCCCATCCTCTGGAGTGTGTGTCAGGTTCTCCAGCGTCACCAGCTGCAGCACAGAATGTGCAGTGCTGCCCAGGTGGCTCTGAGTCCAGCCTGATGTTTCTGCATACTCAGTAGCAGACCCTGCAAGCAGAGCTGCTGCAAAGCTCATCTTTGCCAAATCCTGCCATTCCCAGATGCCACTGCCGTTTGGACTCAAGGTTCAGGTACCTTATGAGCAATCCCAACCTGGATTTGTTGGTTTAAATGAAGAAGAAACATTCCCAAAGGCCACAGGGACTGTGATTTAGATCCATCATCGTTTCACAGCAAGTTCACATAAAGATACAGAGGTTTCAGAGTTCCAGCCCTGCTGCTCATAGCTGTGGCAGGATTGATCACTCAGGGCGTGTGTGCTTCAGTCAGTAAATATTTTGCATTTGTGTTCAAGGGGATGCTGTGGCAGAGGAAGTCACAGTGTTCTCTGTCTCATGGGTATCATGATTTTCAAAGCCACCTAAAAGAATAAGAAGCCCAGTTCTTAATAGACAGCTTTGACTATCCCATATTTATTTTATGCTTTGCTGTTATTTGCCAGGTGCAATAAATGTCATCTAGGTTGAAACATAAGTGGTTTGCTCTGGTGTGTGGGAAGAATGATGCCTGTGTTGCAGGTAGCACAACAGGCAGGTAGTTGTAGCACATGTCACTGGGATCTGATCACAATGGCAGGAGTAAAATGACAAAGGAAAAGCAGTAAGGATGGACCCTTAGCACAAATAACTTCTAGTCAACTGTATTAAAAAGAAAAAGAAAAAAAAAAAAGATGGATGAAAATGGCTAAACTCAACAAATCAAGGTGTCAGGCATAGGTTGTTCCACAAGCTAGAAAATTATAATATAGAGAGGAACTCTTTGCTTCACCTACCTCGAAAGTCTGCCTGCATAATGACACCTGTGTGGGAGCTTTTAATCTGATATCAGAGCTATTTATACAGCAGAGAACACTGTCTTTTCACTGACTGAAAAATCATGCAAATGGAAACCAAAACATGCACGTGACTTGTAGCAACAGTAAAGATGGAAAAGAGAGATTAATATTTTCAGAGAAACCAATCTTTAAGGATTCTCTTTCCTCCTCTGCCCCTGACATAGGGAGCACAGCACTTACAGTCTGGGCAGTAGCATGGGGGAGGTTTCTGTTAACTTGTATCCATTGATAAAAATGATGACTTTTGATATTTTGTTCTCTCTGTAATTTTCAAAACACGTGACAGTTGCAACAAAGAACTTCAAAGCCATTGCCATTAGATATATTGAATGTGGAGCCTTTCAAATAGAGTCTAGCATCCCAGGGGACTGAATTAAAAAGTAAACAGCACTATTCATCTTTTCCTCCCAGATTTATCTGGAGCACAATTAAGTGCAGAGACTGTACTTTCAGAGCATACAACTGTGCAGCCTGATAATGCTTCTCCCACATCACTGAAGGGATACATTCCTGCTCCCATCACTATTCCCCCTGTATCAGCCCTGTGGATTCAGCTAATATAATAGCTAATGCAAGGAGCTGTGTGCTGGCTAGCACTTAATTCTGTCAGGCTTTTACCTGGGTGCTTCACTATCTTTAGCATGTAATTATTCTCTCCATGTTCTCTGAGGAAGGGAGGTATTATATAGATAAGGAAATGATGCAAAAAGAAAGAGAGAAAAAAAAAAGATATGTATGTCTGGGTCCATAAAGAGCATAGAGATGCAACAGTGCTGTTCAAGTTTGTGTGGAATATAATTAAATACTTCACAGCCAAAGAGGGATGGGGAGGGAGGACTGAGCAGCCTGAGGCAGTTGGGTGGGGAGTGTTTAGCACAGCTGGTCCAGCACCAGCCTCTCCACTCTGCTGGGGAAGCACCGTCTGTGCAAGAACCTCTGGAGACAAAAACTCCTTTCTCCTTCCAAAGTCTGCAGATGTTTTCTGATGCCAAAATTATGGGGTGAATTATTCCCCAAAAATGGGCTGCAGTCTGGGTGCAGTGCTCCAGGATAGCAGAGCTGGCAGCCAGCTTATTTCTAATGGACAGGGGCTGTGTGGGGATGGTTTACAGGACAGCATTTGCTCCCAGTGACTCTCTATCCCCTCCAAATTGTCACCTGCACCTGACACACTGGAGGGGACAGGCTGGATCTCCCCTGTGATGGTTGGCAAACGCTGTGACATTAGTATGCAGAGCTAAATATTTAAAGCTCCAGTGTTATATACAAATTGGCACGAATTTCCCACCCAGAAGGAAAAATACCTTCTCCTCTTCACTGTGACCCAAAGTGTGAATCTCTTCCACACACAGTTCTGTTGGCAGTGAGCCTGAGCCATCATTTATTTCCGAATCTATTGCTTTCATAGGCAGTGTGGAACATTTTCATACCTTACAAGAAACACTGAAACTATGCAAAAAGGCCTGTTCCAAAGAAAGGAAAGGTTGCATTGCCCAAAGAAAGGGGATGGTTTGAAATGCAGAAGCTGCTCTCTACTCCCCCTGTAATGCCACTGACATTCCTCCTTTGACCCTTCCCAGGAGCCAGACACTCAGCAGATAGAACAGGGGAGCTCTAGTGACATGGATACAGCTGTGCTGGTTTACACCAACTCAAAGTCAGCACCTGAGCACTTTTCCCATGGTTGTGCATAGTCTGATAAACACCTGGAGTGCTTATCATTGAGAGGACACGAGCATAAAGGTGAAAAAATTCCTTCCCTAATCAATAGAGAAATAAAGGTTTGAACACTGAGCATTAACTTACAAAAACCTGCAAAGGCAAACATATGGATGGGATTATTAGAATTATTCACTTATAAATGATGAGAATGGTCTTTGATAGTCTTTAGTGTGTTCACATTTGTACATGAACATGACTGTGGTATCTATAAGCAAACCTTCTATAAGATCATGCTCTGAAGTTATTTAAAATACTCTCACTAATGGATGTGAAGTGCTCTCTAAAACTGGTCCTATATACAAAGATTCCTGCAGATCTTCAAAGGTTTGTGTTTTCACCTTCCAGATCCACATTAGCAGCACTCACAGACAAGAACTGCAGAGCAATGAGTTTGGAAATTCAGAGATTCCCTTTGTGTACACACTCTGTGTATGAGGCTGACTGACTTCCACTTCCATGTCTTTTACAGAGGAAATCTCATGACATTTGGGCAGCATCTTCTCATTCATTTCTTTCTCTGAGAAATGCAGTGGAAGTGACCCCTTTGACACATGAACTGGCTGAATAGATTCTATATACATGGAACCAGCTAAAAAACTTACTGCATCACCACTAAATCACTGGTATCTTAGACAAAGGAGAAAAATCCTTTCTCAAAAATCACTAGTGACAAGAAATTTGGGGGCAGGGGTGTGTTTATGCCATGTTTCAAATTGAAGCAGTTGACAAAGAAGGGAAAAATGAATGTAGTGACCTCCTGTGGGAATAAAGCTAATTCATCTTGAAGGACAAGAGGGCTTTTCATATTGAAGTACATTTGCTGTATCTGCCAAAAATGGTGGGAACAATAACCCAGGTTTCTCCTGAGAGTTTTCCTGTGTGCAGAAGCCAGAAGGAACCATACAAGGCTGAACTATATTGGTTTTATTGTGAGACAAATCTTGGGCTTCAAATCCAAAGACTTCCTGACTCAAATCTTGTTGTCCCTCTCCATAAAGCTTGTGTATTATTTCTCCTTTTGTGCATGGGAACCCTCAGTAAGTCAGAGGCTGTGCCTGAGATTAGTATGAATAGCAAGCAGATGGCAGATACCTTCCAGGGATAATTACAGTGCTCTGGAAAGACTTACATGACAAACACTGAAGGAGTGCAAATGGAAGGGAAATGCAGAATTAATGAAGTTGGGGTAATAATCCAGTTGGGAAGAAAAGTTTAAAACCAGGAGTTAAATCTGGAAAGGCTCTGGGGGAATATTAATGATTCAGGGCCAGCCTGAGCCTCTCCCTAGGAGTGTATTGCCACCCCCTCCACGTGCTGGATCTGCACAAACATTTCTACACTGTGCAGTGACCGGGCTGTCTGAAAAGAGCTAACCATATATAATTTCTTCCTCCTTTTAGACAGCAGATAATCACATGTATTTTCTTGTCAACATTGTAAAGATCTCGCTGTAAATAAGTGATAAGTTCATGATAGTCTCTATAGCTGTTTGTTCCTGCAGAGACTTGCCTTGCTGAGCACACCTTATATTTTATTCAGGTGCTTTCATCCCCCGGTGCAATGAAGAAGGTTATTACAAAGCCACTCAGTGCCATGGCAGCACAGGGCAGTGCTGGTGTGTTGATAAGTATGGGAATGAGATAGCTGGCTCCAGAAAGCAGGGGACAGTCAGCTGTGGTGAGTAATGATGTGCTTTGCTCAGACAAGGAAGGAATTAACACTGTTGTAAGCCCTGCCACTGCTGTACGACCGAGTATGATAACAAAAGGGACAACATGAGGACCAACTGCTCCTGAGTTTTCCTATTCAGGCTGCAAATGGGGCCCCTCTTGGTCCTTTGGGCTGCAGAGGCACGGCAGAAGTACCAGGCAATACCCACTGTTAAGGTATTTTTGCTAGCAGCCTGGAAAATGTAGTCATTGCTATTAAAATTCAGAGCCTGGGATTGCTCTGCATGGTTATTAAGTGTGTTGTTCTGTGTGCTCTGAACACACATTTACTGGGACTCCATGAATAATGCCCTTCCAGACAAGGAGAAGGCCTAACTCTATACATTGATATACATTAGCAACCAAGCCCCAGAACATTGCTGACAGGACTATGTTATGGAGATAAGTGGAATCAGCAATTAGCTGTCATACCCAGACAAGCAAAGTTTCACCTACCTTCCTTCAGAAGGCTTCAGTGATGGCTGAGAGTGCAGCTTTCCTTTTCCAGGAGGAGCAGAGACCTAGAAGGTGCAAGATGCCCAGAATCAGATTGCAGATGGCAGGTTCAATAGCTTCATTTGCAGAGCGAGGTTTATACTCTCAAATAAAATCAATTTCTGGAATATTTTTAGCCTGATTTACAGAGCCGTGATGGAATTAAAGTATTTACAAAGGAGTAATGATTTTCTGGCCTGAATGCATGTGATCTGGAACTCTCCAGTCATGTCTTTAGGGGTTGTTTATGCAAGTAAATTCTTCAGAGTAAATTGATATATATTTATCCCAGTTCAGAATGAAAATTGAAATTTAAAGGGTGTTGCATGAATAGCTGAACCAATGAAATTAAAAAATAACATTGCAAATGACACTGGCTTGCATGACAAGGGTAGTGGTGAACAAGAGGTTTGGTGTGCTGTGAGGAAATGACCTTTCCTGCTCACCTGTTTCAGAAGAAGAGCAAGAAACCTCAGGGGATTTCGGCAGTGGTGGATCTGTTGTATTGTTGGATGACTTGGAAGAGGAGCCTGAAGCAACAAAAAAAGACAAAGAGGGGAAACTGAAGATTCACGTAAGAGCAGCTAATGAAGATGATGAAGATGAAGATGATGACAAGGATGATGAAATTGGTTATATATGGTAGTGCCCATCATAACGAGGACTCACATTTTGCACAATATTGCAAGTCACATCATATCTCTGCAATTGTATCTGAGAGTACCTGGCACAAATATTCCCTCTCTACTGAGTTTAATTTTGTATAGTCTATTTACTTTGAATGGCAATGTTTTTGTTTCCAGCAAGGACTCTTTGGAATACAGCTTTTGTTCCATTGGTTTGGGGGATTTCTGTTCTATCCACAGGGGCAATGAGTTTTGTTTCAAAACTATTTCGTGTCTTAATCCTCACTTGCACGGCTTATGAAACACATCCTGTGAAAGAGGGATCCCACAAGGGGCTCAACAAACCAATACAAGGCTTAGAAGCCCTTCTCGTGTTAGAGAATTTGTGTCCTAAGTTGTTACCTGCATCATATCAGAAACAGCATTTTCTTTCATGAAGAAGGAAAAGTAGGTGCCTCATTTTCTAGTCCATATTTGTCATGTTCCAGTAAAGAGTCTCTTCAGTCAGTGGCTGCCCAGGAGGAAGGATTTCATCCCAAAGGAAATCCCTGGCAGGATTTTCTCTTTCTCTGAGTCCAACAGGCTCAGTGCAGCTCCCAGTGAAGGCAAAGCTGCCACCAGAGCACAGATCAGCTCCCTGACCCCGTTTATTTCAGGAAGGAACGTGGGCTTGATCTTAATTGATGCTGAGAAGCCTCAGCTATCATGGGCCAAGCTCACAGGCAGGGGGGAGTGTCCATCTGCCCTTCAGAGTGTTTGTAGCCTCAGACCCCCCTCCAGAGCTGTTCTCAGCTTCTCTCTGAACTCACTTGCACTAAGAGCTTCCCCAGTGTCACACAGCCAGCTCACACACACTGTGCATCTGCCTGCTCCTCCTTTAGCAACCCCTCATCCCAAAGTTATAATGCTGTCAAAGACACCACCCATCAAAAGTAATAACCTGTCGTTTCTTTAATTTAAAGAGTCCATATTTATTTGGCCTGTTTAAAAAAGCAACCCTGGGTGGTTGTATTTCAAAAGCATAAGGCCTTTGCTCACTGCACTCTTGTAAGACGCACTCCTAAAAAAGAATAGCATTAAAATCCAATCTGTGATTCCCTCAGCATCTCCCATATATTAAAAGGTCTTGTATCACAGCATATTGACATGAAATTATTTGCAGTGTCCTTTCCCATGGCAGTTCTCTGCTACTGGCGTGGCCATTTATTATTTTTGCTGTTTTCAGAAGCACCAAGAGGAACCTTAACCCCACTCTTGCATTAGAATGCAGCTGTAAGTGCAGTGGTTTGCCAGTGAATTATTTTGCAGAATGAAAAATGTGCTTATTACACCAAAAACTAATTAGATTTTTTTTCCCTGAGTTAGAGGTGGGCACAGGCAGGGAGACAGCATCGAGTCAACACATGGTTGGTTACATAGTCACTTGAAAGCAGGAAAATACCGTGCTGGTTGGCACAAGTCAGTTTTTGAGGTCCATTGGCCCAAGGACTTTGGTCCTCAGCCCTCTCCAAAGTCAGTGCCCACCTGGCAGGGCTCTGGGTAGGAGCTCTGCTTCCAGCTCAGAAGAGGAACTCCTTTCAGGCACTGTGTGCTGCAGGGGCTCGGTTGTTTCGCCCTCTTTCATTTCCTATTTATCTAGATCAATGACCTGAGAACAAAGAGCAAAGCTACACAATCACTATTAATGCAGAAGGATGTGTGAAACCACGAGGAATTTGTTGTTTCACGCCCCTGCATTCTCCCAAAAATCTGCCATCACAGTCATTTGCAAAAGGCCTGCAATCTGCCCTGCCTTGAATCCCCTTGGTTTCCCTATAGCTGTAGAAAAATACATTTAAAAATCATTGTCCAGGAGCTGCACAGCACACACACACACACACATTCTCTACTTGCCTTTCATAGGAGATCCTGCTGACTTGCAAGAGGAACAGATAAACCAGCATTTCTGCTTCCCTAAACAGTATGATTTAGTGAAAAGCAATCGAACACTGTCAGAAGGTTTCCTCTCAAATGCCTGTCTAGCTTTCTTTGGATATTTTCTTCATTAACCCCTCCCTCTCTGGCTCTGGCTCTGCTGTGCAAGACTCTGACATAAAACTTTGCTCCCCAATGAGCAGAGCTCTGCTCCTCCTCCTGATGGACTCGTTCTCCACACACAGCTCGGGGGTTTGGGGCAGTCCTGTGCCCCTTTGCAGGAGCTCAGCCTGGACTAAGCCTTCCATCAAAGCTCACACAGCAAACCCCTCTCCTGCCCAGCAGGGTGCAAGGCTGCAGCCCCCTGTGTCACATGGAAACATGCAAGATTAAACTAAACCTGTTAACCAAGCCTTTAAAAGTGGACATGGCCATCTTTCAGTTTACACGAGCAGACACAGCACCACCACCCGTTTCCCAACACCATGGATGGGCTCCTACCTGTGATGTTTCCCAAGCAAGGCTGCCAAGTGAGGGCTGGCAGGGTTTGTATCTCTAACCATACACCAGGGACTGTCTCCAGCTCGGTACAGCTGCAGGGCAGTGCCAGCTGTGCCCCTGGGCAGAGCAGGGCACACAGGCTGCTGTGCTGGGAAGGGCAGCTCAGGCTATGGATTGCTTGGAGAGCAAGTGCCCAGTCACTGCAAAGCCCTTTTGTGATCCACTGGCACACTCCACTTGGTGGGGGACCTGCAGCCTCTCTATATACATATGTATATCTGTGTGTGTGTGTGTATATACATTTATGCACATATATGTGTGTGCAGATATATGTGTGTGTCCAATTGGGAAGATGGAGTAAGAAAATCTTCTATTTCTGTAAAAGAAACCAGCGATTCTACCAAGAACCAGTGCTCTTCCAGATCGAGCCCCTTCCATTCTCCATGCTTTGTAAAGGATTTCATTTGCTTCCAACTTAATTTAATGTCTTTCTTTTTCTTTTCTTTTTTTTTTGGCAAAGCAGGACTTCCACCTGAATCAAGTCATTGACCTTCCAAACATTTTCTCATTGTGAAAAATGGAATCAGAGTTGTCCCATTTCTTTTAAAAACACAAGCCAATATTTTAGTCTCATTTTCTTTTCATATTAGAGACTATGAGATACTGTTAGGTATTGCTCTGTGTTTCTTTTAACTGCTGTGGTTAAATCGAAATGTTGAGTTCAGATTTCAGCACAGTTGAATTTTTTGGGGTCATTACTGGCCTTTGCTATCAACACAAAGAATCCTTTTCATTTTCTTTGCCTTTTTTTTTTTAGCTATTCTGTACTATTATGTTAAACCACTTGAAGTGTTTATTTAATATTTATTCTACAGTTTATATTGAAAATGTAAAGTTTATATTTAAAACAACACTGTTTGTTAGTGAATGCTTCTCCTTGCCTTTCCAGCCTAGTCTGTTAGTCTCAGTGTACATTTCTGGCATGGGAATATTTTGATATTAGAAGTTTTGTAGCCTTTTTCCCCTCAAGCAGCAACTGCCATAGATCTAAGGTCACCACTTGATCCAGACCACCAGATTGCTCAAGCTTAGCTTCCCAAATTTGTTGGCTTTTCTTGCAGTCCCTTCTGTATGTCATTCGGGTTCCTTTCATCACAGACTGCTTTGTACAGTTACTATACATCAAAAAGCCCTTTCTACAGTAGGTGGGTTTTGGTCTTTTTATACTTTTCTCAATGCTGTTGATGTCTGTTACTGTTCAATGTGTAGATCTGTAAGGAGAGATCCAAATATTCCGTGTTTCAGTTCGATGTCCCTACTGTAGATGGATGTAGACTATCATAGTAAGTAGAACTGCATAGTAAATTCTGAATGCTTTTTCCATAAGGAGTTAAGTGGAATGTGAGCATTTTGCTACCTTTGGTTAACTGTAAATGCTTAACTGTAGTCTGAAATAGTTGCATTTTTGTCTGTCTCAATAAATTTTAATTTGTCTGTGATTCCTTATTGCCTGTCCTGAATTTTATTAAATTTTGGGGACCAAAAGTACTGCAGTACCTTGGGTCAGCATCTAATCATACACTGAAATGGATGGTCCTTTGTATTTTCTTTCTAATTTGGATTTGTGTTCAATGTCAGCTGGAATCTGTGAACTTAATGGAAGGTCTCCAGAAACCTCTATTTTAGGAGCAGAAAGTAAATCAAACTGAATGGAATAACTGTACCAAAATCAGAACTTTTCAAATTATATTAAGTTTGGGTTTTAAGGAACTAGCAGGGGCAGAGAGAGAAACTGTAGTTTTTATTTCCTCACAGTTTGCAAATTTTCATGTTTTTCTGTCTCTTCTGATGCTATCCAGGGCAATTCCATAAACACAGCCACACTCTGCAGTGGCCATTATCTACCCAATAAATGAAGGCAAAATTGTATTAAATACAATTGGTAGGAAGCCATCCTCATTTCGAAACACCTGGGTTTGTGTCTCTAGTATTAAATTAGAGCTCCTTTTTAATGTTATTAACTAATTTAAACAGCCAACATTATTGCAGTGCTAATTACAGAGTTAAAAATGTTATCTCATCACCTTTTCTTTGTATGTGGAATATTAAAAGCATCACGTGAAAGCATGAAACCTGTTTTCAGACATTTGTGCAATTATCATCTCATCAGATAACACATTTATGATGTTTCTGTCCATACACCATTGCCTGAGTCGTGTCATCAAGGGCCAGAACCTGCCTGAAATTCCAGTTCCATTGCCTTCCACGCATCACTTCCAGCATCTTGCCTTACCTGACTCTGTGAAGAAACAGGTTTTCCTTCTCCAAAGGCACTCCAGACTTTGATCTTCCATGCTGAGGTGTCCCAGCAGTTCCAGACAGCAGGGGCTGTGTGTGGCACCAGGGATGGGGAGGAGAGCAAACCAGATCTGCAGCTTGAAGGTGTGCGAGCTGCAAATGAGATTTTAGTTGTCAGAAAAGGCTGATGATTGGAGTTATCTTTATTTATTTTTTTTTTAATATCCCTTGTAGTTTTCAACTGGAGGCATCTTGCAAGCTTTGTTTGGTAACACACGTGCATAACTATGCACACACACCTCCCTTCTGTTTACAAATGAGTGTGTATATATATTATATATGTCTATGCATATATATACACACAGAGTATTTATGTGTATACATGCACACAGTGGTAGGATCACCTGCCCTAAGAAGTGCTGGGAAGGTCAAAAAGTGCCATAAAAAGGAACCATAAATTCTAATGGTTCTTGCACTTTTTGCCTGGTGGACTTCTTTCTCCTGAAGTTATTTTGTCACTCTTCTTTCTGTGAATATCAGTATGGCTGAATTTCTGCCTTCCTTTTACTTACTCTTCAAAAAGTTACATGAGGTGACTGGCGTAAAGGAGCCTGCTCTAGACTCCCCTGATTTCAGGATATCCCTCTGGGAATTCCTTCCCTGCCTCACCTGGTGTTCTATCACCTGTGCTTTGCTATTCTCTCCTCTAACAGCTTGTACTGTGAATTGGTGCTTTGGTTTAATGCATTAAAATACTCGTAGTAGATCATTACATCCCACCTGTCATGTCCTGATAAGCTGCATTGATTTATATTTAGCTTTTCTATGATTCTGTCCTTCATTTTCAATGAAAATCTTGGACTGATTTCCATGAACTCCCTGCCAAGGGATACAGACTTGACTTCTGTACTGATAGGGAAGAGTGTCTGTGGCTGAAATGTTGCTCCAGCAACAGTAAAGGTTCTGTTTGGGCTTAAGCTGAAATGACAGCAGGGGTGGCTCTTACCTGGGGGACAGGGGAGCCCATCCACACCCAAAGGTTGTCCTTGGCATCCTCAGGAAAATCTGCCAGCCCACGCAGGGCCTCCCTGGGGGGTGATACCTCTGCATGGAAAGGGACACCCAGCACAAAGTTACCAAAAAATGGCCTTTTTTTATACCATTTCCCAGTATTTTCCTTATCTTACTGATAATATTTTGCAAATGACTATACTCTTTTTGGTTTGGTCTGTGAAACCTCTGATGTAAGACACATATATACACTTAGACACACACACCCTCTTTCTTTCTCTTTCTCTGTTATTTCCTCTCTTACAACATTTTCTCTTGAGCTCCCCACCAGCTGTAAAACAGTAACATTACAGCCTTCATTGATGATTAGGTTCATTTTTCCCTAAATACTGACAGTCGAAGGGTGAGATATTAAAAAAGGAAAATCGTGTCACAACAGCTTTGCACACTGTACAGCTCTTTGAATAGATTAAAAAAAGGCAGAGTGCTATTAATAAGCTTTTGACTTTCTGAGCACTCCCAGTTTTGGAAGCAGACCAGCTCATTTAGAGGGGGTGGAGAGGCAGAGTGAAGAGCAGGCTTTATCAGTTTGGGGAAGAAATGATGGGGAAACAAATAGATTTAGGTAAGTTGTGCCTGAGAGGGACACAGCAGTCCCACCCACTCCTTCCCAGTGACCAGAACAGCTCAGGACCAGCCCATGACAACCTCAAACTGCAGAGACAGGTTCCTGCTCCACCCTGGGTGCTCCTGTGCCCTGGGTGCAGTATCTGCTTGAAATGAATCCCTGGAAAGAAGGCTTGAAAACACCCAAACCACAGAGTGGCACTGCAGGAGGAAGGGAAGGGCAAGGCCAGAAGCAAGTTGAGATGTTGCCAGCAGCCCATCAATGATGCAGAGGTGTGTCAAAGCTGGGGGGAGAGCAGGCAGTGGCTCTGCAGCCTCCCTCCCAGCTGGAGCTGTGCAAGAAGCCCCTCTCTGACAGCAGATTTGGAAAGAAATACAAGCTCTGGCAGCCACTGCTCTTGAGTTTCAGATTCTTTCACGTATGGCTATAAATTCCTGCAATTCCATGCTAAAGGCTTGGGCAGAGGGAGAGTTTGGGAAGAAAACTTAAAATGCAGGGTCTTTGCCAGGTAGTAACTGCCTTTTCTCATCCATAGTTACTCAATAAAAATCATTGCTGGAGCATGACTCTACTTCCATTCCCAGCCAATACATTTGCCATCTGGCCCTTAAACATGGGGAAATCAACCCCAGAGCATATTGCTAAAGGAAAGGTCCATAAGCACGTTGCTTTAACCTTTGAAAACATATTACCTCTAAAATTATTTGGAGGCCTTGAGAGACTTGCAGGTTTGACAGTGATTTTTCCATGTTGAATATCTCAAATCCAGGTTAAGGCAGATGTATTCAGGTAAGAGTCTGTACAAGCAGGAGCACAGCCACAGCTCTGCTCCATCACAGATGATGTATCAATTTATCACAACTAGCAAAGAATTGACCTAAATAACTACTAGCCTAAAGTAAAATTAAATAAAACTGAGACTGTAACAAGATGTAGGTTTGCACAGATTAATGTAGGCTATTGAAATACTTTGGGTTACAAGGGGCTGTTACAGAAGATCAATATTCCCATTGCTTTTGGTACAAGTCACGTAAGAACCCAACACCTGCAGTGAGTTTTGGTGGTTGTTGGAGAGCCTGGAGCTGTAGCTGTGCCCTGCAGCCCTCCTGCAACAGCTGCTGGTGGGGCAGGAGAGGATGGGATGCACATGGACACATCTGCTCGATGCCTCCCTTGTCATGGACAGCACCAGCCAGCTTGGGAAGGGGGGCACGGAGCAGTTCCACAGAAGGAATTGCCCCAGATTTTATTTTGGCAGGCAGGAGAGCCCAGTTTGGCTCAGCTGGCTGTAGTGGTGGAGACAAGCACCAGGCTGGTTGCTAAACTACCCAAAATAACTCCTCTATCCTCTCAGAGCAGGGCTGTCATCCTGTCTGGTCTCCAGCCCAGTTTCCATCCTCTGTTGGAATGAGTTTCTCCAACTGATTCTTCTGTAAGATTCTTTTTTATTTATATTTTTTTTTATTTTGTCCCCAAGCCTGTGTGTTAATTAAGTTTTAACAAAGAGCTGTATCACTGTAGAACAGGATATCAGATTGCTCAACTGTTTTACATAACTGATTAATTAATAACCTTGCTAATTGAGTCTCATGAAATCCTTTGTTAAACTGGAGCAAACCATTACTTGTAGGGTTATATTAAAGCCAGGACATTTGGGCTGCCTCATCTCCTCCAGCTCTGGTGCAAGTCACAGCACAGCATTGGGGCTCCTGGGCTGCTGCAGAGGGCCACCATTCCTGGGTGAACCTTGCTATCACCTGCACCCCAACATTTCAAAACTTCTCCCCCTTCTTCCCTCCTACACCCCTCGCAGAAGCTCTTTGCACGTGTGAACTCCAGGGCTGCCACTCTCTTGTTTTACTCCACCAGCCCCCACCAAGTGCTACAGCCCCACAGCCAAATTTAGGTGGTGCCATCTTCTCCCCCTTTTGGCCAGGGGTGAGTGCCAGCATGGCCATAAAATAGAGTGGCAAAGGAACCCTCCCCCTGCTGCTGGAAAACTGCACCGTGAGCTCTTCTCAAAGGCACTGCCTTCAACGTGGTGTGACCTACATCTTTTCTTGGGAGCCATCACAGCTGAAATAAGGCATAACGTGATGGATTCTGTGCTATTAAATGGAAATGGACTTTCCATGGAAATAACCACTGACAATAGTTTGCATTTTAATGTCATTTCTTTTCTTACGATTACCCCTAGACACGGAGCACGATGTATTTATACCACGTGTTATCGTCTGCCAGGCAGCAGCAAGGGGGGAGAGGGTGCAAGCTTTGCCTGAACCACTGCTCCTCAGGGGGCTCCCCAAAGCAGCTTCAGGCTGAGGGAGCAGCAAAGGCTTTCCTTCAATCTGGCCACTAAGGGAATTTTTATTCCACTCCTAAACCACTTGCATTTAACAAGACATAAACCCACAGTAACTGGGGGTGTTCACCCAGAGAAGAGAAGGCTCTGGGGAGACTTAGAGTCCCTTCCAGTGCCTAAAGGGGCTCCAGGAGAGCTGGAGAGGGACTGGGGACAAGGCATGGAGGGACAGGACACAGGGAATGG
>JAWWEE010000025.1:9887238-9900568 GCA_035221455.1 Xenops minutus
AAGTGTCCCAGGCCAGGTTGGACAGGGCTTGGAGCACCCTGGGCTGGTGGAAGGTGTCCCTGCCCATGGCAGGGGGTGGAATGGATGATTTTTAAGATCCCCTCCCACCCAAACCATTCTGTTCTTCTATGATTCAGCAAACCCTCAGGGATTTAGTCCACCCATGGTGGGCAGGTGAGCAGGAACCTTCCTGCTGTGCTGTGGGCAATGAGTTAAAGGTGTCCTGAGACAAAGCAAGCACATTCTGAAACAGCAGATGAAGGTCTGTCATCCCTCACCTTCATTTTCAGGAGTCAAGGGTCAGCCAGGAGGGTGTAAATCCACCAGCCTTCATCCATCCCAAATCTCTTCAGTCCATCCTCAGTGCTGATCTCTGGCTGCTTTATACCCTCTGCACCAGAGGGTGAGCCTCATCTCTAATTCAGGCTGCAGTCCTGCTCATGCTGAAGGGCCTTGGCACAGCCTGGGCTTGATGAGAATTTAATCCCCAGGATCTGGGAAGGATTTAGGACCTGGAAACAGAGATGGGTTAAAATCCTCTGTGGTGGACAAAAAACCCACAGTGATACGTGCACCTGCAGGAGAAACCAGGCACAGGGAGAGTTCCTGAATATCACAAACATTCCTGAGACACTGGGGAGGGAGGAGGAAGGTGAAGTGAATGAACAGACCAGAGTTGGCTTTCAAAAGCCCCTTCTAAATGGCTAAATTGGGGAAGAAAAATGCCATGCCTTTGTGTTTTTTTCATTTGGATCTGTCTGTATGGGTGTGAGAAAGGGTGGGGACATCACTCCTGCCAGATTATTTGTATGTTGGGGTGGAGGGAGGCAGAGTGCTGGTAGCATGTCTTACTTCCACACTGCTGGGGAAGGCTTTGAGCCATGAATCCAGCAGCTAATCCATCCTGTCTGCCATTTCAAAGAGCCCTGATAACCTCACCTCTTCTTGTTTTCTTCTCCGAGGCTTTTGCAGATTTGCTAGCACAAGTTTTCCCTGAAGAAGGATCACATTTCAGGCCTGAAATGCTCTGATTATTTACAGTTTGTCACACTGTAATTTATATTTATTGATTGTGGCTTTTATTTACACGTGTTCATTACTTTCTTATTTTAGTCATTTATCCTGCGTGTCCCCACCCTACTTTTTCAATTATTTCACATACTCACAGTTTATCAATTATATTGCCAAGATGCATTTAGAGAGAATAATTGGTTTCTAAAGCATGATCTTTTGACAGCATGATTTGTTTTCATCTTTGCAGAGAATCTTAAGATGACAGTGACTCTGGGGCAGAGAATACAAAGTCGTGAAGCTTTTCCCTGTGAAGACCTGTGCTCTCACACATGCAACACGTCGTGTCAGCAGCACTTTCTGACCTGCTCATCAAGCCCACATTAGTTCAGCTCTTGGTGCAGTTTCCCTCCTGCCAGGGGAGTGTTAGAAACTCTGAAATCATATTGTTGGGTCACTTGGGAGGCTGCTGAAGCCCCTGCAGAGGGCATGGAGGGTGGCTGAGCTCTGGGGCTCTGGCAGATCCCAGACATGGGGTTTATTCCCCTGGGAGCAATGTGTAATGCAGGGAAGGCAGAGCCCTGCCTGCCCATCATCGCTGGGCTTGGCTGGCAGGCAAATGGACCCTCTCTGGCAAAGTGCTGTCACAAAGAGGCTCTCTGCTCGCCTGGGCTCTTAATGCACTCCCTCACTCCAGTCTCATTAGTTCCTCTGCCCCTTAAGGGCACTGAGGGGGTTTTCCTGCTGTCAGCTTTTGGGTTTGGAGCTCTCCAGCTTGGTGTGGTAGGAGGGTTGGCTCTTCAGAGGTGAGAGCCAAAAAGCACAGACCCTCCCAGCCCTCCTGTCAGGAAATCTTCCGGCTTGGCTCACCCTCAGACTCACTGCCTGCCTTTATTCATTCACTGAGGCAGCCTAAATTTGGAGTTGGTTATTCAAAATTGGGAGGCAGAAGCAAGTTTTGCAGGATTTTATATGACTGTCTAAAAAAGAGCATAATTGCTTTTCAGAGAAAAAAACATCTGTTTGTGTCTTACAGCTTTGTATAATAAAATCCCAAATGGGAGATGAGATGGGATGTTTAATTCCCAGACTGGCTACATTAAAAAAAGGTCAAGAGATATAGAGAAATGTATTCCCACCATGGCCACGGCTCTAAATCAGTGCAGCTCCACTGAAAGCACCAAATTAAGGAGATGGACACAGGGAGAACCTGACCTGTACTTTTTCTGACTCAAAAGGAATCACAGGAGATTCACTGTCATCCCACAGTGCTTATGAAGGCACTTTGACCCTTTGGTCCTTTTAGGTTGAGAGTCACAGCAAATATTTTTTTAAAGGCAAAGTTAGCACATGACAGATGCCTACAATTTCCAAGAGGGTGATGTGGGATTTGGGGTGTGATCCCAGCAGAAATTTCAGAGATGATATTTTGGGCTCTCACGTGTCCCTGACTTTCTGCCTGTGCCATTACAAAAGGTTTCATTTACGTGTTCAGGCTGCAGATGTACCATTGCATTTCTTGTTCAGCTCTGCAAATGATTCCTTTTTTTCTCAGCAATGTGTTATTGGGGGGTTTACAGCTATTCCCACCCCCCCCCCAAACTTTCTGCACAGCAAACTCCTGCTTTTCACCTTCAGTCTGACTTTGTAATCCATGGTTGGTTTCAAATCAGCTTTTCAGCATGGTAATGAATGGATTAACTTCCTGCTTGCTGATGAGTAGTAGGAAAAATGTTTCTGAATTATCAAAAAATAATTGGAATTAAAATTGTAAACGGTTTCTACAAGGGAAGTTTTTGTAATTAGTTGAATCCGTGTGATGGAAGCTATTATAAATACCAAAAAAATGTGTTTACCTAATCACTGGGAAAGTGCACATTAGCTCTCTAATTAGAAGTCCCTCATGGCTCTACTACAAACTTTGGACATGAAATAATTTGTTTCATGCTTCCTTTAGCAAGCAAAGGCAACTCCATCCGCTCCATTTGTGCATGCATAACTGGGAAGGTGGATGAAAATTGACAGATTCACCCTAATTTCTCTCCCCAGCTCCCTGTGACTCCCCAGCCCCTTGCCCTGAAGACTAAGAGAGCCAAACCAGTCTGTGCCATTCCAGCCAGTGCCAATCCACTGCAGGGACAGGAGCAGGTGATAAGCTTGAAGCAGGTACAAGCACACCTGGATGCAGAGGGATGGGATGGAGCAAAACCACAGCTGAGCTGGGCACTGCTCTTTGGGCTTTTTCTCCAAAATAAATGCCCTTTTCTGTCCACATGAGCTGGGTTGGGTTTTGCTGTAAGTTGTCCTGCAAACTGCTCTCATTCTGGGGAGTGGAGACTTCTCACCATCACCCCTTCCCTGCAGAAAGGAGGTTTTCCTTCTAGGGACACTTTCTCCTTCATCACAGCCCATGTTTCTAACCCCAGTGGAGCATCCCTGGAGCACAGCCTGGAGTTCTCCCACCCTCCATGCACAGCCCTTTTGGATGCAGAAGCACAGTTATCTGGCAGGAATGCCATCACCTCTGGGAAAACATTTTAAGGTCATCTATTCCAAAACTCCTACAATGAGCAGCAACATCAACTAGAACAAGATGCTCAGAGACCTTCCAACCTGACCTTGAATCTCTGACTTCCCTGAAAACGTTCATGGTGATGCAAATTGTAAGCATGAATGGTAAATAGCATTTTATCCTGTTAATAATGCTGCTGGTTGTGGGCAGTGACTGCACATCAGCTCCCAGCAGCTGAGGGTGTGGGGCTGCTGCACACAAAATGCACTGGTTACTTTGCAAGTCTGGGAAGAGATGTAGGTGCCCCAAATTACTTGAAATCTGAATAAGTTGCTCAGGCTCTTACCTCAGCATAGGAGGCAAATACCATGAAATCAATTTCTGTGCCCAATTTACTCTCAGTGACACTTGCACACATTTTAAAGGGTAATTTGTCATTTTGCTCCACTTGTCACGTTATTTCAGGTCATGGGACCATCAAGTCAAAACTTGGGCTTGACCCTCTGCTCCCTAATCCAGAAATGGAAAGGCAAAACACACATTCTGTTTTCACCCCAGAAGAGAAGCCACAAGTTATAAATAAAAGTAGATAGAGTGGGCAAATCCCTCCTGGGTTTCTGCCACCTAAATGCCACTCTATTGTAAGCAACTCCTTTATTGTCCCACAGCCATAGTGGGAAGAGACCATTTCATGTCCAGGGAAACCATGACATGCCTCACAGCCTGGGGGTGCTGAGAGGTGCAATATGAACCCTCAGGGCAATTTATCCACCTCCTTGTTTAGACAGAGCCACAGCCTGAAACAGCAGCAGCAGTAAATGGGTATGGGAAAGAGTGACAGGATGGTATTTGGTGATGGACTGAGCAATTTGGGATGTGGGAAGCGTAAAAGGAAAGGAGTAAGATGGTACTAAATGCAGCCCCATGAGACAAAGTGATGGGGACAAAACAGTAAAAAACATATATGCATAACCCAAAAAAAGCCATGGTGCAAGAGGAGGGAGATAAGGGGGGCAGGCCAGAGCAGCCCTGGGCTGGAGGCAGTGAGGGACAGGGGGAGCAGAGCAGGGACAAGGGCACAAGAGCTCAAGCAGGGGGGGACTAAGCTTTGTGGAGCAAGAAGAGAGTGCAGCCCCTGCTCAGCTGCAGCCAGAGCAGCTTTATTTTCTGTCCCACACTCAGCATTTGCAGTTTCCCACGTGTGAAGGCAGGTTCTCTGTGCCAGCCTGGTCACAGCCCTGGGCACAGTGCACAGGTGGGTGGGCACACCCACTGCTGCAAACCCTGTCCCAGAGCCCTGCCACGTCCCTTCCAGCCACAACTCGTCCCTGCAAGGTCCCTCTGCCCCTCGTGGGAGCTCAGACATCAGCCAGTGGCAAGCAGTGAGTAGGATGCTCAGTGAGGGGGTTGTGATGCAAGATATGTTGTGTTCCAGCAAGGGCTCAAAAAATACACCAGCGCTTGGGAATCCCATTTTATATAAAGTTATCCATGTAAAGTTGCTGTTACTCATCTGTGAACTCCTCTGCTAATCAATTGCTAATTAAGTTCCACTGCCCTACTAGCTCTAAAGCATACCCCTTTCTGAGACACTGGAAGTGCAGCCAATAGCATTTATTGATTATGCATGTCACAGGCACTGCAGAGGGAAAGGGGACTTTTTCCCTGCCCCTCCAGAAGCTGCATGTCAGCAGGGTCTGGAAAACTGAAACCAGAATTACCAGAACAATTTATTACATAAGTCCTTTTGAGTGTAGATGAGAACACGTTTGCTACAGGACTAAACATAGCAGGAGGTGGCTGCTGCCCACCCAGACCAACACAGAGGCAGAAGGAGATCAGTGCAGTACCAATAAACACAGAAAAGCTGGCTCCCACTCAATGGCTCTTGAAATTCTGCTGGAACAGCTGTTCCAGTGAAATAAAATGTACAACACTGGCTTTTACCAAAAGGGATTTGTCCCTAAAACCTTGGTCAGGCAAGTTATTCCAGAGCCTAAGCAAGGTCTAAGCTGGGGCATCAGCCTGCAGCCAAATCTAGGTGACCTTCCTGTTGAGACCTGCTCTGTTCTGCTGGGCTGCTACTTGCCATTTACATATTAAACCCATCAATTCCTTCCCTAACGAGAAACAATGCCCCTTACATATCTTTTTTTTAAATTACAAATCTTGCACTTAGAGCAATTTAAAACTGACTTACAATTGCTTTCTCACTGCTATCAATCAGAGATGCTCCTCAATTCCACAGTGCTCTAGGGACTCAGTAGGTTAGAAAAAGCAAACAGGAAGATAGAACTAATATTTTATTTTTGTTATTCATTGCAATAGCCTGAGAGCAGACCATGAAATCTGCTAAAAGTAATAGGAACTGGCTGCCCTTTTAATATGCCCCTTTTAGAGGAGTCTGTTTGGAGTGCAGAACACAGTTCAATATTCACTGCAACAGCAGCCTCCAGTTCTCTCGTTGCAGCCCAGATTTCACATGTCAGACTTTGTGTAGTTTCTTGTTGATGTTTTACTTTGGCCCTTTGAGCACCAGAGACTGTGAACACGTGTGGGAGTGTGAGCAAGTGCAGGGGGAGCACCCACTCAGAGCCCCCCCAGCACCTCTCAGTGTTCTGGACCTGTGGATCTCTGGGGCCACCACAAACCCAACAAGTACCCCCAGTGGCACTGGGCATAAGCCACAGTTTTCAGCCAACATCTTATTTGTGAAATTTTCCTGAAATGAGCCTTTTTTTTTTGCTCTATGTATTTTCCTTCAAAAGCCCAGCTGTGCAAAACCATTAGAACCATCACTGATGCCCCAGGCAAGGTTTTTTGGTTGTTTTTTGTTACTTTATTTCTACAGCAGGAGGTGATTACTGAGGAAAGTTCTCTCACTCTTCCTGAAAATGAACCCAAGTTTCCCATTGCCTCTGGGCATGAGTTTCCCTGTCATCTGGTGAGGAAAGAAGAATCTGGTACTAAGAATGTGGGAATTAAAAGAAACACTTTAGTCAGTGTTTAATCCTGTACAGCAAAGACAACATCAGATCATTGGCTCATAAACAATGTAAAATCTCAACATATCTTCTCCTGTTTATACATCTGAAAATAACACACTCAGTGTCTTAGTCAGCTTTCAGTTTATCCTTGTATTGAATTGATTTTCCTTCACCAAACTAGAGAATAATCTGCCTTGCAATGTGATCATATGGGGACCTCACGAGGGCAGCCCTGTTGGTCAGTAACAGGGAGATGCCAGGAGGTGTGGTGGCTGGCATAAACCAAGGTTTCCCTAAATCCTGACCAAAACCAACAACAGACTGGGAAAAGGTTTATATTTAGTGCCAGGAATATGTCCCAGCCAACTCCACCAAGGATAGATGGTGCTGGAAACACCTTCCTGAGGCTGTGGGAAATCAGAACCCCTGAGAAAGCAAAACAACAGGAATAAACTCAAACAGTCCCAGGCTGGGACTTTCTCATTGTCAGGAGGATGGACCCAGCCCTGAAGGTGCCTCTGAGCTCAAACCCAGGCTGATGTCTGAGCAGCCTCCCAAAGAGCAAGGGCAGAAACACCTCCAGCCTTTCTCTCCCTGGAGGGAAGACCCTGATGTTGGGGCAGAGATGCCACAGGGGCACCTTCACTCACCCCAACCACCCTCTTCCCTCGCTGTGCCTACCCCAAGGAACCCAGAGGAATAAAAAACAAAGCAAGCATGCCTCCCTCCACCTGGCACTGAAAAAAAGGGCAAATTAGCTGCCTGTGAGCAACAATTAGGAAGCAGAACATTTCTCTGGGCATTGCTACAGAAGTAGATCATCCCTCAGAGCAGAAGCCATAATAGCTTTTGAATCATTATAAGCACAGCACATTCAAGCAACAGTGATTTGCACTGAAAATAATCTCGGCGAGGCAGGGAAAACAGTATTTATGTAAATAAACTAACCTTAGTGTTTGGATACATTTGTATTGCACAAAGGTTTTGTTTTTCTACACCGGAGGAAACTCGTATCACAGAAAGAAAATCAGGGAAAAAAGGGATTAAAGGGCTTCAAGGATTTTAACATTTCACTTTCATTTGGCGGACACCCATTTTCCACAATCTGATACTAGATGCAAATAGTTGCAGCCAAATTCAATTCCGTGTTTACCAATGCAATTCCAGGTTGATATCAAACCATCACATTTACTCAAACCCAATGAAAACTGCACATCAATCACAATGTCTGAATCCGAACCAGAGCTGGGAATACTTTAGGAAAAGCTCTGAGAAATTGCCACTCAAATAAAGGTGGTTTTGAAGCTGTTACTCCTGCGAGACACTGTCCATAGCCACCTGTACTTCTGCAGCTGTTCAATAAAAAACAGGTTTTTCTTTAAAAAGGAAGCAAAATAAGAAGGAACAAATTAAAAACCCAAAAAAGTCTATTGGAAGAATCAGTCCAGAGCAGACTCAGAGAGCTCACCAGCTGCACTTCTGCATTGTAAGGCACCAACAAGACATGTAGTTCCAGAACTACCTGCTTAAATTAATGCAGCCCACTTTTAAAGTTGGTTTGTCAAAGTCAACCAGAGGAACTATTTTCACTTGAACTTCTATTCCCTGAGGGATTCTGCTCCAGTTTTCTTTGTTTTTACACTCATTTTAGTTAAACTATTTCAGTTTTCCCTGCAGGAAGAGTGCCTGGGTTTAAAAATACATCTGGAGAGAACAAACAAAACCGTCCCATGATGCCAATTGGACCAACAAAAAGCTGGATCCCTCCCGTGGTGGTGCCCTCTGTGGTGTCTCACCTCTCTCACTGCTAGAAAAACAACCCAGGGTTGCAATGAGCAGCAAAGATGCAAATACCCCCCTTGGGGGGAGTCCTCCCTGCTCTGCCTACCCCAGGCAGCCCTGGGGGGCTTTTTGGGCAGGTGAGTTTCTCAGGAGTGCAGGGCACACACATCACTGCCATCACCCCCAGCCCTGCTGCCCCCTGAGAGCCTGCCACAAATTCAGGGGGCCAGGCAAGCTGTGAATAACTCGTTTCACAGCAGCAACGTGGGGATAAAACAGTGCCAAGCAAGGCTGAGTCCTCACACAACCCTTCCTTAATGTCCCTCATGCCATGAGGTTCCTGAGGGGTGAGAGCCTGTGATGGATGAACCTGCAGCTGCTGCTCTATGGATGGCAGAGTGCTCAGCCTTTACTCCAGAGATACTCAGAGGTCACTGACCTGCTGGCCCCGTGCCCTGTGCTTTACCAGGAGGGACCAAAGTGCTTCAGGGCTGAAGGAAAGCCTCCAAAGTGGCTGTCTCGCTGAAAAGCACCTCAAGGAGGTGACATGTGCTGGTCAAGATGTGCCAATGAGCTGTTGAAATGATTGGCAGCATCACATAGGGAGGGTATGAAATGTCTCAGCAGCTTGGAGGAGAATAAAGCAACGCAGCAGAAGTGAAGAAAAAAAGTCCAGCCCAAGTAAAGGTGTGCTGGGCATTACCCTTCTCCTGCATGTCTCCTTTGAAGCATTTCACATGCTCAAAGCAGCATCTCACTCATGAACTCACTCAGATTAAGTGGTAAAATGAGAGCCTGAGCAGCAGAGCCATGGAGCATCATGGACCATCATGGACCATCATGGAGCATCATGGACCATCACGGAGCCCTGCTCAGCAGCACTCCCTCTGCCTCAGCAACCCTGCTCTGGGGTCTTTGAACCCAACTTTGGCCAACAGACTGAGAGCAATTGCTCTGTCACAGGTCATGCAGTGGCACCATCAAATCCAGGAGCCCCCCCAGCCTGGCCTTGCACCACACAGAGATGCCAGAGGGCTCAGCAAGCACCAGGACACAAAACCTGCACTCCTCTCCTGCCATGGGAGCCACAAATGCCTTGGCACAGTGACAGCACACACATCACAGGGATATTCTTACATTTGCTACCCAAATGCAGAGGGGGACACACATCAGGCTGTGAAAAGCCCTGCAGACAAGCAAAGGACCAACACAAAAGGGCAATTCTGAACCCACAGCCTGCCTAGACTGCAAAGTGGGTGCTCCACTCACATGAGTGGGAGTAGCCTTGGAAAGTTTCCACCCCCCCAGGATCCCACTCGTGCTATTTTATCGTTTTGCTATGTATTATTTTCTGTCACACAGCATTTCCAAATCTGAGGCAACTCTATGTTATAAAATAAATTGAGCTCTCGCCTATCTACATAATAAATATTAAAACATCATCACTGCAATTTGAGGCTCGGAATGTTTATGTAAGAACATCGTGCAGATGTGGTAAAAGGCTAATAAAGTGATGCTAATTATCTAATCAATCTTTCTTAACCTTTGTCTCAGACACTACACAGTGCTTATGCTCAGCTTAGATCCATTTTTCAGGGTCTAAATAATGTTGTAATCATAGCTGTAATGTGTGGGTTCAGTGGAAACTTCTCTTTAGATGTAACATTGTCAGTTTACACCGAAATGTGTCTATAAGCCATCTGCTGCAGAAACCGGTCATTATCAATTTCATCAATCTGTTCCCAAATATTGCAGATGCCAGCCACCAGGAACCATCTGTTAGTGTCAGAAAAGGAACAATTCAATAAGCAGACTATTTGGGGACGAGGTGGGGAAATATGCTGCAATACTTGGCGCAAAAGGCAAACTTACTAATTGTTGCAGTTTTACTACAGCCCTAGAAGTTCCTGGGAAGCCGTGCCAAGCTCATTGATCAGCCAGCAGTGGGAGGGAGGTTTCCAGAAGACAGCAATACCAGTGGAGAACTGACACCTACTCCTGCTCTCTCACATATTGTCCAACAGTGTCCAGGCTGGTGCTGCCAGTGGCTTCCCCAAAGTCACCAGTGCAATTTGAGCAGCATTGAATAATTACCTCTAGCAGCACTTAAAAATAAAGACACTGTGTATGAACAGGCTGAGATTGCATGTTTTCATGGGTTTGTTCCTGGGAAAGAAAGCAAATTCCACATCCCCTTCCCAAATCCTCACTGTGCCACTCACAACTGCTGGGCCCACCTGGACGCCCCAAAGTCAAACCCCTTGAGCCCTGCCCTGACCTGGGAGGGCACAGAGCTCCTGCAGAGGCAAAGTTTCTTTCCCACCCCACTAGAAAAAGTTCCCAAAGCCATGTTGGACATCACCTCCACCAGGTTTGCTTGTCCCCAGGGAGCCCCTGCTGAGGCCACTGCAGTTGCCTGCATACCATGCAGGTGTGGGTGCAGAATCCTGACAGCTAAAAAGGTTCATGCAAAGAGAAGCAAAGGCTGATGAGTAAGAAAATCAGATAGAGCAGGCACACTGACACTGAAGTGCTGGCCAGAACTCGTCTCCCTTGCTAACAATTACATTTTCCCTTTGCTTTCCTTGTCCACAGAGCTGCCTGCTTTGACAAGTACCTGGCAGATAAACATGCCATGCTGAAATAGAAAAGCACAGAAACTCAGTGTTAATGAACTACCCTTGCAGCAAGAGCAAAACAACATTTGTTTTCAGACACAGCTTTCTCGAAAAAGAAAAATCCCAGTTCAGGCTCAGTTTGTAGAGAGGACCCACATTCAGAACATGCTTCTATTTGCAGGTTCTAATGGGCACTTTTATTTGGGTCAGATGTGTAATTGTTTAAGCAGTCATTCTCTGGGAAAGCTGCTTTGTCCATACAGCCAGCCATGGGACTCTTTCACCTCAACAATTTGGGCTAAATCCTTATCTGTCTCAATCTCGTTTAAAAATAAAATAAAATAAAAGAGACCAAGCCACTTTCTTCAGACAGAATAGAAAGACAGTATCAGCACAACGACCCTACCAACTAATCACCATCTCCAGGCCTCATCATTCCTTAAATATATTCTGCTTGGGAAGTTGTAGCATAAGGTCACACACAACTCTCCTCTCCACAGTTCCAGTTTGGGAAAGCACCCATCAACTTCCACATCTTGCAGGACTAATGCTTCTTCTTATGCCTATATGCTCATATGCACATGTATCTAAGCAAATAAATACATAAATAAATAAATATTCAAGAAATTATGTGGAAGTACTACAATAACTATTGCTTATCCTGACAAGTTACAATGGCTTTTCCCCTCTGACCTGCAAAGACATTCCCTTTGGGTACATATTCCCTATAAATCAGCTGTAGGAGCCAATCTGGGGCTGATAAATGTGCAGGGCAAGAGTGAATGTTCTTCCTTGAGAAAGGGCAAGACGAACAAGGGCACGGTGAGGGCTCCTAAAGCCCTAAGTGAATGTGCAGCAATGCTGGTGGGGGATGAAGAAATGCAAATATTCCTCCAAAAAGCTGAGTGTTGGGATAGACCAGGCAGGAGGCAGTGGGAAAAGCTGGCATTTGTAAACATTTTACAGGATTTGAAATAGCTGAGCCCTTTGCTGGTAGAAGGCATTGGAAAAAAATTAAAAGCTCAATATTCATAAACTGTGCAGCAAAAGCCATACCTGTGTGGGATTATTACAAAGGGATTTGGCTGCGCTGAGGGTTTTCAGTTGGCTGTTTATAATTAAGGGTAGCTAAAGTCTCTTACTCACAGCTGAACATCAGCATGCAGACCTGCAAGGAGAAGTGACCTTTTCGAATGTTAATTAGCTTTAAAAGGCCTGTTTGCCCAGAATTGTGTGAACCAGCTGTAACCAGCCAACAGGGTCACTGAGGAGAAATGATGGATGTCATGAGGAGTCATTTGATATCCATTAAAGGGGACGAAAGTCATTAAAATATATCGGGCCCAGGGACCTTATGAAACAAAGGGAAGGTAATTACTTTAGGCTCAGATTTACCTGCCTGGACTAATCAATAAACAGACACCCTGAAAAGGAGAGAGGGAGTAGAAAGAACACATTTTGACATGTCTGAGAGGAACATCTGTCAGCAGGGCAGAGGAAAAGGTCAGGATGTCTGCCTGGATGCTGCTCCACCAGCTGCACCCAGCCAGGGGAGAGGGGCTTCCCTGGGCAGCAGGAGCCAAAATCCACATTTTAGAGGCTTCACGGGTCAGAAGGATGGGTTCAGCACACCCTCAGCCCTGTCCTGGCTTTGGCCAGCGTGTGACCTTGGGACTGTCACTCCGGAGATGGTCAGCTTGCTTTAACTAAGCAGATGGAGCTCCCTAATCAGGTGCCCTTGTTTTGCTGTCACTGCCTGGCTATCAGCTGAGCCGGGGGTAGCAGAGCATTTCGGAAGCTTCAGGCACATCTTCAGTGTCTCAGTGGCCATCTGAAAGCAACCAAGCAGCTTTTTCAGCGGGGCAGTAAAGATTAGTTTTGCAAAAATTGCCTGGATCGTGCAGCATCTTCTGGGGCTCTCCGTGGCCAGATGCTCAGAGGCAGCAGGATTCGAGCCCTCACAAAAGTTTGCTGGCTTTCTAACACCCTGGTGGGCTCAAAGCTCTTTGAAAAACCTGATCCCATCTAATCTCGTTTAAAATGTAACACCGATTTACTTCTCCACCAGGATATGTGCAAATCAGCTCAGCGCTGGAAGATGAGCAGGAAGGCTTAGGCACAGAATAGCCAGGGGCACCTCGTGCCCCAAAAGTGATGCTGTTCCTGCCTCTGCTCCAATCAATGGGCATTTCAGCACTTTTTGCCTCCAAAAGCGAAGTTGCTGATTTTATTCACCGTGCAAATCATTCAGGTTTTTTCAAAAGGAAGAATCCTCCGAGCCATTTCACAGAACATCGTGTGTCTTCCAAAATGAGACATGCTAAAAACCCGCTAGTTAATTTTGTGTCATTACTCATTCTAATTAAAATCTTTGTCAAGGGAATCTATTGCCTTTTTTTTTTCCTATTTTCTGCTCTGAT
>JAWWEE010000025.1:9900668-9987950 GCA_035221455.1 Xenops minutus
GGAATCTATTGCCTTTTTTTTTCTATTTTCTGCTCTGATGTTGCAGTCCTTGACATTACACCGTGGTCTATGAAGACACAGAATATTAATGCTTCCCATTCTAGAAAAATATATTGAGTCTGCCCTACTATTTTGACCTTTTCAGTACATTGTATTTTGATTAACTGCCCAGCTTGCTTCTGCCCCACAGGTTTGCAAGGCTATAGAGGGACAAAGAGGTGCAAAAGCTACCAAATCACATTTCTGATCACCGTGAAGGTCAAAGGGGTGTGATAAAACACGCAGCATCTCCCAGGCTGGTTGAGGCACAGCCACACGTGCAGAGCAGAATGCTGCAAACCACAACCAAAAGGCCCCACTGTCATCACAAACACCTTTTCCCCCTCGCCATTCTCTCTCTCTCTCTTTCTCTCAATGGTCTCTGCAAGCGCTGCCTTTCCCCAGAGCCAATTAATTCAAGTCACAAATATCTGCCCTGAATTCTTGCAGGTAATTAGCACCACGGGTTATCAACAGGAAGCTGGTACCCACAGGCACTTCAGATAATTGTTTCAATATTGGCACATTTCTGCTTACCACCAAAGGTCACTTCAGTTGCTCTTCTCTATTTTCTCCCTCTCTTTTGCTAAATGAATGAAAAATCGGTTATCATTATTTTGAATGCTCTAAACAGTTGGCAAACGCTTTGGGCATTACAGGACAGACATGAGTGACATGGGCACTTCAGGTGGTTGCAAAATTATTATTTCCTAATCCTTGGCTTCAGATATAACCCTCCTCAGCACACCAGCAAATGGAAAAAAAAAAACAAAATCTAGTTAAATGCTCATGCTCCTGAATTAATTTCAAAAAAAAGCAATGGAAAGAATACAACATTCTAATGCAGCACAACTCTTGGTCACTTTAAGCAGCATCTGCCATGTAGGTAAAGCTGTATTTAGTACCACCCAAGTTTGGAGCACTCTTTACCTGTTACAAGAAATTTTAGAGGGTAACCATTCATTTAATTGTATGATGAATAGATTCCATGGGCTAAGTATTATACATGGAGGACTATGTAATTACTTTGTAAATAAAGGATTATATCTGTCCTTGAAACAAGAAAACAAATTAAATCAGCCTTGCAAAATTGTACTCCCCACTCACAGTGAGTAATTCTCTCGCAAAAGTAGATTACAAATCATCATCTTCTTCACAGAATGGTCACAGTAAAAGGACAGCTGGGATGGTTTTGTTGCAGGGCCAGACAATTTCAAGACAAGGCTGTATTAAGTGTTAAATTTCAGTAACCACAAAACCTTCCCTGCAAGAAATATTTGAGAGTATTCAATAACTTCATAGCTGCCTTGGACTGCTGGATAAACGAGGAATTGGAAGGGAAGTCGGCAGCTGTGCCCTGCCAAGGGGAAGGGATGAATCAGAAGCATCTCTGCTGGGGAAAATTTGGGGGTGAAGGGGCACAGGTTTGGTACTGCAGCAAGTGAAAGTCAGATTTATCCCACCCAGAGAGGTTGGCACACCAGTCCTGTGACACTGGGCTGTCAGGTAGCGAAAGGAGTCAAACCAATCTTGCAAATCTGCTTTTGGAATTACTAAAGACACAATCTCACACGGAGTGAGTGAACAACAGGAGTGCTCCGAGTTGCTCTGAGTCACTCCCTTTCCATCATCGCTGCGTTATTGCGCTTAAGAGGCTTTTTTATTGTATCATTAAAGTTAATGAAATCTTATAGACACAGAACTGGTGGGTGGTATAACAGGGAGCATTAAAATCATGCTCTTGTCCAATCCCTCACGAAAGCAGAAAACTAACCATTAACTACTAAAGACTGCAGAGAGCTTGAGTAAAGAGACATCACTGCCCTTAAAAGAAAGGAAAAGGGAAGAAAAGTGACACTATCTCAGTAAAAGAAAGTGTAGCCATAACGTAATTCCCATTTGCCTTCAGGAAATCAATACTCACTCCATATGGGAGAAAACTTTTCCTTTAACCTTTACTCAAGGTACAGCAGCCCAATCGATCCCAGGGCTCAGTGCCCTTGCCCAGTGACTCCAGCTCACCCAGACTCTGCATGGCCAGTCCCTGCTTGAAGGTGCCACCACGAGTGCCATCAGGGGTACAACAAACCCAACAGCAGGGTGACCATGCAAGGGGGTAAAATCTGCTTGTTTACAGCCACCCAAGACACTCACTGCTTGCCTAAGAAAGCAACAGACTGCTCAAATCTGACAGATTTGTTTCTTCCCTAATTTTTTCCCCAAAAAACTTGCTTTTTTAAGTTATGGGAAGTTTTATGCATGATCACCTCCTGCTGTGAAAGGCAGTCAGATACTTTCTTCCTAAAGGAATGAAGCAAAACATCAGGACAGAAGGTCACCTTAGCTCACCTCTTTTGAATAAAGATTGTTTTGTTAAACCAAATTCTTTTTAATGGAGTCGTTGAGTCATTTAAGCTTTTATGCACAAAATGTAAATGCTTCTCACTGCTGCCAACTCAGAGCGAGCACTATCCCAAATCTCACTCACACCTAAAACCTCCATCAGGAATCCTGCAAAGCAATGCCAGCTGCACCTCTTTGTGGTTCAGGTCTCTGCTGCACCCCTGGACAAAAGCACATGTGCCAAGAAATGACTTGCTCCTTTACCACCAGGTCCCTGCAGCTGACCCAGGGAGCACACCTCCTGGGCTTAAATTCAGCCCAAACTCTCCCGTGTCCAAGCACCAGAGTCCTTGCTGTTTAAGCAGTTACTCTTCAAAGTTTCAGCCTATGAATTGCAAAGCTCCCAGTCTCATGCCAGCCTTGGTGGTGTAACCCACACATGACATGCAGAGCCCAGGTTGTGAGCACCCCAAGCCCAGCAGCAGAGCTGAGCCCTGCACCCACAAACCCCTCCTGGGCTTTTCCCACTTACACAGAGGGGGATGCTCTTTGCTCACACACACATGGCATGAGAGCCTCAGCTGACAATCTCTCTGTCCATGTCCCTGACACCTTTTTTAACTGACAGTGCCTGCTTGCAGCACATTTACCTCCCCCTCTAGCCCTGAGCACATCCAGGACACTGTTGCACACGGGAGATGCTGAGCTGACAGAGACCTGTGGATGTGGATTCACACTGCTACAGCTACAGGATTTTCTCTCACCCACACCTGGACAACAGGAGGGGTTTGGGTGTGGGTTAGACTTCCTCCTGTCTCCTGGGATGTGTCAGGGTGGATGTGCTGCTGAAGGTTGCCTTAGAAACCAGAAGTTATCCTGCCTGGCCGGGGCAGAGTCTCTGGTGCTGCCAAGGGCAGGGAGGAAGCAAGGCAGGTCCAAATGCTCCTGCTGGAAAGTGCAAGGGTTTTCTGCTCTGCACACAGCAGGAATGCCATGGAATGACAGCACCATGAGCCCCCCTCCAGAGCCAGGAGATGCAGCACCAAACTGCTCCCAACCAGGGTCTGACCATCCCTGGAGGAGCCTTGTCTCTCTCCAGACAGAGGAGAGGAAGGGTTTTCCTAAGTGAGGTTATGAGGAGCCTTGTCTCTATCCAGACAGAGGAGAGGAGGGGATTCCCTAAGTGAAGTTACAGCTCCTGTGCCTCCTTTGCCTCCCAGGTAGGAGCAAGGGGATCAATTCTGCCTGCCCTGCTGCCCTCCTCTTCCTCCCCCTGGTAGCTCAGCCTGCCAGCTCCACTCCTCACCAGTAGCTTGGCACAGCACCTCTGCCCTTCCACTGTCAGTGTGGCTGCTTGCAGAGGAGGGGAGGGTGGGCTTCATCCCCCCATTATTAACTGTGGCTCTGTTCTCACCAAGAGAGTTTCCTGCATCACTTGGCAGGACCCTCACCTTGGGTCCTGGTCTCCACCAGCTCAGTGCTGCTGCTGCAGAGCCTTTCCATGGGGTGCCAGGGCTGGTGGCAGCTGGTGCCCCTGGAAACAGCCAGGTCCCATCCCAGCCTCAGACTGGCAGTGGGCAAGAGGTGCTGCCCATGCCCACCCCCCCCAACACGGCCAGCCCCCTGCCAAGAGGGTCACCAGCAATGGGGCAACAACTCCAACGGAAACAAGGAGCCAAGTACTTCATCCTGCCAAGGAACAAACTTTTTGATGAGTTTTTACTTTCCCTTAACCAATAAAAAAAACATTGAATTGAACTAAGCAAGTCTCCTTCCACTTTTATGTGTAAACAGAAATGATACCTAGCAGCTACAGATCACTATCTTGATGTTTATATGAAGTGATCTACATATGCAAAGGCTACTACTATGATCATTTGTATTTTAATTACCAGCACTGTTCTGGTAATTTCAAGCTCTAGTAGAAACACAAAAATTAATCTTTGATAAATGGGGAAAAGCTTCAATGGGTCAAGGAGGATTATTTCTGCATTTTTGCAAACCGTACAAGAGAAGTAAACAAAGATGTTGGAAGCTATTTATAGAAACATATTTGACACTGTTCCTTTAAACAGGTTTAACATTTACATATATTATATATATATATTATGCTGCAACTTTCACAAGGTGTTTGAGGTAATATTCATTATTTTTTGATGAAGAGTGGGGCAGGAGGGGGTAAGAAAATATACAAATATTTGAAAGCCAACTTTAGAATGTATTTAAATCCTTTTCAAATGCAGTCTCAAGGTCTGCAGCCTGTGCAACCACTGCCTTCAGTGCCATTTTTGGCAGTCCAGGGCAGTATTCAAAATCCATTTAATGCTAAGAAAAGGAGCAGCCTTTTTCATGAATTCTGATTGATTTAATATTGAATCCAAGTCTAACACGGCACGGAAGCAGCAAAAAAATAAGCTCGAAGCAACAACCAAACTTCCTTTCCACTTTGACAGGCGAACAAGCAGTTATTACATCTCTGCAGAGCCCCTTGCAGACTTTGTGGTGCTCAGTTGCCCTATTAAGAAATGCAATTTTACTTGGGTGCTGCAACAGCAAAACACGACGTGTCAGGTCACGGCTAACAATGGAGATGCCAATGTGAACACGGATATAACTAAATTTTTCTTTTTTTCTTTTTTATTCTTTTTTTAGGTGTAGCAGTAATAAAAATGGAAATCAAGTCAAACTCGAGTTGCTGCCAAGCCTCGGCCAGCACTGAGTGATGCCAGCGGCCACAGCCCATGTGGGCACTGTGCCCAGCACAGCCCCAAGGGGATGGGCAGTGCAGGAACTGAGCATCCTGCCCTGGGGGCTGGGCATGGCAGGGGCACAGTGGGGGCACGGCCATGCCCAGCCCCTTTGGTTTAGCAAGGGTCAGGGACACTCCCAGAGCACAATGATATTATTTATTGGGCAGGCAGCAGCTACAGCTTTTTCTAACATGAGCTGCAGCTCTTTAGAATCACAGAATTGTTTAAGTTAGAAAAGACCTTTAAGATTAAGATCCTTTCAGACTGTGGAGTTCCTAGAACCAGCACTGCAAAGTCCATCAGCTTGTGCACCCAGGACCAGACAGTTCATGGGTTGGCAGCTGAGCAGCAACCCCAGGAGCAATGACACCAGCAGCTAAGGGATGCCAAAGTGACAAAGAGCTTCCTCCTCTGCAGGGGAAAGAGCTTGTCCCATGATGAAGAGAAAAGGCTGATTGATTTATCTTGATATCCTGTGCTCTTTAATGAAACTGCAGAATGAATGCAGGCTAGGGGAGGGATAGCAAATAAAGCAATTATTAGATCCATGAAACAAGCAACAAAATATATTGAGCTGAGCTCCAAAATTAAGATGCCAACAACAGACAATTACTTATCCTGGCTTTTCTCTGGGTTTGAATTAAGGCTAGTTAGCTTCACCAATGGCATTAGTTACTTGAAATGGTGAGGCTGACTGATGTCCCCTTTGTAAATTCATTTTACATCTAATCTATGAGTGTGCTATGCTAAATTTTGACCAGGAACGAGTCCCCTCTACCTCAGTGCAGAGGACAAATCCCCAGACGAAGCAGGACAGCAGAGTCAGCTGTAAATCTGACCCATAGTATTTGCACTGCATTTTTCCTGGATGGATATTGCTAAAAAATGAGGCTGGTGCAGGAGGAAAGGGATCCCAATACAGAAGCAATAAAAAGGGTCCCTGTGGTGGCTTGGCAAATGTTTGTTTGAATGAGTTCATATCGACAGCATTTGTGCCAGCTCTGTATTTTCCCTCCTCAGGTGTTCACATAACTGTGATTTAATCAAATATCCCTGCAAATGTGCTCAGCCAGCTCCTAAAGGAAAAAGCTCAGGATCAGCAGCCCCATGGCAGGGCTGGAAGGGCTGTGTCTCTTTGGTGCCAGGAATCACCAAACCACAGCTCCTGGTTCAGAGTGAACCCACCAAACAGCCAGCCAGAGCCTCAACTCAGAGTGCAGCTGGCTCAGGGACACTCACAGAGAGAACAAGGATGCATTTGGCAGGGACAGGAGCTATTGGAAGTATTTGCTCAGCTCGGATCTGCAGTTTGAAGGTGAGAGAGAACAGGGTTCCATGCAAAGGAGAGTTGTCCCCACAAAGCCCAGGGGACAGGGAGCAGTGCCTGGGGCCAGTCCTGTATTTCCCATGGGTACAGATGTGCCCCCATCCACATCTGGTGCAGGATATCCCACCCCCAGACAGCTGCACTGACACCTTACACAGGGCTGAGCCTGCTGTGTCAAATAAGAGGAGCTGGGCAAGGAAAGTACAGATCCAGTCACACTTGCTGGACAAATTGAGGTCCTGAGGCTACAACCTACTTAACGTGAGAGGGGTGTGATTTGTGAAGCCTTTTCTCAAAAGACATTTTTCTTGCTCAGATCAAAGCACCAGCTAGCCCCGTGCTAGCCAGGGAAGGGAAGCAACTGCTGACTGTCAGCTCTCCTCATCCCCTCCCTCTGCTCTGCCTGCAGAGGACACCAAGTTACAACCCTGAGTTCAAAATGCTCATCTCACTTCTTCCATCAAAGGCAGGTACAGACATTGCTCCTGCAACACTGCCATAAGCACACCCAGCTGCTGAGGACATGGGAGAGGCAGAGCAAAATGGAGAAATATCTTAAATAATAATAATAATTAAAAGGATGGCTGGGAAATAGTTGTTTGAGATTGTACAGAGTCCACTTGAAAACTAGGCAGAGGACTGGGGAACAGACTGCTTCATTTTCTTGCCTCAAGGTTATGTTCCACTGTATTTTATCCACCACCATTGTAATTCTGTTTCTAAACCTAATAAATTTCCCACAGAAGCCCTATTCATTCTCAAACCTATGACTGCTGATTCAGGGAACTGTCATGCTTTTCCACGCCAGCACCAGTTCACACTGTACTAGAGAAAGTGAGATAAGGACTAGAAAATAAAAGGCAACATTGTGCTTTTGGCCAAAAGAAAGATGCAGCTTAGGACGAGTTGACAGTCTCATTGTGCTGATCATCGGTCTCTGCAGTAAACTCTGTGCCCATGTAATGAAATGCAGGCTGTAAGAACCTTGATTTCACAAGAAATCCGACCTCTTGGACACAAAAATGTAGATATAAACAGGGGCTCTGGTTGTGCCCATGGCCATGCCAGTTCCTGGCTGTGGGTGCTGGGCACGTGTGCTGCACTGCCCAGGCTGAGGCAAGAAAATGAAGCAGTCTGTTCCCCAGTCCTCTGCCTAGTTTTCTAGTGGACTCTGTACAATCTCAAACAACTATTTCCCAGCCATCCTTTTAATTATTATTATTAAGATATTTCTCCATTTTGCTCCGGGCACTGGGGGTGCTAAGAACACGACAGGCACCCCTGCCCTGCCCCAAGGACCACGGTACACATTCCCATGTGACACTTCCAGACCAGAAAAAGGGCATTATCCTTCTGCCTTTGAAACAGATGCCACCTTTGTAGTAGTAAGTTTTGTTTCCCTTTGTGGACAGAGCACCCTCTCTGCCCTTGCACAGCACGGGTGGTCCCCAAAAGGAGGGTCTGGAGCCCCAGACACTCCTGGTGCTGCAGGATCCTGTCTGAGCACACAGCCCTCCAGGCTGCCCTGCCTTCTGAGCCTGCCAGGAGGGTTTGAGCAAAACTGCTGCATGGTTTTTGATCCTGGCATCTGTTCAGGAGTGAGTGGTCTGATGCCCCCAAACTCTTACTGTGCCATCCAGGATCAAACCCTTGCACTCTGGTCCTATGAGATGCCTTTCCAAAGGCAGCATCACCTGCCTCCTGACACTCCTGCCCTGGCCTCTGGTCCCATTTTCCTTTTAAAAAAACCCTGATATAGTCAGATTTCATTTGTGTTCACTGATTCTTTTTCTCTCAGGTCTGCTCTTTACATGCCTCTCTCCCCTGAACCTACTGTGTGTCACTGTGCCAAGAGAAATAATAATTAACGCTCAAACATTCAGAGGGCAAGAGGCTGCACAACAAGATTTGCTGTGTTTGTACACATTTCCCTTTTCTGAGGTTATTTCTCTCGTAATAGAAGTCTTGGAATTCTCTTTGAAGCTGTCTTAATTGGGGAAGAGCTGTAAAAACATCAGTGTTTGCCACCAAAGAGGTGTGTTTGTGTTTGGTTTGTCTGTTTGCTGATACAATTTGCTAAGTGCACAACCTCACCCTAATTTATTTCTTGGCTCCTCTCAAGCAATGGCTACAAGTTAATTACCATTGGTTTTTTGCAACTCCAAATCATGTGGTAAAATGTTTTTTTATCAGTGACCAAATCCCTGGATTACTCTGTTAATTGTGACTAGGCTTAATCATGAAGAGTATTCCAATTTAGCTGGCCATTTCTCTGGCTCATCCTTGTGGTCACAAGCCACGTTGCCCTGGCAGAAAGTAAGGTACAACCATTAGGTGTGCTTTGGCAGTGACACTTAATTTCTGTCTGAAGTGTTCTCCACTTAAATCTACCCCTATTAAAAGCAGCAGAGCCTTTTTTGTAATAATTTATCACCTCCCAGCAACCGAGAGCACGTTACACAGAAAGTGCTGTGTGATTCAACTCCCCCCCTCCATGGGCTCCACTTTTGTTGGCAGATTTGTCAATCATGTTTATGGGCTCCCTTCTGCTGTACAGTCAGGAATTCTCATCCTATTTTGATCTGTGTCATAAAAATGTACCAGGACTGATATACACCCAAGGACTTTCTGTTGATTTGTTTCTGTCGTGCAAGCTACGTCTAATTTATTTATAACTTATCTCATTCTATTAGATCACTTTGTAATCATATTTAATTTAGATTTATTCCTGACAGTTCAGGCTGGCTCCAGGCATTTAATTAAATTTCGCCCTCTTAAGCCACTTAGTCAGTCTAGATTTTAAACATGATGTAGTTTTTCCTTGGACAGCGCTTTTCTATCCATAACCTTTGAATTGGTAATTTGTGCAGTTGCATTTTACATGACATTTTCAAGAGCTCCTTTAAAAGCTGGCCTTGATGTGCAGTGGGAGCACAGAGAGAGAACCCAGCACCACCCAGCCACACTTTAATGGGAACTTCATAACTTAGACACCTGAAATAGAAACCACCCCATCAACCACGGCACAAGGGATGAGGTCAAAGGCAAAGATGATAAAGCTAATGAACTATGCTATTAAATCACAAATTTGATTTGGTTTCGAAGGTTTGAATTGAGAATTAAAATCAAAAATTTGAGGAGAAAAATTGTGAATGCTCCTAGACCGCAATTAAATTCAAATTCTTTTAATTCAAGATTGTGACCCTTTAGGAGATGGAAGTGAAAGTATTTAGAAAAATTACAAATTATATAACTGAAAATAACCTTAACTACAATTTTTATTAACTGCTTTCTTTTTCTTCCCTGAATTTTATTAACATGCAAAAAACCTTTGCATGAACAGAATTCTTAATGGTTTCTTAAGAGTTCTTCCTCTCTGATTACTGGAATTGTCTGGCTCCTTCTGCTGGCACTGAGAAATGACAGTATTTCAGAGAACACACTTCAAATTTCCTTTTGTCCTGCAATTTGCCTCACCTTTGTTCCTCAGTCTTGAGCAAAACCCTATGAGTTTCACACGTGCTCTTCTCCCCACTGCAAATCCTCCCTCTTAATTTTCTCCTGCCACTCTTACCAAGCCTGATATCATCAAAGTGCAGATAAGACACGGCTCCACAACAGCCACACACCTCTCCATGCTTTATATTCTGGAGTTCTTAAAGTTCCTAAAGCGCTTGGACAACCTGCCTGCTGCTTTCCTGTCCGTGCTCACACTGCAGAGACAGCTGGGCTAATCATAATGCAAATTCAGTGATAAACTAGTCACTTAAATCCCACTAATATATCTTAATTTTTCACCCAGCAATATGATATATGGTGCCAATATAATTCAATCTTCTTACATTTTTCATGAGTGAAATAAATCACATCGAGACAGAGCCCTTCAACCACCGTATTTCACTCTGCAAGCAAATCTCCTCCAAAGGGTTGCAGGGGAAGCTCCACATCCCACTTTCCCAGCTCCAAGGAATCTGGACCCAAGTAAATGTGGATCCCAGGAATCAACAGGTTGATGGACACAGGCTGCATCCCATCTCTGTGAGTTGCCATTTCAGAGAAGGCATAAGGAGAGCCTCTCTGGAAGGAGCTTTCCCAGGCACTGGGATAGGAGTATTTATACCCCTTCCATAATTCTTGACCTTCTTTGTAAAGCATAACAGTAGTTTCAACCCTTCCTCCCCCTGCCCACCATATTCACAGCACCCACAGGAAGGGCTGGACCATTGGAACATCACCATCTTGGCTGCAGCACTTCTGGGCAGGAGGAGCAAAGGCCATGAAGTGCATTGTCCCAAAATTGATTCCCAAAGGGTTAAAGAGGGCTCTGTTTTGTCCTGTGTCCCATCTCACAACCTGCCAAACCTGGGCCACCCAGGATTCCTGTAATGCTGCTGTTATTGTGGCACCCCAGGCTCCTCGAATGAAAATAGTACCAAAAAATCTGATTTTCTTCTTACATTTTTCATAACACAAGGAAAAAAGCAAATGGACAATTCCCACAAATAAACACTCACTGGTATAACCAAAGATCATGGAATGAGCTTTGGAAGTACAAGTGACAGAGCAGTCACTTGTAAATCTCAACTTTCATAGTGGCCACCACAGTTTGGGAATTACCAGTTGATAAGGAATTCCTTTAGCGTTCCATATCACAGCCATTTGTGATCATAAAAAAAGTAGAAATCAAGAAAAATGTATTTCATTTACTTGCTTTCCATTTTCCCCTCTCTATCAGAGGTCATTCTGCTACAGAACAGTTGCTCTCCTACCTCTGGCAGAGCCGCTCTGTGTCGTTTTCCTTGCATCATTTATTTTCAAAGCTGCTCTATAAACTTCTTATCAATGCATTTCTAATAATCTTAACAGACTTTTAGCAAGGAAAATGATAGGTTTCCACTGTCAGGAGAGGCCTTTCTCTGAACCTCAAGTGCTGACATTTTTTTGACAATTTATCTAAAGTCAATTGTCTTCTATTGACTTTTTTCAGCTGCTTCCAGAATGACGACACTTTTTAGCTCTGACAGTTCATCTGGCTTTCAATGCTCTCTCTCTTTCTCTTTTGGTTTTTCCCTACCATACATAAATCTTGACTAAAAAAAAAGCCCCACTGTATTTTGCTAACAATGTCTGACTTCAAATGTGTTCCATTAATTTCTCTGATTCTGTTGCTCCCACTGCCATTAAAAACCAGAAGTGACAAAACATTTTTTAAAGCTTCTGAGGCTCTCATTTGAAAGCCAATTTAGGTATGTTTTAATCTTTCAACTTGCAGGACAGTGGGGTGTTAATTGCTCTCACGTCCCTTTGGGCATCACTGAGTGCCCACCCTGGAAGATGCTGGAGCTGGCCCAGGAGCCACAGCTCCCTTGGACCCACTGAGTGTTGGTCCCTTGGGCACCCCCAGGCCCTTTTACCCACCCAGCTCCTCACTCTGCAGCTGCTCTAAGGTCTGACTCTGCACCTTCTTTGCTGCCAGCTCATTGCAAAGTCCCCTCGTGTTCAGAAGTGAGAGATGAAAGCATCATTTACAGGCTTTGCTGAACTGGAACCACATGTCTATTTTCCTTCTGTAACAGACTTTTTTCTTCAATACAACTCCATTTTCCTACATGCTCTTTCATTCTTTATACACAAATGATTTGATCAAGCTTTACTCTGTATTCTCTGCAATAAGGCATTTCAACCTTTATTCCAAACTTATGTTGCTGCAATGTCATGCTAGGAAGCAAATTAAGTTTGTTTTTATATCACTTTCTTACAAGACTATCTTTTCAAACAGGGTTCTCTTCTTCTAAATCCCCAGGTTTTTGTTCTCTTTCCAATTCCCACCACCCTCGACTTCCTTCATTTATTCTGCACCTTCACATTTCGTTCACCATGGACTAATGAGGGCTTTTCTTCAGAACATTCTTGCAACACCCACACACCACAGTTTGGACTTCAAAGCAGCTCAGCATTTCCAGATTCCCTGTCTCACACACGCTCACAAACCCAGAAGATGCTTCAGAAGTCACTGGCCAAGACAGAACTCAGATTTCTGTGCCTGGAGCCACCCACTGGTCCCCAGCCCAGGCAGAATGGGGTTTGAACAAGGGCTTGATGCCAATCAAGAGGAGAAGGAAACTCTTTGATTTGCTAGATAATATCTTCTACCTTTCCCAAGCACTTCTGACCATTGTATTCCTTGGGGAGTTTCTGGCACATCTCAAATTCCTTCCAATCCCCCTGCCATGGATTTGTGCCCATTGACTGCAGCTATATCTACACTGGTAAGAAATCCCTCTCCACTCCATAAAGGGGTTTTTAACTATGACTTGCAGTTCCTAATTTTAAATTCATAGTCTGTCACCACTGAAAAACCTTCTTCAGCAACTTCTGCCACGTGTGTTCTTAGCTATTACATCAAACCCTCCTCTGCTACCTAAGAACAGAACAAATAAATTCTAATCACATGTACAAACCTCCTTCCAATATTTGCTAAGCACTAAATCAACTCTTTATCTTTTCTCTTATTATTTCCCAGCATACTCTTAAAGCTCAAGAGAGCCAGAAAATGAGAGGAAAAGTGCAGAGAGCGCTAAAAGAAAGGGGGGTTGGAGAACTGTACATTTTTTTATTCAAGGGAGAAATCAGAGGTTTGAGTGATGGCTGACAAGACACTGGTTGTTTAGGATGAGGAGCCCAGCACCAGATCTGAAACTCATTAAAGTCTGAAGCTGATAACTAGACCACAGCCTTGAGAAATGTACTAGGTGAAAAGGTTTATTATTATCAAAGCAGAAAATGTGTAGGAACTTTATGTCAGAGATGTAAGATAGAGAAGAGCCTCTGTCTTTTCAAACATCCATCTGTTTGGCAGGTGCTGCCACAGCCCCTTTTCCATGGTAATGTCCCCTGGGTTTTCATTGTTAGTTACTTATGGCAAGCCTACTTCCTTAAAAAATTCAAGATCAGATTCAGGATGGAATTTTTCTACACTTCTAAACGACTTAGGACCACGAGTCCCTTTGGTTTCTGATGGCAAAGGTGCTCCCAAGCACGTGTGAACCCTCCGATCTGCCAGGACTAGAGGTGGCAGAAGGAGCGTGGCTGCAGCAGGTGAAAACTGTCACAGCAACCCTGGAAACAAAGGTACTCCCTCGTTCTCAGAGCCACATTAAACCTCAGTCAGAGGCAAATTGTGCAGCCTTTGCCTGCCCACAGCTCAGCTAAACACCCCTCCAGCAGCACAGCTCAGGAAACAACAAGACGTGGTCCCAAAGCCACTACAGAACAATCAAATGAGAGCTGAAAGCCTCTCTTGACAGACAGAGAAATGAGATCTTTGAAATACACAGAGCCAACCTGAACATAAAAGCTTTTGTCCCTGAAAAGAAAAAAATTAACAATCAAGAAACCCCCACACAAGTGCAATCTCAGCATTCAAAGTGCAGCTGCACATGGACACACAGATACTTTGGCTTTTCCAGCTCCAAATCTCATGTTGCAAGGAAAATGTATTTAATCTGCCTTGTCAAATATATTGCTATAAATGGGATACAAAGCTGTGAGGAACATACAATGCTACCTTTATTTTATCTGAGCCATTCTTTACATTTTTCATAATTTTCCTAACTAAATTTCCACCATTCCGCACCACACGAGGATTACCAAACCCACAATATTTTCTGGGATCCTGAAATCATTGTTTCTATTTGGAAAAGAATTTCACATAAAATGCACATTCCCAGTAGTGTAAAATGGAAACTAGACAGTGTGGGAAGGTAGCTGTGCTGTAGGGGGCTAGGGATGGGGCAGAACCCATAGTCCTGTACTGGAGAGCACCAGCAATCCCACACATCATGTACTAAAGGTACCCAAGAGGACATTCATGGAAAGAAAAAGGAGGATGCTCCAGGGCTCAGAGCAGAGAGATAATCTCCCTTCTCTACAGGAGTGGCTTTCCCAGGGAGGCACTACCCACTGTCAGAGGATCCACCAGCCTGTGGCAGCACCCAGGGAAGGGACAGCATGAACTGCTCCATCCGTACCCTCTCCAGATGAATCTCCCTTCTCAGCTCTGCTGGTGCCAGCAGGAGTTGGTCTCGAGTGATAATTAAGTGCCTTTTACTGTTCTGCTGGACTCTGAGTGCAGAGAGAGCAAAGCAGGCATCTGGAACACGTCAGTCAGCACTTGCCACAGGTGATGCTTCTGACAGAGTCCCCCACAAGCCTTAGGGACTGAAGGCATCTACTAATTACAGCGAGGGAAGGACCTCTAGAGAAAATGGCAAATTAAATCCAGGTTGTTTGGAATGAGGAGTGGTCCCAAAGCACCTGACAGTGTAGGGAAGGAACAAGGAAAATGGTCCTCATGCTGATATTGTGGTGCCCATATTTGTTATGAACTTTTGGTTCTTTAAATTCAGATTTCACATATATTATCACCTAACCTTTTAATAAGCAAACAAGCTTACTCTGGGAAGCTAAGCAGCCAAATCCTGCTAATTCCTGCTAATAACCAAGATTCCATTACAAGTTGCTGGAGCTAAAATAATTAGTGAGTAAACAAGCAAATAAGACAAGCTGAAAAGCAGAGTATCACAAGCTGTTCTTTAGGGCACTTCAATGACTTGCAGTTACTTGTGGAAAGCAGACACGTAATTTTTGACTCTGTCTCAACTGGTGGTCAGAGGGAAGGAGGAGGACAGAGCCAGCAACTCCTATTCCAGAACAGCTCCATCCTCCTCACTGGAGCAGCAACGTGGTGCCTGCTGCAAACTGGAGGGAGCAAGTCCCAGCAGGACAAGGGAATATTTTCACAGGCTGCAAATTCAACACCATTTCTATAGGTCAAGTTACATGGCCCAAGAGGGGGCTGTTAGATCAAGTGACACAAAGCCATTAAGCATTATATTTCCCCAGTGCAATTGCAGTAATGAAACACCTAGAGTTAGATGAGCCCGTGCTCCCCTGGCCACAGAATATCGAGGCTGTTGCTGCTCAGGAGCTGTGCCTGGACTGAAGGCAGTGACACATGTGAGCCAGTGAGCTCCAGAGCCTGGGGCCAGGTCTGCAGCAGGACAGAGCCCAGAGCCAGACACCATGAAAATGGGGTTGTGAGGAGCACCACAGCTCTGCCAGCGCCTGAAGGTGCCCAGCTTCCCAAGGTGCCCTTGTGGGAGAGCTGAGTGCTCCTGAGGTGTCACTTTGCTGCTGATCAGAAGTGATGGGCAGGCACACATGCCCCCCTGAGCAGCTAAAGCCATGGGATCCGAGGGGTGCTGAAGCAGCAGTGCTCGTGCTGCCACCGTGGGCTGTGTGTGCACCCTCTGCAGCCAGCCTGGAGGGTGCCAGGGCAGGCTGGGGCTGACAGGGTGCCACATCCCATCTGCATTCGAGTGCTGGCAGAGCTCAGGGTCACCCCTCTGCTGCAAAGGGGTTCATTAAAACAGGAGAGGAGAAGCGAGAGGTGAGATGTGCTGCCAGGGAGAAGGGGCATGAGCTGCTTGGCAGGCTCCAAGTGCCTGGAGTGCCCTGACACTCAGGGCTGCTCACACACTCACAGCCCTGGGAGACAAAGCAAAAGAGAAAAGGTGGCCATAAAATGAGTTGGCTGGGTTTGATGGCACCCTGAACCTGTTCTACTGAGTGGCATCCTCAGCCATGGTGGGGTATTGGAGCTAAATTATCTTTAAGGTCCCTTCTGTCCCAAACCATTCTATGTTATCCATGGACTTAAACGGTGACAAGGAAATGCAAACAAAGGCCAAATGTGCCCAAAGCTGTTAAACAGCCTCAGCAGCTCTCTGCCAGCTTCACAGATACGAAATGCAGCTCCAGCGCCCAGGAGAAAGTTTGCAAAAAGTCCCTTTTTCTCAGCAATTCCCCAATTAGCTGGTTTGGCACAATATCCACCCCTGCACATCCCAAGGCTTCCTTATAATAATGCCAGGAGCGAGAGCAGGAGGGTTGGGCTGGCAGTGAGCCCAGGGAGAGGGGAGGCTGGAATAGCCCCCGCAGTGCTTCCCCTGCTCCAAACCCTCCCATCCTCCCAGCACAGAAGGGCACGTAATTTTCCACTTTTCATTTGTGATTTATTTTTAAAGCACCATATAAATCCGAGGCTACATGAAGCCGTTTCCACAAAAAAAAACACAACCAAAACCTGCTTGCCAATATGTGCTTTGAACGAAACGTTTCCTCTGATTCCATTGCTGCCAGTTGCCAAACCACGAACATCTTGAAATAAGGAATCTTGCCCAGGTCTGGCAGCAGCTACTGGCAGGACATAGAGATACCACCCAAAATTAGACTGTGTGAGAGAGGAAGAGAACAAAGATATGAAGAGGTCAAGAACAGCAGAAGAGCTACAGGCACTTCTGGTCTCCCTCTCATCCATCTGCTCCCCAGGGATGCTGTTATGGTCCTGCCTCACAGCAAAGAGCTGACAAAAAACAGTAAAACTGGGAAAATTTTCATTTTTTAGCTCCAGCTTGTTCTGTGGAAGGGAGGCCTCCTCTCTTTTATTACATTTTTTTCAGACTTCAGGGTTTGATCACATCACTTTAAAAGTTTCCTTTTTTTCCCCCCAGAAGATAACCCCTTGTCACTTTATTTCAAATGCCTGCACTTTAATATCAGCTACAGGCTACTTCAGGAATTATATATATATATATATAAGAAAATGACACATCCAGAAAGATGAGGAAGTCAAATTATTTTCCCAGCTTTGATGTTTATTTGTGTTTTGTACTGCAGGGCACTTGTGCAATATGCACAGAAACGCCAGGAGAATGAGTGAATCCTGTTCAAGTCATTTAGAGGATGAAATGGTAAAAGAAACTGCTTTGAACTGGGCCCGATGGCACTTTGGGAAATGTGCTTTCTGATCTGCACATTGTCACTTTTTCCCAGCTTGGATTTGTTACCACCGGGGCAAGGCTGGCCATAAACATGCCAGGCAGGGCTGGGACTGGGATGTCAGGCTACTTCTTTCTGTCAGGGTTACAGGAGGCAATAAAGGAAGATTTGATGCCAAGGAAATATGTACCCTGTTTTTCTTCAGAGGCCTGTGGATTTAAAAACTTTAAAAAAAATAATTCTCCTCTTTGTACATCATTTACAAAATTGGTCCAAAGTTGCCAGGGGATTGTGGAAGGGAGCTCTGAACCTGCATGTTGTTTGCACAAATGCCAATGGTTCAGCTAAACAAACTCAAGGATTGCAACTATTAATTGAAATCCAAGCCTTGGCTAATGTGAATTAGTGCTGGATTATAATGCTACATCATGATAAGCAGCTTCAAAATATTTCAAACAGATTTGGAAAGTTGTTCTCCATTAGATTATAAATACTATTAACAGATAACAAGCCATAAAAACCCATCACTTCAAAGGGGATCTTCTGGCCATTTTCTAACAGAGGAGCTGAAGGGACACAGTTTGCTAAGCCAAAATTGAAAGCAGAAAGCAAATCACAGCATCTAGAATTATTATTGATTCCTGAAGTTATTAACTGAGAGGATTACCTTGTTCACTTCACTTTTGGTAAGGATAACACATTAGCTAGATATAACAAGGGATAAGACAGGCCAAGATTTTAGCTCTAAACATTAAGGGCTTTTGAAGATGTGCATAAAATCCCTATAAAGACATTGTTTTTCTCCCCACAACAATGGTGGGGACAGCCAGGGAAGAGCAGGGGCTCACCTGGGCTGAGGAAAGGGGCAGGAGCTTTGGCAGGAAATGTGTCTGGGACACCCAAACACCTCCCCATCCCTGCAGAGGACACATCTTTGCTAAGAGTCTGAGATAGTCACCAGTCACAGACCCACCTGGGGTTGCACCAGCAGCTGTGCAAACATGGGGTTAAGAAAACAGCCACTAAAAAGTCCTTCCCACCCGAACAAATCGCAGAGGATTAACAAAATGGGCAGCCAAGGCCTCCCAGGGGAACACCAGACTAAATTAAACTTGCCATCAGCTGATCAGCATGAAGTTTTCTTCTCAGCAAAACCCATCAAAACAGATTTCACTGCAAAGCACTGCTTAGACAACTAGTTCTTATTAAAGGGTTCTAAAATGTTTTCCTGCCTACTCAAGCAAATTAGTCAAAGTCTTGCCCAGTCCCAGTGACAGCTTTCACACTGACCCAGAGAGCAAAGGGTTTTCCAGCTCCCTCCCTGTGATTAGAGCTGAACTGTCATGCTCAGACCTATTTTGGTCCTGGAAATAGAGATAACCCTGTAAATGAAATGGGTCTCTATTTAGTTTGTACTGTCTTGTCAGTGACGGCAGAGATTTCAAATAAGTGCCTTGTGAGAAGGATTACACTGGGATCTGTCTGTCCCATCCTCTTCAAGTACAAGTCCCTTTCCCAAATTCCCAGTGCTCTCCCTATGGGCAGCGTGTCTCAATGGCTACAAATCTCTCATATAAACCACATAACAGGTAGTGACACATTTACAGCCCTTTTCATCTTCACAGCACTGTGTGCTGGTCAGTTTTTATTACACTTCCCAGACAAAGTGCTCTCCTTCGTGTCCACTAGGCAAGAGATCTTTTTTGCCCAGACAAGCTTTTAGTCTGGCCATCTGTAACTATACAATAAAGACACATACACATTTTCCCATATTACAGTAATTGGTAGAAAAAGTTAGGTCTAAGCCCATGATGTTCCTGTCTCCATTCCCAGCTAGCCCAGCACATCATCCTGAAAATGTTCTTTTTATGGTGCCTTAGTACTTGGCACCATCTAGGCCTGAAGTGCTCCCCCAAGGGTTTGAATTAGGCTTAGAAAGGATGAAAGAATGAACTAACAAGATCAGAGCTGTTGCAGGTTCAGCTTTAGGGGCCACAGAAAGTAAATTCTAGTTTGTAACACTTGCTTATTCCTCAAGATATTAATCACTCCAATGCAGTATTTATAGCTGGGCTGGCTGCTTCCCTTTCCCCCAAGTAAAACTGTCACTATTTCAATGCTATAGGAAGAAGCTGATTTCCTAAAGTGTAACTTCAAAGGGAAACTTCCTTCTTCTGCTTGATAAAATATTAATGGGGAATAACGAAGCGCAGTGACGTTGGGCAGAACCCCAGGAGCTCTTTTGGGGCTCCAAAGCAGCACAGTCCCTGGCTGGCAGCTTTTGTTCCTGCAGGTTTTCTAATAAAGGCTCCTGCAGGAAATCCTCTGTCTTACTGCCCAGGTTGGGAGCTGGGATCAGAACTATTTTCCCAGCACAATCCATTCCCTTTACGACACCCAAGCAAGGTCATGTCAGGAGAACCTGCTGCAGGGCAGGTCCCTTCCTTCACACCTCAGAGGGGTCAGCAGGGGGGGGATGAGTTGGGAGGGAGCAAGGTATGGCTTAAAGCCTCCTCAAGAGAGTGCAAAAAGGAGGCACCACCATCCCAGGCTGCAGCTGCCAGCCAGAACCCCTGGCAGATGATTCCCCAGGGTCACACAGAAGCCACAGCCAAAAAGGCTTTTCCCTTTCAGGTAGGGAGGATCTGGTGGGGGTCCCTCAGCCAGTATTTGATACACAAATATGCCAGTTAAGTCTGTCAAACACAGCTCATGCCCCTGCCCTGTATTTTCAAGAGCAGTCCATGCTCCTGCACGGAGATGAATTTGCAGGGACTGCACACAAAACTGCTTGAGGAATTCAAACATGTAGGATGGTTGGGAAGCTGTCAGGGGAAAAGAAAGCTGAAGAACAGCTCAGACAGCAGTTCTTGCTGGGGGCTGGAAGCCTCCAGGTGCCAATCCTGGACTGGCATCCGCATTGCACAGAGATAACAGGGGTGCTGAGCTGAGGGCAGCATCTCAGATGAGACCTTCCTGGGGCTGGCTGGCTCTGATACAGGGAGATAAATGCAGATGTGCTCTCTGTGGTGATTCAGTCAAATTCCCATTCGGGTCTCCAGATTTTCTGTAATTTCTTTTTCCTGCACTGGCAAGATTTTTGTGTAAAATGAAGATGCTATAAAGCTTGGGACAGCCAGCTCAGCATGTGTGCTAATGCAGCCAGGCCTGGGCTGAGCTGGAGTGACTGGGTTATGCCTTGGTGCTCCTGCTGTGTTACCACTGTTTATGGGCTTTCTGGCAGCTCTTTCACTGCTTTCCATCTCATTTCATGATAACTGGTGTAACTGCTGTCATAGCCCCCAAACACTCCATTTCAGTTATGTTTCAAGCACTTAGAAATATTTTAAAGCTGAAAGGCACTACATGAACAAAATGGATTCTGTGCTATTGGTGCCATCCCACAGGTTCAGTGTCACCCCTGGCTAATCCCAATAAGCATTTCAGCACCCCAAGTCATTATTCACTAAAGGAACATCAGTTTCTGGCCTCCCCAACAGGTCCATCCCCCTGTGATGGAGCCAGAATCCCCCTGTGCCACCACTGCAGCCCTTCAGCCTTCTCATGTGGGAAGAGTCGAGTCTCTTATTCAGCCTCTCGCAGAGGGATATTCATTAATGTTTACTGATGTAGAATACACACACTACATTAGTCACAATCCTATAAGTAAACATGTTTTTCATCCACACTACATTAATCTTGAGCCTATAAATAAACAGATAGAGCACAGTCATAGCTTGCTAAGATGCCCCCTGCAGAAAGAGAGTTACTGTACCAGAATACAGCACAGAGCAGGACTGTGGTATCACAGAGACCATGGGTTGGTTATTACTGGATAATGGGAGGGTTATCTAAAGGAAGAAATGAGGATTTGGAGGGACAGGCATTTCTGTATTGCAGCACTGATTTTTGGCACTGTCTGGTTTTAAGGTGTGAGCTTCCACCCACAGCCTCGGGTAACAACTTTATAATAAACCCAGCTAAATAAACCTTGGTGTCCCATCAGCTGGATCACTCCAGAGACCTTTTCCTTGCCAAATGAGCAATATACAGGACCATCCTACATTCCCACAGCATCCCCTCTACTTGCCTGTCATACTGAAGGAAAAGCACAATGCTTTCCCCATTAAATACCCATCAGAATCACTTTACCAGCCACAGCAATGTGGCAGCTGATTGGCTGCAAACCAGCTTGGGATGGAGAGGACTCTGTTCCCAGATAAGATGAAGGAATTGTAGGGAGGCAGAATATGGATTTGAAGCCAGTTTGAGCGGATATTGGTGCCTACACAAGAGCTGTAAAAATCAGGTTTTAACAATCCACTTTAGCCACCAACCAGCTAAGGAAATGTCAGCAAAGAAAAGAAAATAAAAAGAACAACCATTAAGTTGATGGAAAGGTACAGGAAGAAAAACCAAAATGAAATTGAGCCCCTTTAACCTCAAGCAAGTGGGCCTGGAAACTTGAAAATAATTCAATACAGGGAAAGAGAAAGGAAAAAGGAAAGGGGAAGGGATTAGTATTTAATCTAAGTCACAGCTTCACCAGTGGTGTCTTATTCTTTAGCACAGTATTGGGTTAGACCCCAGACATTCCTGTCCTTACCATAAATAATATTTGTATTTTACCACGTGATTATCCTACAACTAAGAGTATCTTAAGTCTCACAGTCTGTATGGAGCTGCATCTGCACACCCTGGGCTATGCTCAGGAGGCCCCAGGACAGAGAGCTCTGAGCACTACTCAGATGGTTGGTAATATGATGCATTGGCTATTTTAATTAACTTTCCCATTGGGAGCCCGCTGTTTATACACAGCACAATAAAACGTGTTCTTAATGTTTACAGCCTTAAAGACAATGAGGCAAAATTAAAGCAAACTATTTAGGCTGTCCCTAGAGCTCAGGGCTGTTGTGCTCCTCTTTCCCCCACGAGGGGTGGACCAACCCAGCAGCACTGAAGTGGGAGTGCAGATGATGCTACAGCACGAGATTTATTTGATATACACATCATCTGAGGCCTGAGCAAATTTCTCTCTAACATCTCCCCTCAAATGTTTTTGCTGAATCTTATCTTATCAGAGCCACTTAAGCAACCAGTAATAAAGTTGACTATTAGCAAACTGCTTCCTTTTCTGGTTTTCCTTCTCAAGAGGGTGTAATAAAGGGAAATTTAATTGTTCACGAAAGACAACATCTGCATCACGTATCCATCACATTTCCACTTGGAAAGCTTCCCAGGGCGGCTGTTGTCTGGTGTGCATTACCTTTTATACTCATCATTAATGAAGTTGATTTTGTTATTAGAGGCCTGGAAGCTGTAACAGGGGGGGATATTTGTGTCCACAGCATCTGTGTGCCTTTGACAGGAGACGCACTCCATCAAAAGCCGACACACACGACTAAACCAGTGGGCAAGGTATGTTGACTTTTGATTTTATTTAACAGTAATGAAATGTAACAAGTGCACCAGAGGGACACATTTTCATAAGCAGACAAGCAGATGGGTGAAGAAATTTGACTTGCTATAAAAAGCTCATAAGCACCGAGCAGCCTGAAAGGCCCCGTGGAAAGAGCCATTGATACTGCACAGTGAGTTCCCCTGGCAAAGAGCTCCCATCACATGGGGCATCCCCTCCTGCTGCCATTTCACATCCTACAGGTGACAACACCAAAGCGTGGTGGCAGCCAGCCAGAAGGCAGACACTGCCAGGTCACCTTTTCCTTGAATTCCTCCAGGTTTCCCTCTCCCACAGACGTGGGTGGGGAGGGCAGGGGTTTTAATGTGAATTGTTCATTCAAGTGATGTCGTTGCCTCGTGGAAATAATGTTTTTTCAATGAATTGCATTAGAGAGTTAGGGGTTGTCTACTTCACATGATCCAAAATCACAGACATGCTGAAGGAGATGCTAATATCAACTATCACCTGAAGACCAACAAAGCCCCAACAAGCCAAACCCAGGCTCTTCCCCATTTGCTCTGCACCAGGCAGACAGACAGCTGAATCTCTTCCATACTTTAAACTGGAGAAGTTCATCATTCTATGAAACAGTGGGATTTAGTTGTAAATCTGTTTTTCTCTATGTCTGTGTCATATGTCTCTATCTGGGCTGTACCTCAGACTAGTGTTGAGATCCCCTAAATCTGCTGTGTCTGTACTGCAGCTACACTGCTAGATTTTAATGGCAAAAATGCCTCAGAGCCTTTGTAGCTGTGATCATTGAATCCATCCAAATACCTACAACAAAGCATGAAAGTAATAAAAGCACCAGCAGAGGAGTAGGAGGGAGCAGTAGGTAGAGCACACTCCTCTTTCCCAGCCTCAACAGGCTACCACCCACAGCAGCCCTTCAGGGCAAAACCTTCTCCTTATGCTCACAGCACACGAAACACAAATTTAACTTATCAAAATCACAATCAATAAGACGTTTCTCAAATTACCTAGATTCGGGAGAAACGAGGAAAATTAATTAGTGTGGCTTATCCCTGGGTGAAAGCTTACACTGAAGGTCTGGATCGATTCTTTTGAATACAGATGCTGAAAGGCAGTCCCATCACCCTGACAAGATTGGTGGATGGTGGCACTCCTAAAACCCAGGCAGCTCCCTATCAATATTCCACAAGCTCTTTATGGTTCCAGAATGCTTGTCTCAGAGCGACAACCATGGCCAGTTTGCTCCCATGTCTCAACATGCCAACCTGTGGCTTTCTTGTGCTCAGGTTTTTGTCTTTAGGGATCTCACATGCAAACCAATTTTCTTGGTTATTTGTGCTCGTTTGCAAGAGGCATAAGTCATCAAAAGCAGACACAGATGAACACTCCACTGCTCATTGTGGGTTTTCTTTGTAATACCAACACAACAAGCCAACTTGAGAAATGTGTGTTTATAACCAGTCAACCAGATGGAAAAATCTGATTTGCTATAAAAAGTTTATAGCTGCTGAAAATCTTCAGGATTTGCTGGAAGGACTCAGCTGTAACAAATCATGACAGGGCACTGAAAACACTGATCCTGCCTTGTCCAACTGATGTCTCAGCATCAGTTTTCTTTCAGCTGTGCCCTGGCTGTCCCTAAGGAGGTGCTCTGTGAGGGGACAGGCTGTGTGGAACTGCAGGGAATGGACAACCAGAGGTGTCCCAGCCCTTCTCTGAATGCACAGGGGCACTGGAGCTCCTTTCCACTTCATGTGCCACGTGGGCTCGTTGGAAGGGATTGTGCTCTGTGCACTCAGAGATGTCTCTGCAATGCAAACCAAGGCACAGGGAATGGGGACAATCAGGGCAATCACTCCAAAAGCACATTGTCCTCCAAACCACAGCACTGCCATAGGCACAGCCAGCCCCACAGAGCTCTCCTGGGCACAGGGGCACCTCACCAGTGGGTTCACAGGCACTGTGGAATGTCTGTTCATTCCAGACAGAGCTCACCCCTCCACAAACTGCTGATACCCTCCAACATCTGAGTCCCTGCCTCAGCTACATCTTCTGAGTGACTCCAGCTCTCAAGGGCCTGAACCCCTCCAAAGGAACAGCACATTGAGCCCAAAGTGCTCATGTGAGAAGCTGTTGTCTGGCCTCCAGATCCAGCCTGTGCTGGAGGAGATGCCCACGCCATCCTAGGACCTTTCACACCTCCCAGCTATCCCTTGGAGCCCTGTTTCCACTCCCCTTCACCTCATCGACACCCAAAGGGACTATTTGACTTTCTACTCGTTGCTAATCTCTTTTGCAAGTACAATTCCAGTGAATTTGTCTACAGGCTGTAACATCTCTCCATCAACCGCAAGCAGAGCATGCAGAATATAAATTTTTTAGTCTTCACAGGCAAAACAAAATCTATTAGTATTCTTCTGCACCTAAAATGAGATCTGCAGAGACACAAAAGATGTCCAAGAGCTGCCATGGGCTGTTAGTCCAGCTGAACTGGAAGTGTATCAGAGCCAGTGAGCCCTTTCAAGACACTGGGAAATGCCTCGTCTCTCCTCTGTGTAGTTTTTCTCCTGCTTCAGGCATACACAGATTGTATCCTGATGGGGGAAAAGCTGCTCTTCAATTTATAATTTATGTTTTTGTGAGAGGCAGTTTTCATATTTCTGGCTCAGGGTCTCTGGAAGCCTGGATCAGAAAAGGGTCGAGGTTCTGCAGCTATCCAGGCTTTCACTGTGATAAGAATAAAGTGTCTGTTCGATATAAATGGAACCAAGAAATAGCCATTAAGAAACAGCAAAAAGAATAAGCAGATTCATAGTGGATTTGGACATTGTAATATGACAGATATCCTTAAAAGCACTTCACAAGCAACTTCCTCAGCCCTGAACACTTCCTAAATGACGCTGTTGGCCACACCTGCCTGTGTGCTACATGCCAGGTTCCCTGCTCAGTGCCCCAGTGAGAATTCAGCTTCCCACTGGTGATGTGGAGAGCCCCACCACGCAGCCCCACAGTGGGAAGGCACCAAACTCACCACCATCCCCACTCAGGTGACACCCCTGCCTGCCTTCCTGGGGCTCAGGAGGAGAAGCATCACCGTGAAACAAATTCTGCTCCTTTAAAACCCAGTAGTGATGACTGGAATCCATAAATCAGATTGGAAGGGGTTTGTTGGTTTGTTTGGTTTTTTTCTCCCCCCAGACTTGTGGGACTGCTGCAAGCATAATTAGGTTTTGGGTTTACAAAAAATAGCAGCATCTGTTGCGTGCTCTGTGCGTGCTGCCAGTCTGAGGGGACTGCTCCAGGCTCACTGCAGCTTTTGTTCTCACAAAGAGAGGAAATTTTGCCAAGCCTGGAGCAGGGCTGCTGGCCAAGGGCTTCGGAGGCTCACGGTGTAGGTGGGACTGGGAGGAAGGAGGAGAGGAAGGGCATGGAACTCACAGTGCCTCATCCCTTAGTTCAATTTAATTTGATGGGTCTCAGTTTAAATTAATACAGGGAAAACTCTCAATAACAGCTTCTGCCAGCAATCCCATTACCAAATAATGCTGGCATAAAATAATCACAAACATGTGCCTATCTCGTGCTTTAAAGTCAGTTCCAAGAATTTAGAGACTGGCCAAGCCCCTTGCTGATTAGCAAGGAAACATCCTCTTCTTGGGTGAAAAAGCTTCCCTTCCTCATGCAGGACAGAGAAAAACATCCCAGCGATTCTACCAGAGCAACACCATCCTCAGCAAACTAGGGAAGGGTTGGAGAGGGACCTGTTAGTCCTTCTCCTCTTCCTGGAGGGGACTGGGTGAGCTCCTTGGAGACAGCAGTGCCAGCACCATCCCTGCAGCCCTCATCACACCCAACAAGGTGTCTCCCCAAAAGCTGCATAACACAAAACCTCTGGCTGGGGAGCCTTTGAAGCAGGACTGTGTCTGTTTGGATTCTGAACAATGAGCTAAGAACTGCAGATATTATTGTGACAGCAGCTGCAGGTCACTGCATACAGCAGCATTCTGCAGAGCTGTGTGCCAGCCCAGAGGCTTCTATCCAAATCCAGCTGATCTTCTAAGAACATTCAGGTTCAGATCCTTTGAATTCCACCTAATTCAGTGTTACTTTCTTTGCTAGATAACTAACTCCATTAGTTCCTCTGGTTTCAAACCTGGACTCCCAACCTGAATCCTCTCCCTTCACATGGTGCCTCTTTCCTTTCCCTGCACATCCCTGTGCTGCAAATGCATTGCTCAAGCTTGATGCTGCTGCTCTTTTCCTTCTCTGAAGCCCAGAAACACTTCCAGGAATCCTCTCAGGATTTTAAAAGTGCTGCTTCACTTCTCCAAGCCTGGAGGAAATTTGTTCCCATACCCCCAGCATCTCCTACACAGGGGGTGACCCATCAGATTATTTGGTTGTAAGTAGCATTGATTCTAACTCAGGGGACCATGTTCAGCCAGCTCAAACTTGAATACATTTTTTAGGAATACATTATGTATGAGGGTACAGCTATCCAAATGGAGTGAGTGGGGGGGGAGGGAAAGAAGGAGAGAAAGAAAAAAAAAAAATCTGAATTTTGAGAGAGGGAAGAGTCAAATTACCTGCCCTGCCTCACCCCACAGTTCCAATACAGGAATTTCATATCAACATGTATTTTATAGCACAGGGGACTGGCAGGTGGCAATATATACTCTACACTGGCAGAAAAGGGGTGATGCATTCTGAAAGACATTAACATTTTGAAAGACATTCTCCATCAGGGGCTTCTTAACCAGGAGGGGCAGGGATAGCCACAGACAGGGTCAGCAGCAGGAGAGAACTCCAGTCAAACCACAGTGAGTTGTCAAGCCATGAAACACCAGGTTGTCCAAAGGCTGTCCAAGGGGAAGGGCAGTGCTTCCACAGAAATAAAGCAAAATCTCTCCCAAAATGGGGCTAAAACATGTGCAAAGTTGCTGGAGACATTGCCCTCATACATCAGGCTCTGCAGTCCTGCAGGTTTTCTGGCAGAGTGCTTTGATGCAAAGAATACCACATTTGCAATTATATCATTTGCCTTTTTATTTTCTTATCTACTTTTCTAAAAATGTAGAGGAAAGAAACATTTAAAATAAATTGATGAAGGATTAATTAAGAAGTGCCTTGAACTAAAAAGAGTAAAAAGCCATTAAGTGGACATGTAGAGTGAAAATCTTATAATGATATGCTACATCTATATGATTAAGAAGTTAAAATGAACTATGAAAGGAAGGTGGTATTGAAGGTAAAATAATGGAACTATTTCCAGCACATTTCAAACAAAAGGCTGGTAACATGAGTTGTCAAACATTTCTGAGATCAAAAGACAAAAACCTGCCTCCTGGGGCGTTTAAAAAAGTTAAAAAGAACATTTCTGCTTGCAGGAAGGTGGGTAAGAGGCACCAGAAATGAACATTTTCTTCTCTCAAGCCAACTTTCCTGGGCCAGCAGTTAAACCCAGGAAAGACCATGGGGAATTCACAAGTGCAGGTTAAGAGAAAACCACCCCAGCTCTCATCCCCCCTCCTGTTCTGCAGGAAAAGGGACAGACAGACAGTAACACCCCACCACACTGTGCTGAGATAGGCAACCATGGGCTAGGAAAACCTGCTTTTCCTCACCGTGGCACAGCCCTTCCCTGCCTGCTCAACAGGCAAAGCCATCACTGTCTGGGAATGACCTGGGATGCCCAGGAATGGGGGAGGTACAGAAGTCAGTGCAGGGAAAGGCAGATGCCACCTTTGCTCTGTGGTGTGTGTTGGGCACCAGCTGGGGAAATCCTGGTGGGAAAAGGAGCAGGCTTACTGCAGGCACTTCTCAAGGCACTGACACGGTCACTGCTTTGATGCTCCTGGCATTTTTGGTGCCCAAAGGTGAGGAGATATAACATGTTGAGAAGAGCATGAAATCCCCCTCAGTGCAAACTTAATTACCTGCTCCATTAGCAGGAGGACACAGGCACCTCCTGGCCATTTGGGAGGGCTAATCTGGCACTTCTGTCAGAGACCATCTAGATGGAATGAATTGTGGAGTCAGGCTGTAAGCATTAGAGACTGGCTGTGTTTTGAAAAATTCCTTCTTCATCTCTCAGTCTAACCTTGTTTAACCCTCCAGTATCAGCCCTGATGGGAAGACACATCCAGCCAAGCAATATCTTCGGGGTTTGTTTTTTTAAGGGACTGAATATTGTCCTAAATAGCAATCACAGGCCAGGCTTGGAAGCAAAATACCCATCAAAGACCCAGCGACTGCCTTGGAATTGCATGTGTGAGGTAAATGCAAGATCAAGCACAACCATCACTGTTACAATAGCACTTAGAAAGGCACTTTATGCTTCAGAAAAATAACTCGAGAGCTGAAAGAGGAACAAAAGAACATGCACTTTATTGTGCAATTGAACGGAGACTCAACAATACACTTCACCAGCTACCAGAAGCACAGAGTGAAGACACGAGAGCCTGTGACTTTCTTTCAAAAGCAAGAAAACAAAACATGAATTCTGAGAGTCCTGTGGAAGCCAAAGCAACTCACAAACAGCTGAAAGAAATAAGCCTTGGGCAGGTCTCAGGTGTAAACCGGGGCAGAGCAGAACCTTTGGTGGCACCTGATCAATCTCCAAATGTCTTTCATAACCTTGGGGCACTGAGAGTTACAGTCTCCAGCGTGACATTTTGAGAACTGTTGTTTTGACAACAGAATCAGCAAAAAAAAGGGGAGATATAAATCATTAAGAGAAGAGAAAGTGAGATTTTTTTTATTTTTTTTTTAGCATGGCCATACTGGAATCCTGGAAAGAGCCTTGTTTTAGAAAATACCAGAGATCTATGGCACAAAGCAGGATTTGGGAAATCATTCTTAATCAAAAAGGAAAAAAGAAAATAAATCAAAACTCTGACACCTCTGAAAAGAGAAGTCCAAGAAGTACCATGGTATTCTGAGTTTATTACTAGATTTATAGGAGTGGCTACCAAATGATCTGAATTAATATAAACCCCAGGCCAGCTGATGGTTGATCTGAGATTTATGAGGCAAAGTGAGTATTTAGAGAGATTTTACTTCAAGCAAACTTTATGAGGCCACACAGAGTCAAAACAGAGCCCTGAAATAGGACTGAGAAGTTACATGTGAAGCATCAAACGTACAAATGAGGAATTCCAGACAGCAAACTGCAATAAAGCCCTTTAGAACACATTAGGTGAGTATTAAACGAGGGTAAATATTGTTGCTAGCTCACAGCAAACAACTGATGGGCTTTAGGAGGCCTGCGAGGGAAATACAAACACACTTAGATCTGGTGTGTACAAACAGCAGAAAAGCATTTGCAAGCAAAATGTTGCTCGTGCTGGTGGTTGCACAACCAGCTGCTGCCCTGGCTGATCTGCTCAGTGGCAGCCCCTTTTTGGGCATCCAAAATAAGCTCTTTGGTACCACAATTTTCCCAGAGACACTTGTGTGACAAATGCTTGGTTAGTACCTGTCTGCTATTAATTTAAAAATGTTTCTGGTTTAAATCCACTCTCACGTCCAGCCTAAGAGCCCTTCCCAAGCCCATCTGTGCAGAACTGATGCCATCTCGTGGTGGAGGAAATCTGGCTTTGCTGAGCTTGTAATGGCCAAGAAAATCCTTGCCTGGCTCAGTGTTCCAGGAGCAGTGACTGTGCTCCACTCTGACGCATCCCCCCAGCTTTCAGAGCCCTATTTCTATTAAACTCTAAATGCTTAGGCCAGCCCTGTGAGATTAGCTGAAGTGGGAGCTTTCAGAAACTCAGCCTGCATGCAGATTTGTGCCTCATTCATGGCTGAGCTCCCAGACCTGCACCCCCAGGGATAGCCCCCACCAAGGCTGCTGCTTCTACACCATTTCTTAGAGAAAACAACTCCATTTCTTCTCTGTTGCTGAGTCTTTCTCTCACAAACTCGTTACATTGAGACATCTCCAGTCCTGCCCTATTTCTGGCTTCCTTCAAAGCCAGTACCCAGCTCACAGCACCCTGTGTCTCCTTCCTCCTTTCCATCACCCAGAGATGTTTCACAAACTTCCAGATGTTTTACTCATATTTTTCTCTACTTTCACAGTTTTTTCCAAGCTATGTTTTCTAACATATGGAACCTTATGAGTTCCACAGAGGTCTGGTCTGCCCTCCTCCTTTCTTTCTAAGGGTGAGCAAAACAAGCTGCTCCCCCCATTTCTCCCAGCCCATTCTCCCTGTCCTTCAGCAGGGTGGCTGGTGCTGTGAAGTGTAGAGCACCTGGCACATTTTGGAAGGTGTGCTGGTGGATGGCATGGCCAGGAAGGGCATGTCCAGACCCAACTCCCTTGCTCAAACTCTACAGTGTGCAATTACCTATTGCTTATTGGTCATTGCTTACTGGCCCCAACCTGCAAAACACTCGATCTTTGAGAACACCAGAGCCCACCAGTGAGGTGGCCGTGCTCACCATCACCCTAAAACCTTCCCAGACCTTCTTAGGTCCCTCCTCTACAGCTCCAGTAGCAGCAGGTACCCCAGTTACAAGCAGCACCACCACAAGCCAGGCTTTGATTCTCACAGCACAAGTAGAAGGGCACTCATCCCTCACCCAGTGGTCTCCAGGCTGTCCTGACCAAGTTTTGCTGGACAATAAAAACAGCTAACCCATTCTACCTGCTTCGTGAAAGATATGGAGCAGAGGAGAATCCCTTTGTATTTGTTTTTCCTCTAATTTAATTTGTTGTTCCTTTATTAACTATTGGATTTTGGTTCATGTAAATGTAAACAACGTTATCACACAAATCTTAGCCTTATAATGGCAGCCTCCCTTGAATTACTCGACAATTAACCTCCAGGCATAGCACTCATCTTGTTCAGTTATACCTTCATTATCATCAGATTCATTAATTTCATCCTCTGTGTGCTAAAACATTGCATGGTTTAAAGGCAGCACTTAGCAATATTTAGAATCTTGGAGAGGTCTCCCATTCTCTGCTGAAGAGTTTGTAGAAGCAATATTACACCATGAAGATCAAGAAATTAATTTTTCCTTTGGATCCTTGATATATTCAGGTAATAGTTATATTAAACTAATATTAGTACTTAATTATTTAATTGTCATTTCAGTCCAGGCTGAGCATAGTGAATGGCCTGGAGCTGGACCCTGAATGGCTGGGTGAGCAGGCTCCTCTTGCTGCCCAGCTGGAGGAGCTGGGCTCTGCTGCCACAGGGCTTGCTTGGCCCCTGCCTAAGAGTTCTGCTTGCTCAAACACTGCTGTCAGCAGCTGAGCTTGCTAATCCCCCTCTCAGTCAGAGCATTGTAAGCAACTTGTCTTTTCAGATCCCAGAGTTGTTCTTGGCAGTGCCTTACACTGCCAGGCTGCACACAATTCCTCCATATCCCAAATCCATTGTTACTGGTTGAAATAAACCCCTGTGGAAGGTGGCCAAGAGATCAGTCAGGCAGACAGAGGGAAGTGAAGGATGGGAACAGCCAGCAAGGTTAGGAGCTCCAGAGACACTCTGCCCAAGTGACACAGGGGATGAATCCACACAAAGCAAAGTCATCACAGCATAGTCTTTCCAACCCTTCCAGGGTAAGCTCATCAAATTATCATTCATTATAGCCATGACTGAGTAAAATGGGGTGTCACACCATTTATCTTTAGAACATTGAAGAGCACCTGCTTGCAGTGTGGTTTTGATGAGATTCCCCACCCTCCCCTGCCCTTCCAGATGCCCTTCAAGAACTAGAATGTAAAAATGAGGGGTCTCAACCTACTTCTGTATCAGCTCATAAAAACTTCCATACAGCACCATCAGAACAAAAAGGTACTGTGTGAACAAAACATGTTATCAAACCATTTCACTGCCACACAGAACATTTCTGTGCTCTGTGACCACTGAGAACAAGCACACAGTGTATAAAAATAGCTGTCCATGTTCCAGCTAGAGCCACAGTGACCAGAACAGCTCAGGTATAGAGCACAGGGATTTTTTTTTTTTAGATTAATAAATTAAATCGTGTTATAAAACACAGTATTTGAGCTTCATAGTAAATCAACATCTTTGGCAACAGGTAGAGATTAATGCAACACCACTTGTAGGTGAGAAGTAATACAGCTGCCCTTCCAGAAAATAAGAGGGAAAAATACTCCCCTGCCCTACTGAATATATTTGATAAAAAAAAGGATTTAAGTAAATACCCATGCAAATATAGGCAGGCCAATTTAACAGGGGCCTTCAAACTCAAGTGCTAACATTTGTACAGCTTATGCTCTGCACATCTCTGTGTACTTTAAGCTACAGACAGCTTCATTCAACAGGACAAATACAACCTGCACTAGAAGAGCAGGTGAAGTGTCTCTCTGGACACTGGAGACCAGATACAGCATGGGAAGTGAAGCTGAAAATACAGTTGATGAAAGAGATTTATAGTTATAGTTTAATTTTATAACACATAATTTAGAGAATTAATAATACTGAATTCTGAAAAAGACACATCCCCCTCAACACAGAAAGTATCTGGCAATTCAGAGGCGTCTCAGCACTGGTGGTTTTCCTCTATATCCCTTTGGGACAAGCCAGCACTGTCTCAGTGTCTTCTGGAGGTGTCTCAGGGCTGGTTGGGGTCAATATTTAACAGAGTTAGGGAGGAGTGACTTATGCTGACAGGCAGGAGTCCTCAGCAAGGCACCCTTTACCAGGTGACATCCTATCCCAGGCATGACTCCTACAGGGACTTTGCCTCCTCTTTAAAAAGAAATAAACAAATAATCCTGACTTCGCAGCTATTTACAAACCCACAGTCACACGGAGAGCTTGTGAAGCCTCCTGCTATCCTTACACTGCTTTGATCTGGGCTTTGGAGCAGCTTTTAATGGCACTTGAGAGGGGCTGGTGGTGGGCTGGCACTGCTGCAGCAGGGATGAGAACAGGGCTTGGCTGTGGACTGCATGACTGCAGAATCATGCCCAGCAAATTAAATTAAATTAAGTTACACTGAAGCCTGTGGCTGCTTAGGGATCATTAAAATGTCAATTAATTAAAGCCGGATTTACCAAAGGTGATGAAACAATCTGATAATCTGTCAAAATCTGAAACTGAAGTTTCCTGAACAGTTTAGGGGATATTTTAAGGTGACAATGGAGCAGGTCACATTTTCCCCACATTTATTGCCTTTGTAAAGCTGCTTCCTGACTCAACAGAAAAAAAAAAGACTTTGAAAAGTTAGTGATTCCCTCAAAAAGCCACAATGAGACCACTTTCCACTAATAATCCCATCCATAAATCACAGGATTTGGGGAATCAGTTACAGCTTCATAAGATTGAACATGTCAAGGGAAAATATTTAATTGAAAGGGCTCAATTAGTGCTAAAACTATCTAATGGTACAGTTTATAAAGGAACTGATCTTGATCTTACCTGTTGCTTTTACATTTCCTTGGGATCAAAACCAGACAATCCCTCATTAAATGCAACAGGGCAACTGAAGAGGAAATGTATTTTCTAGGAGAGCAGAATTAGAGGAATCTGCTATGGGTTTCTTTAAATGGCAATTATAAAATGAGAGAAGTGCAAAAAGACATGGATTTCAGATCCAAAGCCCTGCTCCTTAACAGCCACATTAAGAACCGGTGCTGTACATGAGTCTCATCTCACACATCTCAAAAAAACTCATTAAAAACATGGCATGGTGTCAAGCTTTTGTGTAAGCCTAAATCTCATTTCCATAAACTAATAGAAGCTTTTCTGGTTCATCAACAAGGCAGTGACAGCACAGGCAATCAGTCCCTTCCTGGGCAATGCTCACTCTGGGTTATCACAGAAAAGGGAGGTGCCAAAACCTCTTGGGACTTATTTCTTGAGTTCTAAATCAAAAAGCCCTCAAGGTACAGAGCAGAGTGAAACAAATAAGGGCCTCTGGTTTCTACCAAGACTAATTATTTGCCCTGCAACCCCCTGTACATTGCTCAACCAAATCATAGTCTCTGAGCTCCAGAAATTACTAAATGCTGCTTACAGAGCTGAGGAGTTTGTAGGTAATGCCATTGAGATTGGCAAATTAAATGTTCTTTCCATGAGATTTGAAGGCCAGAACTCAGCTGTTGGAGAGCAGCATTCACTCCCCCTTCCTTGTCACCTGAACCCAAGAACCAGCACAAGCTTTGGTAGGATTCAATCCTCTATAAACAGGTGGCAAAGGACCAATTTTCTACCAGGCATCCTTGGCATGTCCCAGCTGGAGAGACAGCCCAAACCTCCCTCTTTTTTATAATTCCATCAGTAAGGGGTGAGTCCTGCTTTGAGTTCTTGGAGGGGATTAGAATTAGCAGAGAAGAAGACTGTGAAATGGGGTAAATCATAGAATTGCTTAGGCTGGAAAAGCCCTCCAGGGTCATCGAGTCCAGCTGTTCACCCTGCCAAGGCCACCACTAACCCACGTCCCCAAGAGCCACAACTCTGTTAAATCTCTGCAGGGATGGTGATTCCAGCTGTCCTGGGCAGCTGTGCCAGTCTTTGGCTGCCTTTTCCATGAAGAGATTTTCCCTAATATCAACCTAAACCTTCCATGACACAACTTGAGACTGTTCCCTGTTCCCTGGGAGCAGAGCCCGACACCCCCAGCTCCCCTCTCCTGGCAGGGAGTTGTAGAGAGCAAAAACTCCCCCCTGAGCCTCCTTTTCTCCAGGCTGAGCCCCCTCAGCCCCTTCCCTGGACACTCTCCAGTCCCTCACTGCCTTTCATGTAGTGAGGTGCCCAAAACTGAGCACAGTTCAGTCCAGACACAGTTCATGACGCCCCAAAGAGGTCGCAGGCAATCAATATTAGCTTAATTAAGGCTACAACTCCACAGTGCCCAGGTTTTGCCCCTAAGATCAATTCAGAGGCTCCCCCCTCCCACCAGCTGGGGTTCATCTCACTGCTGCTTCAGACATCTCATACTGGGAAAAAGATGACAAAGCACACGGTTTAAAAGAAGATCCCTTAAAAACTCCAGCTTATTTTGAATGTGTGTCATCAAATGAGGGGCTCACATATAGTGAAGGCAAGGAACAGAGCAGGGAGGATTCCTGTCACAGTACATTTGATCCAAATCCCTATGCCAAATGCAGCCCAAGTGTTGGAATTATGAAGTCACACTGCTTGAGAAGAAAATACTATTTTTTTCCCCCAAAAAAATCCCTCTTTCAGGAAGTCCCCGTGCATGGAGAATGTCTCTCGCTAGCCAGGCTCAGGCTCATACTCATTTATTTGGCTGTGCTGACCCCCAGAGTCCAGCGCTCTGTACAGCACATCCCAATCCCAGTCCCAGTGGGTTTGCTGCTCCCCCTGGCACCACTCGAGCAGCATTTCCCTGCAGTGATTGCTCCCACGGGCTGGAGATCATTGCACCCTGCCAGCACCGGAGAAAACACACATTTACCCCACGTTGGCTCAAACCGCAGCGAGTGGGAGAAGCTGCAGAATTAACCAGAGAAGGGGGAAATTACAGAGGCATTACAATAAAGCACACGGAGAAACTCATGGGGAAACTGCCTGATTATATCTAATATCTCCAGCCACGTACCTGCCAAAGCCTGAATTATCACTAGATAAGCACCTGCTGGGGCAGAAAGGAATCCTTTATTTCTGCTACTTGAGTCCAGGGGAAGCTGATACTCTATTTTATATTAGATATTTTCACAACTTTCTAATTACATTTTTCTGAAACAACTGCTTGTCATATTAACTATCAAACATACCAATCAGCCATTATTAAACACAGCGAAAACAGAGGTGGATTAATTTGGGGTAACTATTCTTGGGTGGTTGCTGCATAAGAGAAATTTTTTAGACAGTCATAATGTTAAACTCACTGTGATGAACACCAAAACTTCTCTAGCTCAGGAGGACACATTTTTTAATTGAGAAAAAACCTCACTTCAATAAGTGAAGTTTCTTTCTCTCGCACATAACACAGAAAAAAAAACCATATAGTTTCCTTTACCCAAATTCAGGTCTCCTTGTGGATGAGGGGTTAAGGCTTGTTTGCTTTCAAGTTTAATGTACCTTCTTAGTTTCTTAACTTTTAAAGCTCAATGACACCTTCAGCCCAGGGGAAAAAAATATATATAAGTTTGTCTTCAGATAAGAGGCATTTTTCATAATTCAGATGGGAATTATTCTCCTTCTCACCCCTTCACAGATGACAACCTGATAAATCTCTTGAAACCTCTATATACCCTGCTATGAGGGCAGGATGTTTCTCCTGTAGCTCAGAGGACATTTGTGAGCAGGGACATCACCCCTGAATCCCCCTTTGTCACCCAGGTGACAAAGTGCCACAAGGTGCTCCCCATGTGCAGAGCTGGATGTCACTGACACCGAGCACACACAGGGGACAAAGGGAAAGTGCTGGAGCACGAAAAGAGAAAGAAAAAAGGCATCATCATAAAAGCATCCTGGAAAGGAGCCAGAGAGCGGTGCCTCTTGATGTATCATCCAGGACCACGTTCTGCTCAGGAACTCCTGTGTCAGCAAACAGCCCCTGGCACTGATGGATCAGCCCAGGGGGACACAAAGCAGCAGCAGCACCCCTGGCCTGAGCTGGATCCCTCAGTGCCTCCCAGCCCACAGCCCTGCAGGCACCTCCACAGCCCTGCAGGCACCTCCACAGCCCGCAATACTTTGCCATAAACAAGTGTGTTAAATGCTGGAACAGCAATTTGGGAGAACAGGTTAAGCCAAGGTGGTGTGTCCTCCGTGCATCACCTCCTCAGAGGAAAATACACTTAATTAAGGGAGGGATGCCAGAGCTTTTGGTTCTTCCAGCATGAGCTTTGGGGATGCAGAGAGGAAGCACAGTGGAGAGAACACAAGGCTTTGCTGCGCCATTGCACGGGTACCACGACCTGCAGGATGCCTCACACGAGGCTCACTGGCAGCCTCCACCTCTGCCCAGACAAGCCACCCGTGTGACACACAGAAGAAGGACTAAAAGCCACCACTTTGCACCTACCATTCCTCCTGTGGCTCCATCCTCACTCACACCCCATCTCCTTGGGTTGATAGCCTCTGGAATCCTCTCTGGAACACCCTCCTCGCAGCCAACGCCGCTTCCCATGACTTCCACCACAGCAGCTTTCACAGAAACTGTTCCCTGTGTCCACCTGATGGGACGGGTAGTTTGAGACCCACAAGGAACACAAAGCATTTCTTGCAAAGAAAAAGCAGGAGAACAATCCAGAAGGGTGGTCCGAGCTGCTCTCACCAGGGTGGGTGTGAGGGAGGCAACAACCCCTGTGCTTGAACCAGGACATCCCAATTAGGGTTCAGTGGTCAAGCAGGTGCTCCTCGTTTAAGGAAATTGCTCCCACCTGGCTGCCCAATTTTGGAGTCTTGAACTGGGAATAGAAAAATCACGGTCTCAGTTTGTGGCAGAGATTGGTCCTAAAACCTTAGAAACTCCTTCAGCATCAGATCCCCCAGGCATTTCGATCCCCCGAGCCTGGTCTGAACATGGAAAGTCAATGTAGAGAAAATCTAACACTCATACATTTCCATCCCAACACAGCTCTGACTCCAAGAATATGATTTAAATTATACCTCTGCACCTGTCCAGTGGGACAAACTCACCACTGAGTGAGATAACATTGTGGAAAGATTACCATGTAAAGAAGTATAAGGAATACATGGAAAAGTAGTATTTAAACATCTTATCGTTAGAAAAGAACAACAGCTCCTTTGGCACAGGTGTTGTACATACTTTAAAGGGCCCTTTAAGAAGATTTACTGATTGAAAAAAGAGATGCACCTGTAATTCACTGAGCAGAGGCTGCCAAGGTTTGCAGTGAAGGAAGGAGGAGGCTCATGATGACAACATATTTTTGTAAATCGAGGCCAAATCAAATGCATTGAGCTTCAGCAGCTGTGCCAATTAAATCTCATTCAATTGGCTGAACAAGAACGTTAACATTAATCACTTTGGCAAATGTCTTAGACTATTTCGTGTCACTAAGTAGTTAAGTGGTTTTGTGCTTGTTTACAGTGCAGAATAACATTCTGTGAGGCAACAGCATCAGTCTCTGGGCAACTGTGGGATGCTTTGGGAGCCCTGGGTGGCTCGTGGCAATGCTTCTGTCGTGGTGCTTTGCCTCCCACAGGCTTTTTCAGAGGAATCCAGCAGATTGCATCTTTTTTAATTGCAGTTATTCTTTGCCATCACACAGCCAAAGAACAAACCTCCAGCCAGGGCAGAACCAGTTTTGCCACGTGGAGCCTCCACAGGCATGTCCCACCCCATCCCTGCAGCTCAGGGCACAGGGATGCAGGGAGTCCTGTTGTCACCTTATTTATTCATCTGCACCTACAAATAAATACATTCATCTCTGATTAGATGTTAAAGTTTCCATGGCTGAGGCTGTTCCCTGCCCTACCTTTGATTCCAGCTCCAGATGACTCACATACCACATTACATAACTTTGCTGCTGCACAAGAGGCAAATCTCACCCTGGGTTATTGCCACCCGTGTGATACCCAGCAACAAAAGGGGGTTTCAGCTGCTTTTCTGAACTTGAAAAACTCACCTGCTGATGAGTTTCCCTCCCTATTTCCTTTCCCCTTTCCTCACTGCAGAAGTACTTACCCTTCTGAGGTGAATGAGGTGAGGTGGCAGCTGCTGCTGCAAGGGTGAGCCCTGGGGTGGGACACAACTAAAATGTAGGATGCAGAAAAAAACAATAATAGCAGGAAAAAAAAAAAACAGGCAGCAAAATCAACACAGTGAGATTTCTTCCTCTGTTGCAGAGGCTTTTCTTCAGCCACAGGTTCATAGATTTATAGATTTATCAGTTTAAACATGAATAAAAGGAGCCAACTGTGCAGGAGAAAAGTCATTTTGAAATAAAGTAAGGACTAATTGCAAAGTCTCCCAGCTGCATAGAGCAGCCCGCAATATGTCATTATCTGTTCAGCAGGTAATTACATTTCAGGATCCCACATGGTAAATTTGATGTCATACATTGGCATTAAAAGATGAGGCACATGGAACATTTCTGGAGAACAAGAGAGAGCTCAGTGGGATGTATTGTAAACATAAGGCAAAACGAGCTGGGCAACTTGTTTAATGTATTACTTTGTGGTGTTATTAAAAAATATTGAGCCCATGGGGTTAAACTCTCCTTTTTCCATGTTTTTTCTCTTCCCAATTGCATTCACTAAAAGGTTCTGTTTTCTGCCATCTGTGCCCTGAACCAAAGGCTTTCCCAGCCCCAAGAGAAATGCTCTTCTGCATCCCAGCAGGCAAACAGCTTTTCATTTCCCTTGGAAAAGGAGCAGAGCAGAGGCTGGGACAGCATCAGGGCAGCATCTCCTCTGAGCATCAGCACATGTGGGTACCACTGCCCCTGGCCAGAGGGCACAGAGGAAACCAGGGTTTGGACCTGCTGAAATTAAAGAGGGGAAAAATAAAGCCATGTGGAGTGAGGAGATTGTTCCTCCCTGTCAGAAACCAATGAAATCAAAACAGACCCCAAAAAGTTTCATTAGTTCAGGTTTTATTCAAATTAAATGATGGGGAACTACAGTGTGATTTTCTTTCATAATATAAACACAAAAGTTTCTCGAGTTGTTCGTCGCACTGGACAAGACAGCTGTCAAGAGAATTACTTTGCAAAGTCCTTGGTCCTCCACACTCATGCAAAAAAATCTTTAATTTAAAAAAGGAGCTTCAACAGTCAACCATCTCATTGTGGTATTCTGCCAGCTACTGAACCAATAAAGTCTGTTTTACAAAAGCAAAAAATTTCACACCCAGGTAAATTATTTCACAATCATTCATTACTCTTAAGGGTCTTTTTATACATAAAATATACAAATTAAAATTCTCAATATTTATTTATTGTCACTGGAGAGGAAAATAAATTATAAACCCATAAACAAGATGAGGGTAGAAGAAAAAGAGAATTAGCCATATTCAGACTGTAATGTCTAACACACTCCCAAACACTGCAGCTTTGAGCAGCAAATTATGCTCACATGAATGTGACTTGTGGGCATGATGTTAAAGCAAGGGGGCAACTGCTTTGGTAAGACATTAGTAATGAATCCCAAAGGTTAATTTATCTGCAGGACCATCACATCAGCTTGATGAACAGACATTGCACCTCTCTGGGTACTGAGGATTTTGGTCTCCAAACACTGCAAAGGAGAGAATAGTATTGAGTTTCCATGGTGGTGCCATGCAAATGCTGCCAAGTGTGTTTATGGTAATTACATGCTGTACACATCTGTACAAAGAAAGCAAAGAAAGTGTTTGGATAAACTGAATGAACTGCAAATTGGTTTTAATCACCCCCAATTTATCTATTAGGCACAAATGGAGAAGATGGACTTGATTCAAACTTTCCCACACAACAGATTGCTGGAGGCAAATCTATCCTGCCTGCAAGCACGGCGTGTGTGCATCACCCACAGGGATGCTGTTGGGGTTTGGGGGCACAGCCCTGGGGGGGCTTTCTCTGAAGAGCAGAGCCACCTTTGGGAAACCCAAGGCCAGAATCCCACAGGGGGTCAAGCACAGGGTGACCCCAAAAGAGATGACAACAGGAGCTGAGCAAAGCCTTCCTACTCACAAAGGACCCACGCGAGGAAGCGGCCCAAGTTTGGTCTGTAAAGCTCTTACTAAGCCTCCTGCAATAATTTGGCTGGTTTGGGCAGCCTGGGGGGTTGTGCCCACGCTGTTTTGGGCAGAGCATCTCCACCTTCAAGCAGCTCACACAGCAACCAAAAAACAGAACCGTGGAGTGCCAGCTTGTCCCCCAGACTGCCCAGGAACCAAACACATGGCACAGGTAAATTGAATCAGAGCATTGAAATTGTTGTAAAATAACAATCTAAGAGCGTGCTGGTGACTGAGGTAATGGATTTGAATTTATCTCAATGTGGAGCCCAATGATGTCTTTCTAATAGATTAGAATCAACACAAGAGCTATCCCAGATCTTAGTTACAACATGGCATTTCTTGTGCAGAGAACACACAGAGTCACACCTACATCACAGCCACCAAAACCCACACTGGAGTGCACAAATCAGATCCTGAATGAAACAGAAGAGTCTGAATTGACGACCATAAAAAGCAATCCAAAAAATTATTTTAAAATTGTCTTATAAAAATATTTACAGTAAAATTTGTTAGCTCTAATGCTACGTTTTCAGTCCTAGAAAAAGGCAATCTGTAAAGGATCTGGCTCAGGTGCTCAGGAGGAACAATACAAACACGAAACCACAGGCCAAAGACAAATTCCAAAAGCATTTCTGGGGTGGGGTGGGGAGGGTTTACAGCTGGTTCATCACATGTAAGGGTTGTTTGTATTGCATAGCTGGAAAACGAGGTCACTTGACTTGCATAACACTGCAACCATCGGAGAAGGAAGGAAAGAAACGTGTCATTTGCCATCGAGGAGAACTGGCTGCAGCTGGGAACAGCATCACTCATCCCTGGCAAGGGCTCTGAGTCCTAGCCCTGTCCAGCAAGCCACAGGTCTAAGCCAGCAGTGGGCAGAAATGCCATTTTACAATAGCAGGAAACCACCAAAACCTGCTTTCCTTACAAGGAAAATATCTTCTGAATAGATGGATAGCAGGGGCTAAAATTACCCCACCTTCAGGCATATCCACTATTCCCATCTGACAAACAGCAGATTTCACACCTCTCCAGCAGTACCTGCTGGTTGTTATCTCCAGCCCACAGAAACTCAGAGTCTCGAGGGGATCTTTGCCTCAGTGGAGCCAGAGGTGGGAAAAGGTTGGCTGGGAACTGCTCCCAGCTGTGGTGGGGCTAAACAGCATCTTATACAGTAGTTTATTCAGCTTTATGTCTATACACACCTAACAAGGGTCCAAACGCTTGTCCACCCTTGTCCAGTCCCCTCAGCCTGTCAAGAGATGTTCCCTCTGACCTAAACCTGTCCCTAAACCTCTATTCCCACAGGTTACATGAAAGGGAACCACCTTTTGGCCTGTGAATTTAAATCTGTCCAAACTGAGGCCTCATCACCTTGTTATGTCACCATAAAGATGCATCTCAGGACCGTGATCCAAAGGCAGCTGCAGTCAGGGACACAGTTCTACCAGGATACATTCCTACCAGGATACATTCCTACCAGCCTCCATGGCTTTTACAGTAAGCAAAACCTCACAAAAGAGCAGCATGTCATATATTATTTTGGCACCTTTCACTGGAGATTGTAAAACTCAAAGCAAAATGTTTAAAGGTTATTATAGAAAAGACTAATTCCTCATTTAATTATTATGTTCGAGACCTCTGAGCTGACGTACAATGGAAGGGTAGACATCAAGAATAATACTGCCTTTTCTTTGGACAGTTTGCCTTTGTTTGCAAAAACAAGAATAGCCAAAGAGGAGTGGGAGCTACCTAACATTCCCCATCAAGGCCAGTCCCCCTGCAGGGGGGTGACACAGCAAAGAAGGGTGCTGCTTTCCCCACCCATCTTACCAGGACTGTGTCAACTCAAACACCAAAAACCTCTGTATTTACAGAAGCAACCCACTCCTCTCCAAAAGCTGCACAATATGATGTAGTGTAGATCCCTCCAAAATAAATTCGTATTTTTCTTTTCTACTATTACAGGGAGTCCTTTTGATTTATGGGAACAGAAATCAGAACAACACTAGCCAGCTGCCCACAACAAAAAGTCTCAGCTGATCTATGGGAGGAAAAAAACCCCAAAACCAAACAACAAATAACAAGAAAAAGAGTAGAGAAAATATTTTTCTTCACTAGTTCCCTTTAGCTGGGGAGATTCTGGGACCTCATCCCTGTGTGCAAAAGCATGCCAGAGCTCACAAGGAAACATAAAAAAGTATTTTAAAGTCAAACATCTTAAACAGAAAACTCTTAAGAATTTGGTATGTAAGCAAGAAAGCTCTCTTACAGCTCGAACTAGATTTGTCTGTTTTGAATAATCTTATGAGTTCTTCATACTAATAGAGGAATGCCTTCAGTAAGGGCAAGATTAAAACAGCAATTACAGTGACAGTGATTAGTTAATCTCCATGCTCTGAAAGCATTAAAACACTGCAGGTATTTTACTTGGCTCATTAATCCCTGCTTGGGTGGCAGAGGGTTCTCGCTGCATGGAATGTCTCTACATTAATGGCACCATAAGGTGTTTCTTAAAATCTAAATGCTCTATTATGAAATGGCATTGAGATGCTGGACAGAGCTAGAACTGGGCATTTCAGCACAGCTGAAACGTGTGGGTTGGGAATACTTTCTATTCAAGCAACATTTGTTTCACAGGAGCAGCAAACCCCGTGGGAGCAGCATGTGTTTTGTGGGGCTGAGAATTCTGTGTGGCTCAGGTGCTGAGACTTCAGCCCCAGGGAAGGCACTGCCCAGCAGGTCCCGTCAGGTACAGCACACAGCATTCATGGCAAGTAGAAAAATCACAGGGTATTTATTTCCACCATAGGACAAGCATTTCAGGGGTACAAACAGCAGTCCAGTGGCATGGACAAATGTATGACTGAGACAGCGTCACACTCGAGCCAGAGCACCCTGTTCCAGTCCATTTCTGCTGACTGTTTTTCTCAGTTGGAACTCATAAGTTTCCACTGCCAGTAGTGAAGTCCACCCTCCAGGCACAGTGAGTAAGTAGTTCAACCAACAATGTGCACGGAGCATCAGTAGTGAAGAAATCCAGAAATGTTCATTTTTACTCACATGCCCAAACGTAGCAGTTTTGTTTCACACAAGTAATTCCGTGCCTGCAGTCCAAGCACAGTGTTTATCTCAGGACAGGCCATTGAGAAGAACAGTTGATTGCACCACAGAGAACAAGCAACACCTCATGTCTAGCATGGAACACGTCCCCACAGGGCTTTTCACTTGGCTATGCAGCCCACCACGGAGTGGATGCTGCTTGTAACATATCACTTGTCATGCTAAGACGTTAACAGCAATGAGATGGGTCAAGTCAGAGGTCAGTCATCTTCCCAACACCACCCAGCTGGATCCACTTCACTTCTGCTCCTCACATTGGCTTCATCGTGTGTCACAAGGGTTTGTGAATCACAGCCACACCTGTTGCAAGAAGGACAGACACACACAGTTATTGCAGGAGCAGCTCCTGGGTTGCCAGGTGGCTCAGATCGTCCTGCAAAGCCAAAGACCAGCCAGAAGTCAGCAAAGAGAGGTGTCCACTATTTCTATGAGAGTTTCCTCTACTGAAATCAACATACAAAAAAGGAAGAGAAAAGCTTCAGGAGGCAGAGCCCTCAGGTCTGTGACTGACCCCAGCTGCTGGCAGCTCTCCCACTGACTGCTCACCTGCATAACTCCTCCCTGTGCTCATGCTGGTTGGCAGCAATGTCCACTTGTCTGTGCTGGGGTTGTAATATTCCACCGAGGCCAAATTGCAGGAACCGTCATCGCCTCCCACCACGTAGAGGAGACCATTCACAGCACACACCCCTCAAAGCAGAGCACAGATGGTGAGACATGAGCTAACTCATCCCCCACAACACATCACCTGCCCCATTCCCATCCCCTCCCAAGCAGACACCTCATCTTCCATTTTTAGCACTTACAACATTGATCACTTACACCACCAGCACATCAACTGTGCTAAAATCCTCCCAGACAGCTGAACCAAACCCTGCTGATTGTGGTTACCTGCATTTCTCCTGCACATGTTCATGTCTGCCACTTGCTTCCAGGTGTTTGTTCCTGGGTCATAGACTTCCACACTCTTCCTGACCAAGGGGCCGTCGTGGCCGCCGGTGGCGTAGAGCAGCCCACTGAGAACACCCACACCTGCCAAGAGAGCCCAGCATCAGCCATGGGACAGGGGACAGGGCTGCACAGCCCTGCTTGTCCTACTGGCTGCTGTCCTGGCCTCTCCAAAGCAATTCCAAAGCATGGGCCAGTTGTGCCTGCAGATCAGCAGGCACACAGCCAGCTCCCCACCCACCCCTGGCACCACAGCAGCCTGTGCAGTAACACCTGGCAGATGGCCCCTCTTCCAGGGCTGTGCCCCTCCTCGGGAAGCTGTCAGGCTGTCCAAAATCAACAGACTAGTCCCACAGCATTCCTCTGCCTTTATTCCATCTCTCTGGACTGACTTGTTCTCTGCCTCCCACCCCACCTTGTTTCATCTGCCTGATCTCTTCTGCCATGGGGTTCTTTGCTTTTAGCCTGATCCCAATGCCAGGAGCTTTATTTTTGGTTTTCCTGATGCCTTTGTGCCACATGACTTCATCCTTTGGATGCTCTTCCTCAACAACTTACAGGCTCCAGTCCTTGAGGTTACCAATGGGTTCCTCTCCTCCCATTCCCACCCCAAACTTGGCAGGACCTGACACAGACCAGGTGCCTACAATGCCACTTTCCCAGCCACTTTTGCAGGCTCCTGACTGAATCTCTAGGAATGACTGGGATCTGAAGGGTACATCTGCCTAATATTAAATAAATTAATTAATTAAAACATTCACCAATCCACGAGATGTGCAGATGTGGCACTTGGGGACATGGTTTAGCAGTGAACACAGCAGGGCCAGGTTAATGGTTGGACTTGATGATCTTAAAGGTCTTTTCCAATCTAAATGATTATTAAACCCAGACAGTGCCTGCACATCCCCACAGCCCTGCTCGCTGGATTGGGGTCACCCCAGGGAGTTGGGGACAACTGTCCTGGTCCCCACTAGATGTCAGCACAGGGATGGTTCATGGAGCTGCAGAGCACATGGTGCTGCAGCACGGCTGGGGACAGTGGCACAGGGCAGTACCCTCCCAGTGCCTGCTGGGGGGCACCTGGGTGACACCCAGAGCTTGAGGAGCTCAGATTTCGGGTGGGGAACAGAAAACTACAGAGCCATTTGGCAGGCAAGTACAAGCACTCCTAACATCAGCCTTGCCTCGTGGAGATACACTGGCAAAGCAGCACTCAGAGCAGTGTTTCAAAGACAGGATATTCGCTAAAATCCATCTCACTACAGGCACAAATTGTTTTGCTGTTCCAAAACACTGCCAACAACATGAGCTACTCGTTCTGTTCTCCTGTAAGAGAGACAGGGCTAGGTTTAAGCACCAAGCAGATGACACAAACCTCTTCAACTGAACTCGAACCAACTGTATGTCAGTCTTTGCCTCACCTGGAGTTACAGAAAAGGTAGTGCAGTGAGAAAAGGAAGACAAGGTGTAGAGAGCAGCCTCACAACCACCCAGCTCAAAAGGCAGCCCCCACCACAGCTTAACCTGCAGGATCATTTCAGCCCCAAAGGGCACCCTCCAGGCTTGGCTGCCTCCAGGTACCTGCACAATTTAACATGAGAGAGCACCCATGGCACACACTGAGCAGTATAACCAGCAGTGGCAAATTCACCTGAAGATGATTTTAAATGCAATGGATAAGAGCTCTTACCCCTTTCAGAGAGGAACAATCACAAAGGCAAGTCCCTACCTGGCCTAACCTCAAGTTAGCAACCATCAAGACTAGAATATAATCCTTTCACAATATATCCTTTCTTCTACACCTCCAGATCAACTCTTGCCAACAAAAAATACACTAAAAATTAGCTTAGCAGGGGCAATCTGAGATGAATTTTGTTACCTGGCCTGGGTCTGCACATCACCCAGTGTGCAGATGTGCTTTGCACTGCAAAGCACCCACTGGATGCTTTGAGGAAGATCCAAAATGAAAACCCATCTGACATCCCCCAGTGACAGGAGAGAGGGAGGGGTAGCTTGGCTTTCCCATGCTCAGCTGACCCTGCAGCTGCCAATTTGGAAAGATAACTCTTTGCTTACAAGTGAGATGCATCTGTTAGCAGGGCTACTTAGAGACACTGAACATTATTTCATTAATCCAGAAATTAATCACAATTGGGCAGATTCCATCAAAATCAGAAGAACTGCTGGGAGCTTCCAAGCAATTACGGTTTTACCCCTCATGGGAAAGGGGGGCAAATAACAGGTTGCCCTTGCCAGCTCAGCAGTGCCAAACCACATTTCTGCTGAGGAGAGGAGAACAGAGTGCTCATGTGCCCTCCAGGACACCCGTGGGAGCCTGTACCTGCCCCGCTGCGCCGGGTGCTCATGTCAGCAACGTAGGTCCACTCGTTGGTGGCGGGGTTGTACTGCTCCACTGTACTAAGGCACTGCCGCGACGCTCCGTCGTAGCCCCCCACGGCGTACAGCTTTCCTGCAACACACACACAGCGCCAATGGCATCGTGCCCACCACTCACCTGTGTCACCAGCACACCTGGCAGCCCCAGGGGAGGATCCTGTCTCAGCGAGGCCCCAGGGGATGTGGCTAACCCTGCTGGGGGAAATCCCAGGGAAGGGATGTGGATAGACCCACAGACCGGTGTGACTGCTTGTGAAGGTGTCAGCTAAGACAAGGATACAACACAACATCTCAGTTAGGAACTGACGGCCCAGAGGGTTTTCCAAATTACTTGTTGGCCCAGGAGAAGAGGTAACATCAAAGCATGCTCTGCTGATGGAGCGTTTCCTCCAGCTCAGGTGCCACAAGGCAAGGTGTGCTGTCACAGGCCAGCACTGCACAGTAATTACAGTATTACAGGAGCAATAAATATGCAATAGCCTCTTATAATAACATAATACCTGCAAGGAAACCTAGACCTGATTTTGGAGAACCTGGACCAAATCAAAACCCAGCATTGCTGCTGGCACAGCCTGTTCACCGTGCCAAGTGCTGACAACTCAGGAGATACCCCAGGAGACTCTCCCAGCACAGGGGATCCAACCCTCCCTACCTCAACTCACTGAAAGCTGAATGACATGGACTTCCTGAGACCAGAGGAGCACCATCAAATATCATGGGACTGCATCATACATGAAACAAGGTTGGTGCTCCACCATCCTAGATGCTACAACAACCAACCATTAGCAAAGCTCAACAAATACGTAGAAAAATTCTAATCTAAATTTTTGAGCAAACCCCAGAAATAATACCAATTTTCAATGCATAGCAGCAGAGCCTGGCCACAAATGAGCTGTGCAATTCTTTGCACACACAAGGCTCCCACCAACAGTTATCAATCTCAGCCTTTTTGTACTCCTGGTTTTGGATGTTTGCAAGGCTCCAAGAACAGGTTGGCTCTTTTCCTTCTCCCTCGGGTTCACTCATGGCCTCCTTCTGCATCTTCCTGTCTTTACAAACATTTCAAACTCTCATCTGTGCTGCTGATCCGACGCACCTGGTGTTAGTCAATGAATCAGGCAAGAGAGCCAGTCCAAGCAAGGCAAGACAAAGTTCTCTGGCTTGCATCAATCTTAGGTATTTTCAGTATCCACAGACATCAGATCAGTTTTTGTTATATTCAGACAAACCCTGTGGATTAACTGAAGCCTGCAGCTTGTTTCCTACACCAGTATGATCAGCTATTGCCCCAGTCAGGTGCCCTCTTTTTTTTTTATTATGTATTCCAACATGTGCGACACTTAATTGTACTTTCAAACAAAGCAAAGGATTTTGTAAGTCTCCAGTAGGAAATCTGTCCACAGAAATGAATCTCTCAGTTTCATACTTAATATTTGCTCTCATTCAAACCACTTTAGCCAAATCCAATGACTGACAGCAGCCCAGCACTTTCCAAACATGGCCCAATTTTGAAGGAGATGGTTCTTAAATATGCAAATTTAAGTTAACCACCACAATTTATTCTGACTTTATCTCCCTCCCTCTTCCCACATAAACACATTTCATGTATATGAACACATTGCATGTATTTCCCACACAAGAAGTCAACCCAGGCCACTGTAAAGCATGGTTTATAACAGGGCTTGTGCCAGTGGCTGCTCTGCACTGCCCTGATTGGAAACTGCCACTCCATGCTAAACACAAGGTCAAGTAAAACCTTCCACTGGCTTCAGAATAGATTCTGGAGAGGAATAAATGGCTCCTGCTTAAACTGCTCATTCTCCTGGACCCAAACCAAGCTGCTCAGCCCCAACTCCCTCAAGTGTGGTGCTCACACAGAGGTGCCAGCAGCTGCCACCATCCTGCCAAGCACCCTCTGCTCCCACAGCACCAGCCTTTGCTATCATCAGCCCCTGCTCATTTAGGACCCAGAGCAGAGTGTGCCCTCCCTGATGTCAGTAGTTTTAGCATTCCTGCCAAGCCACCAGCTTGGGGCTGTGGGACAAACTGTGTTCCTGTTTCTGAGCAGATTTTCCGTGATGGGTATTCCATCCACGCAGCATCTGCTGGGAGCAGCAGCACCCACTGCACAGCAGCACTGGCTTTCACCAGCTGAGACAGCCCAGGAAGAATAAGGATTCAAGGAAACCTGCACACACCTAATGGCATTCACAGGAGGCATGGGCTGGTCTGATACAAGCCTGAAGCTCTTGGAAAGCTACACAGGATTTTTCACTAAGATAAAGAGGAGAATGGAAAAAGCTGCAGCAATTACATCATATAAAATCAATCTTTCCCAACTAGTCTAGGGAACAGTTCCTGCAGTTCCATCCTACTGCACTTAACCATTCAGACTTCTGTTTGACACAGGAACATTTGCTTGATGGAAATGGCTGCTGATTTTCTTACCCTCCACAACTCCAACTCCAACACTGCTTCTTCTTGTGTTCATGGGAGCCACAAAAAACCACTCATTGGTTTTATAGCTATAGGCCTCAACTGATGCCAGACCTAGTTAAAAAGGGGATACACAGGTTTTCTAATTAAAAAAAAAGAGAAGAAAAAAAGATTGGTGTTGCACTTTCATCTGCCTTCCACCTCCTCCCACACCCGTAATTCCCACCATGCTCCTGCATTCCCATTTCCTAATCCCCTGCCTTTCAGGCTGGGGCCAGCATGTCAATGCCACTTCTTCAGCAGCTGGAAAATCTGTTACCCCATCACCCCTGCCCTGGGACTGCTGCCTCTCCCACCTGCTGGGGACACCGAGGTGAAGCAGAGTCCAGATTCAGAGCCCAAAAGCCCCAGGAACTTCCAAGCATTAAAAAATGTCCATGTAAAGGTTTGAAAATTCCCCCAGACCCTGCTGCACTGTACCACCACCAGCTGAAATAGTTAGTGCAGGGCTTAACCAAGTGGCAAAACTGTACAGCAGAGGCAGAGGTGTGAATACAAACATGCATTATGCCAAGATAAATCCCAGCAACATGTACCCTGTAACCCTGTAAGATGCCTTGCTGGTATTTTATTCATGCTGTTATGAAAAATTTAACTAAAACAAGGAAAAATCCCTTTTCAGTCAGAAAAGGCACATTCCTACAGAGAATGAGACTGAAAGAATGAGGCTGAGATTCTCTGCAATTGCTGGTGGCTCAGAACACGACACAGCAACCCCATTTCTTGCCCTTTCTCTACAAAACCAGAGAGGAAGGGCACGGGAACCTCCCAGTCTTTGCAGGGCCTCTGAAAACAGGGTCAGTCACCTACCAGTGCTGCCATCAAAGCCTCCCACTGCATACAGGAGGTCATTGAGCACTGCAGCCCCCAGGGTGCTCCGTCTCTCCTGCATGCTGGCTATGGATGTCCACTGGTCCTTCACGCCGTCGTACACGTCCACCGTCCGCACCCGCAGCGACCCATTAAAGCCCCCGACAGCATAAACGTTGCCAGCCATAAACACCACACCTGGTAACAGAGCACAGGGGTCTTACAAACACTCTGGGGAGCCAGCAGGATCAGAGCCTGCCAGGGTGTGGAACAGGGAAGAGCAGAATGTGGGCAGGTCTTTGGTGTTTTCTGCGGGCTAAGAGCGTTGAAGCCAAGTCTGATAAAACATACGTGTCATATGGGAGGTGAAATGCACATAAAGACACTGCAGCATAAGGCACAGATGGATTTCACACCTGAATGAGTAATTCTGTGAGCCAGAGGGAACACCAAATGGTGATTCACACTCACAGCCCTGTCAGATGTTTTCAGAGGAATGCTCTCAACTCAAAGATCTGCTCTCCATCACCCCCTCCTCGGCACCAAGAGGGACTGACTCAGCTCCTTTGATTTTCACTAGGATAGCAGTAAGGCAAACTGGGTCCCTGTGGGCTGCCAGGCCAGTGGGATGGGAGGACAAGGGGAAAAATTGATGGAGCAGCCAGGAGAGGGAGATGATGAAGGGGAGACAGTGGCTACGGAGGGCAGGCAGGCAGGAGCAACCCCTGTAGAGAGCAGGGCATCCACCAGAACAAGAAGGGAAAAACATCTGTAGGGAAAGAAGAGGCAGAAATGTCAAAAAGAAAGAACTATTTGAGGCCAGGGGCACAAAGGAAGGCTGAAGGGATGGCTGAAGAGCTGCACTAGGAAAACACAGAAGGTGGCAGCAGAAGTTCCTGTTACCTGCTCTGCATCTCCGAGAGGGAAGCTCAGCAACCTGATCCCAGCGCTCCTCCTCAAAGTCATAGCACTCCACACTGCGAATGGCTTTGGGGGCTTGCCCACCCACCACGATCATCACCTGGGGAGGGAAGAGAAGAGCTCGAGAACCTCACACATGGCCCCAGACAGCCTCTCTCTGCAGAGAAACCACCACCACGACCTGCTGAAGGGCAGCTGCCAAAAACATGCTGCAGGCCAACCAGAACCCTCTGCAGCGACACTTATTCCAGTCAATTCTGTTTCAAAGGGGGGAAATTTATCTCCAATTTATTGCATGCTAAATGTGGCTGCCCCATTTGCCCTTCCTCATCACGTCCAAGGTGGGCAACCTGCCCAATTTCCTTGAAATACAAAACCTTTTGGCACCACGGCATACGAAAGACTCACTGTAAAAGTATTTTTAAGTGAAGAAGATTCCAGCATAATTTCCACTGCCAGCCCACTGTTTAGTCATTATTTCCATGGTGGTGCTAAAAATAATCAATGCCACTTAGCAAATAAACCCTGACAGCTGCATTGCCACCTGTGGGGAAGCCACACAGGGAAAGCACCAGGACTTACAATGTGGGGTGCTGAGCTGTGGAAGGAAGAGATTTGTCAGCTTCATTAAGGCTTTTATCTGCCACAAGTATTGATGCAAATGCAGAAATCAAACCCTAAGTTCCTTACAGATAGGGAAGAGCTGTGAGAAGGTCATCAGGGGCAATCTCAGGAGTGCAAGAGCCACTCTGCCAGGTCAGGTTAAATGTTTGTCCAGTCCAGGACTCCACCCCCAGCAACAGCAAGTGGTGGACACTGGTGGAAAAGCTAGAAGACCAGAAGACCTGGACAGTATGCAGGGTGGTCCTTCCCAAACCTGCTCACTCTCCTGGCTGCTGGACCTGCACTTTGCTCAGCACACATTCCCTTCAACCCTCCACAGCTGTCGAGGGAGGATTTGCTCCACTTACCACAGCAAATCAGTGGAAGCAAACACTACCCAAGGAAATCTGATTTTTACAAGGCCAAGGAGCTAAAAAAAAAAGGTAATGGGGCTTCAAATATACACAAAGAGTAAATGGAAAACTGGCTTTAGACTCTGCAAGGCAGCTGGGAGTAGCAGAGGGGATCAGATCATCCCTTGAGGTCACTTGAGCTCAACTCCAAGCACAGTTCCTTTAAAAGCAGAGAGCTAGAGAGCAATTTAAAGGATTTGAAGAGTATAAAAACAGTGGCCTGTTTGATCTACAAAGATGAGAAAGTGACATTAGAAAGCAAATTGAGTCTAAATTAACAGCCTGACTACTCGTTGTGTAACAGTCTCCCATGGAAAGCTGCAGAGCTTCACATGATGACGGAATTAAGAGATTCCACAGCAGACAATAATCCCTCATCAGAGGGACCAACAGGCCAGATGAAAGTTTCTCAGTAACAGGATTGCTGAAAGATCATCACCTTCTTCCCTTTCTCCACAGTTCAAAAGAAGGGAGGACAGCCTTGCAGAAGCTTTGGGTTTGTACTCATAGGACATGCTATAGAGGGTGCTGAGAACCTCTGAACTCGCTGCTTTGCTGTTCCTTTTATCCCTCCCTACTTTAGTCTTGAATAAGGGCCGTGTCAGCCCTTCATGATACCCCCAAAGCTCTGTTCTACCAACTCCATCTCAGTGCTAGCAGAAAGGACAAAACACACTGGCCCATACTGCAGAACCACAGTTTCTCAATGGGCAGTCCAATATCTAAACATCACAAACAGCACAGCTCTCACACACCATCCCACAAGCCAGCCTCCACACCATTTGTGCTTAGAAAAACTACACACTGTGGTTTTGATGCCTTAGAGTCTCCAAAGTGCTTATGCACAACTTCAGTGACAGTCTGTTGAGAGACTTTGGGCCAAACTGTGTTTATCTCTGGAGCACACAGAAAATAGTTTCTGTGGCTGTATTTTTCTTCACTAATAAAGTGGTGGCCAGAGCACCACATGCCTGCAGATAAACAGGGGAGTAACAAGGGTTATTTATTCAGTTGCTGCTTTGAGTCTATTGAAATTTGCTTCAGACTTCCTGCCCCACAGAGCTGGGTGCTGTTGTTTCCTGATTTCCTGGCTTCTGATCATGGCTACAGGAAACAAAAAGACACCTACTGTGACCCTCCTCAGCAGGGCTCCACGACACCTCAGCCAGCGAGTCACAAAACCACTTGTGGCTGACAAAAATGCTTCAAGAGCAGAGACACTCCTTCCCCTAACGACTCAACTAAGTTTATCCAACTTAATTATGTGTCCTTGCTGGGCATAGGCAATGCCAGAAGGGGGAGTAAAACACTTCAAAGCACGATCGTGGAGTTGGTAAGAAGTAGCACAGCAAGCTCTGGAGCTCCTGTCAAAGACAGAAAATGCCACCAGTAACACGGGGTGAGGTGACACAAAAGGACGAGCTCTGCTTACCTTTGGCAAGCTAACAGGAGTCCTGGGCTTTGTTCTGGGATTCTTTATCAGTTGCCTTTGATCCAGGGGAAGCAAATGATATTTCATGGCCTCGATAAGGAAGTCTTTACAGGTGTTGTTATTCTTGATTAAAGCTTCTTCTTCAACTGTCTGAGAACAGGCACACAAAAGAAAGATCATTTAAACTGAAGTACTTGGTGGCACAGGTCACAAGGAGCTTTGTGGAAAGAACGTGAAACCTGCAATTTCCCTTCCAAAGTACCAACATTTTGAAAAAAAAAAATGTAGAAGACAAACCCAGACTTCTAGCTCTTCCCAAAGAAACACATGAAGTAACATCCAAGCTTCTCACTTTTTGCCAGGACTACTCACAGTGAGTATTTTATCACCTTCTGCCAGACAGTTAACTCAGCAGAGGAGAATTCATCAAGAGTCTGGGCACAAAATCAGTAATTTCTTTTATCTGAGTCAGAATTTTTAAGGACAGGCAGTTTCTTTTATCCCATCAGAAGATGCAGCTGAGAGAAAAAACCCCACATGATGCATTCATCTTGTGAATACCAATTTTATGCCAATAGTACTGATTTTTTTAGACATATGATAAAAGCACAGTAGTCAAAGAGCCTGTATGCCAACCCTTTCTTTGGAGATTCTCAGCTTATTATCAAGGCCCAGATCCCAGGAACTAACTTGAGAAGAACAATCTCCAAGCCAGAGAGCATCTCACCTGCCAGTCACACAGACCCATATCTATGTGCAGAATACAACTTTAGCCAAAATTACCACACATGAAGATAAATTTGCCTGCACATGAGGGAAAAAAACTGCACACCTGGGTATTTTTGGGGTGAAAAATCCCAAGATACTAACTGCTCAATGCCTCCCAGAGGGGCAGGAGCTCTGCTCTGGCCATTGCCTGGCAGAGCACAGGTCCCATTTGCAAGAAGGTTTTTGTGTGAGCACACTGGTTTCAGAGTCCACCCACTTTTTGCTTTTATTCCTCTGTTTACAGACTCACAACATACCAAATGACCCATCTGAGACATAAACAGCAAAGCCATTGCTTAAGGAGCTACCAGCATCTTCAGAGCAACTGTTAATGACTTATTTGCAGACCAACCTGTACCAGGTAATCTCTGGGCAAAAGGGGCAGGCGAACATGCTCCATTAGCTTAGCCATGTGCTCCAAGCGAGACTCCTTCTCGTAGTTTATCCAAGAGATAACTGCTTCAAAGACCTACACAGATAAGCTACAGTTACATGGGGAAGAGAGAACTGGCTTGCACAGTCCCCTACTCAGAATCAGAAGCATTGTGATTTTACAGTATGGAAGGAAGGAGGTGCAAGACCTCTGTCAGACAGATGAGAAAGTTGTGACTATGCACTGCAGCAAAGAGCTGAGCTGACCATGCCTATTAACAAGCAACTTCACTTCTAGATGTGCTGTATCACTCCCAGAGCCAAGTGCATGTCCAGGACAATCATATACCTCTTGGACATTAGGGCTGGAAGGCAGCCAGGAAACTTAATGAGCCTGCTGACATTTGCACTGGCCATTATTCATGGACTCAGCCACAACAATTACTCCTGATAACAGAGATCTCCCTCCCCAAGGAGCCCGGCCACACAGTAAGCCACTACACTCATGTTTAATCACTGTACCAGTTCCACCAGCCCCCAGAAAGCGAGAAGTCTTGAGGACAAGTTCCCCACACAGGCAGGACAAGCCCTGCCTGCAGCCATAGAGGTTCTGCACCGCGTGCACTTTGCTGCTAAAAATACTCAGATACTCCAGCTGGGAAACAAGGGCACGCTGGGCTTCTGGTCTGAACCAAACCCTAGCTTTACTTCCAGATCCAGCTGGTTCAGATAAGCATCCAGACCTGGGCTCCATGACCAAGTGCTCACAAACAGCCCATGGGCAGAGCCCTGCGATGCACAGGCAGAAGCATCCTATGTGGGCTCCTGGATGAATATGCATGGGCTTATATAACTGGGAGCCTCACTTGCAGAAGAAAGGCCTAAAAATGTCATCAGGAGTGGGAAAAGCTTTCTGAAACACCCAGCAAGGCAGGGAGAGGGGCTGGTGCAGTCTCAGATGCTGCACAGCAGGATCTGGATCACTGCAGTGGAGTTTCCCCACAGAGGCAGAATTAAAGTCTGACCCATAACTCACATCTCCAGGCAACATTCCCCAAGTGCTCTCATGCCCAGTTACTCCTGGGGGGCTGAGCAGAGCCCTTTCCCACAAACCCCATCTTTTTAACCCCAAAAAAGCATCACTGGCCCTTTGTCCCAGCACACTCAGCAAGTGCCTTTGGTTCCAGCTTCCCTCCGGGGTCACCAAATGGTCAGGCCAATTTGCACAGATAATTTTTTCTTTCTTTCCTTCCCTCCCATCACTTCCCATGAAACCATTTTGTTCGGTCCAAGGTCACTAATTTGCCTCAACCAACCAGAACTGAGGGCAGCATCCCTCAGTCCCCTGCAAATGTATTTGCAGGAGGTCCTGGCAGACACATCCTCCCCATGAAGGAGAGGCAGGGGTTTCTTCCTCTTGGGCTAAACTATATACTTTAAGAGAGCAGCAAAGCACCAGCCTCATTTCCTGTGCCAACAAAGCTCCTGCTGACCTGTTTGGAATTCAGGACACTTCGATGAGGATTTAAGCAACACAACAGGGAGCCGTGTAGTCAAACTCCAGTGAATGCTGGGGAGAATAACTACTGCAGAGCCTTTAAGCATTTCAAAATTAAAATAAATACGCAAACAAACAATTTAACTTTGGCTATAAGGCCTTGAAAGTAGAAACTGGGTTGTTGTCAGATTTTTTTAATTGCAAATGAGCGTGGAAGGAGGATAAAGCAAATGTTTACTGACAAACAGGCTTTTCATTAACCTCCTCTGCACTAAGGCTGAGCTACAGGTCACAGGGCTGGACATACCCAGCTATAGGTCTAGATGACAGAGAACAAGGCTAAAGGAAGGTGAGGCAAATGGGCACTAGGAATAAACTGGAGACCACTCCAGAGTCAGGCAAACAGTGATGCTTCCCTGCTGTGCCCACTCTAAAAATAACACTATTTTTTAAATTTAAAAAAAAATTAGCCTCTGGCACCTTCCCTTGGCCCTGACCCCTAATTTTATGAGAAGGGAGAGAAAAAACCCCTTAATCCAAGACAGCAATATCTCTATTTAAAGGCCACATGTGTTTCCACTGCTGCTATGCCCTCCCTCCACACCATGCCTGCTGCAGAGCCCGAGCAGCTGCTGCTGCTCCCCTGGGAGCTGGGATCCTCCAGCCATGCAGGACCTGCATTGGATGGCAGGCACCAAAGCAGTTTTACCCACACAGCTTGACTTGGAGCCAAGGCAGGGGCTGAGGCAGCAGCTGGCACCTGCCTGGCTGTAGGAGCAGCCTCAGACTTAGGAGAAGCAAATTCCCAGCTCTGTGGAATATAAGGGTGAAAGCCTGGGATATGCCCTCTCTGCACTCCACCTGTGGAAAGAGCAAGCCCAGATGTTTTCCCAGTCTCTTCAGCCAAAATTCCAGTTATTAGAGACTCCCAGGAGTGAGGAGCAAACCATGCATCAGCTTCTGCTGCATGTCAGTGGCAGGAGACGATGAGTCCATTATGGGACTCTGTGCGGAATCCAAATCCAAAAATCCCAACCCTTCTAAAAACTTCTGTAGCCACTGCTCTGAGTCAGCAGGAGCCCATTCTCAAGGGCTGAAAGCCCCTCCATTTCACACATCCTTAGTAAATGCAAATAATCATGATTTTTACAGGGATATTTTAGCTTGCAAAGAGTACTATAATTACAGAGCCAATTGGAAAACATTAATAAAACTGCCTTCCAAGGACTGAGCTATAGCAAAAAGAGCAAGCAGGGACCAAAACAAATCTTTGCCCTGTGCTGAAAAAGCCTGTGCAAGTGCAGAGCCTGGTACAACAAGGGGGAGAGGGAAGAAAGGAGGAGAATCTTTGAGTGATGGGGAAATGCTCTTACACAACTGAAACAGATTTCTGAGCTAGCAGACAATTTTTGTAGGCCTGATGGCCTAGGGGTATAAGTAAGCCAAAATTTGGGGAGATAAAATTGTATTTTATTAGGCCAGTTGGTATTAGTTGGGGGGTGGCAGAGGAAGGAGAGGACACACAAGCTCCTGGGCACTGCACAGGGAATGCCCTGAGGTATTCCAAGGGCAACACTCCCCCCTGGCCCTGGCAGGACTCAGCTCTAACACCTCCCAATGACCCAGGGATGGCAATGCTCTGGCTCCAACAGTGCAGGACAGAGACACAGAAACAACAGGAGCAGGAAAACCTCTTGTGAAATCTGGCTGTGGCAATTTAGCTCTCACATGTTTGAAGTATTTGCCTACTTGAAACACCTTGTTGTTTCCAGATAGTTATCTACCCATCCCCTCTGCACATGCATGCATACAGATATACATGTATATATATAGACTGGCTTACAAACACACATACTTTTACGTAATTTTTTATATAATACACATCTCAAACTTTAGCAGATAGAAGAATAAAGGTGAGGAAAATGGCTTGTCTGTCATGAAGACAACATGAAACAGCAGCCTACGAGCCTGTCCCCAATTTCCAGCACTTCTCTGGACCCCAGTACATTTCACATTTATGTTCCATTCCCATTTTCTGCCTCTCTCCTGTTATTCAGACCTGTTGTTTCAAACGTGCAGCTTATGCTTACATTTCCTTCCACTGCCTCACGCCCTCAACTTCTACAATGAGCTAGAGAAATACTGGGTTTGATTGTACAAAGCTCAGATGAGGGAGGGAGCACTTTGATTCCTCTGGGCACGAGGCCAATAAAAGCTTTTTTAACAATGCTGCACAGGATTGGAAAAAAATTGGTTACTAAACTTGCACTTCCCTTTGCAGGCTGCTGAGCTCATGCAAAGCCATTCTGCTGGGAGTTGGTGCCACTTGTTTTTCCCTTCCCTGGCCCTGCCCATGTGGCACCTCTGAGCATCCCACAGAGCCACCCATGCCTGTGGAAATGTGCCCAAAGCCTCTGAGTTTGCAGGCTCAGCACCTGAATGGAGCTTCCCTATGTCCCCTCCTCCTGTGAGACAGGTTTTCTGGACAGTTCTACCATCCCTATGGGCTGTAGGGGAAGCAGAGAAGGCAGAAGGAGAGCACAGACCTGGATGTGCTGAGCAACAGCACCGACACACCCAGGTCCAACCTCATCCCACCCAAGCAAGGGTCCTGAAGTTACAAACCACATCATCCTCAAGCTCTCCTGTAGCCTCCTACAGTGACCATTTACATGCAGGGACAGGGTTTAGTGGTGGGACTGGCAGTGCTGGGTTAGTGGTGGGACTCAGTGATCTTAAAGGGCTTTCCCAACCTTCATGACCCTGTGGTTCTACAACCCCCCCAACAGTGACAGTTCAGAGGAGAGCTGAAGGACACACCTGTCCCCAGAAACCTGCAGCAGCTCATACAAGAAGCTCACACCAGAGAAAGGCTGGATCTGGAGCTCACCAAGCACCATAACCCCTGGTCCACCCCTCTCCCCAGGACTCCAGATCACACAAGATGTGCTGAACATTTCAACACAAAATGGTATCAAACCAGTGCCTTTTCCCCTCCTCTGCCACTAAAGACACTGATGATGTTTCCTTCCTTCCTTCCTTTTAGTTGCAGATCTCCTTTACTTGTTCTATCCAACATGCAACAGAAGCCAATACTCCTCTCTAACTTAATGAAATTCACCTTTTTTGAGGTTTTGCAGTAGGTAGTAAGTGCTTTACAAAAGAGCAGATGAGAGTTTTCTAGTCTTCTAGGGAGGAAAGGTATTTCTTTCTGACCCCAGGGCTTTTGGAAGTGATATGGATCTGAGAATCATTACGCCCTTCAAAGAACAACCAAGTGAAGGTCACTTTTATGTGTTATTAGGATTCACATTATTTTAACTTTCCACATGATCTCTGTTGGAGAATGGCTCCTCAAGAGCATATCATGAGAACATTCCTGGTGTAAGATCTAGAAACATTCCAGCATTCTTACATTTACTCTTACTATGCAATTTACTGTACCTTTTCTTCAGAGGAGACCGTGAGCTTGTCACTTGATATTAAACTGCAAACCTGGTCCAGACTAAGGCTAAGAAATTCTTCTCCTAGCATCACCTCAGGGAAGTGCTGCTCTGTTCAACAAATGAAAAGGAGGAACAGAAAATTATAATGAAATCCACGTTCTCAGTCAATGGAAGGACCTACAGCATCCAGAGAACTGCTCTGAGCACCTGGGACAACCCCACTGTGGCTGCCTGGTGGAACACAAACAGCAACCAGAGCAGGGCAGAGAAACCTGCTGTTATTTCAAGTAGCATGAGATGATTTCATAAAGGACACTAAAGTTTCTGAAAAGCCACTAAGATTCCTCCAGTGGCAAATAAGATTGAGGCAACTGAGACCAGTGCCAAAGCCTTTCTAAGGCAGTAAATTATCTGGCCACCTCCAGATTCAATTCTTGCTCACTTCAACGAGCTAGACAGTATCAGATCTGCTCAGCACCTGGATGAAAGATTCCACAAGGGCCTTGGGTATTTGTACATATTCCAAGGAAGCCCATCTTTAACATGAATTAGTTTGGAGCACATGCTCAGCAGCCAGCAGTGAGGGATCCCAGGGCATCCAGCTGAATCTGTGCATGCAAGGGGTACACAGAGAGATGGGCAAGGAGGATCTTCATCCCATGCACGTCCACAGGATCAGCTCTCCCCTCCTTCCACCTTTTACTTCTTTCCCCCAAATGTGTAAATTTAACCTTTCTCCAGCCCCAAACCCCCAGCACCCATCTTTCCCAGCAGCTTTTCCCCTTTCCACTTCAGCCTGCAACTATACAAATTCCTTTTTCTCCCTTTTTTTTGCCTCCAGATCCCTCCATGCTGTAACTCTGGGAGCCACTTGAAAACAAAATGCATGTCACTGATTATATTCCCAAACTGGAAGAATTATGACTGAGGATCATCAAATCTGTCAAGCTTTACATGTAGCCAAAAGGCATAGAAAAGAATTAGTTTCAAAAAACTAATTTCTAGGTCAACTGTGTCATTAGTCAGTTGCAGGCAATTTTAGTTTTGCAAGCATTTCTTACACATACTGCCAATTTAATCTCACCTGCCATTTGCTATGTCCCATTTATCTTTGGCTCAAATACAGAAACATGGAGCTCAGACACTTTATCTGAAGCAGCTTTTTCCAAGCTCTAATCCTGCAGCTTTGAGAAGTTCAGACTCACGTATCCAAAAATCTCCCTCTGCAGCAAGATCTGCCTCAAGTTTCCACATCTACAAAGTGCTTTGCCTGACAAAAAGCAGCACCACAGGGGCATGAGATGGCACATCTTCTGGAGAGGAGCTCTTTGGAGATTGCACCTGAACAAGCCCTCACCAAAGCTGGTGCTGCAGTTGGACTCTGGACTTGAACCTCCCCAGTCACAGACTCTGCTTGGTCTAATGGGGACCAAACCCCCACAGCAAAGCCAAAGGCTCTGACTAAAAATAGCACTATGTGGATAATGTTTAATACTCTGTTATGCTGGAAATATATATAAGGTCTAATGAACTCTTCTGGCCTTAAACACTCAGGGCAGGAAACACTCCCCTCACAGTCAGCTGGATGCACTCTGACTTCAGGACAAAAATCTCACAGTCACTCATTCTGGGCTTGCATCTGGCAGTAGAAAGATATTTGATCTCCTGTTACTAATTGCAAGCAAGAATATTTACTGATTTTAATAAAGTAACTGGTGCCTGCATCAAGAAGGCTCCTCCACCTCCTCAGGGTGTCCACTGGCCAGAACTAAGCATCTCTGAAGTAACTGAGCTCATACACACATGGACTCTTGAGCTTGGGGACTTCTGTCTTGGTTTAAGGCTGTTACATAAACAACATAGTGAAAAGAATTTTAATGGCATTTTTATTAATGGACTTCCATTAACATTACATGGACTGCTGTACTAACTGGGACTTATGAAGGCCAATAAAACAACAAAGCAGACCTTCTAATTGCCAAACAACCAAATAAATATAGAGTGAATGCACTACTTGTTGGGTTAAAGATTAAACAGGGCCTGGAAGCAAGGATAATGAGATATTACAAGCAAGCTTTTATACAATTAACCATTCCTTCCAGGGTACGTTTTCCTTCAGGGGATAATACAGCCAGAGCAGCTGAAAAGGTTTTGCTTTTATTTGCAGGAGAATAGGGGAGCACTTGGTGGGCACATTTTTATTCCACTGAGCCTACTTATGGTCCAATTAAGGACAAAACCACTAACAAGGACAATTTTGCAGGACAGAGCAGGTGCTCTGGGAGACAGCAGGTGTATTTGTCCCTATCCAAATTATCAGAAAATATCAGAAAAGCAGAAAAACAAACTGGGTAGAGAAAACTACCAGCTTCTCCCAAGCAGAGGTCAAGGGCAGCTCTGCTGGAGGAGACTGGAAAGTGATGGGGAGTTCAGAGCTTGGGGCTGCCTGAAACAACTTTACATTTACAATGTAGAGGAGAAATGCTGAAAGCCACTGCCTACACCTTCTCATTGCAACCAAACACATCCACTCTGAAGGAAACATGAGCCTACCCACCCTTGGGGAAAGTGCCCATTGCTGCACAGATCAGAGCCTCAGACTGCCTGGCAATTTTAGCTGAGTGTTCCCACTCCCACCCACAAGATTTAATTTTGCCCAGTGCCCTTTATTCCCTACCCTGGAAATGTCCAGCACTTCCTACTGCAGGGTTCATGGGAAGGACACCAACATGCCAACACCAAGCTGTTGAGCAGGCACACAAAGAAGTCCCATGGATCATACCCAGGAACTACTTTGTGGGCTGAAATCCAGAAGATCAGGGATTTTCACCTCATAAGGTGCTCCCCTGTGACCAAACCACACCCCACGACTTCCACCGTGACAGAAAGTTACACGTCTGGAAGCCAATAAAGCATTCCCTTCCCTGTTCTAACAGCAGAAGTATGAAGAGACCAAGCAGGATGTGCAGACTGTGGCTCAGCCTAGGAGCTGCTGTGGCTGGGAGCAGGTCTGACCCCCCAGAAGGACTCCCCTCCCTCACCTGCATAGGCATTTGCCTGCTGCAGCAGCTCGGAACAGGCGTGCACGTCGGCGAAAGCTCGGATGCCAAGGCAGTTCGTGGGATGCAGCTGGGACTGAAGGAAGTCACAGCAGTTCTTCCTAACATCCATCAACTGCAGTAAACTAGCAGCTGGCAACAAAACCTGCAAAGGCAAGAAAAGGGGAATTAGAGTGAGCAACAAAGAGTGTTTGATTCACAGCTTGCACAAATTGGATGCAATTCCCCTTCAGACAGGGACGCATCCCTGCGGGGTATGAGGAGGGAGGTTAAAGCTTCAGCTCTATCCGTATGCAGAAGATCCCCATTCATGCTCAGAGAGATGGAAATAGCTATCCCACACTGGGCTAAAAGTGGAGCTCTTCTCCTCACATCTTCTCCCCACAAGACCTCAGGGCAGGTGAAGGGAGGACAAAACACCACCAACCACAGGTACACCGAATTTCTGGCTTTGCTGCAGGTAGGTCCTGCACACAGATTTATTGGGGTTTTTTCCCCTGAAGAGCTTTATGCTATTTATAAGCATTGCCATCAGATTCAAAGCCCATAGCAGCCCAGCATGCCTCAAAATCTTGAACTTTCTTATTTCCAACAAAACCACACTGGCTTTGTGCCAATGGCCATGTAAAAGAGGAAGTTTCCAGAAGCTCAAGCAGCTTTTAGTAACAGCAAGACTCTCAGGAAAGATGGGGCCAACTATTCAAATCAACAGCCCCCATTTCCACTCACATAAAATGCTGTGGACACTTTTGGTTTGTTCTGAAAATGAGGTGCAGAAAATGGGAGACAGAAGCAGATCAGGACTGTGACATCTGCTGGAACAGCCACCTTTGAGGTCAGTAAGAAGGACAGGAAAGAGAAAACAAAGCCAATGGGGACGTTACAGCCCGTGACATCAGCTATTTCCTTTCTTATGTCGAACAGCAACTGCAGACGTGTCTTATCCCAGACTTTCATAGCTCTGGCTGCTCCACACATGTCCTTCTAACTGGGCATCTGTGCTCACCATCTGAGCACACATTTCCAGAAAATTATTCCCAACTCAGAAAAACCCAAGCAGCTGCTAAACAAAACAGGCTAACTGCATTCACCTCCCTGGATCTCGATGGCAGGGGAGGGATAAAGATGTCCCTGCCACCACAGTCCCATTCCACATCAGAGCAGGACACTCACAACATGCCCCAGGTCTTTCTAAGCCACTGATGCATCCCAGCTCCAGCCCAGCTGAACAATGCCTGGCTGCTGCCAAGCAGCCACCCCAACAGGCAACAATAAAAAGAGAAATCAATTAACCCAGGAGCCTGTTTTGGCCCAAGCCTCTTGATGCCAGGAGGAGATTAGCTTGTGGTTTTGATTAAATCAAGATAGCGATGCTCTAGGTTTTTGAAACCTAGCTGTGGACCACTTTCTGGTTAGTTGAACCAGCAGAGAGGTGAGAGCTGAGCTGCACAAGGGCTGTGGGGAGAGGAGTCAGACTCCCTGCAAAAAACCTCTGGCCACAGACCACACAGAGCTTCCTCTGTGCACTCCCATCCACCAGCAGATACTCCTGCCAATGCAGGTGGGCTGCCTACCTCACGTCTGGGACATTGCCTCTAACCCAGAAGGAACTCACTGCCATCACTAACACCACATGCAACAGCCCCTGGCCATACGAGTCCTACTATCACAGCCTTGTGCTGGTCTGAGAGGAGCCTGACACCACTGCAGCCTTTGGGAAAGGGGCATTATCACATAATGCTTCTCAGAAGCGAGATATAAAAAGCCTATCAAGAGGTCAGTGGATTTTCTCTTTCGTATTTCCCAGCTGAACGTCTCGACACTCATCTTGTTTCTACCAGGGAAGGTGAAAAGCAAGCAAAGGATTTCCGCGAGAACAAAATCTGTTTCCTTTAGAAATAACAAGAGGAAATGCCCTGCCTAAACATGCAGCAGGACCAAACTGCAACACCATCAACATCCAGGCAAGTTACTCACTTGGCTCTGGATTTGGCTCTCAATATTTGAACTCCAACAGCCGTGAAAGATTTACAGAGCTGGCTTCTGCACCAGCACTGCCTCCACATCAAAACCCACTCATTTTTTGAAACTATGTCAAAATTATCTGCTATTACTACTGACACTGACTTGCTTTGCTAAATAATTTATGTCCAGAATCTCATCTATGGGGAGTGTGTGTGTATATATATATATATATACATATATATATATATACACACACACAACCATAATCATCTAGATCACCAGCTGTGCTCTGCAGGCTCCATACCAATTTCAAGTTTTACACAACATTGCCTGTGCAATTACTTTCATAGACATCTGATGTCTCTAAACTAGAAACATCTTTCAGCCAAAAGTGGTCTGTGTCACTATAAGGTTCATTCATTAATGCTGGGGTTAATTCCCTGCTGTGGCAGAGCCTTACAGGTGCCCTTGGCCAAAACATAACTTACACCATCCCTGCTCTGCAAAACTGGGAAAGGAGCATTTCCCCAGGACAGGAGATGTATTAAAGCTTATAAGCAGCTTTGACAATTCAGTCAAATTAGAAGCCAAACAAGAGCACTGGCTGTAATCCTCAGCTGCACATCCAGAGCCACAGCTGGGACTGCACATCTGCCCAGAAAGGGAGACAGCTCCCAAGCACTCTCCCAGGGGAACCCCTGACCAGAGACATTAATGGATTTTGCACTTGCAAGGCAGGTAAAATATGCAGTTTTAAATGAACTGCTCTAAACTGCACAAGTAGTGGAGATAAAACTACATTAGTGTAAGGTGGCTTTTGAGTGCAAGGATGGCAATTAGGCCTTATTGCACAGCGTAGTCCTCTGGTGCCACATCCACAAGTTTCTCCTCACCTTTCTATTAGGCCAAGCCAATTTAAAAGGCTTTCCACAGGTCTAAGGAAGGGCCCCCAACCCAGAGGAGTCAGCCCTGCCATGGACCAGGACCCTCAGCAATCTGGGGTGACGTGTGGCAAGGAGCTTTGCCTCGAGGGAGGAAGACAGCCCTGATTTATTGCTGGAAGCTGCTTTGCCTCACCCTGGGCTTCCACCTACTATAGCTGAGGCTTTTGGAGTGAGGAGGAAGGGTGATGAACTGACCCACTTATCACCCCCTTATCATCAAAACTGCACCTGCTACACAACTCTCCTTCCTTGCTGTGAAGTCCTAAATCCGTAGGGAAAGGTGAGGTGCAGAAGCACACTTCTGAAATGGAAATAGTGCAGCTCCTAGCAAAGCTTTTTTCCTCTTTCCTCAAGTCATTTTTTATGACAATTACTATGCCTGCAAAGCTGCCAGTTTCAGTATCTGTTTCCTTCAGACAGCTGATTTCGATTTCGTTCTTTCTGTATGATCCATATCTCTAACTGAGGCTGTGCAAAAGGACACCTCTCACACGTGTAACACTGCACAGCATCCCTAAGAATTTAATTGTGAAGGCAGGTTAATCAGGACTTCTTCCAGGGAATCGTTACAACCTGAATGGTAATGACTTTTTTAATTGGGAGGGCAGTTCTCAGGCTGCCTGCAAGTAATGAGGTGTCATCGCTAAGGATGGCTGGGACACTGAGGAGGGACTGTATTCAGTGGCTAGAGCCAGAGGTCCAGGTGTATCCACAGGACCACCCGAGAGAAAAAGGAGCCTCCTCCCAAATCTCCTCTTCATTCAGCTCTGCTCAAGGACACCATGCTGAGCTTCCCCATCACTGGACTTTGCTCCCATCACTCTGAGCCAGCAGGTTTGATGTGAGTGTTGGAAAGCAGCAATGCAGCCACTTCAGCTGCAAAATCAAGACCTGACTGAAAAATTCAAGTAATTGACATGTTAAAACCACCAGCTACTCCACACAGACAGGGAGCAGCAGGCCCTGTGCTCTGACATGTCTTCCCCTGAAGTCACCCAGGGCTGCACATGAGCATCCAAGACACTCACTTTAGTTTTCCCTCCTTTTACAGAAACTCCATGACACAACTTCCTTTTAAATAAATGTATCAAGCTCCACCTTCCAATGAATGAGACCTTTCTGTCATGCATATGAATCTTTACAACCAAACTTGATGTGGGGTGCAACAGAAGAGGAACAACAGAAGGCAGTGGGGATGGAAATCCCAGGATGGATTTTCCTGAAACTACAACATGACTACAATAAATTCTGTCTCTGCTCCATGCCTTCCAAACAAGTGGGAGGCTAAATCCCAAATGCATGTTCAGAGGCAAAATGCTGCTCAGCACAGAAGCCTCTATATCATCCATCATCCCTGAGCACTCTTACTGCTGCATCTATACTGCCTTGAAATCTCATCCTAAGAATGAAGTTCCAATAGATAAAGCAGGATTGCATTTGTTGGGATTTGATGCAATTCTCACCTACGTGCCCCCAGCAGGGTTAGAATGGAGAATTCCCTTCACACGGGCTCAGTGCTCTCCTTCAGAGAGCTCAGATGGGCTGAAAATCCCCTTTGCCTGCAAATTTGGGACATAATCTTGAGGAGAAATTGGATGAACCCCCCCAGGAACTCACTACACATATGATAACTGGAACTGACTGCAAAGGCTTGGCCCCTCGTACACACATCCTTCCTCACATGAAAAACAAAACAAAAAGCCCTGTGTCATTTCATTGTACAATCAGCTACAGAAATACGAGCATAGAAAAAGGGAGTCTCACTTCCTGAATTCATGCCAGGCCTATAAAAACAACAAGAACAACAAAATACAGGTTTCTATTAGAAAAGAAATAACAAAAATATTCTAACAAGGCTTCTTGTTGTCAAGTGCTGGGCACTGCTCAGCATTCAAGCATGCTTGGGAACATTAATTCCTGCACTCCATGGTACCTTTGCTGCTCATCTTCTCATTTCTATTCTGCTCTCATCTTATTTTGCTCACTGACAAGACACTGTCTTTTCATTTATTCACAAGCTTTGGTAGCTTGGCTGTGTCTCTGCTCAGTTAATGCCATTGAGAAATCTTTCTTTTAATTTTTTTTCTGTAGTTTCTACAATGAAATTACCTGGCACCTATATCCAGAAATTGCTTCTTCCACCTACTGAGGAAGTCTGAAAAACTCCTTTAAAAAAGCACCCTTGTCATGCTAGAGAATCAGAATGCATGGCATGGCAATAACAGGAGGTACCTGCTGAGAAAAGAGAGAGTCTCACTGTGCTCCAGCAGCAAGGCTGTGAAAGAACACTGCTGGAACAGCACAGACAGCCAGTGCTGAGGGCTGGGTGGAGGGATGAAGGGATGGAGGGATGACCCAAAGCTGCACATCAGGAGGATGTGATGATGCAAGGGACCAAACTCTCTTCCTAAGGCTCACGTTGCTAATCCAAACCAGAGACTGCAAGGAGCTTAATTTTTGTTGTTCATGGTTTTTTGCTTTCACTGATGTGAAAGTTTCCAACACATCACAGAATATTCATTTCTGCAGACTTCTTGTGGCTGCAGGTGAATATTAACCTGTTTATGGCATTTTGTTCAGAGTAAAACACCCAGAGACAGGATCTTTCTATTGGTTTCATCACAAAATTATATTAAATTCCATAAAACATTTTCAGCCTGAACACTTTAAACATATAATAAAATTTAAACTAGTCAGTTAACCTTGTTGTTAACAGCTTCATTTCTTAGCTCCCATGAATTAATTTACCCCTAGCCTCAAGAGCTATTCACAGAGTGGCTACTGAAACAAATCCTGTAGTAAAAGGATCTGTTTAATAGATCAGGAAAAAGCACTATGCCCAAACCTTAGTACTCAAAACTTACATTTTTTCCTCTTACTGTCTGAGAGATGAAAGCCAAAATATACACAGGGATCTTACTTTAACTCCTTGTAATCCCTGGGCCACTGAAGGCAGGCTTTGGTTAGGTTTTACTAACAAAGATAGCTTTCCACTTGCTTGGCAAAGGGAACACCTGGACATTCCACAGCCCTTGTGGGCAGGCCCAGGCTGCCAAGGCAGAGCAGGACAGAGCCAGCTCCAGCTCCCACAGCCCTGTTTACACCCAGGTGCAGCTGCAGCACCAAAATGCTCCCCTGGGAACGCAGCCAGAGCAGGCACAGGCACTTCCCAAGCTCCATTCAAGGCAGGCTGGCTGGGCACAGATGGCATCTCAATCTCCCCCGTGCCACGTGGGTGCCTCTGAGCCACCCACCAACGAGCAGCATGGAAGGAAAGCACACGTTTCACAAAGCACGTGGATCCAGCCTTCCTATTTCCCACAGAGACAGAGACCAGCCTGAGAGCCTGGGAATGTCATGTTTCCTCCAGCAATGGAAGACGCCAGAGGTCCAAGGAGCTCCACCCCAGTTCCCTACTGAGCAATGCTGTATCTCAGCTCCTGATCCTGATCATACAGAGTCCCTAAGGGTGGGTCACACAGCCAGTCCCACAGCTGGGTTTGAGTCTCAGCTCCCTTTGCTGTAGGGGCACATTGGAGGTCTCCTCACTGATGGTCCTCACAGTAGGGTGACCAGGCTCCAGCTCCAACCACTGTGACAACTACCAGGTTGAGAGCACGCCAGAAAGCCAAGTTTGCAAAACTGGAGGGCAGAAGGGGCAAGAAAAGGCCCCACAGACTTGGGTAACAAAGGATGGCAAAGGGGGCATAGCTCAGGGTTTTGTCAGGAGACTGGTCAGCAAGAACCTGCATTCTCTCCCTAAGGGACTGGAGCAGAAGAGCTCACAGCAAGGACCTCACTTCAAGCAGAACCAGCCTAATTTTGCCACGTTAATTAGGTCAACAAAATGCTCACAGCAGCACTGCCTTTCTCTCTCCAGCATCATGGACACAGACTTGTCACCATGACCAAAGTCCAAGTCCCAGAGAGGAAGACAACAGGCTCAAACTGCCCCTTGCAAACAAAAACAGAGACCAGCCCAAAAGCACGTCCACACATGAGCCCCCAGCATCCCTTCCAGAAATCAGGGCCTAAGTGCAGAGCCTTTTTCTTACCACAAATACAAGCAGAGGCAAAGAAAGAGCTTTAGCAGCAGCCACAGCCACGTGACACAGCGAAACACTCTCTTCCTGAGCACCCTGCTTTATCTGCAGGCTGCCTTTCAATTACTTTTTCCACTTCTGGACAAATATTTACCTCCCAGAAATTCAAGACAGTGCACAAGCACAAAAAAAAAAAAAAAAAGAAAAGGAAGAATGCCCTGATTTGAACAATATAGTCCACTCAAAGCTCTGCCAAACAACTCAAACTACCCAGCAGAATTTAAAAAACTAACAGCCAGATTCCCCTGCCATGGCCTAAAAACATTTGACTCACTGCTGTTTGAGTCTGTTCTGACCTTCGACAGACTGACCCACAAGTCAGCACAGCTCTTGGAAGGCAAATGCCTGCTCTTGTTATAAGAGCCCAACACAAAAGCTAAATGCAACATGACTTAAGTGCAGGGAAAACACTAAAGTGCCTCAAGACTAAACAGAGGCTGAAGTAGCTCTTTTGAAGCTCAACCTTTTACTTTCTGCAGCCTGAGGAGACCCCTCACCCCCACAGGACCTTTGAGTTCCAAGCTTTTCCCTTGGTCCTGCATGGGAAGTGCTGGACCAGACCTACCTGCACATTCTCCTCCGTGACCTCAATCTCAGCGGTGTAGATGTAATCAATGAGCTTCCTCAGGGTCTGACCATCAACGTCCTTTATCTCAATCTTCTTGGCCTTACTTTCAGACATGTCTCCTGGAATTCATTGCAAAAGGACAGTTATAGTTTGCTCAGCACAGCCTTGCTCCCCACACATCCAGCACGTGCCCCTGGTGTCTGACTGCCTGGCACCACTGCAGAAAACAGTGAGATTCCCAGAAGCCTTCTAATGCCAGCTAAAAAACAACTCAACACTGAGGACACTAGTATAAAACTAAATAAGTCAATAAAACTAAATAAGTCAATAAATGCAACAAGCTCAATTTCTTGACAGAAAAGAGCTTGCCATGGTTCACCTGCATTCAAACAAGAGCTAAAAAAACCCCCCTGTATGTCCCTCAACCATTCTCAGTACAGGGACAGACTCAAAGAGAATGTGGGAAAGCCTTGGGAAGGCTTTTTGAAACTTTTTAAAATATATTTATTATAAGTATTTTTATTTTTTTTAATATATATACACCCAGGCAGATGAGTATGCTACAACAGCTACATGAGGGTGTTTTGTGGTGTACTCTCCAGAAAGAGCAATGCAGTGTTACCCTCTTTCTTTAGGAAGAAGCTGAAACCTGCTCAGGAAAACAAGCACACAGGCCAGCAGTGACATCCAGCATGCAGCAAGGTTCTCTCCTAAACCACCCTGCTGTATAACCCATCCATCAGAACATCCACACAGGAACATGCATTTCTCAACTCTCCCTTTCCCAGCCTCACACCTCCATCCCTTCTCCAAATCCATGACTTCAAACCAGGCAGAACTAGAGCAGTAATTTCCCCTCTGGATATATGCAAGTAAAACCCTGTATCTGTGTAAGAGCCTGTTCATGACCCAGAGCTTTGTGCACACCTCCCCATGTCCCACATGAGAGGAGCAGGACAGAGGAACAAAAGCTGGCTGTGGGGAGGAGAAAGGACTCCCCAGGGCCCTTCCAGCACCCACACACACAGTGACCTCACCAAGGATTTAACCACCAACACCTTGAGGAACCACAGGAAAGAAAGAGCAGACTCCAGAAGCGGAAAGAAAATGACAGGTGAAAAAACCAAAGCTAAACAAAGGAGAGCATGAAGAAATGTCAATTCTCAAACCTGGGCATGAATAATCACCACTCTCAGAAATCCGGTGACTCAGGAGTGCTGTGGGATTAAGTGGAAAAGTATTTCCTGCAGCCCATAGATGTAATTACAGCCCACACCTCTGTGCAGCATTTGACAAGACATGGCTGAGCACATCAAGGGCACAGCACAGTCAGATGGCAAAGGGGGTCCAAGCTTGAGCAAAATCTGGACCCTGCAGACTGAACTCTGATGACTTCACTTATGGCAATAAGGAGGTAAATAACAGGAGTGGGCTGAGACTGTAAGTGTTAGAAGAGTCAGCAAGACCCCAAGAAGCAAAATATTTGCTCCAAATTCAATTTTTAAAATTAAATAATAAAATGTTGCTCAGAGAAGCCCATGAATACAAATGCACAAGTACAAAGGGATAAAACAACCTACATTTGAGTGGCCTTCAAAGCAGGTAGGACATTTTAATTGACAAAATGTCATCTTCACACACTTCCTCCCCCCCAAATCCCAAACATGTCCAGAGATGAGAGGGGACTTCTGAGAACAGTTCCCATCATCCTTGTAGTGCTGGAGGTGCGTGTGAGGAGCACCCACCAAACCCCAGCTGCACAGAGAGGACAAGAAGAGCAGCTGAGCTCTGTGGGACCTGTGGAACAGAGAGGAGGCTCAGCCTTGCACACCTAGAGACTGGTGCAGAAATAGCTTGGAGGGACCAATCTGGTAACATCATCTGTCCTTGTGGTGTTCATGTGACAAAGGCAACAAAAATAAAAGCTGTGTGGGCTTGCACACCCACGAGCAAGCTGCCAGCCCTCTACACCACCAGCCTCCACTGCCTCCACACCATGACCAGCCCAGCACCACGAGGGGGGAGGCTGGTATGCCATGCCCCACTGCCACAGGGGATCCAGCCCCGTGGGATGGAGTTCTTCCCTCTTGTCAGAGGGTGGACATGTCTGTAGTGCTGTGGAGCAAGGAAGCAGCTGGAGACACCTCCAGAGAGCCAAGGCAGGGGTTAGTGCAGAGCAGGAGCTGGCAAGCACAGAGCCAGGGCAAGGGCAGGCTCTGAGGCACAGCTGTGGGCTGCCAAGTGATGGGTCAGTGAAGGCATCTCACCCCACATCTCTTCAGAAAAAAAAAACCACAAAACCCAACTCCTAGGATGCCTTCCGTAAGTCAGACTCAAGCCTTACCTGACACCCTAATTACAGAATAATTCAAAGCACCACCATCATGTCTCATACATATAGGCTGTGGTGGGAAAGGGCTGCCTTGCATGAGGCACTACACACACCCAGCCCTGCACCACTGGGGTCAGGCAGAGTCAGGAAGGCACAAGGGGCAAGGCATGTGGGAGCAAAGGCAGGAAAACAGGCAGAGTGGCTCCAAGCAGACCCTCTTGAGGGGACAGACTTTGCAGACACCAGCCCCTCATGAAGGCACAGCTCAAGATCCAGCAGTGCTTTCTCTGTTCCCCTCTGCTCATGAGGGCAGGGAGAGAGCAGAGCTCTGCTTTGTCACAAGATAAACCACACTCAGAGCTGCAGCAGCTCGCAGTGCCATGTTTACCCAGCACTGCAGCCTGCCCTGCCTCCTACACACAGCACTCCAGAGAGGCTTCCCCGGGCACAGCCACAGCCTTGGCTGTTCTAAGCCACAGATGTGCTGAAGGAGAACACAAGTGCACCAGATAACAAAACCACAGCCTCTCACGCATGGGGTGAGTGCTTTGAAGCAGCACATGAGACCTGCTTCCTCCTTCAGCATTTCCAAAGTTCCAAAGGTATCTCACAGGAGCAGTCCTGGCAGTATCACCAAAGTATTTGTTACCCTTTCTGAAATGATTGTGTTTTCTTCTAAATAGACAGAAATTACTACCCCAAATTACCCCCACAGAATGGTGCCAATAAGGATCAGACCCCATCCAAAATCCTCTAGAAAGCCAGACACAAAGCGACACTCAGTTAGAAAGTGCTGGGTCCCATCTCTCCCTCAGCAGTGGAAGACGTGCCTACCCATTTTCAGACTTTCCAAGGGTGTTTCAAAGAGGAATGCCTACCCAGAGGGCACAAGATGGTTTAGGAAAGACCCCAAGGCCATCACAAGGTCATCCACGGCTCCAAGGTCAGGCTCAGCTGAGAGGGACAGAGTGAGCAGCAGGCAAAGGTGCATGAGCAGCAGGTCTGTTTGGTTTCCACTGTTCACAGCTCCATGCTGGTCACTCACTCCCAGTGTGGCTGCTGGCACTGCTGGGGGACCCCTCCAGCTCCCCACAGCCCCACAAAGCTGCTCCTTCGGTGGGAATGGGGTGTGCATAGGGAGCTCCTGCAAACCCCCCGGTGTGGCTGTCCCTGAGCCATGAGCGACATCCCTGATGTGCAGTGCAAAACAACCAAGTCACCACAACCAGCTTGTGATGCTGAACTGCCCCTCTGCAGGGAGGGAACTCCCACACAGCTGGAAGGAGATCACACGCTCCCGTCTTCGCAAGAGAGACAGCCAAACCTTGGGAATTTCGGACCAGCCAGACTGAAAGCAAAGGGAGAACCGGTCTTTGCCTGACCCTCTGCCCCCGGGGACATGTCAGGGGGAGGGGACAGGCGGCTGCCCAGGCTGTCACCCAGCCCAGGGGAGCTGCCCAGCAGCCACATGACCCCGGTGAGCTGATTACTGTTTAACTCACAGCATGAGGGATTACACGGCCCAGAGAATTCCTGCATGGAAACATGAGCAGCCCTGCACCACCACCTTCCCGCTCAGATGACCTCCAAGGATCAGAGGGTTTTTCCCAAGAGTTTTCCTTTACTAAACATCTCAGCAGGAATGAGCATCACAAGCCCTGCTCGAGGTGCCCTCACAAAGAGTTGCCTCTGAGCAGTGTGGGCTCCTCTGCCTCACCACCATGGCCAACACCAACTTCAGGGTGCACACCAGTGCCCTAGAAAATACAAATGCTCTGTGCCATGCTGATAAAGCCACCACAGTGTCACAACTCATCTCACATTCAGACATCTGTTTACAACTGAGGTTTCCCCCCCGACCTCCATTACAGAAGGGAAAAAAGCTTCACAAATGACAGGCTCTTTCCTGAGAAATACTGTGTTCTGATTCCAGTAAAGAAAACTAAACCAGGTCTAATCTCAAGGCTTTTGAAAGGAAAAAGCAAGCCCTAGACCATAAGTAAATGAACACAAAACGGGCAAAACCCCTGAAGCTCATTTATGTTGAAGCTCAGGGACAGTAACACCCATTCCCAGAGGTGTAAAATCATTTTCTTTGTACTTGGATAAGTCACTTCCTATTCTGGAAAGGAGGGCAAGGAAAAGGAAGGAAGCTAAGAAGTTCCTAACAAAACTAATTTTACTAGAATGACTTAAATAAGCTGGTTGCTCCCCTGCCTCGGTACTGGCATGGATTTCTTTGGCTTTTTTTTGCTGCCCTGCCTGGGCACAGCCTTCAAAGGGCACCTGCTACAGTGATCAGGCCATCAGAGCAAGAATTCTGTCCTCCTCTTCCCTTCTGCCCTCACCAAAACATACCAGACTGCAGCAACACACCCTGCCAAAAAGCAGGGCTGCTAAAACACACTGGGATCAAGAGAACAACGGAGTTATTTCAGGCAGCAGAAAAAAGGTGCCATGGGAGATTAAACATCTGTGACTGCCAAATCAGTATCGGCAGGGCTGAGCCTTGAAACTACAACTCCTGTGCCAACAACTGCTTTGATGTGCACCATGAACATTTAGGGCACTGCACACGTGCTTGATGTTAATAATGTTTTCATGACACAAGGTCTTGTTAGAGGGAATAAAAATAACCCAAAAAGCAAGTGAGCCAAACCCAATAGTAACTTTCCTGTGATCCACATGCTGCCCACTCACCCCACAGCCACCCCACACCCAGACACCATGCCTCAAGGAATTAGTCACGGGTGACCAGCATCATCCATCGAGTTGAGCAAACTGCAGAGCTCTCTGTACCACTTCTCTCTCGTGGAAACCCTGTGCCTGTGCTGCAGGTCCTCACAGACACACAGCCCGAGGCCTCGGGATTGCCATGGCCCGCTGAACCCAAGAACAGTGTCTGGTGTCACACAGAGTACCTGTAAACATGGCACAGAAATAGGGGCTGCAGGCTGCCAGGACCACGCGGTGGGCTTCCATCTCCACGCTCTCGGCCACAATCACCACATCACAGAGGAGCCTCTTGCTGGGAAAACACCAGAAAAGACAAAGATCATTTCAGAATTCCTGGTCAGGCAAACAGCTACATCATTATAGACAGAAAAAGTAAGTGGAAGACCCACCAGTACAGACATGGCACTTGAGCTTCTGCCAAATCCCAGTGGAAAGTCCTCTAATCCTTCAGCTACCAGCTCCTATCACTGTTTGCCTACAAAGCAAAGCCTGAATCTTTCTGCTGCTGTGGCCCTGGCTGTGGTTCTGTTTTTCCCAGGAAAAAAATGAAAAGGAAGCCAAACTAGGCATACACACTGGCCAAAAGACAAAGGGTAAGGGGCTCCTTCCACCTCTCAAACAGGTAGGACTTGGAGAAGGCACAGAAGAGCCTAAGAGTTTGGCACTACCTGGAGCCAGGCTCTAGTACACCCATAAGACAAGAAATGGCCATGCAAGGAAACAGCAGCAGCACTTTGGTCTTGCCACAGGGGAAGAGTGGAAAATGAAGTGATTCCTGTACTTCCTTCCATGCCTGGCCATAAAGAACATGGACACCAAAATATGTCCTGGCACTGATGAGTGCAGAGGCTTCCTCAGCCATCTGCCAGAGAGGAGGTGTCAGTCACAGGAGTTCATCCACGGGCCTGAGGACTTGGTTTACCTCATGAATTAGTCTGGGATTGAGAGTCACTGGGACAAAGAAGAGGTTTCCAGACAAACAAAAAAAACAACTTCTAAGCTCCCCCACTGACTCATTGTACAGCTTTGGAAAAGTCACTTCATTAAGGAGTGACCTTTTCTACTCGCCCCACGTATGTCCTTTGAGGATTCATTAGTTAATGTTTGCACAGAGCCCCGCAGATGCCGACAGCAAGAAGTGCTCAGCCTCCCAATAAGTTGGTTTAAGATGCTTAAGCATACAAATGCAAACTAGGGGTGTTCTTTTCAAATGTCAAGCCTGAGAAAGGATCAGTGTCTGTAAATCTAGATGTTGCCTTCTCTTCAGAAGTGCTTATCTCCACACTGAACTCTGTCTTTAGGAAACTGTGTTATCAAATAAACACACACAGTTTCTAATCGACTGGGTATGTCTCTTCTCACCCATATACTGAAATATGTGAACAAAACATATGTGAGACAGAGGGTTAAAGTTGAAAAGCATGAAGAAAATAGGAACTGGTAGTCTGTATTCCATGTTCACCCCAGTTTGGGAGGGGTAAGGCAACAAGGGGAGCTCTTTAAGAGCCCCTTAATGGAAGCTTCCTCATATCCTTCAGCTTATGTAAAAGGTGCTCTGTTCAATTCCTCTTTGGACTACACTCATCTAAAGGACCCCTCATAAAATTAATTTCACCTACATTTTCTACATTTGAAAGCTAAAAGCCTAAGTGATACTTACAGACAAGGATTAGTGGTGAACGTGGCAGTGCTGGGCTAATGGTCAGACCAAATGATCTTAGAGGTCTTTTCCAAAATAAACAATTCTATAAGTCTATATAATAAATGGGTTAAAGTCTTAGCTAGATTTTTCTAGAGCCTCTGTATGAGACTTCTGGGTGCATGTGAAGGGAGGCACTATTACTCAAGGTACCTACTGACACTGATTGCTGACAGCTTGACAGATCACAGGCTCAATGTGCATACAATAGATGTGGAAACTGTATATTCCAAAACAGCAGCAGGAGCTGACAAAAAAAAGAGTACCCAGAAGATGAAAACATCAAACAGGTGCTTAAGGGCAGCTTTCACTATTGCACAAGATCTGGCTAACCACAGGCACTAAGAAACACTGTCCATCTCCAGTTATTCCCACTATGCTTCAATTAACAGAGGAATAATAGTAGCACAATAGATGTCTGAATATAGCTGCACAAACCTTTATTTTCAGACCCTTTGCTTTCAGTACAAAGAAAGGACCAGAGGGATGCCAATTAAAAGTAAAAAGGGGGAAAAATTACAGCATACTCCATGTGCCTGTTACAATATTTCCATTCTCTGTTCCTATGCAACAGAGAATCACTGTCAGATACCTGTGAAAGGAAACATTTCCAACCCTTCTCCACACTGGAAAACGTGTATATTGGGAAGCCACTTAACCCAGTGAAGGAGAGGGGGCTATTACAGCATCCTATGAGTACTTATAGGGTGCATGAAGAGCAAAGGGTGTCACCTGTTTTCATCACAGTGATTCATGTGTTCAACACACATGCACTTTCCATAGGAATTCTTTCAGAAATTTGGCTTCTAAATTGACTTGAATGGTGAAGAACTCCAATGAACTAGTCAGAGAAATGCTTGCTGACCTTCTGTTTGGTTTGTGGGATAACAGCAACCAGGAAACAACCCAGGCAGACCCATTGCCACCACACTGATGACAGCACTTCCTAAAGACTGTGTTCACGGATACTTTTTCAACCTCCATCTCCCTGTACCCACACAGCTGTGTAGAGACCAAGGTGTTCTCTTTTAATTAATATCAGGATTTTTCAACTTACAATAGAGAGCTGACATTCTTCCTGAGTACCTGCTTTTTTTAACACCCCCCTACTTTGGAGTGCTAAGCCCAGACTGAGTGATGCTGCTAGTTAAAGAGACCAAGAACAGTACATTAATAATCTTTGGTCTGTAATTATGCGTAGGTGTCTTAATGTCTGTAATGTTCTATTATTGGGGTTCAGACCATTATCTCAGTTAAGAACATAGTTTAGAGCTGAATTTGCTGTAAGTAATGGAAAGGACTACATAAACTCTCATCTACAAACGAAGGCTATTGCTCAGGTAATATTTTTGAGCCACACTGGCTCCTTCTGCTGGGAAGACAGAGATCTAAGGCTGGGGAGAGCAACCCACCACAAAAGGGCAATACTTTAGCTTCCCACTTGTTGATTAATTCTCTACATGCAACCATTAGGTGTCACAAAGATGGCACAGATTATTTCCTAAGCCTCCCAATCAGCACAATCCTTCTAAACCAGAGAGGGTGCCCAGTAAGTCAAAACTGTACCTCCGTAATTCATTCATGACCTTGAATGCCTTTCTCATGTGAGAGGGATTGACTGTCACTGTGCGCTGGTCCTTTTCATCTTCAGCTGCCTCAGAGGAACGGGGACTCTGCTTAATGCTAAAAACAGGGACAAAAAAAGGAGGAGACAGTTTGATTCAATGGCACTTTTTAAAATGAGCATCCTAAAACTGCAGCACGGGGTATTGAGCATGGAGTTACTGGCATGTTTGTTAGTCAGCTCAGGTTCATCACATGAAGAGCATCACAAAATGCAGCTACTTCTGCATGGATGTTGAAAGCCAACTCAGCCTACATTTCAGTCAGCAGGGAAGAAAAGAAAAAAGTGCCAAACACTTGAGGACAAAGCCCAGTCTTACAGGCTTCAGGCCAGGAAAGCAGTATAAGTTGAAATTCAAGCCAGAACATAATTGCCTCACTGAATAGAAATAGACTTCAGCACTGGGAACTACAAGAGTACCACGGATTTTTTAACATCCATACAGAGAAAGGGAAGTTTAGTCTTCAATGTCCCATCTGAAAAAGGCAAGCACACAAGACATGACTTGTATCTTCTACAGAGGCAAGTAGGAAAGGATTATTAAAGCTCCCTGCTCAGCTTCTAAAGCATTAGCTTTACTGAGGCTGCATCACATTTCCATTTTAGAAATCAGTCTATTTATTGCCACTGAAACGTATGGAATGAATTATTAAACCTTCCTACCAGAACCACCAGCTCTGCAGTCAATGTCAAACCAGAAGCACCCAGTTATGTGCTGAGTTTAACCAGGCCAACAGGTGCCTAAGGCACATACGTGTCCTCATTACTTTGTTGGGAGCATTGGCTCTTTACACAGAATTGACATCAGGTCAATATCTCCACCACCCTGAGCTGAAAGCACATAAAATCACTTGCAGCTAAAGGTTTCCACCTCTGGAAGGAGCAGCACTTTGAGGCAGGTCCCTGTTCTGCTCACACCCAGGGTTCACCCCTCAAATCCTCATCAGGCAAAGGCAAACAAAACAAGTCAAGGAGGGTTGTCCACATCAAAAGCCAAATCCAGGCAAATGGCAGACCTTGGGAGGCAGCTCCATCACCAACACATGCATGACACAGGACCTTCTGAGAGCTTTCCTTCCAAAGGACAGTTGCCCTCAGCTTCATCTTTGTCCCCTCCCCTCTGCCACCTTTCTTAGTTGGGCTTGTGCCATGATAAAAGAGGCTGAATCAGGTTAAATCAACAGTCTGGGCAGCATCCTGGCTCTACTGGTGACATCTGAAGGACCCTTCCCCAGAACAGCCCACCAGGCTCTGCTAAGGTGTGCATGCATACACACATATATCCACATACATATATACTCATACAGAATGACTTTCCCTTTGAAAAACACACTATTCCCTATTAGCAAGCCCCTTGACAGTGTGAGGCCCTTGCTGAACATTACATCCTGCCCACTGCCTGCTCCTGGCAGGTGGCTGTCACCATCACCATGTCCCTTGAGAGGCCAGGAAGCATTTCACCCTCCCAGCTGTCTTTGGTGGGCTGCACTGCCCTTCCTCTGGAAGCAGGAGCCTGCACAGCAGCCAAGCTGCACACAGCTCAAATGCACGCCTGCATACTGAGCAGCCTCCAGCTTTGTGCCTGAGACAAAGGTTAACGCCAAAAAACAGCCAAGTCCAATTCTTTCACTTTGCTGAGCAAGTGAAATATTTTCAGTCATAAGTGAAGCCGCAAGGCTGAGCACAACATCACTCAACACATGTCCCAGTGAGGGAGACAACTTCCCAGGCTCTGTTACAGTTGTCATCCAATTAGCTCAGTATGGCTGGATTAAAAGACAAAAAAAATCAGAAGGGGGAATATCTCGTGTTAAATGTTCAGTATTCAGGGGGCTAGTACCAGGCAATGACACAATCAGCTTTTCTATCCCTGAAGAAAGCTGAACTCATTCTGTGCTGCACGTACTGCCAGAGGCACCCATGGGCATGGAGCAGCATTGGCACTTGGCTCTTCCCCAAGCCTGCACACTCCAGTGAGGAAGCCTCCTTGCTCCAGGGACACAGCCAAATTCAGCCAAGCCTCTGCGTTGTATATATCAAAAGCCCTGGTTGAAATCTTAAGCCAAGTGAAGTTTGACCACAGCTTTAAACACCCCAGCAGAAAACCTGGCTCTTTAAACAGCTAAACCTGCCCCTGTGGCACAACAGAGTCAAGGAGGGGAAAACAAGGCCCTGGAAGTGCACTGAGCTTTCAGATTCCAAAGCTGAAACACGTACAGGAAGCAAACAAAGTAAACCAAAAACAAAGAAAAATTAAAAAAAGAAGGAAAGTGAAAGCAAAAGGCAGCATCAGGGACAGCCATACCCATCACTCCAGGGCAGGACAGCTGGAGCACTGCAGGTCACTGCTCTGGGCATGGTCACAGACACACCTCATGGGTCCAAAACCAAGCGATGCACACAAAAATCCTGGGGGTTCTTTAATAAGAACAAGCACGCTGCTGAGATTTATTTATTGGCTCTCCAAAGATTCGTTATGTTCAAACTTTTCCGCTGGCAAAAGACACAGTTGAAAGGACACAGCAAGTTTCATTGAACACCAAAGTAAATGTCAGACCAACAAGCCTTCATAAAGACTCAGCTCCACCAACATTTGTCTGTGTATTTTAAAAGCAAAAAATCTTGCTCCAGAATTTTGGGAAAAGATCAATCAGTTCTTCCCAAAAAGGTAATTTTTTTAAAAAGCAACCAAAGATACATTCTCAGCTTTAGGGGCAGATTAACAGGGGCAGATTTCACAATTTGCCAAAGGCTTTCCATAAGAAAATGCTGCAGATTGTCTGGTTAAAAACTTGTTTCATAAAAGATCAAGATAAGCTATTTAAAGTTTTTTTTTCCAAATGACTCATATGAAAAAACAGATTTGAAAAATTAATAGTCAAGAGCCTTCAACTCATCTTTGAGACTAACGCAGCTTCCACAGAACTGTGTTCCAGTAATGAAGAAGGGATGATTTCATCTGGGAGAGAGATTTTACACCTCCGTGCACACACTCGCAGAGATCACAGACCCATTTCCAACCTAACAATGCCAGAACCTGAATGCTCCGAGCAAATGGAACCTGCCACAAAGCAAACCCTGCCCCTGAGAACAACAAACCAGTACATTGCACAGCCCTTTGCTGAGACTTTTTTCCCCCATAAGGCTAAAAATTATTACACTTATTACACCGTTGTTATTTTAATGGATAAAAGCAAAGGAGGAACGGGGTCCTCTGATCAAAGGGACGAGCTGAGACCACCCAGACGTGCTGGAGTCCCTGTACCCCATGGCCACAGGGACCTCCCCCCCAGCACCTTCACATTTGCCAAGCTGATGTCCTACTACACCAGCAGGACTCGCGACTCAGCTGCCAGGAGCAATTTGTTCTATTCCTGGGCTATCCGAGGCCGTGCACTGAGTGAATGGACAAATGATTTAATTTCCCTGGGCCAGATGAACATCCTCTTTATGGACACAGCAGGATTCTCCTAAAATAAGCAAGAGAGGCTCTCGGTTTCAGACAGCGCCGACCCCACTGCCACCTCCTGCATGGCCTTTTAATGATGTCCCCAAGTAGAATGAATGAACCCTGATTTGAGGGACCCCAGTTAAGCCAGCAAAGCTAATCAGCACCCCATTAACACTGTGTTCCTCCTCTCCAGGACCCCCTAGCAGGGCTGGGCTCAGGCTTCCCAGGCTCACAGCTCAGCTCCTGAGCATTCCCACATACCAATGGACAAAAAGGTATTTTAAAAACCCACAACCCATCGTTCTGCTGCCTGCATGTATCAACTATAAAGTTGGGTTGCCTTAGTTACCAGCAGTAATTACAGATGTCTTTGTAGATTATGTGAAAGAATAAAAGCCTTCCTCAGAGATAAACTGTCCCCTGGCAAGATTATTGCTGTGCAGAGAGCTGGTAAACCCCAGGAACAAAAATCCCAGCTCTGCCAAACCCAATTCCAACCCTGGCTTTACAGAAGCCAGGAGTTCACCCTGAAGGAAAAGCAGATCTCAAGTGCACTCTCCTTCAGAGCAGGGAAGGACGAGCTGCTGTGTTTCTGGGAGAAGAGCAGCCAGGCTCAGCTCCCAACCCAGCGTGGGCACCACGGAGATCCCTCTCACCAGGCTCTCACATTGGAGAGCTGGTGGGACTCCAGACATGTCCAGCCCAGCCTCATTCCACTGTGCATCACTGGGGGGGTCCCTGGGAGCTGCTCTCATCTCCTGCCACAGCAGCAAGGCTGAGTTCTGCTCTCCTGGTTGTCCCCCAACATCACAGGTTTGGCCAAAGACTCAACACAGCTCAGCAACCTGCCCTTCCACAGCATGGGCAACCCACCATCTCCACAGGGGCTTCCTGTCCTTATACTAACTTCAAAATGACTGCTAACTGGAAATTTTCAAAGCCTGTGGAGCTTCTTTGTGGGATATGCTACAACCACGAGCAAAAAATGTTAATCTCCAGTTTCTGAGAGATTTGACATCACTCTGATCTAGAAATCTGACAGAAGCCCAATAGCAGTTAGCTGTGTTCAAAATTTAAATGCCTCTGCTAAGATAAATGGGAACCAAAATATTCATTTAGCCTTAGTGAAATGAAAAATCATTTTACCTTAACAGGCTTAATTCTCTGTTTAGAATCAATGGCCAGAATCATGGGGCAAATACATTATGTTCAGTAGTTTTGTTCCTCAAGTGAGGCAGACACAGTAAGGGAAAAAATACCAGTGTAACAGCATAGTTATAAAAATCTCAATTTCTGGAACCGTCTTTAGGTCTATACAAAGCCAGTAAAAAAATTGTGACTGAAGGAATCCACACACTGAGTTGGAATTTGAGAGGATTTCAGAGAAATGCATTATCATTAAAACATATGGGAGGCAGCATAATGGAAGGGATTATTTTTCTTTTAATAGCAATATTATTTTCCTATTTCATTGAGGTTTTTTCAGTGCCTACATCAACATGGAGACATTAGCTTAGAAAAACACACAATTGGCATAAAGCAGATCCCCAAAAGGATATTCATATCAAAGGAGACCTCAGGGGAAAAGCAGACTTCAGGAACTACTCAGAAGAAAAGTCTTTGCTGACAGTAATGGAAACAACACAAAATAACTCAAATATAACAATACCATTTGCTTTCAAAAGCAAATATTGTATTTCTCAAATGCATACCACAAACACACCGCCCCCACTCAAATATGAAATTACAGGTGTTTTAATATTTTAACAACAACAACAAAAATAACATTCCAGGGAGGTTTTTTTCCATTCAAACTCAGACACATCTTGCAAATTCAGAACCAGAGCATCATGCCCAACCATTGCCTTATGCAATTTCTCCTTAAAATGCAGGTCCTTATTGGCACAGTGAAAGAAAATCAGGATTATGAAATATTTTACTGTCAAATGTGAATGTTTCAGGTTAAAACCCCCTTGCCCCCAGCTGCTTCTGCCCGTGTGCAATGCCATGGGCACATGATACCACTGAACAACCTGGATGTGCAAGTTAACAGGATATTTGAGTCCAGGCAGGCTTGGGACCAGAGTCAGAGGTGATATGAGCACCAACAACGTGTTCCTCACCGACTACAAAACTCGAAAATGCAGTAATATTAAAAACCAGGGGGAGTTCTGCCATCATGAAAATCACAGAATGTAAAACTTGAGGGCCAATCTGCCTGCCACAGAGCTGAGTTGAAATGAGGGGCAAAAGCACAAGAAGGAGCACAGACCCAGCCCACAGTGCTTGCCCACCAAGGTCATTTTTGGGCACCTCCTCCCAGGACTTGCTCCGAGCAGGCAAAGCAGCCTCGGCACAGTCCCACACAACGTGCCCTTTGGAAGCAGAAAGCAGGTGAATATTCCCAGCTTTCCTTGCCAGGAGTCAAACCCCACATCATTACTGACTGCAACCAGTTCAGGATCGCCTTCCTCTTCCTGAAAACTAGAAATACAAGCAGCAATTTGGGTAATCATTCCTCACTTCCAGAGGCAGAGAGCATTCTGATGGGGACAGTCCTGCACGCCCTAAAAACAGATGGTCTGGAAAAACAGGATAAGGCAAAACAGCCCAGGTACTTTCCCAGTGACATTTTCGCCACTGTATCCCCAGCAAAGGGCCTCCAGTCAAAATGAGACCATTGCTGGTAACCATCAAAAAAAAAGGTAATAAACAACAGTGCCAGGGATGATCCCAGCCTGGGGTATCAAAACACTCTGTTCCACTTCCTCAAACACAGACTGCTTTATATAAATAAAGAAAAAAAAAGAAGGAAACCTCATTCCATGAACTGGCATCTAGCATGACAAACTAAGATTTCCAAGTGCTTCAAATAATTAATATCTGGATTAATAGCCAGAGGTGGCTGTTCACACCCTGACAGGAATCAGAAGCCCTACAATGTAATTTAGAGAGAAACGTGGCAGGATGAAAGTTTTGTTTTGTGCGCATTAAAAACACAAACAATTACAGCACTTGAGTCACAGAAGGGTAGAAAGCTGCCCTTTGGAGCTTGGAAAACAACTCCCACAGGCTGCTGTGAATGCTTCCCCTCAACAGAAGGAATATTTCCAGAATTTGGGGGTTGACTCCAGCTTAATTTTCCAATGTATCATATTTAAACAAAACTTCTGTCAAGCCCCGACTATCAGTCCTATCCAGCAGGTCAAGCCCCCTCTCTGTTCCCCCACTCACTGCAAGGTCACCAGCACAAAAGGAAACACTCAGCATATCCTGTTTTTAAAAAAATACTGCAGAAAACCCCCAAACCAGCTTAATGTTTCATCTGAAGCAGCACAAGCAGCTTCTGGTGGGGGAAAGGCACCTGACAGAGGGGAGGAACAAGGGCAGAGCTGAAACACCGAATGTCTCTCCGGCATCCGTGGGGTCCCTGCGCAGCAAGAACATCTTTTATGGGTCCAGCGGGCATTAGGTCGACTCTGTAAACACTTCAGCAGGTTTTGGAGCAAAGCAGCTGCCTCGCAGGAAATAAAGTCTACATGGCCCGGCTACCGTGCGAGGAGGACGCGGGATCCTGCACTGCCCCCGCGCCCGGCTGGGGAATCGAGCCCCAAAGGCTCCACTCACGTCACAGATTTTCACTCGCGACTCAAAAAAGCAGCCGATATCACCGGCTCTGCCTTTACCGGAATGCCCAAGCCTTTCCAGCCACAACACGGGCGGAAAGAAGCCCGGCGTTTCGCGAGGCACATCGTGCCGGTGGGGCGGCTGCTCAGCCCCCTGTCCGGCATCCCATATCCCTGTCCGGCATCCCATATCCCTGCCCGGCACCCCATATCCCTGCCCGGCATCCCACCCTCCAGCTCGGCACCCCATACCCCAGCCCGGCACCCCATATTCCTGCCCCGCACCCCATATCCCTGCCCGGCACCCCACCCTCCAGCCCGGCATCTCCATTTTCGCACCCCTCCCCTGCCTCCCTGCCTCCCTGCCCTCGCTCATTCCCATCCCAAGCACATCCCACGGCAGTCCCTGCGCTCCTCCGCGCGGGCACGCGGGGCGATGCCGCCCGTCACCGTGACATTGCAACCCGCAGGGACAGCCCGGCCGGCTCCCGTCGCGGGAGGCGCCCCCGCAAGAGGGGCGGCAGCACCGGGGCACCCCCGCCCGCCCCGAGAGCATCCCCATCCCCGCAGCGCA
>JAWWEE010000025.1:9988080-10001104 GCA_035221455.1 Xenops minutus
CCGCACCGACAGTACTGCCCCACACAGTCAGTGCCGCCCCACACAGCCCCGCACCGACAGTACTGCCCCACACAGTCGGTGCCGCCCCACACAGCCCCGCACCGACAGTACTGCCCCACACAGCCCCGCACCGACAGTACTGCCCCACACCGACAGTACTGCCCCGCACAGCCCCGCACCGTCCGTCCCGCCCCGCACGGGCCCCGCTGCAGCCACAAAACAGGGCAGAGCCCGCCCCGAGCCCGTCCCGTCCCGCAGAGCAGCCCCCCGGCCGCGCTGGCGGACAGCTGACCCAAAAGTGCCTCGATCCCCGCGGTCTGCGGGCTGGAGGGAGTTTGAGGGACCGAACGCCCCGAGGTCAAGCCCGGGCACGGAGAGGGCGGAGGGGAGGAAGGAGAGGGTCCCGGCCCCGCCAAGTGTCCCCACGCCCCCCGCAGAAAGCAGGATCGACCCTCCGCTGCCCCAATTTATCAAAACCCTCCCGTTCTATGAGCAATCTATCTGGCCAAACACACCCTGCAGAGGCAATAGGGGTCTTTCTAAACTACGGGGGCTGTTTAGCCTAAAGCACGGAACTAAATCACATTTGCAGTTTGTATTACAATTGATACAAACGCAGAGACTTCAACATAAATCTTCCCCTCCTTCTCGTTTTATTAAAAGAATTTTTCAATTGTATTCTGTCAGTGAGGCCCTAGAGGTTAATTGCAATAAAGACAAGAAGCATTTGCTTTCTTCATCACTCTTCCATGCACAAAATGTTTTGTGCAAAAGAAAGAAATATGTATCAAGAGATTTCTCTTGCAAGATGCCATTTCATCTCTTTTGTAAATAAAATTACCTTGCTCTTCTATGTTTCTCCTCAAGCCATGTCCTCAGTCTAAGTTTCATACATCTTTTAAAATGTGCCAGCAATCATGATTGAACAGATGCAATTGCACCTTCCACAGGAGGGTTTCAAAAGCCTGTTGAGAATCTTAACTAGTCATCAGCCTCATTCTCAGATAAGAAAACTTAACACAGCTGAAACTTTAGGAACTTTATCAAAGTCACATGGGGATGGAGACTCCAGAGTCCCTCTGTTTAAACACTGTTTGGCAGCCTCCCCATGAACAGAAGAAATACAGATAAAGCCATGAAGTGAAACCTCACACAGGATTCAGACAAAATTCCTTCATTTTCCCTTGAGAATCCTGTGAAACTATCACTTTAACACATTCAAATCCTCAAGTACTTCCCAGTGTCCAGTTACACACCTGATGCACAACATGCAACACTGCAAGACATGAGCTTAAACCAACAGAAAAAGAACTATACTAAAAATAGTAGAATTTACCTCGGAAACAAGGGCTATAACTTGTTTCCATTGAGCAAGTCCCTCAGTAATCATAAAGAGTCCAGGTACATGAGCAGGTCCTGAAATTGCTGCAAAGTGCCTGTGTATTCTTATTAATACATAGTTTTTCAATAACGAAATATTAAGCTTTTACCATAAAAATGTCCCTCTCACTCCAGCCAGCCTGGGAGCTAAGCACCCAAATTGAACCAAACCAGCAGTACCTGCCCATGTGCACTGACCCACTGGCCTGTGTACCACCACATTCTACAAATGTGAGAGCAACCACAGAAAGGTAAATGCCAGTGACAGACAAGAGCAAACCAGTCCTTGCTGGAATGGGACAAAAGCATGTCCCAGTAATCAGAGATTATCTTTATGGCAGCCTTGCAAAATAATCGTGACTGGGTAACAACCCCGAGACAGAAATTTCTTGCTTGTTTTTAAGTGCAAAGATTGGTCTCTTGAAAAAGCATTCAGTTAAAAGGAATAAGTAAAACCGGATGGGTGGAATTTTTCCAGTCTCTTTCCAAAAATTCCTAGTCCTAAATAGGTTTAAATTCCTCCTTATGTCTAATCTGTCAGTGACAACCACATAAGTGATGCTCATGGTAGAGAGGTCCACAGAGCTCCTGTTCCAGCCAGTCCCACCATCCCTTGGCCCACAAAAACCTTTCCAGATTCCTGCACCAATCTTCAGATCTACAGTGAAAGACCAAACCTCCCAGCTCCAGCGAGCTGCAGGGAGAGGAGAGCAAAGCCTTGCCAGTGGCCCCACAGCAGCAAGGAATTTCTTCAATAAAAATGGCAGGAAGGGAGGGAATAAAAACAATCCCTGCCAATATGATCCAAATCTCTCTACTGGCCTTAAGTCCAGCAGCTGGTGCAGGCCTGGGGTTGTAAGTAAAGGGCATTGAGTGCTGACAAGAATTGAATTCTGTGAAGAGTCTCAGTACACTCAGACAACACCTTGTCAATCTCCACAGCTTCCACAGAAACCTGAAGGAGTCACCTCCCCAAAACCCGGAGGAAAACCAACCTCATCAGGATAGGAAAAACCCTCCCTAGCTCTGCCAGGCAAACTGCAAGAGCCCTGAACCACAGGATCATCCAGCTTAAATCCAACACAGTGATTTGAGAACCCCTCACTGCCCTGTGCATACCAGTTTCCAGGTATATACCAATGTACAAATTCCATAGATCCATATCATACTCCCGGGCGGGGATGCTGCAGGGGGAGCATCCCTGTCCCCGCGGGATGCGCTCCCGGGCGGGGATGCTGCAGGGGGACCATCCCTGTCCCCGCGGGATGCTGCAGGGGGACCATCCCTGTCCCCGCGGGATGCGCTCCCGGGCGGGGATGCTGCAGGACACACCGGCACGTCCAGCGGCGCTCCGGACTGTTGCCCTCTGCTGGTACACGTCCCATTCCCACACTGCTGCCTGCCACACCGGGCTTCAGACGTGCATTTTCCCTCAGTCTTTGAAATAAACCACCATTCCGATAAAAACAGCTTCATAATAGGGCTACCACCTTTAGAATAAGACCTTCACCCCCCGGCTGTGGTTTCTGGGGCAGGAGCTGTTCTGCTGCAAAAACCCACCAGCTGAAAAGGCCCCTCCTGCTGCTCCTCTGACTCTTCCCTGGAGCACAAGCCGTGGATGTCACCCACAGTCACCTAAGGGAGAGGCACAGACTTCCTGCCCTGCAGTCTTATCATGTCTTTATCACAAACCTGCGGGAAGATTTGCAGACAGATTTTATCGTTCAGAATTGAGCGCTCAAAAGGAAGAATAAAAATAACATTCAGGAAGAAAGCTGTAAAAACAACTGTTGTGGGTACTGGAACAAAGGCAAAGGCTGGTGTCTAGATGCCTCAATACCAGCAAGTGTCTCTGCCTGATGAGTCCTTACAGCCCATCTATCTGCTGAAGTGTACAGTTCTCACCACATGGACTTGAGAGAAAGTTTAGGCTATGGTCCAAAAACTGGGATTTTGGTTTTTCCCAAATTTTTTTTGCTTAAGATATCATTTTAATGTGATTCTTTGTCTTTACTATATAACCCTTAATGCTTCCAACTACTACCTTCTGTAATAAGGGGAAATTACCCATATGCTTCATAAAGATATATGGTTTAATTAATATTTGTATACTGTAACTCAGAGAGACCAGCATAAGCAAACCCATTCTCATTCAGGATCTCAGAACCATAACCCAAAGTCTCTTTACTATTATTCCCTGTACACTCATTGCCTCTCTCTCTTCTTGATTTTTTTTTAAGTACTTGATTTCTTGTTCTTTGCAAGAAAGAACAAAGCCAAGAAACACGGTCCACCACCCTTGTATTGTAACACAACATGCTGCAATACCAACACAAACTAACAAATCATGCAGCTGTCACATGCAAAAATTTAGGCAAAATTATTTCTGCAGGCTGATTTTTTTACCTCTCAGGCAGCATGTCTTTCTCACAGGTAACAGATTGTCCTTCATTATCCTGCTTGGTGTTTTCTGGACAAACCCCTTTTTCTGCTCAATCTCCATAGCATATTCAGAGTGGGAACTGTATGTCAGGGGCTCAGCTCGGGTTTCTATTCACTTACTGGACTTTTGTGGTGTGCTTTTCAGGGCTCAGCTTTCCCCATCCTCTCGTGCAGGCAGAAGTGCACCCTGTGAGGGAGAGAGAAAACACACTTTGAGAAGGCATTGAAGAGCATGTGGCATCAGCTCATTGCAACACTTCTGGCATGGAGCAGCACCAGCAGTAAAACAAGCCCAGCTCCTCCTTCCCAGGGTGGTGTTTCTCAACTCCCTCTCATCTGACTCCCCAGTATACCGAAAATAAGAGCTCCCCATTGCCACCAGCTAAACACAAACCCATGGTAACGTTTCCAAAACACACGTGGTGCTGATTCATCACCAAACTCGTGCCTCAAAGCAGCTTTACAAGTAAAATTGAGACCGCAGAGAGGAAGCCCAGACTCGAGCTGGGTGAGTAAAAGCAAACTCCTGTAGCAGCATCTAAATGATGTAATTAGAGAAAAACGATTTGCCTGCTTTTAAGACTGCAGAAAATAACAGATGGGTGGGCCTAAAGGGAAAAGGCATAGCAATGCACACCAGGTCTTTGACTGAAGGGCTGGAACTCCTGGTGCTCCTGGGGATGTCTCTTTTTCAGGAGCACCTCCACAGAGGTAACAGTAGAAGGCTGGCACTACTCTTGCAGAATGCACTTTGCTAAACACCCTGTGCAAGAGGCATTGGCAATTACAGCTCCAACCACCCTGCAGCCCTGTAGTGAACTCAGGGGAGAAGTCCCAAATTTGCAATCAGGACTCGAAGGAGCTCTCTCCAGTAATGGGAGCATCATTATTCCAGCAGTGCTGGAAAGAAAACAATTCAACAAGCCCAAATGAAATCACACCTTGAAGGACTTTGGCTAAATTTGTTACTCAATAAACTTAACAGATTACTAAAACCTGAAGAGGTACTAGATAGCAAGGAGAGAATTGGGGATTTAGCACCAGAAATCTTCCCCAACAATGCAACCCAGCCCAGGAACAGCCAGTGAGCCTGAAACCAGAGGACATCCCTGCTGAGGAGGGAGGGGGCCTGGAGGATGAAATAGGAGTAAACTATTTCAAAACACAGCTGATAGTGCTGTGCTTGTATGCAATAAGCAGGTAAGCACAGCCTCCCCAGGGCCATGCCCTGCCCATGCTGCAGTTTGTTCTTGGGGTGTGTGGTGGGCAGAGGGCAGCATCCCACCAGAGCTGTGCAGTGTGCAGTCCAGAAACAGCATTAGTGATCCACAGACAGGGAGAACAAGCACATGAACCCCCAGTCCCAAACTCTACTCATGCATTTTATCCAGCGTTGCTTTAATCCAGATATGTGCTGGAAATAGGGACAGGACTCCTGATCTTTCTTCTTCCCAGTCAATGCCTGCAGTGACTAATTTGTGACTACATTTATCCTTCCTTCCCCTCAGGGTTTTGCAGAAAGCAAATTTTCTTACAAAATAGAAAAAAAAAGTCCATTGAAAAGCTACAGCGAGCAACAAAAGTTACAGAAATGACAGAAGAGACTGAGATGACATTCATCTTTTATATTGACTAGATTACAGCCTAACAGCATGTTTTTAGATGTGTAGCTTTGCATGTCTTTCACTTCAACAAGCATTCCAGGGAGAACGGGGCTTCTGTGAGACAAACCACTTGGCAATTCCATGGTACAAAGTAGCATTTGAACAAATTCAGTATTTTCAGAATCGTCAGCTCATTCCGCTTCTAAGGAATTTTTCTGCAATGTTAATCAGTGATTTGTACTTTGATGGTGGGGAGCAAATGTGCATCTTGACACATTTCCAGCCAGAAACGTAATCCTTTTCTAAACTGGCATCAACTCCTTACTGCATTACTCATGAAAAGAGATATTTATAGTAGTTTGATGACTATAATATGTACCAAAACTGTACATAGCTCAACAGAGTCCAATTTATTTTTTTTTTCTAAAGAGCCGTTCTTTCCAAATCTGTGTTATTTTCCATTTGCGAAAGCATTTGGGAATGAAACTAGAGTTTCATGCTAAGAGGGTCAATATCCAGATGCCTCAGACAGATGGCATTATTAGTCTGCCTGGGCTTGACATCCAGTTTTCAAAGTTAAGGAGCTTTGGTTACTTGGATGGCTGACAATCTGAGAATAGCCCGAGCTCTAAGCCCAGCATTTACTATAACAGCAACAGGCGACCCTGCAGTTCTGCCTAACTGAGCAAACCCAACTTACACCAAGACTAATCACACTGAGGAAGTACTTTAAAAAATGCTGGTGCAGCTTTAGTTTAAGATTCCAACTGGCGAAGGCCAAACCATGGACAGAGAACACTAATCGATTTCTCTTTTTTTAATGCTGGCTGGTTTTTTTTACTTTGCTACAGCCTAGACCTGAATTGTTCCATCTTTTTAGCTGTTCAGTCTATTCAGCAGATAGAAGTACAGGAAACAGAAAAATCTGAAGAATGTCTCTCTTCTGCACTGAACTACAGCTCTGCAGCCCTTGTTCTCTCAGTGTTACCACTATCCATTTTCCCAGCAAAATGTTTTGAATGGGAATATAGATATGATTAAAACACACTGAAAACTATATAAAGGAGGTATCAGTTCAAAAGTGACTGTTCTCTCCCATTCATATATAACAGAAATTGATCAGAGTTCTGGGAGCAGAGAAAATATAAAAAACTGGGATTTGTCAAAGGAACATCAAGAAGGAAAGCACCCAAACTCCATCAGCCCCTTTGCAAGTCCTAGTATAGAGGTAAATGATAGAAATTCCCAGGGAAGGATTCCTAGCAGAAAGACTTTCACCCTGTTATGAGCAATACACATCTGACACTCATCAATAGCAGTACTAACATTACAGCACAAAGAAATGCTCATGAAGGTAAGTGGGAGTAGAGGCGACATCTGTGTGTATACATACACATGCCAGAAATAACAGAGTAGTAACTCTACAATAGACCTAAAAAATGCCCACCAACAAAAGCAAATAGTGCTTGTTCAGGCTGGCTCAGAACTCCTCCTGGTGTGCTTGCATCGTGAAATACATTTTCAAGTGAAGCAGGGATACAACTGTTTTATTCATTTAAGAAATACAAAAATAACAAGCAGAAAACTTATCTTTAAGGGACTCATACACCAGATCACAGAATCAGTTATGCAAAACATGCTAAGTAACCCATTGTTTTGTAAACTACACCTCTGGCTAAGGTGAAAGATGGAAATTTTGGGTGTTACACTTTCAATCACCTAATCCAAGGTATCATGCAGTTTAAAAAACGTGTCAAAAATGCCTTCTTCCCCATAGCTCAGAAAATAAAAGTCCGGAACAAGAGAAACCACAGAAATGTGGTACAAACTGTTGGTTACGTGAGAAACACTAATCCATAATAGCTACAACAGGACGGGCAAGCCCAATGGAAAGGCTTGGCTAAGCTGCCTTCTCTCAGAAAAACAACCCTCTCACAGAGTGTAGGAGCAAAACCCGTCCCAAAACACACAGTTCTGCTCACTGTGTGCACATCACAGGGGTGTCCTTCAGGTTATTTCTTAGAGATTAATTAACAATTTAAGACAGACTTCTGCATTTTAGAAAGAACATTCTGAGGTACATAGACAAAAGGAGCTGCTGTATTTTCAGATTTGAATGGGAGGTTGGTGTCCTCTGCACCATTCCAGCTCAGACCCTTTCCAGCAGGAGTACGAATGCCATTATTTTGGGACAATATTATCAGCTGCCAGAGTAGGATAATAAACCAGTGTCCTGATCCACACCATCCACTTAGGTCTTTCAGTGCTAAACGAAAGCAAGATTTGCATCATAGACGGGCTCTAACTTAGTGGGGGGAAGAACATAAAAGCACTTGAGAACTTCAAATTGCATTTCTTGCCATCTTCAATCTTTCTGCTTCACAGGTCCTTAAGTACACCAAGTACCTGAGAGTTCAGGGACACCTCCTGTCAGTGCCCAGCTCTGCACACCCCCATCTCCCCCAGCTCTGGCTCCCGTGAGCAAACCGGGAGACCCAAAGCCAGTCCCAGAGCCTGAACTGCAGCTGCACCACTCACAACTACTGCAACACTCAAACCCAAAAGCTTGCTGAGGTCTGGGGGGCAAGGATGGCCCACCCAAGTACACTACAACAGCCTGCAGGGCAAGACACAGCTTTGATTTTGCACGTCTGTCACAGCTATCACACTGTCAGCGACCCATGGAGATTTACTGCCATTGAAGCTGTTCCAGCCATTACTTACCCCTGTTCTGAGCCACCTTTTCATCACCTACAATAAACCAAACATATGGGAGGTACTGCTACTAAACTTGTGCAAGTATTGTTACATTACATATACAGGTGTTTTAGCATGTTTCCTTTTAATGCAGTAGTAGTCAGTATTGTGAAAGTGTAAGTTAGGCTAATTTTATTAGCCAAATAAAATGTACAAGTCATACAAGAAGCAGAATCAAGAACTAATTATACTTTAGAGTAGACATGAACATCCATTACTATTCAAAAACTACATGTACATCACAACACACTGAGCTCACAGTCTGAAAAGTTTGGTTGGGGGAATTTTTTTGGTCATGCAGATTTAAAAAAATAAGTCTGTTTTTTAAGAAAACTACTGCACTTCTACTTTATTAAATGCTAAAAGTAAACCAGTTGCTCTCACTATTCTATTTCTCACAGGTGACACCAAGACAATCCAATATTTGGTTCTGACCAGGAGGCCATTAAATTATTGAGATAATTTCAGACATAGGAACTTCAGAACTCAACTACAAACTAAGGAACAGCAAACTTTATTTCTATCTGTGACCATCCTAAAGCAACTGTGAAGTCACAAACTTTCACATGCCAGCTATACACCTCATCTTAGTCCTTCCTACACACCTCTAGGAACACAGATCCACCCAGGGGCCAGAAAATCAGTGAATACCATTAAATCATCAAAGCTTTATCAACAAATCTCTCCTGATTACTAGGAACTGTACTAGAAACAGGTTTATATTCAAAGAGAGTCTTTTAAGTCACTGTGCTCTTAATGCTACCCAACACAGACCTGCATTTTCTATGTTCCATGGTACATCCCAGTGTTGCTGCCCCTTACCAGGGAAGTCAAGTGCTTACAGGAGCCTCTCCAAGGCCACCTGCAGTGTCACAAGTCCTTGCTCCAGAGACCAGAGGTCAGAGCAGAGCAAATGCCACCTACTCAAGACACCACAGAACACTGTTAAACAGCTGACAATCTCTTGAGGGAGCCATAAGGCAGCACACTCCCTAAATTTCTGGGATCAACTCTTTATTCTCGTAGACATGAGTCCTACAAGGACTATTGCACAGAGATAACCAAACAGCACATCTCAAACTGTCAGATTTCACACACAGAGTCACTTTTTAAAATAACCTACTTGTTTCTAGTATCAACATATTCTGTCACAGCACGTAAGATGTGAAAATACCACAAAGCTGTAGCTGCTGCACAAACCTTTACGTTCCCAAGTCAAGTGACAAGCCACATCACAGAAGTGAATTGAACCATTCCTCTCCAAGCCAGGCTGTCCCTTGACAAAGTTAAGGCAACTCACCACTGCCAGGGACTGAACCATACACCCAAACACACGACCTAGAATCCAGCAGCTCCTTTCAGCCTCAAACAGGAGAGCTGTGCTTCAAGAGAAGTTCAAGAATGACTGTCCAACATGGTTGTAAAGTGCAAAGGTACAGTAAAAACTTCAAGCCCAGCGAGCTGAAATAAAACCAACCTGAAGCTGTGCCCTGACAAGAGCTGGCACTTGCAGTGTTTTACAAGTACTGTGTGAAACTACCTTGACTTACAACATGTCAGTGATGCTGTTCACAACAGAGGCTAACATGCTTTTGAGAGAGAAAAATTACAATATAACTGCAAATCACAAGTTATTTGGAATGTACTTATAAAAGCTAAACTAAGTCCAGGAGAACCAGTCTCACTCTAAGTCTTAAATCACCACAGTCAAGAGAAAACTCAGCTCTTGGTTTAAATCCTGATGATACCAAAACCATTGTCCTGGTTATTTAAGCACAGGTAATTAAGTTGATGCAGTTTCACTTCTAACAGCAACAAAAAGACTCAATTAAAATCAGCATCAGGTTAGATTGACATCAAATAGTAACATTACCTCAAAATTTCACACTAAGCCCTTCAGCCCAGAAGCACAAAGCCCTAGACATTCGACTTCCCACTGGAACCACTGGGAATTACAGGCCTAATATCTTGCATACCTGGAGCAAAGCAAAAAGCAGGTTTTATGATGCAGTCCCATGAAGTGTCAGCATAAGAGACTAAGTGCTCAGAAACCTGAAGTCAAAACAACTTTGTACTTTTTAAATCCATGCCCCATATCATATATACTCTCACTCAAGCATATAAGGAATTCAAATCTTTTATTTGATATCCATAAACCCATAAACGTTGCTATTCTATATTTCTATGCAGGAAGGCAGTTTTCCCCTAAAACATTATGCTTTTTAATAAACAACAAACTTTAATGCTATTGCGTGAAAGGGCTACAAATATACATTTGTTCATCAAGCAGGCTACACAGATATTTTTGCTTTACAACTGGCACCTATGTTTTGCTGGTACACTTGCTGGCTCAGTTCTCAGAGCACTTTGCCCACGGAGTTTAGATTATCACTTTCTGATGAAATATGGGCAACTACAATTATTATTATTTGAAAAATTACGTGCTGAGGCAGGTATTGCAAATCCATTCCTTTTTTTTTTTTCTTCCCAGTCAGTACTCACTCATCTAGTGGCATAAAATAACTTTCAGAAGTCTGGTACAATTGTTAGCAAAGCAGTTTTACTCGTGTTTTAAGGAAGCCCACAGCACAAAGCTGCCATCCTGACAGTAGATGGAGCTGCGAGAATTCTCCGGGAACTTTTAAGGACGGACAATAGTTCTGAGTGAGAAAGTCTGTAAACCCGGTACTATGAAAACAAGTACGTGTTTAATCGGAGGGATAAATGTCGACCCTTTCCTCGAAGGAAACACACACAGACAAACCCATAAGAGGACTTGCAAAACTAAGCAATCGGAAATTCTGAACATTTTATATGAATGAAGCACATGCTTAACACAAACTATTTCTTCAAAACTACACAGTACATACGTTGATGGAAAAATCCTATAGAAAAAATTGACCAACCATGTCAGCACGTCAAACTGCCTAGTACAAGATGGTGGATGCACACAAACTAAGTGAGAACGAGTATTTAGAAAACAGACCACATCCATGGATTAGTACTTCAAAAATTTCTCTGTCAAGTGTTTGAAAGCCACTAGCAAAAAAGTCAGTTAGGACCTTTACTGGCAACAAAATATTTACTCTTAAGTACACAGAGATTTTAAAGCAGAACACCACTTGCTTCCAAACTAGAAAAGCCGTAAAACCGTACGGAATTGATCCTAGGAAAAAAAATTAGACGTGTAAAGGTCAATGAACACAATGATTTATTTAAAAAATAAAAAACGTAAAAACCATTTTTTTTTTCCTCCTTTACAGAAATGTTAAAGTCAGTCATGGGATCCGAGTAGCTTTTGTAGAAAAAAACGTAGTAGCCAGGTATCGAGTCCTTACAACAAAGGAAATTCCTCCCCCTAACCCTCCCCACGTTTTACTCCATATCAGCAAGACACTTCCCGCCCCGCACCCCCCCCAAAAAAAAAACATGAAACCAAGACATTTTTCGTTGCTAGTATAAAAACGACCAAGGTCCAAGTAATAATAAAAAAATAGAGTCCATCAATGACTGTAACACAAAGTATGTGTATGTGGGGCCCAGTCCATCTTCAGAGAGAACGAAGTGGCACAGGCAGCAGAGGCGACCCTCAGGGGGCATTTAGGAGCCGCTCCCACAGCAGGGAGGCATTTAAAAGGAGCTGCCGTTCGGAGGGTGAGGGGAAAGAAACCATTTAGAAGCTGCCCCGTGTGGAAGGGAGGGCTCCGCACGCCCCCCCTCCGTGGGTATGGGCACCGCGGCTCAGAACGAGCCGCCCCCGTAGCCTCCCCCACCATAGCCTCCTCTGTACGGTCCACTGTTACTGCGGCCCCCCCAGCTGCCGCCCCCTCCGCCACCTCCTCCGCCGCTCTTCATGGGGCCGTACGAGGACTGGTGCTGGCTGTAGCTGCCGAACCCGCCGTACCCATTGCCGTAGTCGCCGCCGCCGCCCCCTCCTCCGTAGGACCCTCCGCCGTAGGAGCCGTACCCGCCGCCTCCTCCCCCGCCGTACCCGCCGTAGCTGTTGTAGCCGCCGCCCCCCTTGGACAGCCCGTTGTGATCCCGGTTGCCGGAGCCGCCCCGGCCCCGTCCTCCTCCTCCTCCTCCTCCTCCTCCTCTGCCTCCCCGGGAGGGCCGGGAGGAGCCGCCGCCGCCGCCCGCCTGGATGTCCTCCTTGGGCACGGCCTTCTTGACCTCCACGCGGTGGCCCTGGATGGGGTGGAACTTCACCACGGCCGCCTTGTCGGCCGCGTCGTGGTTCTGGAAGTACACGAAGCCGAAGCCGCGCTTCTTGCCGCTCTGCTTGTCGGCGATGATCTCGGCCTTCTCCACAGGGCCGAACTGGCTGAAGTGCTGCACCAGGTCCCCCTCGCCCACGTCCCCCTTGAGGCCGCCCACGAACAGCTTCTTCACCTTGGCGTGCGCGCCGGGCCGGGCCGAGTCCTCCCGGGACACGGCGCGCTTCAGCTCCACCGCGTTCCCGTCCACGGCGTGCGGCGACGCCGCCATGGCCGCGTCCGCCTCCTCCACGGCCGAGTAGGTGACGAAGCCGAAGCAGCGGGAGCGCTTGGTCTGCGGGTTGAGCACGACCACGCAGTCGGTGAGGGTGCCGTAGGCCGCGAAGTGCTCCCGCAGCCCGGCCTCCGTGGTCTGCACGTTCAGCCCGCCGATGAACAGCTTGCACAGCTGCGAGTTCTCCATGCCGCCGCCTCCGCCGCCGCCGCCGCCGCGCCTGGGCCTGGCCCCGAGGCTCCTCCTCCTGTTCGGGGGCAGCTCCGGAGGTTTTTTCCCCCCTTGCTCCGTCTTGCCGCCTCGTCCCCCCGCGAGCAGCGCGACCTCAGGGCTGCGGCGGCGGCGGCCGG
>JAWWEE010000025.1:10003445-10117252 GCA_035221455.1 Xenops minutus
GCGCCGCCAGCCACTCAGCGTTGGGGGGCGGGGGCTCCGGCCGTGATGGACTCGCGCGGCGGCCAATCAGGGTCCGCGACCCCCGCGACGGCGCCCGCTGGCGGACGCTGCGGGGGTGACCAATAGGGGCGCGGGGCGCGCGGGGCGCGCGCCGAGCGGCGGGGCGGGGTGTGGCGGCGGGACCCGCGGGCGGCAGCCAATGGGGAGCCGCCCCCCGTGGAGGCCCTGCCCACCCGCGGGCGGTAGCCAATGGGGAGGCGCCTACCGTGGAGGCCCCGCCCACCATTGGGAGGCAGCCAATGGGGAGCCGTTGCCCCGGGGAGGCACCGCCCACCCGCGGCGCGTTTGAATGGGGGGAACCGTTGGGGGGTCGGGAATGGGAATGGGATGGGATTGGGAATGGGATGGGATAGGGATAGGGGATGGGATTGGGGATTGGGATAGGGAATGGGATTGGGGATGGGATAGGAGATGGGATCGGGGATGGGATTGGGATAGGGATAGGGGATGGGGATAAGGGATGGGATGGGATGGGATTGGATTGGGAATGGGGATAGGGGATGGGATTGGGATAGGGGTAGGGATGGGAATGGGATAGGAGATGGGATAGGGATTGGCGAGAGATAGGGATAGACAGGGGATGGGATTGGGAGAGGGATAGGGGACGGGATGGGATTGGGAACGGATGGGAAGGGGGATAGGGATTTGGGATAGGAATGGGAGAGGGAGAGGGAATAGGAATGGGGGGGATAAGGGATGAGAATGGGAACGGGACCGGGGATGAGGATGGAGATGGGAATGGGATTGGGAAGGGGGATGAGGATGGGAATAGGCATAGGGCATGAGAACGGGAACAGGGATGGGAACAGGACTGGGGATGGGAACAGGACTGGGGATGGGAGCCGAGCTGGGGAAGAGTCCGGAGAAAAGGAGGCTCAGGGGGACCTTCTGGCTGTGCAACCCCTGCCAGGAGTGGGGAGCCAGTCCGGCCCTGCTCCCTGGGAACGGGGGACAGCACAGGGTGGAACGGCCTCAAGTTGGGCCAGGGAAGGTGTAGGTTGGATTGCAGGGAAAAATTCTTCTCAGAAAAGACAGTCCGGAGCTGCCCAGGGCAGCGGGAGTGCCCATCCTGCAGGGACTGAAAAGGAGCCTGGCTGTGGCCCCTGGGGACATGGGGCAGGGCTGGAGCTGGTGGTCTCGGAGGGCTTTCCCCACCTCAGTCACTCTGGGGTTCTCCCTCACTTTCCTCCCACCTTTCCCAGTCATCTTCCCAACTCTCTCCCTGCCTCCTCACCCCTAAATCTGTCCTGGGCTCTGAAAAAGTGGAATTTTCTCAGAGAAATAATTAGAGCTGTTCAGGGGTGTTTGAGCCCTCTGAAATGACTAATAGTGAGATCATTTTCCTTTCCTATTTTTTTTTTAACTTTAATTCTACGTTAAACCTTGCCAGCGTGAAGACTGCAGCACTACTTTCAACTACCTGATTCTTTCACCAGAAACAGGATTTTCTGTTAAAAATTACCCAGGAGCTAAGAATGTGGTGAAAAGTAACCTGATTTTCCTTAAATTGGAATTTTTTTTCTGTTATAGCCAAGTGTAAAGTAAGAGAAACCTATTAATATGACAACTATTAATGTCCGTGTTTGACAGCCACTTAGAGAAAGTTGTCCCATGTTTAGATCCATTTATGCCATTGCATGAACAGGCACAACCATTTTATCTAGTAGAAAAGAGAACATGCTCACTGGTGCTGTGTGAGACACAGGGAACCAAGGCTGAGTGCCACTGTGCCTGTGAAATACAGCACAGACAGCACTCCAGCAGCATCCCCACCCTGTCTTCCAGCTGAAGGAAATACAGAACACTGTCCTATGTATTTCAAATTTCTTAGGAAGGCACCATGCAAAAGAAATATGTGATTTCCCCCTCCTGACAGGGCAGTTGCAGCATGACGTGGTCTCAATTGTGATAGAATAAAAAAAAAATCATTGTATAAGCAGCTGAAGATTCTAAATTTGGGTGCTTTTTTAGATAAAAGACCCACCTGTCTCATCACCTAAAGGAAATGTTTCTCCCACCAGAAGCACTGCCCAAATAATGCCCCATGTGAAATGTCTTCACAGGGTATTTTAGTTAGTGTTGGAGAGAAACCATGCTGTTTTCATGCCTACAATTTTGTTATTCCAGTAGAAATCATACTGTGTAGAGTCCACTGGAGGGCATCACTGCTTAAGAGATCATGAACCAGAGACAAGTCCCTTTCCAGCACCAGGCTTCCTATGGTATTATACATTCCTAGTAAAAGGTGTTACAAATAAATTATTAGGGAATTCTTTGTATCAGTTTTTGTCACTAAAGAAACATACTCTCATCGTGCTGTTTAATGGGTCTGCCAAGATAGAAAAGGAATAATGAAGTTTTGGAAAAGGGGCAATAGAAAAACATGATGAAGTCAAAAGTAGCTCTTATAAGTTATAAATATTTTTATCTAAACCTTCATATAAACACAAAGTCCTATCCTTTTAGCTCGTTTCAGCCTCTTTAATGTAGTTATATCAGTGGCTTCCACAGTCGATATTGATTCCTTTTTTTTAAACAAAATAAGCCTATCACTTGGATTTTTAATGAGTTTAAGTATGTTTTTTAGTATAGTGCAGTCCTCTAGACTTAAGCCTGGTTTTACCTTTCAGCAGACAGAAAATATATTGAAACCCACAGGATTCTTTCTTGCAGACTGTTTGCTGAGTTAGTTCTGCATTGACATGATGCTCCTTGAAGAGTGTAATAACCCACATTTCATGCAGATTTTTCTACCTGTGCATGGGGGAAACAGGTGGGAATACAGGAGATCCAGCCCTAATTTCCCACATCACCCTGAGAGCCACACATGTTCAGGCAAGGACTTTTAACCTCATCATTTCAAAGCTATATTCTTGGACTTTTGGAAGCCTCTCTCATACTCAAAGCAACACCTCAGGCAGAGAATAATTGTGCAGGTAGTAGGAAGACATTTTGGCTAAAACTTGTAAAAAAGTTACACATCTGTCCTTGAGAGAGCTCTTGCCTTTTTGGAAAGGCTTCTCTTTCACTCTGTTCTGCTGTTTTTACTTTAATCTGCATAAACATCAAACCTGTGGCCTTCCTTTGGAGACTGTCATGAATTAGCACTGGGGGAAGGTTTTTTGTTGAAAAAGATAGATTAAAAAGCACTGAGAAGCAACTGGATAGTCTTTTGCATCCCTAAAGTTTGAACATGACACTGCTCAGGATAAAAAGCTCTACCCTGTGTAAATTCAGATGGGGAATAAAACACTACCCCTATCTTGTGTCTGTTTAATGCAAAATGAGATATCTCCAGATAAAAGGATAACTAACTATAGGAAAACCCACAGGAACTGTTCCTTCAGTAAGTAGTATCAAAGTTTATCTCGTGAACAAAATCTTCCCTGGGCCCTTTGTAAGGGCAGTTTGCTGAAGAGAGAAACACCTTTGTGAAGGGTGAAACGAAAGTCATCAGAGAATTGAATTTGCATCCTTTTCTTTGGACTTACATTACCATTTTTACTTGAATCCTGCCCTCCCTCTTCTTGCCTCTGAAGTTCAATTTCTCTTTCCCTCTTTCATCTCTTCACTCTTCTGTAATAATGGTTGATTTCCTTTCTTCCCTTTCTTAAAATTTCACATAAAAGCTGGTCACGATTTGAAGTGATGGGATGAAAGTAAGGCAGCAAAATAGGGTCTGAAAGTCAAAGTTCTTGTGAAGGATCAAAGGACATAGCAATGCTGTGACAGATATGAGAGGGGAGATCTTTCCCTGTGCCTCAGTCCAAGGCACACCAGGATCACAGGTTTGGCCAAGGGAAGACCTGGAGCCAGCAGCAAGCTCAGACGTGCTCTGATCCTGTTCACCTGCAAGCCCTTCATTGGGTATTTTCCAGTTAAATGAAAATCTTCTTGCCTTTTTTTTCCTCCTTAGCTATTCCTAGGCTCCATGTCTTTCTCGTTCTCTGTAGGGTGGTTTTGTGGAGCTCTTGCATGACTGACATTTAGCTTTGTTTGAACCCAGCAGGAAGGGTTGTGCCACGGAGCTCGGTAAGGACCTGCCTGAAATGAGCTGTGCTAGTCAAGGCATTTTAAAATGAGGTGGTGGGAAGTGACACTTCCCAGACACAGAACAGCAGTCTAGAATTCATAGTTTTAATTCAGAGAATCAAAACTGCTTTTGCGGTTTGAAACATGGGGGAAAATTGAAACAGATCGAGATGAACAGGAAAAAGCTTTTGATTATGTAAGGATTTCTTAATTAACAATAAGGACACTGAAAGATGGCATGGCATGAGAACAGCAGGGTTTGGTGCTCACAGAGTTACTATAAAAAGATTGTAGAATGGGGGAAAAAACAAGCCAGAGATACAACTTATCACATTCCCCCCAAGTCTGTGAACTATTGAAATAATTCATTTTTTGGCCGAGATCACTTTTGGTAAAAAACAGCTGGAGAAGTTCTAGAAAGCTACAAAGAATTGAATCAGGGTTTGGAAAGTGAAATCTATTATAAAATACGAATTAACACAGTCACCCTCCTATTACAATTACTCACATAACTTATCTTTTTTCAGTGAGAAAAATAGCTTGGCTGACCCAAAAAATGAAGATGCTAACCTTCCAGCCAGGGAGGATATCCATGCCCATCTCAGTTCTGTGCCAACTGAATAAGGTCCAGAAATTAGCCAGCAGTTCGTGGCGTGACATAATTTGAAAAATGAATATGCCATTATAAGTAACTCATTTATAGTTAAATCAGATTTTCAAACAGTTGACTTTTCATTCTAGGCATGAGCTAATTGAGCACCAGAATTGTGAATCAGAGTGAGGCATCAAGGATGTTGCAAAGCTGTCTGTCCTCTAGAGTTATGCACTATAATGGAGTGAGACCAAACTCCAGGTAGGGGCTTTTGTCATAATTCTTTCCAATTAAGAAAAAAATTCTGAATCATGGTAGTGCTTCAGCTTGTACACCTTTTGAGGAAAATATACACTGCATACTTAGCTGGTATTCAGCTTTTGCTAGTTTGCTCACAGTACAAGCTATTTGCTGAAGATCCTTCCCTAGGAAGGTGTCTCTTCCCATGGCAGGGGGTGGGAACAAGATGATATTTAAGGTCCCTTCCAACCCTTAACACCCAGTGATTCTGTGACCCTTTGGAGATGTCACAGCTCACTGAACCAGCTCTTGGCTGACCTGCTCTTACAGAACTCTTGCACCTGGAAGCTGAGATATTCTACGTGTGCATCTGGACTAAATCTTGCTTTCTGAAGAAGGGGCTGCACCAGGTAGGACCAAGCACTGCTGCACAGCTCATGGCAGAAGAAACTAAGGAAAAGGACAAGATTAGAGTGACCAACCATCAGCAAAGATTCCTGCTGGGCAAGGAATCATGTAAATGCCAAAGCAACAGGTGAACTCAAAGGACTTACGAGCTAGAGGAGTTTTCACCAACACATTGTTGTCAATGCAACAGGACTTATTACAAATGTAGAGTTTAAAAACTCTATTATGGCACTTCACTCATCACTCTATACTGAGCAATTTAGAAACAACAGGACCATTGACAAAAAGCAAATACAAGCCTGCTATCCATTAACCTTTTTTGCAAACAGACGCTCTGGCGTTTGACAGAAAACAATGTGCCATGGTCCCTCCTGCCCAGCTCTTGGTCCCACTCAGCACACATACCTTTGGCAACAGGAATAAACTCTCCAGGAGCAGCTACACCCACAAGCCTCTGAGGCTGGATGTGCCTCACTCCCATCAGGTTACAGCACAATTAAACCCACACGAGGCAGCGGGTCGATGGCACTGGGAAACCCAGGGATCCCACGTGAAACACTCCAGTTTTATCACAGATGAAGGACTGCATGGTTATATGAGAAACAGAGGTGTATGTAAAGAAGCAAATCGACCTTTGAAATTCTTCAGTAGAATCAGAACATCTTTTCATTTTATTGACTTATCCCCTTTATAAACAGATAATGCATTTTTATGGCTTGTTCTGATGCCTATCTGGCAGGTTGCATGTTTGGGTCCTGATTCACTTCCTTGGGTTACAGAGGCAGAATGTCTAAAGTACCTTGGCAAAGCTTTGTTTTTATAGTGTTTTTGACATAATCAAATCCAGCATCTTCTAGAAATGTTTTTAAAAAGTATATTCACATTGCTTGATTGTAGCATTTTTGGTTAAAATTTCAGAATTCCCAACCCCAAAAACCACTGGGCTAAACTAAGGAGGAGGTTTTAGGGGGAGGTGTTAAGGAATCTTCCTGAAAGCAAATTAGGCTCTTGAATACCTAATGTAAGATTACCACAGGTGGTGAAAACACAGGCTGGACAAACACATCATGAACAGGTACAAATATATTTGTCTGGCTGATCACAGGGGCTTCCTCCACCCCACCCCTAGTTTCTGCAAATACAGTAGCATGACAACCAACAATATTTTCAGATATTGCTCATCCCAAAAATTTTACTGCTTTTCAAAAATCATTCTCTCAAAAAAACCCCAGATTGAGGGACTGGGGGTTTAAGTGGACCCAGGTACAAACTTGAAAGTTTATACAACAACTTACCAGAGATCCTAAGAAAAACAGTTCCTTCCCCAGCCCATCAATGTCCACTCTAAATATTTAGAAGGGACACACTAAAGGCTGATTTTTGTAAATAAGTGACTGTAAAATGTATGGACTTTTACTGGAAAAACAGTAATAAAAATAAAATCCCTTTTCTATTTATACTAACACAGCATGCCATGCTTTGCTTTTCAGGAATATATCTGTGAAGTATAAGCTAAAAGATCGATTTATAATGAAAACCTGATTATCTTAATTGCAATAAAGCCAATGATACACTTAATAGGAGGTGCATGCTCTTTCCAAGCAGGTTCCTGCATTGCCATATCAGTTAAGAAAGCAATATGCCATCTGCAGATGTTTATGTAGGAAATCCACCACGGGGAAAACCTTTGTACTTCACAACAGATGAAATCATTAAAAAGGGAATTGCAAGATAAGGTGTTTGAGAAGGTGGAGGGCAAGTGCACAGTGGAGGAAAATCCATCCCCATGACTACTGGTCCTTCCTCCTCCCTGCTCTTCCCCTCTCCTTGGATTCCAGAGCTGCTTTTATTCCTCAGCACTCTGGTGGATTCAGGGCAGCTGGAAACTGTGGATCTGTGGTTTGTTCCAGGAAGAGAAGAAAGGAGGGTTTAAGCAGCGCTTCAGCAGCAGATGGCTTTGCTCTGGATTCTCTTACACACAAAGAAGATGTTTTTGCTGGCTCTGTAAGCACAGAAAAGGGAAGAGGAAAATTGTTAAAGACAGTGTGGATATGACTTGAATTTTTCAGCAGGTAAGAAGTCAGAAAATCCCTAAAACTCTGGCAAAAGTTACTGAAATATATCTTTCAAAGCATGAATTTGTTCTGTGCCTCCTCTATTTAAAACTGAATGGGAAATTTCCTCCACGTGTTGTCTGTGCATTACTTTGGAACTTAATAAACAATGGTTGTAATTGAAACATTTACTGGTCACCTTGAAGGGATGGGACTATTCATCTTTATCAAAGGTAAGAAAATGCTTAGGAAAGAAAGCCTTTTTATTAAACTCATCTTATTTTAGACCTTTCTTTTTCTTAGGAACGTTTCAGTAATATTTCTGCAGAGAGAGGAATGAATCAACTAGGCTGAGGGGTTTCTAACAGCTTGTAGTGTTAAACTCCCACTGTGGTAGAGAATCTTTTTCCAAATGCATGGATTAGGGGTTGAAGTAATAAGTTCTTTCTATTAAACACTTCAATTCTGTTATCAGCTGTAGTTGCAGTTCAAGGACACTGATTTTTCTAACATTTACTAGTTTAAAAAATGCCAGTATTTATTACAATATCGTTCAACATGCTGCAGTAAGTACTAGAGCAACTTACTTTTTGAATGCTGTGAATACTCCAGATGTTTAACAAGATGGGTGTAATTGTTTTCCTGCCAGGGAAAGGTTTAAATTGCCTTGCAGAATGGCAGGTACTAAAGACTGCACTTTTAAACTCCCAGCACAAACCAAACAGTGAGAAGAAATGACAGGTTTTCCTGAGAAAAGGACAGTGAAAAAGGACAGAGTGTGCCTCAAACTGATGCAGCAAGTGAACTGATGAGGTCAGGACAGGGACTTTTCCCAAAGAGAAAATGCCAAGGAAGCCCCACCAGCCACCCTGAATTCTTGGGGGAGGACATTCAGCACTTGCCATCAAACTGTGCTGTGCAGCCATGGATAAATAAGCAAGCCTGGCAAATAGTGCATAAAATATTCCAAACTTGGCTCAGCCTCGTGGCCTTGGAGTGCCCACAGCTTGTCCTGCTCACATCAAAGGTAGAGAAGAGCAGAGGGTGTCTTTGAAGGTGTATCTGCTGCCAAGCCAGCTCCCCTGCCACCTCCTGTCCCTTCTCCAAGGCCAGGGCTCAGCTCAGGGAGCAGCACAGGCACTGCAAGGAGAACCATCACCCCTGGGGCAAAGCAGCCTGACTTGACATCCTCGCACTTCAAAAGAGGCAGCAAAGCTCATAGAGGTAGCAATTAGCACTGCTGGTGATAAATTGATCATTTACTGCCTGTTGTCCTCCCAGCACAGGTATCCTCCAGGGTGACAAATGCAGCCAGGCAATCAGTGCTGCTCCAGGGAAAAGGGGGAGGGGGTGACTGTGCTGGATTCCCAAGCCCTGTCCCTGCTCCTGGACTCATTAGGAGAAGAGCCTTTGGAGGCTGCTGCACACACAGTGGGGCATCCAGCTCTTGTTCTTGCCCTGCTGGAGCAGGGACACCTGCAAGGGGCTGCAAAATCCATCTGAGCCACCAGACTTCAATGGCTTTTGCAGAATGATTGTTCAGGTTTCCATGCCATTCCCTAAATGGAGCTGCAACCAAGCCTGGTGCATTATTTAGGGAGACTACAGGGCTTAATGTCAGCCCTAAGCACAAATTAAGTCATGTTTGGAACATCAGGGACACGTAGAGTCACATAAATCCACAGTCACATCCCACTCCAGCACAAGCATGCTGGTTGGAAAGGATATTTTAATCAGAATGAGATGCTCCAAAGGTGGTTGTGTTGAGTTTTAATGCGGGGTTTTTTTTTAGAATCTGAATTTGAAGCACCCAAACTCATGTCAATCAGAAGTATCAGGATAAAGCAGTCCAGGATACAAATCTGACTGGAGTATTCTTTGAGTGCCTGGGGGCAAGCAGCTATAGAGTCGTAATTCCCAGTTTAATCCTGGATTTGGTGTTTAATCTTGTGCAAGCAATCAATACATGTTTTGTTATTCCTTGGTCACTAAATAATGGCAATCATTTCTATGAAGAGGTTGACAAATCTTCTACACATAAGCAGATTGTTTCTAGGAATAATAAAACATCCCCCTCTCCCTTCTTTTTGTGCACCCTCTTTAAATTCCCACTGCTTCTTCCTTCTCCTTTCTCCACAGGCTCTCAGCACCATTACTAGGGGTGAAGAATTAGCTCCTTCCAGCTAGTTTTCCAGTAACTTCAAAAAGGAATTAAGGTGAGTTAAAGTTGAGTTTTGAAAGGTATATACGTGCAACATACTTATTTTAAAAGTAACTCTTTTCATCCTTCTTTTTTCCTTTCCCAGGCTGGAAACAACCTCTTTCTGGCCAGACAGGTGGTGAGCCTTTGATTTAAGATTAACTTTTTCACTTGGTGATAAATTCAAGAGACTTGCTGAACCTAATTCTTCCCAATAATATTAGTTTTATAACAACAGAACTGTGCTAATGTCAGGTTTTTTTGCTTGACACCTGTTTGGAGCTGAAAGAAGAATCAACTCTGTGTCTCTTGTGTACATGTTGCACTTAACCACAACAAAATTTGGGGGTGCCATTTGTCAAACTTGTAAAACAGCAAACAGTGTGTAGGGAAATGAGACAACCATGGTAACTGCTGCTACAGAAATAATTGTGTGTGAACCTACAATGTGAACTGTGTTTGCTTTACATTTTTCTCAAGTTAGACTGAGGAAAAAGGCCGTGCTATCTTCAGTGCATCAGCAGACCAGGAAACTGCCTTAAAGATATCACTCACAGAGGTGTTGAATACCACATGAACTCAAGCACACTTAATTTTGATTAATTCAGGAGGATTTGGTGTATTAGCTCACCCTGCTTTGTAGTTCTAAAGAAAATATAAGTGAGATGTCTAAGCCAGCTATGTGATGGCAGGACCCAATTCTTCCCTTCTGATAATACAAAAGCAACTGATTATGCTCATTGGAATTCATTAACCTTGCTAAATCTCCAGCAGAGACAGATCTTAAAATATTCTACTCTGGAAAGCAAACTTTATCCACAACTGGTAAAAGAGGATTTGTATGAAAAGGTCCATACAGGTTTAACCAGAGCTGCTGTCACTGCTGTTTGCTGTACATCCCAGGCTGTAGCCCTGCAAGGCAGAACCTCAGAACAGAGAGGAGACATCAACCCCCATCCCCAGCCATACCTAAACCCACTAAGAACCACTCATTTTTCCACCCCTGTAATTAATCAAATTAGATTTGCTCAAAACCTTCAGGACACCAACTGCAGTGATAGACCCATAGTACTCACTGCTTTGAAAAGCTCCATACGAGGGATATTCGAAATAATACAAGGCTTTGTCCATGGCTTGGGAGATGCTTCATGATGGATAAAGCCATTCAGCATCCCAGTGAGAGCCTGTCTAATCAAACTCTCTCTAACTTCAGCTTTTCTCAGTTTTTGAACTTTGACACGTGCCAGCTTTCCTTCCTTGCAGAGTTCTTGCTCATTACAGCTTACACATTAGTTCTACTAGTGGGGCTTTTTGGGAATCTTTGCTTGATTATTATAATAAAGAGACGGAAAGAGGCGCAAAATGTTACCAACATTTTGATTGCCAACCTCTCTTTATCAGATGTCTTGATCTGTATCATGTGCATTCCTGTCACCGTTGCATACACCTTAATGGACCACTGGATCTTTGGGGAAGCAATGTGTAAAATGGGCTCTTTCACCCAGAGTTTGTCTGTCACAGTCTCCATTTTCTCACTTGTGCTCATTGCTATTGAGAGATACCAGTTAATTGTGAACCCACGTGGCTGGAAGCCAAATATCTCACATGCTTACTGGGGAATTCTTCTCATCTGGGGGCTTTCCCTTGTAATATCCCTCCCTTTTTTAATCTTTCACCAATTAACAGACGAACCCTTCAAACATCTGTCTTTCCATAGTGATTTCTACAAGAACAAGGTTGCCTGCATCGAAGCATGGCCATCTCTTACAGAGAGACTGATTTTCACCACCAGCCTGCTGGTTTTCCAGTACTGCTTCCCACTGGGGTTTATTTTTATCTGCTATCTCAGGATATTTGTCTGTCTTCGAAGGAGACGCTTTAAAATAGACAGGATGAGAGAGAACGAGAGCAGGCTGAATGAAAACAAAAGGATTAACATGATGTTGGTATCCATTGTTGTGACTTTTGCAGCTTGCTGGTTGCCTCTCAACATATTCAATGTGGTTTTTGACTGGAACTACGAGGCACTAATGAGCTGTAATCACAACCTGGCATTTACAATCTGCCACCTCGTGGCCATGATCTCCACATGTATCAACCCCATCTTTTATGGATTTCTGAACAGGAACTTTCAGAAGGATTTGATAGTCTTGGCTCACCACTGCAGGTGCTCAGCATCACAAGAGGAATATGAAAATATTGCCCTTTCAAATCTGCAGACTGATGCATCAAAGGGATCTCTGAAGTCAAACAATCCCCATGTGGACATATGAAATAACCCAACAGCAGTTTCCAGGATTTTGTATTTCGTAGGTCTTGGTCATGTTACCACCAAGTTTAGAGGAAGTCTTTGCCATTTAGTTCAGCAAAACCAGGATTATGCTCCCATAGACACTTAATGATAGTATTAATGCAAATAAACCACTTCCGAGAGTCATAAAGATCAAGAATAATGAATTATAAACAGTATTAACATATTTTTTAATCCACAGCTGCAAAGTCACTGACATAGCACCGTAGCTTCAAAAAATTGTTTCCCCAAGTTTTCCCCAAGTAAACCCTGAACACTGGGGCATTCCCAACCTTATCAGCCTTTCTCAGAGTTTTCTGGCCTTTTGATTTTCCTGCCCTGGATTGACCCCAGCCCTGGTTAACCTGCAGTTTACAGGCAGGTCACACTGGAAGAAAGGCTCTTGAAGTCTCTCCTAAGCCTCTACACCTTCCTTTCAGCCCCAGCAAGCAGTTTGTTTTGCTTTAGTACCAATTCAGCCCAGAAATTGTATTTTAACAAGGGAAAAGGCTAGAGTTGGAATTTCACTTCTTTTGAGAGCACTAAAACAGGAGCCACTTGATGCATTGCAAATTCCACTCAAATTGATGCTGTTCAAGATGAAATAGATATTTAGCATTTCTCCTAAAAGCATTGCATTCCCACTAGTATAGATCTTTGCTTTTGCTCTTACCACCACCACTGGTCCTTACAATAGACCTTTTAGAATCTCCATTATCAAACAAAGACACAATGAATTCAGAGTAAATTTTGTTTTAGAGACTTACCCAGATTTCTCCTTCAGTAGAAAATTAGGTTTGCTTTTAATTTCAGCAATATCTTTCTCCACATTGCTGCACTAGAGAGAGGCCACATTTGAGCAGATATGGTCATTTCTGTCCAGCAATGTTTGAAAACAGTGTCTTGTGTAGCACAATGCAGAGAAGCCTAAAAGTATAATACTGAACACAACTCTTCTCAAACTAAAACATTTTAAAACCCACTTTCTGCTGTGGTCAGAAAAAAATAGCCAAACTTATTCTTCATCCATGCTACAGTGATGACATAAATAATCAGTTAATATTGGGCTGTCTAAATACAATCCTTAGAACACCTTAGTCCAACAACTCACCATGTTTCCTCTTGTTCAAGGTAAATTGTTGAGAGTATCTTTGTATTAATTAGTTCCATTAACTCCACCCCTCAGTCGCTGGGCTCCCTTTACTTCTGGTTCACCCCACTGTGCATGGTCAGAGGGGCTGGGATGTGCTTTGGTGACGGGGAGGGGATGGAGCTGCTTCTCTGTTCCATCAGTGAGATTCCAGGATAATAAAGTATCTTCATTGCACTTGCTTAACTGAGGGCAAATCTGATGCAGGAACTTCACTTTTCTTGGAGGTTCCAGTGCCTGTATAGAAAGTCATCTAATACTGCCAGGGGATCATTCACTGAGCAGGTCATTTTAACAAATCCTGGTGGCATCCCTGCAAGAGGCTGGGCTATCAGCTGGATTTCCTGAGTCTGGAACACAGATCTCTATCACTCTCTTCCTCATATTTATTTACAGCTTCAGGGTCCATGCTGAATGCTGTTTACAGGCACCTGACATTCACAATTTATTCATATGAGCACAACAGGTCAGGTTACTCTCAGTTCTCGCAGAAGAGTCTCAGACAATATTTAGTGGTTGAATCAGACTCCCATGTGTGAACTTGGCCCAAGTGACTCCCATACCTGCATTCCTCTCCTTTAGGCATGCCCAAGTGTGCTTAGTTTTACAGCAGAGGGGGGTTTAGTCTCACATTCCCAGTGGTTTCAATACAGCCACAAAATGAACACTGTATGATTTCATATATATAGTTTCAATGATATGATGCTGAGGGATGGTCTCCCTTAACTCTTTCCCTACGAGTACCTGGGCAGTGTGCATTAGCCAGGCACAAAAACAGAAGATTGCCATGGCTTTTTGTAACACCAATTTTCTACTCAAGACATCCTGGTCAAACCTAAGCAATCAATTTTTCCTTCCAGTCTGACTCTTGGCATAAGAGGGTTCTTCACTAGCAGATGGGAGCTCTCTGAGCAGTGACTTCTTCAGAATCAAATGGGAACAATAATACTTGTGCCTTGATTTCTTCTCATTTCTTCCCCACACTTTCATTTGACTCAAGTGCTGATCCTTCCATCTCTGCCCTGAGTATTCAGCTATCAAATGTCTCTTCTTAATGCTGCACTTACAAAAATCCTTGTTAACTGCACAGAGGATCATCATCAGTGAAGAGCTGGCCCTCCACACTGCGTGTTCTCTCAGTACATCACTGGCTTCATGTCCACTCTGATACTGAATTTCCAGACAGGCCAGTAGGAGTGAACTGCCTCTGCCAGGAACAGGAACAAAGAACAGTTGCTTGTTTTTAAAGCAGAAGTATTATGGACTCCAACCTGCTGTGTGATGGTGACACGTGTAACTGCAACATGCAATGCTTAGGGAGGACTCAAGTTAAAGTGACAAGTGTTGCCCTGTGTTGTGTCATGCTGATAACTTCATTTTCCCTTATTTTGATATAGCAAGCAGACAACATTCTAACAGCCTTTCTCACCAGAAAGTTCTTACTTGATCACCGAGTCATGGAATATTTTGCATTGGAAGGGACCCACAAGGATCATCAAGTCCCAGCTGGAGGACTGTGAGCTCCCTCAGGGGAGCAGCAACATGGATGTAATTATGGAAAACTCGAGGGAGAACCTGAACTCCCAAATGCTATCCCAATGTGTAAACTCTTGGTGTTTGTTTTATTTTTTTTTTAAATATGCATCAGAGCTCTGTTCAAGTGGTTCAGTCATGTAGACCAGACTAATATATTTATAAACACCCTTGTAAATGAACATACCCTTACCTGGCTGTGTATTTTATGATTCATTGGTCTAACTGTAAGCACATATGAGTAGGGTTAGATACTTGGGAACTGGCACTCCTTGTGGAAATGACTCCACTGAGCAGAGAGCTCGATTGATTATTGACTGTCATTCTGTCTGTGGACAAAGGCAGTGCCACTGCTGTGTGTGATTTAAAGACTGTGATTGCTCCCATCGACTGACAAATAAATATTACCCTGTGTAAAAGTGCCATTGTGCCCAGCTGGTAAATTGTACTGTCTGTAATGGGGATGGGACAATTCTCCTGTGCCCAAAGGCCAAGAATCACCCAAGGCTCAAAGAGAGGTACAAAGCTGCAGATGGAAAGGGTGGCCACAGAGCACACAGAGCATGACACCTGGGAGGGGACTTGACCAGAGCACAGAGGTCATGAAGGAGCTGCTGATATTTTGGAGAGCAAAGGAGATGGAGGAGAGGACACAAAGACTGCTCTGAGGAAGAGGAATGACCTGCAGAGGTGTCCTGAGAAACCCAGAGCAGTATAAATTACACTCCAGAGATGCCAGTGTGCCAAGGTGACCCTCTAAAACATCAGGATGAACCAAGAAAGAGAAATAAAAAATAAAAGACACAAAGGAAAATTAAAAAGCAACAGGAAACGTGACAAACAAGGAAAAAAATAAAACAGGAATAGCCAGCTTGATGAAAGGAGACATAAAATTTAAAAGCTAGAGGGTACAAGGCAGAAGAGAAAAAACACTGAAAATGGAGAGAGAAAAATAGATAAAAGACATAGAAAAACAATTCAAAAATGAGATGAGAGCAAATCTATAGCAAAGCTTTGAGAAACCTCACAATGAAGGGTCAGACAGGCAGCTGATGTACTTAGTGGAACCTCATAGACTCCACAACTACAAAACAACACTGTCCTTTCAATTCTATGCTAATAAGACACTTAGAAATATGCCACAATGGCAGCCTTAGAATTATCTTGTCTGGTATCACTCATTTTTAAACAAGGTTCTTTCGGTTTCCATGCAAATGCACTGACTGATGCCTTTTATTTCACTTCATTTCATTTCATTTCGTAGGCTTCTCCATTAGTCACAGGCTATTTACATAATGTGATGGAATTGGCACCTGTGAGGGGCTATTCTCTGAGCAGAATTCACTTCACCCTCATACCTAGTGAGCAAAACTTGTTAATTCCTGTAGATATCAGGGCTGGATGAGCTCCATGAACCAGTGACCCTGCACACCCTCCCCTCCACAGGCTCCCAGGGCACCCTGACATTTCCCAGCACATCCCACTCTCTCCCATCCTCAACACACACCAACAGATTTTTCAATTAACAAGCTACAGAAAGACTATTTTGGGGACTAAAATGGTACAGTTGTGTCAGATGTTTCCAGGCTTTAATTCCTACTTTGAAGCCATCTCAGGATCTGCCATCATTACAACCACTAAAAACCAATCCATGACCATAGACTGATCATATTCCCATATTTCCTCAAGGAGTTGGCCAATGGAAGCCGTTTAACCCACATCAGTTTGTTGGGCTTGGGTTTGGGGCTGGTGTTTGGGGTTTGTTTGCTTTCAAATAAATGCAACCACTGTTTGTTGCACATGAGAAGTAAATCTAGGCAAGAATAAAATTCAAGAAGCTTTGTGGAGGTCGGAACAAGCAAGGAGATCCCAGAACACTCTCTCCAGAGCCAACTGCCCTGTTTCTCTGGAATTTCCCCAACAAAACCATCTAGTTGCCCTCCTTTCCTACACAACTGCAGGGACCTGCCAGCAGCTCTAGCCCCACAGTCCTTACCTATCCCCACTGCTAAAGGAGCTCTCTGTGGCTGCAGAAAGGATGGCCTGACAGGGTGGGTTCTGGGGAAGGAGCAAGGGAGCAGGGAAGGAGCTGATCTTGATAGAGCAGAGACAAAGGCTCAGTGGAGCTCAGATCCTGGAAGAGACTCAGGAAGATTCTGCAGGAAAATGAAGCTAGAGGTTCCAAGCCTCAGAGTAGATTGTAACAGCATTTAAATGTACAACACGTGTTTAATTCAACACACTGGGGCAGCTCTCTGGGCTGTCACAGAAAAAAATTGTGCTTGAGCATCGTATCTTCACAGGACATTTTTACAGAGATAAAAAGGCACAGGGACCATTTTATACTTAAGCTGCCCAGGAAGGAAATCCCTGAGATGTGCAGGGGGCTCCCTGGAAGGCTTGGTGTGCTCCTACAGCAGAGAGCAAGAAGAGCCTGGGCCAGTGCCTGCTGCAGGATGGGCTCTTCACATCCTCACTGGGTGGCTCCAGGTTTATTCTCTTTTGAGGAGCTCCAAAGTAAAGGTCAGAGGGATCCCACCACACCCACAGGGTAAACCTTCGGGAGGATAATCAGTCAGCAAATAATCTCTTTTAAGATATGCAGGCCACTATTTCACTGTTTGTAAAGAGTATCTTTATCAGTCAGCCCAGCAGGGCAGTCAACATGGCATGATACCCTATCCAGCACACATTTACATGTGTGCATTTCAGGGGGCTTTAAGGCTCCAGCTCTTTATTCCCAGACCTTTCTGAGGGTGTGAACAGGTCAGGTTCTCACTTACACCAAATGCACCGTGCACTCCTGCCCTGCAGAGAAATCAGACGTGGGCATCTCCTCCTTGGGACTGGTGTTGTTTGTCATTCATGTCAACCAACACCAACAAAGTGTCTAAGGCAGGCTGAGCTCTCTCCCCAAAGTGGCTCTCAAGGTCTGCTGCCTCAGGCTTTGGCTCAGGTGGCAGCAGGGACGAGCTGGGCAAAGTGTCACACTGCAGTGGCTTTGAATGCCACCATCCACCTTAGTGACCACAAATGTGAGCCCAAGACTCAGAGTGCTCCTGCAGGCAGAACCCCCAAAACCTCAGGGAAACGAGGGCATAAGCACCTTTGGAAGAGCTCCTTATTAACTAAAAGCAGCTAACATTTTGCCTGTGTTTAGGCCTGCAAACAAAACCATCTGAATCATGAGCTGAAGTGAGTGAAGTCCCGTGACGGACCAGGAACAGGATTGCTGGTTTCTAATTAAAGATGAACTTGAGACTCCTTTAAAAATTGGCCACAGAATTAGTATTGAATCCAAAAGCAAAATCTGAGTTGACTGAAAGGTCAATACACTCAGGGAGATAATTACTGCTTGATGTTCCAGGAAACCCAAGCTCTGACACTAAATTTTAAAAAAGTAAAAAAAAAAAAAAAAAGGCCTTTGATGAACGATAACAAAAACTTTCTTTCTTCCCATCTCCATCCTGCAAACAGATCAGGCACAGAGATACTGAGGGCACTGTGCAAGAAAACCCCAGCAATCATGGGAGCCCAAGTATCCTGTACAACCTCACATCCTCATTCATGGAAATGCACAAAAAAATCAAATATTTCAAGGGAAAAGTAGTTTTTGGCATTAGTATAATTTAATTTGCTGAGTAATCAATTTTCTGAATTGATTCGTTTTTGCTTTAAGCCCTTGCCCTGTTCTAAAGGAAAATATAAAATGTACTAAGATTTTGGGAAGTACTCAAGTCATGATAAAAGGCTGAGGTGAGAGTTAAAATCCCTTCAGTGTGTTGTTGCAGGGAGCAGACCTGTAGCAGCTTTACAAAAAGCATCTGAGAATAGCAACAGCGAGTTATGAGCAAACCCAAATTATGAACAAAGAAAAATTGTGAACGGTCAAATTAATAGAATCAAGGGTTGCTGTACATCTGCTGCTAAGAAATAATAGCTGCTTCTTGTTTTCCTTGAAAAAGCTCAAAAAACTCAGCTGCCAGTTTAATAATTAAGTAAAATTTAAAGATACACAGAATGACTGAACCATTGAGGACAGGAAGGGGCCTCTTGAGATCATCGAGTCTCACCCCCTGTGCTCCATAAGATAAAATGCTTTTTCTGAAGAATAATCATAAATTTACCTAATTAAAACTTCCACAGACCTCTGCTCCTGGGAGAGCTGGCCACGTGGGTGTGCAGAGCCAGCAGTGCTGCTTCCCTGCTGGGGCACATCCCTGAACCCCTGCTGACCCTGCTGCGAGCCCTGTGCTGCTCCCCTTCAGGACCTCCCCGCTCTGGAGGATTTCTTTTGCTCTTTTTTTGCTCATATCACTGACAAACTGGGAGCTGAAGCCTCTCAGAAAAGCCAGAATCCCCTGGTGGAGGCCACTTGAGCTGCCAGCATGAAGGCAGACGTGATGTGGGGCTGCTGATGAAGCAGGCAGGAGACTGGGATGTCTGGGCAGATGTGCAAACAAAGAGTCATATATTTTTTTCCTTTTTTTGCTCCCAACAGACCCAGCCAGGGCTGAAATCAATAGGAATTGGTTTACTGCCCACTTCACCTGTGGGACGCTGATGGGTTTGGAAGGTGATTTTTCAGTACATGGTACAGACAAAGAGAGCAGCAAAACCACCTTAGACAACCAGAATCCAGAGATCCTGCAAATTATTGCCATCTCCATTTTATATTAAATATATCTAGAGGATCCCTGTCAAATTTGATCTTCATGAATATGTGTCAGCCTTTTATACTGCCTTCCTTTGTTTTACCTTGAGAGCAATCCAAGTGGTCCCCAAGGCAGGAATTACTCACGTGCCACCTTTAGCAATGAGATCAGCACCATGTTGACTCCAGGGGCTGAAGCTTTGGTGCCCAGCACTGACATGAGATCTCCTGAGCAGGGCACACAGCCTGGCCCCCAGTCCCAGCCCTGTCTTGGAGAGGACCATGCTCTCCATGTGCTGCTCCTGCTATGCCTGTGCTATTTGTGGCTTCCAGCACTGGAACTGGGATGGATGGATGGATGGATGGATGGATGGATGGATGGATGGATGGATGGATGGATGGGTGGGTGGATGGGTGGATGGGTGGATGGGTGGATGGGTGGATGGGTGGATGGGTGGATGGGTGGATGGGTGGATGGATGGGGCTTTGATCCTGCCAAGGTGCCTTCTCACCACAGCACAGCCCTTTTTGCAGGTGGTTGAGCTGTGCTCTGCACCCTTCAGCTGAGCCCTTCATACTTCAGCTTCACATTCCTCAGCCCTCCATTCACTCACGTGGCTTTCCCTCCTGCTCTTCTCTCAAGCCCGTGTGCCTGGATTGCAGTGTGCTTTGATGTTATTTACCCAGATGGAGAGAAAGTAAAACTCACACTCTAGGCAATGAAATGAGTCCTTTGCTCCTTGAAAACCTCATTCCACCCTTTACCACCGTCAGCACAAGGTGCCACTTCTGCAGCACAGACAGACACAGACAGACAGACATCCCAAGGGTCACCAGCCCTGTGCCCACCACCCCCTGCCCAGTGATCTGGGCACACCTTCCACATAAAGTCTAGTGGAAAACCAACTCTTTCTTTGCTAAAGGTGCCCCCATCCCAGTGTCAGCATTAGGTAACACTTGGAAAAAAAATAGCAGTTTACTTAAAGCATTAATTTCTAGACAAATTGCTCTAGAGAATTTTTGGTAGACCAAACACTCCTTTCAAAGCAAATGCTTAGGGCTGTATAAAACCCATTCTTTTTGCTCTACTGCTCGGCATTTAGATTAATCTCCTGACTAGTTTTAACATCTCAGCAGTCATCCCCCTGCAAAAAGGAACACTTTGCAGTCCTAGTCAAAAAGCCTTGAAAGGCTCCAGAACTCCCAGGGGGTGACAGAGGCACAAAGAAGTCTCCTTTGCACAGCAATGAACCTTCTTAAATCCCCCCAGCTGCAGCCAAGACAGAAATCTGGCTCACGTAGCACTCACTTCGTGCCCTGAGCACATCAAAACTGAACCACTTTGGTGTGCAGGATCAAGGGTAGGAAATGTATCACTGTCTGGGGTGGTTACAGAGAGATGAAGGTTTCACCCAGGCTGAGTTTCCAGAACACGTACAGGGAATGTCTCAAAGCTCATCACACATTTCTAGAATCCCTCAGTGCTCAGTTTGATCCACCTGGATTTTCAGTTTCCCTCTCTACCACCCTTACTCACTGGGAAAGAGCAGAGGTGACATTTCTCCCAGGATTTAGCAAGAACATCCGCGTGATGCAACAACCTCGCACCAGGATTTAACAACCCAAAATTCAGGTTACCCCATCAGGACAATGAAAATCAAAGGTTTGAATTTGGGGGGGAGGGGGAAACCCAAATAAATAAAAACAAAACAAGCAAAAACCCAACCAACTAACCAACCAAAAAAAGCCCAAACTAAAATAAAACACCAACAAACTTTGGAACTTTTAGTAATTGTCATGTGTGGATCAAACAAGTTGTTTCCATCCACTTGAGTCATTTTTTTCATGAAAAAATAACTCCTCCAAAGCAACAGGAATCAAAGGCCAGGCTTTGGCACCATTCAGCAAGCCATGGGACTTTGACTAGCACAATCCCTGAACACTGAGCTGCCAAAGACAAGGCTCATCCTTTTCCTGCCCAGAGATTTTGGCAGGACTGTGCTTTCCACAGCACACCTGAGATGCTCAAGAGACATTGGACCTGCAGCACAGCAGTTGCACAGCAATTCCTAAAAGCCCTTTCCCCCCTTTGCCTCTGCAGAGGGGAGCCCAGCTCAGCCAAGGAACCTTCCCTCCCACTATCACTGCATCACCCCCACTAACAGGTTCAGCAAAACCCACATCCACACCCTCTCAGCCCGGCTGCACCTGCAGCATCAGGGCTTGGTGGGCACAGCTACAGCAGCTGGAGGGCTCCAGTTTGGAGCAACATCCTTGCAAACTGGAGCTCAACGTGAGCTTGGACTTTCTGAGGGAAATCAGTGTACTGCCAAAGCAATAAATCAACTTCTCCCGTGTGAGCATTTTGATCTTTAAGTACTTTTTAAGTGTGAAGTTGTTAAATATCACAAAAAAATAGACGTTTGCAGATCAACTTCCTCGTTTTAAGTGTAACAAGAGGTCAGGACAAACTCAGCTCTAGATCCCTGTCCAGGTTTCCTTATTCTGCTTTGACTCCCAGCAGTGGCTGTGAGGACAGAACCCCTTTCTGGATGTAACTGGAGCCCCTGCAAAGCTTCCTGCACCAGCACTGTGTCAACTCTTCATCCCAAGAAACCCAGACCTCTGTTTGCCAAATTACCATACCTTACACCAACACTACTACAAACAGTGTTCAGACACTGTGATATCAATGAATTTATGCAGCTGCATTTAGACAGAACCCTAAGAGAATCCAGACCTGTTTTGTGCATAAGCTGCCCAAGGTCTCTGCTGAGTTCCACCATGGTGCTCACTATTCTGCAAGTAAATCTACAGTTTCCACCTATTTTTATCCTGGTGGCCTCCATGTAAATATGAAGAGCCTACATTTCTGAAACAATCAGATTTATTCTTTGCTCAGCTTAAAAAAGCAGGAAGGGAGCAATAACCAAAAGTCTTTCCCCGTCTCACTCTTTTATTGTGTTGACATTTTGTGGTGCTGTCTCTGGAGCCTCAGTCACAAGGGCTGATGGAATTACTTCAGTCCATCATAATGACTTGTCCACATCATAAAGCTATTATGGCCCAATCTGTCGTTGTGAGCCATCCTTGTTTGGCCAAGGCAGCAGGTTGTGTTGGTCACACCTGTAGTACAGGCTGGGTTGGGCAGCTCAGATAACACCCAGTACCTGCACAAGGCAGCTTGGGAGAATGGTTCACTTTTGTTGAAAAAGAAGCAAATCAACAAACTTTACAAGGAGTAGTTGTTTTATTGCCATATTTCCTGTTAGTCTTTTATGGGTACACACTATTCTTGCATTGGAGCAAATCAAGGCAGTGCCATGCTTAGATTGTACCTAATTAATTTTTCATACTGAAAACCTTCTCGTTGCCAGATGGCTGATATGTGGCCATTTAGAAACCAGAAGGTATCAGTCAGAAAAAAGACAAACCCCTCAGCTTTGTTCACTGAGCTCCTTTTTTACCTACAGCCTTGATAGACCAATTGTACCACATACCTTTATACAGGGAAGTCTTTTAAGAGAAGCATGAACCTTTATGATTTTAATGCACTTCTTTATCCTTCAGAATCATTCTTTCTCATTCCAAGCCATCGCTCTCCAGGGTAAAATATTTGCACAGAACATTTGAGTTACCTTTCACTGGGTCCAAAGATCTTTGTGTCATCATCATCATCATCATCATCATCATCATCATCTAATTTGGGGCCACTGAGAAAGATGCACAGGGAAACCTAGCGACTGGATGTGCTGTGGCTCCTTTTGTCACCTCCAAGGTACAGTTTGCTGGCAAAGGAAGAGCATCCCCACCAGGACAGCCGAGCAAGGGACAGAGAGCACTGCCAAACCCAGCACAAGCACAATGCAAGGCCGTGTTTGTCAGTGCCTGGGCAGAGGGGAGCACAGCCCCATCTCCCTTCTGCACAGGTGAAGGTGGGCTTACACCAAAGGCATTTCTGTCCCCTTTATCCCAGCTACCTGCTGGCTAACATTTGACAGAATGTCACAGGGAAAGGGAAAAAGTGCTCCTTAATTATAGTCCTTCTGTTGCTCGACGCGGGGGTTTTATTGAAGGAGAAAAAGCATGGAGAGCAGCTAATCAGCTGCTCCGAACAGATGAAGGTCTGGAGATTGATTTTTCAAGTGATTAGTGGTGCAAACACACATTTTCACAACTCAAAAATCTTTGCATTTTAACCCAACAGCTATTTTCATTAACCAAGGAAGGATCAGAGAGGGACAGGTAACAGCCAGCACCAGCCTCAAATAGCAGTGGCTTCATCACCACAGCACACAGCTCTGAAAACCTCTCTTGCAGCTTCACTTCCCCAGTCCCAAGAGCTTCACAGGGTCCACATGCAGCTTAATTAGAAGAAAAGCTGTTTCTCTACCTTTGTACACATGATTCTTTCAGGACAAAACATCACTTGCTGGACAAAATGCCATTCAGCTTCAGCCCAGCCCTTCACTGCCTCCAGCAGCATTTAGCACCATCACTCCTATGCTGGAGTTAGAAGCTCTAATGACAGCAGCTGCCAGCAGCCTGTGGGCTGAAATAGGAATTGGAATGGCTTAGAGACAGATGATATACCCTGGAGGGAGCTAACAATAAGCCTGGTGGCATCAGGCAGCCTATATATTTGCTGTGTTTCTTTCCATACATGCCAGTCCCTCAAGGTATCGTGGGATCAGGAGCACCAGGTGACCAGCACTCACCAAATTCACCTCTGAGTAAAGTCAAGCCACAAAAACTACAGTCAGAAAACCAGTTGTATGGATCACTAACTAGGTTTAATTTAAACCTCCCAAAAGGACAGTATTAATAAAATCATTTGTCTCCTACTCATTGTCTAATCTTCTGAAGGCAAAAGTCAGGCAGGGGTCACCAGTTTCTCCTGGAGAGAAACCCACTGCCTCATGTAGGGCTCTCACAACATCCCACATGCCCCAACCTCCCCTTCCCAGCCTATGGCCCTGCCAGTAGAATCAAGCCCTGGCAATAGTCAAGGGACAGTTCCCTGGCCCCTGAATGACACCAGACATTGGTGCAATGTACCCAGTCAGGGATGTTTCTCCTCTCCCTTAAGTAGCTTTAAAATCATAAAAGTATAAATTGACACATATGGGACCTGAGAGCAAAGGTTGATACCTCGTGCTTACACAGCCTTGGAGACAATTTCACTGCAGTGGAGTTAATTCATGCACGGTGGGCCCATGGTGTTATCAAGATATGAGAAGGAATGCATTACATAAATATATATTTATCATAGGGAAGGGAACAGCTGAGACCAATTTTCATTTTTGCTTCTGCACTTAGACATGCTTTGTAGATATTTTCCTTCAGCAAATGACTCAATCCATCACAATTAAAGTAACACAATATAATCTTTCCTTTGAGTTAATTGCTTCCCTTCTACCAAATATACAAGTTCAAAATACATTCAAAGCAATATTCAAAATAGAAAGATTATTTTCAAAATTAGCACAAATCTCCTAATGGGTTCAGAATTACGTGCTGGGAGTCTTGCAATGCATTGGGTTTTGGTACTTAATTTTAAATGATTTCCAAGCTATGCCAGCATGAATCTGAGCTGATATTTCCCAAGGAACTCCAATGCACTCGGGTATTCAGATCCCTCAGCAGATCAATCCTCTCCTTGCCCCACGTGCTCGGGGCAGAGCTGCTCCTCTCGGGTCCAGCACAGAGCCCACAGCCCACGGGGGGAGCGAGCCCTGTGTCCTCCCAAGGCATCTGCATCCCAGACACTCACACAGCTCAGCAGCAAAGCCATGGGGAAAGCCACAAACGAGCTCAGAGGTGAACAGGGAGACACCAGGGAGAAACTCAGTGTCCATTGCTTTGGCAAAGACAGGGAGAGGCAGGGACTGGCCACAAAGCCAGACCACATGCCCCAGAAATTTTGCTTCTTGCCACCTTGAGCAGATTTGACCTGACAACTTCAAAGCTTGCACTAACAGTTCCCTAAGCTTGGCCCAGGTTAAGCACATTTACATACAGGTATGTTTGTTAGACAACAAACCAGAGCTGTGCTCAGAGCTCTGGCACCCTCCTGTAACCACAAGGCAAGTGAAGAACAGCGATTCAACATCACCCCAAGTTAGGAGTGTCATTTCTTCTGTCCTTTCCTTTTATCTTCCATCTCCTGACTTTGTTTGCCACTTCTTTCCCTGGCTGTACCTGCTGAATGTTTAACTTCATGCCCAGGCTCTGATGTGGAGAACTGCCAGTGCTGAAGCTTCTTAGGCAAAGAGCTGAGGATCTGTAAGTCTGCTGGGCCAGGCTCAAACAGGGGCTACAATTGCTGGTCTTTGCTGTCACAGCCCCAGACACGGTCCTGGCCAGGGGAGCTGGCAGAGCAGCTCATCCCACCCCACAGTCCCACCAAGTCCCGACTGGTCTGTGCCCACCTGGGGGACAAGGAGCTCTGTCCCATCCAGCAACCCCCAAGCAGAAATCAGATCTTTTATTGGTTTGGCTACAAACCACTGCAGCAAGGATGGCAAGGAGAATTAGAGGGACAATTACAGCCACCAGCTGTCTATGGAGTTGTTTATATTTTTTTAAAAAATAATGACATCAAGAAAATACCTCTGCTCTGACCTGAATGTTACAGCTTAAATGCTCAGGACTATTCCACGTGCTGGGTGAGCTGTACTGGAGTCACCTGCGGTGTGCTGAGCAGCACAGAGAGCTGGTGCCATCTGCTGTCCTGGCAGGCACAGGCACGCCAGGTAACAGCATCCCCAAAGAAAATGGCTTGGGTAATTCATATCCGGCATAAATGAAAATCCTTCAGATGCCTGAGGGTCTCCTGTGGCAGTTTAGGGATAACCAGGGTTTTAGACAGGATTTATTTACATGGGAAATATCACAAGCAAGTCCTTGCTGGCAGAGTCCTTGATGCTGGGTGAAATTAGGCACAATGTCCTTCTAGAAGCAAAGAATGGGATAGCAACAGAGACAGACATTTTTAGGGTGAAGTTATTCTTATCTTTAGCTTCGTTAGTTACTTTTAGCCCTTAGCCAGGAGCTTAACTCCTGCAGCTCAGAAATCCAGCTGTCCCAAAGAGAATGGCACCAGTCTCTTCCCCTAAAAATTTATCTGCTATTTAGGACACACAAAACCAGCCTCATGTATAAAACCCCGAGAGAAACCCAGCCTGCTCTCATGCAGCTCCTCCTTTGAAGGCACTTCTCGAGGCTCACAATGCCCATGTGGAAAACTGCCTTCCCAAGGTGCCCAGTTTGCACCCAGACCCGGCACGGACAGCAGGTCTCAAGACACTGGTGTGAGTTTCACATGGGAGGATATTACTTTGCCGGGTCCCAATTCAGCTGCTTTGTGTGAGAATCATTCCCACTGTCCTTCTGGGGAGTTATTTATACTGCCAATTGGGCTCTGCCTTAAGCACTTAAGCCTGCTGTCTAGCCAGAAAACAGCCTGCCCACCAGATTCTGTGCCTCGTCCTCCCCATACCAGTCCCCAAACACTGGCAAAAGGTGCCGTGCCACTCACAGAGGGTGGGTGGAATATTTCTGCCAGAGCACAGGCAATATGCAACTTTCAAATACCCCTGCTTGTGGGCACTGAAACCTGCAATCTTGGGGGCCAGAGGTGCTTGTGTGTCCCTCAAGAGAGCTGCAGCTGTTGGGGTGGCATCCTGAGCACGCACAGGGGGCTTCTGCCAGAGCTAAAAACAGCAGGAGCCAAGGGCTGCACGTGTTGTGGCCATCTCTGGCTGGGGCACACCAAGGGAAAAGGCTCTGCTTGGAGCTGTTTCCTCAGGAATTTAACCCCATCCCCAAAGCACCAGAGGGAAAACCCAAGTGGAGGATGGAAATTACTGCCACGATGGAAAATGGAATGAGAGATGGGCATGAACTCGATCTTTTCTGCCTCAGCAAGGAGGTTGCTCAGGGAAAGGGCAGGATAAAAGATTCCTCTCCGGAAATATCTCAGCTCTAGATGCATAAAACCCAGACCCACATCCACGGGGGAAACTCACATGAAATTGTGACATATTTTGCAGAGCTGTATCATGGTGCAGCCTGCAGAGGCTTGCCAGGACCCAGCTGGGGGCACATCAGAACACTGCCTCTAGAGATACCAGGGCAAATGTCCTATTCAGGACTGGCAACCATCCAACTATGTTCACCACTCCTCAAATTGCCTATAGATAAGTCTGTACAGCCCAGACTGGCACAGGTTTAAGCTGCAGTGGAAAATATATTAGAGACATCAAAATATCTGAAATTAAACCCAAGGGAATGCTGCCAGAAAGCAGTTTTAGGAGAGCTGGAAGGCCACCCAATAAAGGGCTGCCTCGAGGCAGCATCTAGTCATGTCTCCATTGCAACACTGGGAGTGAACTTTAATTTGAGGCTTGCCAGTCTCCCCCATTAAAACACTGCTCCTGGGATTTAGCAAGCAGGCACCTCTGCTAAATTGCATTCAGAAGTTAATCCTGACAGATGACTGAGGATATCTGCCAGCTATCCCACTTCTGTTATGTACTAACACAGCTCTAGATTGCCCATACTCATCTGCAGTCCTTTCCCACCACACTTGCTCAATTCCCTCCAAGTCTCCAAGTATGCACCAGCATAGTTTAGAAGAGTATTTCAGTCAGAGATAATTTGAATTTACAAGATACCCATGATAAGCACCTAGGCTAAAACTCATGATCTGTTTGGCTCACTGTGGGCATCAGATCTTAAATGGAACAACAATGTCAAGAGAAAGGTCAAACATGTCCTGTTGTCCTAGGACAGCCCTCACATAAACCTGCATTGCTCCTCTGAAGCCAGAGGAACCATACTAACCCAAACCTGGGCTTGGACCAGTGTGGTATTAGAGAGGAAGGCAGCTCAGCAACTGCTGGTCTCAGGCTTGGTGCTGTTTAATCAGTCAGCCTTGGCTGAGTCTGCTGGTGACTCCAGTTTCAGACAGGTTTGACTACGTGTAATCAGCCAAACTTGGGTGATTCTACCAGTGTTTGCCACCCACGGGGAGATCTCAGAGTGGGAAGACAGGAGGGAAGGCTTGGGGAGCCTCCCATCACACACCCACGGCCCCTCCACAGCCTTGGGACCTCAGGCAGGCTGGGACATCCTCTGGCAATGACCCCTCTGTGTGACTGAGACCTCCCAGAGCCTCTGCTCTGCTCACTAATGGTTATGTTGAATTTGCAATCGTGTTCTCTGCACTGCCCTGGGCACCACCAGCCTCAAACCCCTACCACAGCTGGGTGTCCTGGCACACCTGCCTGCTCAGCATCCTCTGTGCCCCGAGCAACCTCTGACTGCCACAGGTAACCCCTCCCTGGGAAACACCTGCTGGGGCCTGACAGCCTTCCTGGAGCTCCTCCCTCTCCCAAAATTCATAGCACTGCCAAAACCCTCCCTATCACACCAGTGTGTGCCCAGTTTCTCCATGCAAGAGTGGGAAGATGTGCTGGGTTTTCGCAAGGAGTGAGATGTTTCTGCCTGGACTCTGAATGCAACAATTAGAATTAATTCAACTCTTACTGTCAAAATTATCCCAGACACCAGCTTGCCAGTGAAGACATCTAATTTCTCCACAGGGCAGGTCCATTCATTTTCATACCAAGACTATCTGTTACCTGCATTAGAAATCTCTCTTGGAGAAACAAAAAATTTTAAAGATGAAAGCACTACTCATCAGATTCAGAGTTTGATACGGTATAAATTGAAATGTCACTTCAGAGGCCCCTGTCAAAGCACTTCAGGAAGAAGGGCCCCAGCATTTGTGGCCTTTGCACCAGCTGCTTTTCCATTTTGGGAAGGGTTTAAGATGGCTGGAATAGCCGGTCTCTTCCCACCACCCCTGCATTCAAACCAGCCTCAAGAGTTCATCTGATAATTATGCCATCAAGAGGTGAATAATAGTTTAAATTCCTTGGGCTGGGTTGTCTAGCAAGGGGATCCAAGTAAATCCCACTGATTCCTGACAGAGTTGCTTGTCCAGAGGAAAAGGGGAGCATCCCTACCCCACAGTCCATGCTGGAGGGCAGGATCCACCCACTCTTGAGCTGTGACAGTCTTGATACAATTTGCAGTGACATAAAAAAATGCCACAGCCCCCAAAAACAGTGCCAGGAGAGATGTTTTAGCTAAAAGTTGGTTATACCTTTTCACACAAGTGCTGGGACTTAACATGAATGAAGCAGGAAGGTAACTAGGAAAATTTAGGAGTCTGTGCTTGCAGGAAGCCAAACTGCAAGCCACATTTTCCAGCTGGGAATCTGGAGAAGACCTCCAGAAGCCCACAAAAGGTAACTAATTCAGTGTACCTTACACTGCTGGGTTACTCTGCAAACCAGCTGGGTTATTGTCATGGTCTCAAAACTGATGAAGGCTGACAAAGCCAAGCCTGAACAGTCCAAACCCACTGCTGGAGTGGCAGACAAGAACCAATTTGTTTATAGACACTTCCAGAATGATGGGCAGCCTTGTTAGAGGCTCTGCCTTTACACAAAGCAATTGCTCCAAGCAAGCTGTTCACGAGTGTTTGGGAGCACAGGAATCTCCACGTGCACTTGCTGCAGCAACACTGGGCACAGACACAACCCTCCACCCCAGAAATGCCCTCTCTTCTGCTCCTCCCCTACAGGGCACCTCACTGAACATTGCACCTTGCTTGAAATTTAAGTGTATAATGGCCTGGTGCCTCTGCCATCATCAGGACATCACTTCAGCTCCCACGAGCTTTACACAGCTCTTCTACCCAGCCTGGAGGGTGCTGACATGAAACTCTTCAAGCCAGCTGGGTGTATGCTGCCTCCACCAAACCCAAGCTATCTCAGAAGCTCAGATTTTCTTTACATCCCAAGTGAATAGGAAATTCTTTACATTCCAGACCTGTATAAGAGGGTCCTGCTTCTAATGAAGTTTTTCTACACTTCTCTTTCAATTTAGGGAGCCACAATCGACCTGAGCTGGCATCTTTCCAGCACTCAGGACTATTAGCATTTCAAATTATAAGCAATTACAGATCTGGCCACTGTTGTATCTCATAACGCTGGACCTGTTTTGTTCCAGCTAATGGTGCCACTCTGTTGACTTTCAAACAGGCTGGAGGGAATAAATTGCTGCAGTTTATTCCCATACAGCTGACATTCCCGCCATGCCATCACTCACAAGCAGGGATGTGAACATTAGAAATGTAACCCCCCACCCCAGACAGCCTTCAGACCTCAGAGGGGAGCTGGTGGAGAGGAGACTTTCTGCTGCAAGACTCAGCACTGACTCAAGCTGCTGGAACAAGAGCCCCAAAACCCAACTGATGGCTTAGAGAGGTGAGTAGCACTTTAATTTCTAGCATACTAACCATGTTCTCAGGATGCTTGAGGGCTTTTCAGGGGTGGGGAGAAGAGGCAGGGACATGATTTTCAATTTCAGATAGCAGCATTCCCCTTGCTGGCACACAGAGCCCTGCTCTTACCTGTAGGCTCATCCAGGGTGGTCATTTGAACATCCTGGCAAACCAGGAGCTGCAGCCCCACAGCATGCTTGGCTCAGTCCTCCTGCCAGCACCCAGGAAGCCAAGGAAGACAGGTTTCCAAAGCAAGAGAGGACTCCACTGCCCCAGAGCATCCCAGCTCCACAGCACAGGGACAAGGGGTGAAACCATGATGAGCTCTGCCCCCATAAGCATCTCATTTTATTCATGGGGTACTTTGCAAGCAGCCACTCCATCAAAGCTTCATTTAGTGTCTTGGGCTGAGAGAAGGGGCAAATGGTCCACAAGACAGCTACGATGTGGGCTTGGTTATACAGGAGAGCACCAGCTGGGCTCCACAGCCTCCTCCTAAACATGGATCACAGGCAGGCTAAAGAGAAAAGAGAGAGATGCTACAGGGAACAAAATGGCCAGAAAATATAATGCACCTTCTCAGTGAGAGTCTTTTCACAGCACTGGGGACTGTAGGCAGTGGAGGTAAGCAGAACCACAGGAGTGGGATTTGGATTTAATCTTTCAGCCTGCTCTACCTTTTAGCAGCACAGGCTGCTCTGATCCTCAACCAACCACAAAGTTCACTGTGCAGCAAACTAACTCACATTGTGCCACCAAAACACATCACCTGGCTATCCCTGTAAGAACAGCCCATGTGTGCAGCAGGGCAGCAACAGAGGTAACCTCAGGTGCTGGGCAGAGCTGGGCAGTGCCCTCCTCTCCTGCCCCAGCAGGGCAGGACCCACAGCCCAGCCCCTCTGGCACAATGAATATCTGGCCCATCATCTGCAGGTTTAATCCAGAGGGGAATAAAAAGAAGGGCCAAGTGTGGGGGCTGCCAGCTCCAAATAACAAAAGATTTGAGGACCAAGTATTTCCTCACAGACCAGGGAGATATCAGTCCAAGCACCCACTGAGATCACTGCCTAGATGTGCTCTTGGGCAGTTAGCATGATGTCCAGCACATCAAGAGACCACGAGCAGTTTAGGCTCAGACCACTGCTGGCTCTCACTGGAGAAACTTTTCACTGCAGAAAACCTTTTTATGAGAGGGGAGCAGAGAGGGGATGAATAGAAATCCTTTTCACCAGTTGTAATCAGAAACAGATATGAACTAGCATGCAATGGATTGCAGGGTGAAAAAAATAAATAGTTCATGCCTCCCTTTTCTGAGGAAATGGCATTAAAATCTAAGTGTTTGGGCACTGCACATCTATGGTTACAAAGCTACAGCTCTGATTTATACTGAGTCAAGTGCAAGCTAAAATCATGCCTGGCTTTCTGGATGGAAAGCCTTTGGGTGGAAATGAACATATTTGCTTTAGCACTGGGGTGGCTCAGCAGGCCCCCAGTTTTGTATGACACCAGCTGCTTCCATATCAAATGCTGTCCACATAGTTTAAATTAGACTGATCCTATTTCTGGCGGGGTTTGGGCTCTACAGCCACTGCCCCCCTGTGTGTGGGCTCCTGGCAATGGACAGGACCAGCCAGGCACACGGGACCTCGTGGGAGCCCAAATGCCATGGATATTCATTTAAACTAACCTTTTCTCCTCCCTGGACACGGGGTATGGCACATGTCACTGTCACAAGATGTCACAAGAGCTTGAGCAGTCCTGTCTTGATGCTTCCTGGAAACAGACAATAACTATTACAGCAGGGGTACATTTATTCTTCATTCAAGAAACACCTGTGCAAGTGATTTAATTTTATGCATCACTTTTTGCCAGCCCAATTTTCTATGAAATGGCTTGGGGTTTGTAAAATTATTTCCCTCTAAAAAGCTTCCTTTGACTGTACAGTGACAGATTAATTTAGGCAACTTGAACAATGATGGTTTGGGGAATTAACACTTTTAACTGCTTCACAGTCTACACCTTAGTTCTACAAACATGCCTCTAAAGTGCTTAGCAATATTCTGATTATTTGCACTTTCTAAAGGCATGATTAAAATGCATGACTTCTGTGTAAAAGCTCCAAGGCTGGAATAGTTTTCTTTACCATGTTTTGCAGTGCAACAGGTAGGTCCCTGCTTTGAGCTTCATGGTGATGCAGTGGGCTAGCAGTGCCCTGGCCACTGCTGTTCTTCCAGGCTCGATTATGTGCTGCACTCTGGCTTCCAGCAGTTTGGGCTAATTCCATGAGCTGTTGATGAATCCCTCTTGGTGTAGACTCTCATTCTCCTTTAGATGCTAAAGCTGCCCCGGCTTCTCTGGTGAAGAGCTCAGAGGCAGGACCTGGACCAGGCACAGGACTAAGAAGAAGTATTTAGGAGACCCCAGCTCTGCCCCACTGCACAGCAGCCCTCCAGCCTCTGCAAGACCCCCACAAGGCCAAAATGACTGAAAATGCCCTCCTGGTGTTGGCATCACCTGCCAGCTGCACCCTCTGCTCCTTCATTGCCACCCTCCCATCCAGCACTAACAACCTGCTCCAGCAGACTTTAAAGTCACTTGAGATAACTCTGTTGCTCAGGGGGCAGCAGAGGGAAGAGCTTTGCCCCTGCATGGGCAGGGGGTGGCCAAACACCCCATCCTTTGGGTACCACCCTGCCCAGTGCCAGCCTGGCACCCCACAGCACACACAGGGCTCACCCACACAGGCATTTTCTCTTAGGACACCACTGAGCTAAAAGCACCTCCTGGCATGTCAGGGAAACTGGAGACTAGAGAGCTTTGGAGAGCTTTAAATAGCACTCCCTGCAGCAAACAGACTGCAGGGGGATCCTGGGCTCTTCTTTAAATGTGCCCCCTGACTTTGCTCCACCCGTGGAAGTGCTGGCACTGTCTGCCTGGGGTGGTGGTGAGCAGTGCTGGGGCAGCTGAACAGGACCAGGTTTTTAGGTCAGAATTCACTGCTGTGAGGGGCTGGGTGACCTGGAGGGTTATGTGACATGCTGCTGCTCCTGTGCATGGGCTCCCCTGCCCGGGGCACAGGCTGGGAGGAGCTGCCATGGTGCATGAGATGTGTTTTCACTGCAGCCTCTGCACTGTGCAGCAACAGCATGGGCAGCTCAGGGGCCTCATGTGCAGTGGAACAAGGGGGCAGGCAGGCTCAGGAGCTCTAGTCCATCTCTGGATCCACCAGCTTTGATGCCATCAGGTTTACGTGGCAGAAGCATCAGACCACCTGCCAGAAATTACTTGTGTGACAGGAGATGTCAGATGTTCCAGCAGACACTGGAGCTTTTCACAGAACTTCAGCAAAAATATTATACAGGCTCTGCAAAAGCTACCCCAGATTCCTATTTGCTTCTGAGTGCAACCTGGCTATGGCTGTCAGTCTAAACACATCCTGTTTGAATGTGTTCCCAACTAAGGTGATACATTATTTCTATTCAAAACAATTAAAATCAGATAAGCACGAGGGGTTTGGGGCAGAAAAAGCTCTTATTCCATTTTGGTATAGTAAAGACATCCCATGCTACACTGGATGCTCTAGCAGTTGCAGTTCCTACAGTGCTGTTCACAAAAATTCCTGATTCCTGGAGGAGGGTCACATGTAACAGGGGTGGCCTGTGGCCAGCAGGGACCAGAAACAAACATAATGGCACAGCCACAGCAGCAGAAAGAGCAAGTCATCCTTGGGGCTCCAGATAGCAAAGCCATGAGTCACACACAGCTCCATGCACTGGCCACAGAACCCAAATCATCTCCCCAGCCTGCTGGAGTGACAGCCACCTCCTTGGAAGGTGTGCCCCCCATGCAGAAGGGGCTGCCCAGGCTCCCTCTCCTCTTTGGCCCCGTTAACTTAATCCTCCTCCTGACACACAGCAGAGTCATCACTGGATCCTGGTGCAGAGGTTCACTTGCTCTCTGCATGAATAGTGCACTGGCATGTGTTCTACCTTAAAAAAAAAATAAAAAAAGACACTGGGTTTTTGTATTATGGCTGGGGCTCTGCTTCATTATTCACTGCAGGTATCCGTGGGGGAAGGAGGAAAGCACCCTCCAGTAGCATGCAGCGAAAGGGAGGGCTGGAATTTGATTCATCCCCTCCTCACACACAGCCTGGGTTGTACAGGCTGGAGGAGGAACTGATGGCTCAGATGGCTCACGGATTTGTACCTGACCAGTGCAGCCCAGCACTGCCCCAGTGCACCTGCTCAGCATTAACACAGAATTCCTAGGAAGCAGTGATCCTTGACACACAGAGCCTGTGGATGCTTCCCCATAGCTCTCAGGAAAGAATTTAGCCTAGCTTTGTCATAGCATCCTAACTTCACAAATAGCATTTCCACCTTCTTGAAATAAAACTCTTTCCATGGCACTGAATATTTGTCCATAGGGTTCACATAAAGACCCCAACCCTCACCAAAGGCAGCCCCTGGGATGTGCCTGTGCAGTGGGAATGCCAAAGGCACACATAGCACAGGCAGCAGAGAGCACACAGGTGGCACAGGATGCCCAGGGACTCCTCAAATGCTGTTGCCTTTGCTCTCTCCTACCTGCACTTGTCAGGTTACAGCCACAGGCACCACAATCCTCATGCACTAAATACCCCACGGCCTGCAGTCCTGGGCTCAAAATCCTTCTACATCTCTGTAAAGCTCTGGCATGCAAAGAAGTGGGGCAGGGTTGGGGATTTTTTTTTACAGGGAAGAAAGGAAGCAAATTACCAGGATTTCTGTTTGACATGAACCTACTTACTTTAACAAGTATGAAGGCTCATGGTTTCAAGTGGAAGCTTAGCATCTCTTAAAATAAGCTCTAGGCGTCTTTTAATGTCGGTGCTTAAAAAGGGATTTAGTCTCTTGGTTCTAGGAACTCCAGTTTGCCTCAAGTGTCCAATATCTGTCGGTAGTTCAGCTGTTACCCAAATAAGGGGAGGGAAAGCCAGGATTTTCCAGCCCTGAGAAGCAGCTGTGCTCAGAAGAGGCATGTAACACAAGAGGATAAAATTAATTCCCTCTCAGCCTTGGCGTGTGAGCCGTTCCCAGCCCCTGGATGCAGAGCCTGTCCCTCCCAGCCTGTCCCCACTGCTGGGGACACTGCAGTGCCTCTCACTAGGCGGCCCCCGAGCCCTGCCAGGGCACCCTCAAGGCAACCAAAAGGTGATTTGAAGGGAGAGAGATTGAATCCCCATCTCTTCACCCTGCACTTGGAAGTGGGACGTGTCCCCTGGTACGTGCACCCCATCAGGCTGCCCGTGGCACCAGCATCCCACATGGCATGATTGCCAGCACTCACCATCTCACCAGGGATGTGCCCTAATTAATTCCAAAATTAAGCTTTCTACTATGCTCTTTCCTATGTTAAGGCTACTGTAGCCCAAATGCCAAACTCTCAGAGCTGACACTCCTTTCTTTTTCTCTGTAAAATGGACAAACTCGTCTGAAACTTAGCAAAGACTTTGAGGCATGGGGCACAGTCCACACATTTCAGCAGCCCTGCTGTTCTCCATGCTTGACATTCTCTGCTAACTCCAGAGGGAGCCTGTCCTTGAAAGCCAGTGCACGTTCCTCCCCTTCCCAAACACGTGTGAAAATGCCCACAGGAGTGCCAGACACAACTTTTGAGAGGCAAATCTCCGACCTGCTTGATGGGAGGCATTGAAAACTGAATTCACAGAAAATGAGCCTCTGAAATAGTGCTCTGTTCTGAAAATACACTACAAAAAATGGTCTTTGAAACATACTCAGTGTTCAGCTGCATTTCTACAATTTAGGAAGACTCTCAGCAAGCTTCACATCCAACCAACAATCCAACACATCCACCTGCACAATTCTGCAGTTTCTGTGAATACCTTATCAATAACCTCTTACAGCTATTGGATTATTTTCAGAACATCCCAGCTGATGCAAACCTGCCCCACTCCCCACCTGAAGAGCAGTCATTTTAACAAATCATTCCACAAATCACAAATTTCCCTACAATCCAACTGGTCTTCTCAGGATCCTTGCTGCTTAGGAAGAGCAACAAATAAAATCCCTCTTTTCTCACTTCCCACAGAAGTCTCGTTATTCACACCCCAGGAGCAACAGAGGAGCCACGTTCTAATCACATATTCACACCAACAAGTAACTCACAAGTAGAAAGCTGTCTACTGAAATGGTGACAATTTCCCTGTTTAGCCATATGGCACAGAAGAAATACAGCTCCAGACAGAACTTTCTCCAGCCCACTGCCTTTGGGGAAGCCTTGCTGCCTGCAGACCTGTGTTCATATCACTGTTACACCCTCTAGAGCAGTGCCATGAGATATCCAAGTGTCTAGCACACCCTCCCAAAGCTTGAACACCTCTCTGAGAATGAGTAGCACCATCAGGTACCCGCAGATGGCTTGTAAAATGGATCACTTTTGAACTGACTGAACGCTGTTACCCCCTATATCTCTCTGAGTCTGTTTCCTAAGTAAAAGACATGCTGGTACATTAATGTGAGGCTGCAGTCTAGCTCTGCCTCACTTCTAAGTGCAAGTTTTTAAATGTACTCCTCCCCCCTACACACACTCTTTGCAATGCGGTGTATTTCAGATCCAGCAGATGCTCGTCTTGTTCCTAAAACAGATTTAATGTGTTTTCCATGATCTAAACACCTGGCAAGAGGGCTCCGTGCAGCTTTAATACTTTCCTACCCCATGTTAAATTTGTCCTAGTGTTGCATATAGCATAATTCTGCAGCCATGTCAGCTATTCAGGTAATTCCAGAATGTCGTCATTATGGTTTGTGTCAACAGCGTGATCTGTATGTACCTTGTAATCATTCTGGTGTTGGGTTGCAAAGGTCCTTGGACTCTCCACTTGGCTGAGTCTAATTCCGTCCACTTCACAAAGATCTCGAGTTACACTAAGTAAAGGTTGACATTTACATGAGACACTGGGACTGCTGGAGTGACTCACCAAGGTAAAACCTTGGCTAGATATTCTTTCAAGGGCATAAATTGTACTGTGATGGCTTTTCATAGATTCATTAAATCACAGAGTGGTTTGGGTTGGAAGGGACCTTAAAGCTCATCTTGCTCCAACCCCTCTGCCATGGGCAGGGACACCTTCCACTAGCCCAGGTTGCTCCAAGCCCCATCCAACCTGGCCTTGAACACTTCAGGGATGGGGCAGCCACAGCTTCTCTGGGCACCCTGTGCCAGGGCCTGCCCACCCTCCCAGGGGAGAAGGTCTGCTGACCTGCTGTAAAGAGTCTCTTTGCTGAGCAAGGCAAACAGGGACAGAGGGACATGTCACACACATTGCTCAGCAGGACATGGGATCATGGTCTCAGGAGTCTGAGAGCAGATAGTTACAGAAACCTGAAGCATCACTCATAAAGAAAAGGAGACACGTCAGAAAGAAAACAGATATCTCAGAGGGACCTTCCAGCGTCTTCTTGGAAGATGAATGACCTCCTCTCATTTTTGCTGCTAAGTTGGACAGCCACACTCAGAGCACAGCTTTGCCCTGGCACAGAAACCCACTATTTCCATCACGTGAAACCAATTAGTAATAGCAGGGCTGGTCAGCACTGCAGCCAGTGTCCAAATGCTCTCAGGACATTTACCCTCCTGAATTCACCCTGCCCTTTAAAGTAGCACCAGCCACCACATTCAGCATGCTTGAAAGTGTCCTGATTTACTAAATACCCTAAGCCACTATGCCATTAGGTCTCAACCCAAACCAGGAAATTCAGACTAAAACAGTGACTGTTCCCACAGTGAAGGTCATGAGCCTTTTACCTGTTCCCATGAACTCTCCTTTACCCAAATCCAGTATTGACAGTGAAAACACCTAACACACTCATGAGGAACCAACAGTGAAATGGAAGGACCACACAACAGGAGATGAGAACAGAACATCCAGCATGAACCATGTCTGTGAAGGATGAGTTTGTCTGCAAACAGGGGTGCTGCAGCAACCTGAATGTCCAAGCACAAACAGACTTCCCAGGGATGGGGTCTCCTCCCAGCTGAACTCACAGGATCTGCTCCAGGAGGAGGTCAGCTCAGCCTTTCCCAAGCCCTGGCAGCTGCAGCAGCCCACGTATGGCTGCCTGTATTTACTGTATGAGCACTGACTGGCTGGTGTGTTGCAGGGCATCAGTCCAGGGACACTTGCAACTCTGAGAGCCATCATCCTTGCCCTGTGCCACGTCAGAAGGTCTTAGCAGCAATCATCGCATCGAGGAACTAATGCCGTGCAACTGAGTAACTGCCTTGAGCACAAACTCCTAAGCTAGTGCTATTCCTGCTTAGTGCTGAAGTTCAGTGCCTCTTTTGTCATGCTGGAAACTTGTCAGGAGCTGCTTTTATTCAGTTCAGTAGAGCTACCTCTCTCCAAGATCTCCCTTCTCACTGCAGACACAGTGCATCCAACCTGTGTGAGCAAGCGTCCTGCAGAACCTCCCTGTGCCTTAAACCACACACTGCCACAGTCCCCACTGGCCACTTCACATCTTTCCTCTTGCTAAGGGGAACCTCTGCTCCTTCTGTGCATGTCTTGCCTGATTCCAGACTGACCATGGCCTGGAAAAAGAGTGGAACATGAAGAGTGATGGCAATTCTAAGGAGAATGAAGTCTTTTGTTGTACAGAAAAAGAGGTGGGGATGATCCACCAATGCAGTTTTGTTGTCTCAGGCACATGGAACAGTCTTTAAAGCAGACATGTCATCCCAAGAACTCCTTTCATAATATGCACGTTTGATTTTTCCATCACCCTTTTTCTCTGGAGGTAAAACAGAAAAGACAAATCACCCAGTTCTACAGGTCCTGAAAACTGACTATACCAGCTGTTCCCTGATAGACTGGAGGGCGTCACTGCAACCAGCATCCCAGGAATCTGTGGTGCAGCCCAGCCAGGGTTGGTTTGCACTGGGAACCCGGGGCAACTCAATAACATTGGCTTCCTGAGCCCTGCTCCCACACCCCAGGGTTTGGGATTATCCAGCAGCCATTGCATCACAGCCCTGTTGATGGCCTCATGATATAACCTTGGACAGGAGCCACCCTCGAACTGCTTGAGAGACACTCATAAATCAAGAGCAACAGATAGAACTGGGAAGGCCATGGGTGGTCCAAGTTCATGGGTAACTGTACCTGGGGCCCCGTGCTCAGAGCCCAGGGTCACACTCTGAATGGAACACACGGTGATGTGTTCTCATCTTAACCAGGCAAATCCAACTAGGCACCAAAAGATCCATCACTGTAACCAGGTGTGACTGTTTTGGAGAAAAGCAGAAAGGGGAGAGGACAGATCTCCAATAAATTATTTGGACCAAAGAGCTATGCAAAGCTTCTGAGGAGTTCAGACACATTGACTGATTTTATTTGATAAGATGGGTAATTTGCAGCTACTGACGTCTTCAAGGCAACTAAATCCTATTCTATTGAGCTGTGTCCCTATCCCCACACCAGATACCCATTTGTAACTCTACAAATATAACTCCAAGACAGGGTGACAACTCAAATTTGCAGTTAATCTACCTTTTGTGTTAAAAATGCTGTAAATACCAAACAATACCATATGAAACAAGAAGGAACAAACTCTGAAAAAACACATATGTTCTTCTGACTGAGAGCACTGTCAGGGTGCAGAAGAACAACTTCAGCCTTAAAGAGAGACAAGGTTCCATGACCACTCACCCCTGGTTCTTCGTAGACTGCAAACACAAAGCAAAACTGCCACAAGGGCAATGGTTCAGGCAAGGAGCCCACGAGGGAACATCTCAGGAGCCTTAGCAACTGATCCTCAAACAGCAACCAACAGCTCTGTACCCATCTGCCAGTGCCTTCAGGTGCTGTCTGCATGGCCACAGACACACACAGGCACAAAGACAGGGCTTGGAGTGCATGGCATCAGCTACCAGATAACACAGAAAGTGATGCCACGGGCACCCAGAGTGGGAGAGGGTGAAAGAGGGTGAAAATCCCTCTTGATGTAGTAAAAGGGAGGTAAAGATGAAATCTGTAAACCTTTATTACCACAATGAGGTAATAAGATCTCAGTAACTACCTTTTTTTGTGGCAATCCAGTATGCTACACTCCTCATGCAGAGGGACCTGGCACCTGGTTTAGGAGGCACTATTTTCCCTTTTGCTAAAGTAACAAGGGTTTTCTTTGGACTCTTCCATCCAAATCCACCATGGTGCCAGGTTTCAGAGGAGACTTGGGTCTTTACAGAGGTCAATATCAATAACCTTGATTAAGTATCTCCAGGTCCTGGAGCCTACTGTCAAATACTCAGGATGCTTTTATTTCCTCTGGCACCTGCTCTCCAATCAGCATATGCTCAGCTCACAAAGCAGAGTCCCCTCTGTGTTGTAAGGAAAAGGGGACAGTTCTAAACACACCCTGCTTTCTCTTTGTCTCTCCAGGTTCTTAGGCTAAATCCGAAGGCTAAGCCTCCTTGCAAGTCTCAGCGACCTGTCAGGGCCAGAGGAATGTCACAGTAAGTGTAAACATGATTTGATCCACTATACTGCTCCTCCTGCAGTCTCTGTTTCCATCCTGCCTTCTTTATTTTTACACACACACTAGGAAAAACACAAAGCCACCAGTATTTTGCTGTCCACTGGTTCCTCAGCCAGAGTGACACCCTTTTAATTCAGCCTTTTCTATTGACCTTCAAAGAGCACATTACTCATGTTTTGAATTATTATTTCCAGCATTTTAGAAATCCTTTACAAGGATCAGCTGAAGCTCATCTTCAGCAAGCAACTAAGAGGTGAGGGTCATCATGAGCATCAAGATCCAGACCTTAAGCTCTGGAGAAAGGCTTTCTGGCTTGGAATATTTCCTAGTCAGAATTGCCAAGAGAATTGATGGAGCAGGTGACAGGCAAGGAGCTGCCACACAGTCACACTTCAAAGATTCACTTCAGAACAGACAGTTGGTTTAGAACACACACTTGGCCAAGAGCTGGGGAAGTCAGAACACCCAGAGACAGACTGGCATCTTAACTCAGGCTGGGAGAGAAGGAGCTGATAACTTGGGTTACTTCAGAGGAAAGATTATTAAAAAAAGACCAGTGTCACAGCACAACAAACCCAAGCACTTCAGTTGCACATTTATATGCAATACACATGGTTCCAAAGCTAAATTAGACAGATATGGGTGCACATCAAAGCTCTAGCATGGCACAAGGACACACCTTACACTGCAAATATTCCATCGTCTTAAAACTGCCTTTCTTGCCTAATCAGAAGCCTTAATGTAACCTTTGTGTCAGCTGAACTTTCAAGCAGGATGTCAGGACAGACTGCCAAAGCTCCTGCTCGTTTCTCTGCATTCAGCCTCACTGTAGCTACCACAAAACCCACACATGGCAGGACGTGCTAGACCTGGGACCAACTAAACCAGGTCAGGACCTCTGCAAAAGGGGACAGCTACTGGCAAGCAGCTCTGAGCTTCACACAGAGGCTTCAAGATGTGGGCAAGAAGTGGCCTTAAAGATCTGAGCAACATTTACTGGTTATCAACCCCTCTTCTTGCTGATTTGGTATTCACAGGCTGAGGAGTTATTTCCTCTTGAAACACTTGAATAGAGGCTCTCCATGGGGTATTTCTCAGCCTGGGACGTGAACAACAGATAAAATACTCTGACTCTTCTTTTCTTTCAAAGTAAAGCGCCAGCAACACAGCCTGGTTTCTGCATATGGAAAAAAACAAGCTGTAAAAATCAGTTTTCTTTGCCATCCAGATGCAGAGTCCCTCGGCGAGCCTGACCGGGTCTGCCTATGGAAGCACACCTGTGTTTACCAAGGTAAAGAGCAATAAAGTTTGTCCTGCAACCAGCAGCATTAGATTTTGAGCTTTCTTGTTCCACCAGAAGCTATTCCTAGGCTGGAGTATTGGTTGGTTTACAATTCAGAAAAGCCAACATACTTTGTTAGTGATGCTTTCAAACAAATACCTTAATTGGTAAAGGATCCAGACAGACAGAATGTGAAATCACACAGGCTTATGTGTCCTGCAAAGGAGGCTGAAGTGGAAACCTCTCACAGTAACTTATCTTAATATGTTACATCCACTGGAATAGATGTTTTTATCCTGCATTTGTATTTTTATTTAACTGCACAAACAAGGCTTTAATGAGCACAGGTTTACTGGTGAAAAAACCTGCACTCACAGCCCACTGCAGAAACATTTAGAATTAAATCAAGTATTGCAAGTAAAATAAGAATATTGGGCATCAGACCACCTTCTTCACTGAAGGGTGTATCATTTCCTAATAATTGCTTCCGTGGGGAAATACTTAGAGATTTAACACAAGTATTTTCTCCTCCAGGGTCTACAAAACATAAGGGCTACGAAGGGTCAGCTGGTGGTGTTTGAGTGTCGCATCCATGCCACACCCACCTTGCAGGTTCACTGGTACAGGGAGTATGATCAGATCAGAGACTCTGCTGATTTCCGGATACTGCGAAAAAGTAGGTGTTGCTGCATCTGCTCCCTGGACAGTCATTTCACTGGGACAGTGGCAAGACAGGAAGGAGAAGTGCTGTGAAAACCAGGAGATTGTACATGTCCACAGAGGCAGAGTCGAGTTTCCAAGTATCAGATGACCCCAAGTCACAGGCTGTGCAGAGTCTGCACTTCCTCTGGCAGTGCAGGAGAGGGTCAGGCACAACAGGAGCAGATTCCATGCTGTTAGTTATTAATGACAGCACTACTGAGCCATGGAGGCATTGTCACCATGTATTAGAGCTATTGATGAACTCAGGGCGGGGGAAAATATATGTAACCTCATTTTGAACAATTTCTGACACTCTCAGGCATGAGGTCAGAGCTCTGGTGAGACAAATTCACAGTAAGCAACCCCAAGGTCAGTGGGGCAGTTTCTACATCACCTCAGTGGGGAGATATGTGCACCACCAGGTTCCCCAGCCAAAGCTGAGCTTTCCCTGCCTGAATGGTATTTCTCTTGCTGGACACAAAGGGAGATGGTTCCTTTGTAATCAGGGTGACAGCTGAGGTGGGGAAGGGAGTGAGGGCTGAGGGTCTTTTTTCCATTCTGGCTTTATAACCATTTGAATTTTTTCTCTCTCATTTCAAGCAGAGGCTTGTTCATCAGCAGTCCCTGGTAAGTACATTGTGCATTTTGTGTTAGACATTTCACCAGTTTATTTACCTCACACTCAGTATTTCCCACCAAGATAAAACAATAATGTCCAAAGGGTAGTTCAGAAGAACATTCAGAGCCAGGCCAGGAGCTTTCCAGTTCTTGCATTTGACACAAGCACCCAAAAAGACCTGAGTTTTTCACAATACAATGAAAAAGATATCGATCTTCTTTAATTAAGTCAATGAAAAATACCCTGTGCTAAGGGAAAACACATCAAACCTTATGGCTTATAATCTGTCATGGGGTTCAAACTTGTGCAAGGAAAGAATTCAGCCAAAACCAAAAAAAATACCAGAAAACTACAAAACACTGCCCAAAAAAACCCCACACTACAAAAAAAAATGTGCCTTGTTTCATTAACATCACAGGAAGAGAGTCTTCCTTCATTTTTTGTTCCTTCTGAATCCCTTAACTTCCTATGCCCTGTACATCACTTTTTGGCACTTTACTGATGCCAAGCCCCATCACTACATCCCTACAGGTTGTCATTTGGCTCTTTGGTCCAACAGCATGCCTGAATTTGTTATTTCAGAGGAAGTCTGCACCCTGGTTATTACAGAAGCTTTCCCAGAAGACTCTGGAATATTTAAATGTGTTGCTGAAAATGAATTTGGATCAGCAGCATCCAGTGCACATCTCTCTATTTCCCCAGGTAAGCACATGGATTTCTGTGTTAAACAACTAGGCACAAAAGAATTTGCTGCTGCTCAGCATCAGGCAGAGTCACAGATATTTGCCAAGTAGAAGCCAGACACAAAAGTTTTTAGGCTCAAGAGAAGTGCCCCAAAAAAACACAATCTGCTTGGGGACCTTAAAGCTGGATGCAAATTGTTCTGTGTTTCTGCTTTTGGTCCCTCTTCTACCTGAGTCAAGGATGGCAAGGTGGAGATGATGATCCCTCTCACAGAGAATTCTCATCCCTGACCTTCATCCCTTCAGGGCTTCCTGCTTGGCCCAACAATTGGCTGTGTCTGGACCTGGTTTCTGGTAACACCTGACCTGCTTGCCTTGTGCAGAAGGCCAACAGCACAGCACCTTGCATGTATATCCAAAGCTCCCCAGCCCTGGGGAGAAGGCAGGTTTGGCTATTGCAGCTGTGCAGCTTTCAGTCTCTGCAGAGCCCAGGCAGGCTGAGCTCTCATCCACCTGCTCACACATTCCAGTCCCCCTCCCCCTGTTACTGCATGTGCTGTGCTGGTGAACCCCCACTGCTCCCCTATTCTTTATTCCTTATTCCTACCTGACTTGGGGACAATTCCACTTCCAGGAGCAAAAGAGCTGGAGAGCTTTGCAGGTGCTGCCCACAGGCCAGCTGTGCAAGTCACCATGAAGAAACCCACCTTCCCCAGGAGCAGCCAGGCAGGAGCCAAGGACCGAGGGGCTTCCAGCCTTCCATCCTACAGCCCAGAGAGCCCAGGACTGGGCACTCGAGCAGCACCCACGAGCTTTGGGCAGATGAGCTCCAAGAACCAAGGCGAAGATTTTCATGGTGCTTATGAAAATTCACCTCAGGCTTCACCTCTCCGGTAAGACCAAGAGAAAAATCACATCTCTGGGTTAGTTTTTTGCAACATTTTGGGCATGAATTCTCTAGTGCAGCTGCAAAGCTCCAGTACCCTGAGAGGGGAACAGGCCCTGCAGTCACCTGAGCTGTTTGCCTGTGTGACAATGGCAATGGGTAACACCAGCCCAGCTCCAGAGCAGCGCAGGCTCCATGTGACAAAGTGTGTCATTACCTAAAGGGCCAGGTAAGTGCCTGATGGCATTGTCAGAAGGTGACTTAAAAGCATCACCCAAAATAATTAGCCTCTAGAAGAACTTTGTCTCCACAGCAGAGCATGAGGCAAAGATCACAATACCTGGGAGATCTCAAGGTCCAGTTCTGTTGCCACGTCCTTCCTCTGTAGCCTTGGCCAAGTGGCATCACCTCATGTTTCTGTTTCCTGTCCTGAAAGCCAGCAGTAACACTGGAGATGCTGGTAGCATAGGGCATGTAGTACCTGCAAAGGACTCTGTGGAGAGGAAATACTGAACCAGTGACCCACTGGATAGAATAGAAACTGTCCCATGGCATGGCAGGGACACTCCCCACTCAGGAGATAGAGATTTCCCCCAGTAATAAAGTGTTCCATCTTCTAACAAGACTTGATGCAATTTCCACCCCAAATTCAGCTCTAAAGTCACTGTGTACTTATTGCATTATCACCTATCTTGTTTGATTGTTCCAGAGAAGCAAAGCAAGTTAGAACACACACACTGGCAATGCCATCCCCATTTCTGCAGTGTCTCTCAGGGGTTTGTAGGCAGAACGATGACCTCAAAAGGTGACAGCTCAGTTCAGACACCCCAGGCCAGCAGAGGAGTTTCCTCAGTGCTGTGTGTGGCAGGGAGAGCTCCGAGGCAGACGTGTGTGTGCCCTGTCCCAGCTGAATGCCAGCCTGGGGCTGCAGTGATCCTGTTACAGCATGTGTAAATGGCTGTCCCTGACAGACAGTATTCCCTGTCTTAGAGATTATTTTTGGATGTGCTCAGACGTTTTCACTAAACCAGTTATTTTAACAATTCTGAACACCCTCCTCCAAATTTCCCTACAGGACAGATCATATTTCAATATGGATTTAGCCATGCACAGGAATTATTTTCCTAAATCATTGAGTAGAAATGGGTTTGCTTCAAGAGCCTGCAGGAGGAGGAGGAGGGTCTCAGTTTGGCTTCAAGCCCTTCCCTGAAACCCAGGCTTGCTCGAGGGAAATCAGCTGGGACACTAAGCAGACCCCACTGCATGAAGGGGTATAACATGCCATCAAATTAAGCTATGTAATAGCTTTTTTAAATGTAGTTTATATAAAACATAAATTAGTGTAAAGAGCAGCAGAGTGCTTTTGATCAACAGCAATGCTGAACCAGACTTTGAGCACATCTCAAGATACAGAGAGAAACTACTAAAACTTCTAGAAGCGTTTAAATGTCTTTAAAGCCTGCAGACTTCTTGCCATGTGCTTTGAAACATCATTATGAATGGGACACAGCATTGTAATGATGCTGTTACCTCAAACTCAGCAATCATGGCTAATGACTGGCTGTAAAATAGCTGTCTTTTTAGTCAGATTTAGCATATAACTCTCTCATGTAGCATATGTGGTTGCAACTCTATCACCAAAGGCAAATACCAACAAAAAGTGATGACAGAACAAAGCTATTACTGGGAATAACTATAAAATGAATGAAATCCTTGTACTCTTTACTTCTCCCAATTATTGCTTAGCAACAGCCTCTCCACAAAAGCTAGAAAATGCAATTCAAGAAGACTGTCACTGCTCCTTTCTGAGCCCTTTATACCTGCAGCTTACAGTGTGTCCTTCTCAGCAGCCTTAAAGAAGCAGAACAAAATCTATGCTGATTATTAACTTCATTAAAGGAACTTAATCCAAGCAAAACGAGAGGCTCCAGGCACTGACTCTACTGCCAGGTCTTTTAAGTAGCTTTTAAGTGTCCTTAATAAATAAGCAAAACATTCTTAACTCTTTTCTAAACATTTCTTGCGATATGACTCAAGCAACTAAGGAGAACCCAGTCAGTCACAGCAGGTCATCGTTCTTAGAAAGTAAACTGAAGCAGGACAGAAAAGCTGGTTTCTAACACCTCGCAGTGCTGCTCACAGCACTATTAAGTTACTTGGCACAGGCAATGAGATTTATTCCTCTGCTTTTATCAGTTCAGCTTCCAGCACTTTTTTTCCCCCCTACCTTCTGGATCTCGCGTTTTCCTGTTCCTCCTCTTTCACACAAGTCGTCCCAGTTGTGTCCAGTCTTTTAAGCGTATAAAGCTGTCCTTAAACTGGTGCCTTGCGGCCAGCCTTGGTTCTGAAAGGAGCACTGAAGTGGTGGGGAGCCAGGGAGCCTCTCTGAGCACACAGCCTGACCTTTGCCATGCTCTCAGCGTCCTGCACGGCAAATGATCATCTACCTTCTTTTTAAGTACTTTTTAAAGTACTAACCCTCTGCCAACTACTGATTTTTTTATTTTTTTTTTTACTTAAAAAGCAAATAACTCCTCCAACAACTAGGGGCAGGCTCTCTCCCTAAGCCACTTTCTCGAAGAAGAATGTAAATAAATTAGCACTCAATTAACACCTGCTACGTAAGTTTTAGTTCACAATCGCTGAGCCGAGGTTTAAATACAAACACTAAATATGGATTAACCTCTTGAAGGTCGCTGTGCTGACACACAGAGAGAGGAGGAGGATGAGAACACACATTCAGCCCAGCTGCGGCACTTTAAGGCTTGGGGTGTTTTTAAACAATAGGCAAGAGTTGCCAAAGTATAATTCAGATACTTAAAACACCATAACGTTAATTTAAGATGTAATTAGGCATTGAAGCTGTTGATTAAAGGGATACAAATCACCTAATCTGCCAGCAGGATCTGTTGCTATGCTGGTGAAAACACCGTCGTTGCATTTGTTAAATCCGTGTAAATAGCTGCAATAATAAACACAAACAGCAAAACATGAATATTTACCATATTTTTATGGTAGAATATTTTTATAAGCCTAGTTTTGTTATTCAGTTTATGGCTGTTCAGTCACATCCACGGGCAGTGCCGTGGTACTTAAAGCACGTTTAAAGCTGGCTCTTGAATATCTCTTGCCTTAAAGAAGTACCAGGGTGTTATCCCTACGGAGACAATTAGCTACAGCAACTTAGTAAATGAATTAAACAAGGAATTCAGAACCATGGAGTGGTCTCGGCTGGAAGGCACTTTAGAGATGGTCCCGTCCCACCCTGCCCTGGGCAGGGAACACCTTCCACCAGCCCAGGCTGCTCAGGGTCCCGTTTAACCCGGCCTTGGACATTTCCAGGGATGGGGCACCCGCAGCTCCCCTGGGCGACAATTTCATCGGGATAACCCCGTGGGAATTAGGGACATTCAACCCTATTGCAGCGTCTTTCCTCGCTGCTCCCCAAGGGTGTTACGGGCAGAAAACCTGTTTTTGTGTTCAAAACCCCTCGCTTTGGTCAGTTCTCCCCGTCGGGAGCCAGGGGCGCTCCCGGGAGCGGCAGCGCTGTCCGCAGGGACGGGATGGGGACAACCGGGGGCATCCTGCCCGGTGCCACCCCCAGAGTCCGGGGGGCAGTGCCTGGACCCGCAGAGGGGTCCGGGGCAGGAGCGGGGCCAGGACCAGGACAGGAGCGGGGTGCGGGAGTGCCGGAGCGGGCGGTGCCAGCGCTGCCCCGACGGGGCGTTCGCTGCCCGCGGGCACCTGCCCAAAATCTCCGGCTCGGGCCCTGGGAAGGCTGTCCGGGCAGCGGAGACTCTTATTGTGACAGCGGCCAGGCCGGTCCCGCAGTGTCACCGCTGGCACCACATTAAAGCCCCCGGGCTCCGAACCCCGCGCAGAGGGCGGCGATGACAGCCCCGGCCAGGGAATGACCGTCCCGGCCCAAAATACCGCCTAAAGCCCAGGTGACAACTCACAGCCTGGAGGTAAGGTGCTTTTTTGGGTTTTGGTTTTGTTTTTCACGTCAATTTTCCTTCGAAGCTGGTTAGGGAGGTGGCACAAGGGATCGCAGCGGTGAAAAGGTGCCTTTAAGGTGAGGTGGTGTCAAAGGTAACGTGGGTGGCAAGAGAGGAAAAAACCCCTGTTTTCTTTTTTTAAAAAACAGGATGTCCCTATTACTGCTTGCTGTTCCCATCTTGTAAGGTCAAAAGTCTCTTTGGGTTTGTTTTCTTTCCTCCCAACCCGAGGTGGGGTGGTTTGAGGAAAACATAAGTTATCACGTTCTGGGAGAAGTGACACTGTGTGTCAGAGCCTGGTTAAGTGCAGCCTTCTAGAAAACCAAGTAAATGCTGCTCCCTGTGCTCAGCCTGTAGGTAAAATGAGTGTACAAATACGTACACAGGTAGTGATATAAAAATGGGCCAAAGACAAGACTCGGTGAGTTTTCTGCATGGGTGAACGAGAACATGGTGTGGACGTGCTCCAAAAATTTGAGCCAGCCTCAAATTCCGAGAGCATGACAAGGGGAAAGTTAAGAATTTTTACTATAAAGCCTCTGTTTACATACAGTTAATTTACAACTAATATTGATGATTACCTTTAGGAAATGAAAGCCTTGAATCTTTAAAATGAAAACGATGTCTTCAGTTTTTGAATTTGGGAATTTATGACCTCCTGGAGCCCTTCTTTGGGCTCTCCAGAGAGGAATACAATATACTGGGTATATATAGCAGCAAAACAGCTGATCTCGGTGGGGCGAGATTACAATTTTTTCCAGCACATGTAACTGTGTGGATTTATATTCTCATTTTTTATTAGCAGCTTTATGTTTATTTTGGGGATTATTTATTTATCCTGGAGCTGAAACTGTTTGTCCATTCTAACAAGCTTGCTCAGTTCATTCTAATGAAACTTTCCTGGGTTTTTAGTTGATGGAAAGCCCGGGTTTAGATATCAAGCACCTGCAAAATAAATACATCCCTTATCCTGCAGCTAATGTCATTCTGGCAATTAGCACCCCAAACAGCAAACCTTGGGAAGTCACTTCAAATGGAAAAGCACAGGCCTTGGCATTCCAATCCCAAATCTCAACTGGATATGAAAAGCTCTGAATTCAAACACCCCGCTAAAGAAGAAATCAGGATACTTGGTTTCAAGGGTCTAGTGTTAGGATTAAAAGCAAGTGGAACCTGTTCCATGCTTCCCTTGGTATAAGGGATTTCTCAAACAGCAGATTTTCTGAGGAATAGTACATTTAGTATTTTGGCAGGGCATAAACTAGCAGGATCCAGGGATCTTGAACTAAAATAATATGTGGCAAATCACCTTGCTCAGTAATAGTATCTCCAGTTATCTGTAGACTCAGGCAGGTGGTGAGGTGCCTGAGTCAGGTAGACTGCATGGCTTGTTATTGTACTCCAAAATGGTCATACAGTTCAGGAATATTTTCTAATAAATCCTAAATATCTTTATTCTAAGCTCAAGCTTTAATTGTCCATTGCCTGAACTTCATATTCTCTGGCTTGCTAATGACTGCTCACAGCACGGTATTTTTGTGATTCAGCTTGTGATGTACGATTTATTTGATCTGTATTGTCTTCCTTAAGGGAAAATCCACACCAAGAAAGCCTCTATTCTGCAAGGCAAGGGTTCCATTCTATCCAGGAGCCCAGCCAAGACAGCTTTTGTGGCCTACCACCTAGCTTTTACCAGCCACCCCTCCAAAGCCAGGTCTCACCAACAAAAACCCAGGACAGCCGCGAGACCTCTCCCATGAGTGTCCCCAACCTCCCATCCGTCTCCTCTATGTGCCAACCAACCATGTTTAACTACGAACGGCCAAAACACTTTATCCAGTCTAAGAACGTGTGCCAAGGGCAACAGCAGCCCCCGGGACCTGCAGCCTGCACGGAGTCAAGCAGAGAGATCAAACAGTCCTCCATCCTCATCCAGCCTCGTAACCCAAGCGGGCAGAAATTCTCCTCCTCGTCATCGCTGAGCTCTTCAATCACGCTCTCCTCGCCTTCCTGTAGTGCCCCCAAGGAGTGCACATATCCCATCACACCTGCATCTGCGCAGTCTCCTGCTAGCTCATCCTCTGGGCAGCGCCTCATACCCATGCCTAACCAATCCCCCGCAGCATTCCTGTGCTCAGTGCTACCCTCGCAGCCCGACTATAACAGCCAAACTCCTTCTCCCATGGAACCTCAGTAAGTACACACAGCCTTCTAACTTGCCCCTGCTTCCCTCTGGCCTGTCCCCCCTTCCCGTGCACTGCCCATCCCAAATCCAAGCCCCTGGAGAAATGCCAGCCTGGTCAAAGCCAATGGCACAGCTCCCATTGACTTCCCGTGTTCGAGCTGGGTGAGGAGGCTGAGAGCTGGCCCCTGGTGGCTCTGGGGGAGACATGGGTGTCCATCAGGAATTTAAGTGTGCAGTGGTCACGTCACAGGCTGCTGGGGGGTGGTTCTGGAGCCAGTTTGAGTAGTTCAGTTTGATTTGGAAAATAATCTCTTAATTAAGGTTATTCAGAACAGCAGATGGGCACCCATCTCAAATTAATTTCCTCGACAAACATGGCTTATGAATGGGGAGACAGGGGAAGACAGTAGTACTTTCCAGATATAAACTTAGAGAATCTTCCTCTTAAGTCTCAGCAGTATTTTCAGGTCCCACATCACGATGGGACTCTACACTCACCCTTTTCATTAATCACACATGCAAACAGAAAGGAAGCTGCTTGAAAATTTTACCCCTTTAGACCGAAGACTAAATTCTTTCCTGAATATGTATTATATCATTTTGCCTTTGGGCTGCCATCCAAATATCTCCCAAGGTCAGTGAGATCTCAAAGGGAACTGGGCTTTGCCTTCTCACCAACTTGTATTCCTGCCAATATTAGCTGGAGCTCCTGGGGAAAGTCAGGGTAGAATATATGCACAAACACTCAACTGGAAATATTAGAAAGGTGATAAGGGCAGGGGGTCCTGCTGGCCTGGTTATAAATCCAGGTTTAAGTGTCAGTTTGCATTCAGGAAATCTGAATGTTTCTGGGGGTTTTCTGAATCACAGCACTGTGGGAGAAGGAAAGGTAAGAGGGAATGGGAGAGCTGGGGCACTCAGAGTGTTTGCTAAACTCCTGCAGGAGTGTGGGGCCTTAGAAACACATGTGGAGTCACTGCTGGGGTTTGTGTGGGTAGTGTGGGGTTGTTTGTGTCCTCAGCAAAGGGCTTGGGTGCCTCACTATGCTTTTCACACAAGCTGCTCTTAAAGGCAATGCCCAGTGAGTGGAGGAATTATTTTCCCAATCACGCAACTAATGGGCAAACGGGGACATGAGGCATATTAATCAGTTGGGCAAATTATTAAAGTTTTTAAGTTATAACTTGCACAAGTTATTAAGTCCAAGTAGTGCTGGGAGAATTCCAGAATTACAGCCTTTCTACCCTGCTCTAATGAGCAGAACTAATTCCCAAGTGACAGGAGGAAGAGGATTTTGAATAGAAATAATTTCTGAACACAAGTGCAGCACACTGCATGTCACAAACAGGGTTAGATCCTGCCAGCACACAGTGCTGTGGCCTTTGCAACTCATTCTGATGGATGCTCCTCTTCTCCTAGCACCTCTCAGAATCAAATGCACTATCAAACTCCAGGAGCTGATTGTGTCTCTTGGCTATGGATTACAGGATCAGGTCACTGCATGAATAATGAATGTGGTGGGAGGACACTCAGTGGCTGTCTAGACCATGATGCTCCCCTTAAGGTTTTGATACCCAGCCTAACCTATTCATCTCCCAGATGCTTTATGGGTTCTCTTGAAGCACAGTTTCTAGGAGGCAGGTTCCACATTGTTGTGTGCATCCTAGGAAGCTGCAGCAAACAGTCCAGAAGGCCCGTGGGAATGACTTTGTTTTCTCTTCCTGCACGAGCAGCTACTCACAGCCAATGTACACCAAACAAGCTAGCATCAACTCTATGCAGAAGACATCAGACCAAGAAATTCGAGGAACAAAAGAGGCCCTCATTCAGGACTTGGAGAAGAAACTGCGCTGCAAAGACAGCCTTCTGCAGAATGGCAACCAGGTAAGGGAAAGGTGCTGGTTAAAGAGCTGCTTTGCTGTGACCCTCAGCAGTGCAAGCAGGGCTGCAGAGACTAGTTCTGGCACCCCAGGGGCTGGAGCCTCCAAACTGAGCTGAAAGCAGAAGGAAATGCAGGGGCAACACTGCCCAGACACCACTGCCCAGAACCTTAGGAGATGCCATGAGAGTTCTTTGAGCCATTTATGATTATGATGATTATTACTATTATTCTTTCAGTGTGGTGTGGCTGAATTTTTCCATCAGAAATGTTAAATCTCTTCCAACAATGACTATATTTTTAGTCAGGAATTATGAAAAAGGACTGGGTTTGAAAGACTTACATCCAATTTCTTCATTTTTCAACACCCTGTCTACAGTTAGTTTTGGTATTAAAATAAGAATAGCTGTACTGGTGGGCCAGGCTGAGCTCAGATCCCAGCAGAGGAGCAGCACATGAGGGAAGCTTGAATGTGTGGCAAGAGAGGTGGTTGCTGTGTGTCTGTGGGCATTTACTGTGGCAGCTGAATGTCTGCATCTCCCCTGACTTCAGTAAGGCATGTGTTGCCTTCTGAAAGCCATTTGATGCAGCAAGGTGGCTTGGAGCTGCTATTGCCTTTCCCTCTTATCCTGCAATCAAATTATTAAGTCCAGAGACAACAGGAAGGAACAAGTTTAGAGCTGTGGCACAAATCTGAACTCTCTGCTGGGGATCCTGGTGAATATCACAATCACAGGCAACTAGAAACCCAAGGAGAATCCCTCAGTTCTCCAGACATGATTTCACCCTGCCTTTCAACACTGGGGTTAACAAACCACTCAAAATCATTAGAACTTGGTGAAATATTGGAATATTTGAGAGCTCATTCTAGAGATTACCACCACATATGGTAAACTTCTTTGATTTCCTTGTATATGAACAACAAAAGGGACAAAATGCAATCCTCCTTACTAAGAAAACCAAAGCTGGGAGAAAAATTTGCTTACCAGGAGGGAAGCCCATTGCAGCAAGCAAGAGTGGGCAGGTGCCTAATGTGGGAACCTTCCTGCTGGCTGGAGGCAGACTGGTAAAAACCCAGTGTTTATAGATTCCATCTTCTTCCCTGCAGGAGGAAGTTTTTCATTATCATCAGTGAGAACACGTTGGTGTCATACAGATAACATTTTAAATACAGAAGGAGAAAACAAATAGGTCAAATCTGACTTAATGTATCCCTCACAGGAATGCCCTATCTGCTGTGAGAAAGCTTCTCATAGCAAGTCAGCTTTTCTTCCCATAGGAAGCCAGGCTAAAAATAAGGCTTATGCAATCACCACTCTGTGTCCTCCTCCCCTTGTCCTCCAGCAGTGTCTGACCCAACTGGCCAATCTCAGCCACACTTGATACAGACGTAGAGACTCGGGGTTATTCAGCTCTCACAGGTTTGGCTAAAGGTCTCATGCTCTCTTCTAAAGAAAAGTCCCATAAGCCTCCCAAACCTTCACCTACCCAGCAGCAGACACACACACATCTTGCACACAGCAGAAATTCAGTCAGAGCTTGTCCTCACTCCACAAAACCCAAACCCAAGTTAAACTTTGTGGGAAGTGAAGTGTCAGGTGTTCTGGTGCTCAACATGCCCTTCTGAAGTAACTCAGCTGACAGAGCTGGAGTTTAACTCTGCTCATTTTCCTCACTGTGTGCCACATCTACACTGTAGGAACTTTCTGTCCCATGCCTCAAACGTGTCCTTGCCCCCTCCCCATTCAGCACACAGCCCTTCAACCAGGGGATGCTGCACTGCCATAAACTTCCCCCGTGCTTCCAGGGCTGGTGGTGCTCCCCTCGGGCTGGGTCTGCCTCTGGTGTGGCTCTCTCCTTTTTGGGAGAGGGGAGGCCAGCATCCATCATGCCTCGAGCTCCAGAGCTGAATGACTTGGGAAGTTTTCCCAGTGCTAACAGAAAGGTACCCTGGGACTCAGCCTGGCTTCTGAGGGTGATGCCATCAGTTACCCATAAATAATCCCAGCAGAGAAAGAGGAGGAGTGCAAGGCCACAGATGGCATTAGAGAGGCTTTGATGAACAGGCAGTTTAATCTTTTATGCATTTCAGTGCTGTATATATTGAGGCTGACTTCAGTAGGCATCACAGCCTGCAAACCCTCTGGGCCAGGCGTGGGGCTCCTATCCAGCTGCTGCTTTCATTGCCAACACCCTGAATTCGTGGTGTATTAATGTGCTCTTCCAAGCTGCTCTGAAACAGTAAATGGACTTCTGACCAGAACTGCTCTCCACTCTGCTTTCAGAGACTGACTTATGAAGAGAGAATGGCTCGCAGGCTGCTCGGACCAGTGAATGCTGCCTCTGTGCTGGAAACACCCAGTGAAGACAACATGCAGAATGCACAGGTCAGTGGGGAGCTGTCTCTGGAGCCAGGATTTCCTAGGGATTGTGCTGCCACCCTGCTCCTACCTGAGCGGGGCAGAGATGGGGATTATTTGGTAGGGGTGCAGGAGAGGGGACAGCTCTCCCTGGCAGAGCTCTGTGCAGGAGGGATCTGGGGGCTTTGGGGGTGGTGGCAGCAGGAATTTAAGCACCATTCCCTTGCTGGTCCTGATCTGTAGGAATGACCTCTCCAGGGAGGAATTACAACAGCTGCTGCACAGCATGGGACACCCAGCCTGTGACAGGCAGGGAGCAGCACAGGGAGGGATCCAGGTACCCATTCCCGACAGCCCCAGGGCAGGCTTGGCCAGGACAGCAAGATCTACACCTGTCACTGACAATGTCACAGAAGTGACATTGGCTACAAAAGGTCAGGGCCTTGGGGTGGGATCAGATGGGTTCCAGCCCTTCTGGGGGTCTGCAATCATGAAGAGAAAGCAAAGCAGTTATTTTAGCAGCCCACATGCTGATAGGCAAGAATCTATTACTACTGGCATTTTCAAGAGGGTTTTAGTTGGAGACTTGCATCATTTGCTGGTTGTTCAGGCCAGTTAGAAGCTCTCTTTGGCCCTTCTGTGCTCAGAGTTGGTGGAATGTCTGTGATATGGCCTTGGGTACCTGTGCAAGCAAGGAAAACATCCCTCCTGCTGCTGCAGCAGAGAGCCAGGGGCAGGCAAACACCTGCCAAATGCAGTTAGCAAAACTCCTCCATGTAAGAGACACTTAAGATCCCAGCAAGGGAGGAATACACAATTTGAGCTATTTCTCCCCAACAATCACCTGGCAACAGCAGGCAAGAAGGGAAAATTACGGATGCCAGAGGGCAAGGGAAGCCTCATCTTTTGCAGAGAACAAGGAAACATTCAGTCAAAACAGGATGACTGACAGCTTTTCAGCATGGGAGAAATGCTGCTTTAAAAAAGAATATTGGAAGCAGAGGCTAGCTTATGTTTGGGATATCTTATTCCCATTGTTCAGTCTTATTTTTAAATATCGTAGTCACTGATTCATTCAGCCTCCTGATTCCTTGGGAACTTAACTATGCAGTCAGTCCATGCAACAGATCATTAGAATCAGCAGCAGCTCCATCACCAGAGCATCATTTCACAAGACAAGTACTGACTGTACAGACCCCGTGTAAGTGGGCAGATACAGGCAATTGCCTTTGGACTCAGCATTGAACTCAGTCCAGCAAAGCCCTCGTCCATGGAACACTTCCCCTGCACTGAAGGCTGCTTTGTGCTTGAACTTTAAGCCCAGGCTTAAATGTTCCACAGGGCTGGGCTGCAGAGCACACAACCAAGCACTGGAATGGCTCAGTGCAAACACTCCAGAAATTTCCATGCAGCGTTTGCTCTATCTGACTCCATTGCTAAAACGAGTCGCTGGCAGCAAACTCTGCTGCATTTTCCAAACATCCAAGCTCCTAACAGGAATCAATCCTGGGTACTTTAGCAGATTTAGTCATGTGATTGTGGAGTTGTCAGCGAGCTTAGTTGGTGCTGTGATCTAGAAAGAAAAGTATTTTCCAGCTCAGCAAGTGTCCATTGCTGTTGGTACCATATTTAAGTGGGTACAATACAACAATCCTGCCAGCCACTCCACTTCTATTCCTGCTATGGGGAAGGACACTCTGTACTGAGCTCTCCTTTTAGACACTGCCAGTAGAGCTGCTCCTCTCTAACAAAGGCTGTTGGCTGGCCCAGAGCCTCGGGGGCCAAACAAAGCTGCTCCTCTCACCTGTGCAGTGATGAGAAGGTCTGCCATTCTCTCCTTGTCCTTGTCACTGTCATGGCAAAGCCTGTGGTGCAAATTCCTTCACCTCTTGTCCCAGTGACTTCTGCAGTACAGCCAGTTTGCTTTTAAGCAGCAGTCAGTACACAGATGTAAAAAAGCTTCTCATTCAGTTTATAGATAAATCTTTCCAAGTGAACTCACCTCTCCTCTTTCTCTTTCCAAGCACCAGAATGCAGAAAACGTCAGGCTGCAGGTTCCTACAACACATGTAAGGTAAAGCATAAACTTTATGCCATTCTTCAAGACTTCATTTCTAATGTTTCTAGGCAATGTTAACTTCACTACTTACCACTTTTTCTAAAGTTGTAATTACCAAATTCACTCACTTCCTTTCAACCAAAGGATTGATGATGCCTATGATCTTAATCCAGTGAATTGCAAGCATAGCACTAGAGGTTTAAAAACTTCATGCACCTTGGGGAAATACTCTTTGTGTTCTAGAAGATTAATTTCTAGTCAAGGCGAGGGCTGAGAATGTAAGTGATGAAACACAGCACAGTGGAACACAGGCTCCACTGCTCTTGTCAATTCTTTTGGGGATTAGGCCAAAGATGAAGGTTATACTTCTGTGTTGAATTGAACAACTTGAGCAAGAGAAGTGGTTGATCAAAAGCCACGCCTTGCAGCTGAAAAAACAGCCAGAACTGCAGTGTTGGACTCCTAAATGTGTTGAGGGACTCCTGCTGCAAATGGCTCTTCAATGTCATTTGTGCTATGGTAACTTTTACACAATTACCTGTTTCTGTCCCCTGTTTAGGAGCAGACCATCCTCAAGAGGGGATGATCGTGGACATGACTCAATCCAGGAGAAGTTCTTCCAGCCACGTTTCACACAAGTGCCTGAAGATGTGGTTATCGAGGAGGGGCGGTTCTGCAGGCTCGACTTCAAAGTAATGCCAACTTCCCACTTCCCATCCATTCCCTCTTGGGCTGTGGGGCATTTTCACTTTAATAAACCAGAGCACTAACGGTGCTGTAAACCAAGAAATAGGAGATGGCTACAAATTTCAGCATTTTCCCTTGGAATATATCAATGGAATCAGCTGCATAAGAATAGGGTTAGAGCTAAATAGTGGTACCACCACAGACCTCACTGGGAAGAATAAATATTAATGTCCTGCTGAAAAAAAAGCCATTTTTGCAGGGGAACTTGTGCTTTGCACTGGGCCTCTGCTACTTCAGTGCACACATCCAGGGAAGTCTATTTAGGACTGAAGACTGTGCCCTCTCTGGAACAAACAAGGCTCTGTTATCTTAAAGCTGTTTAATTCTTCACTGCTTTCTTCTCCCTCCCAGGTTAGTGGGCTGCCAACTCCAGATGTGATGTGGTACCAGAATGGAAGGATGGTTCATCAAGACCAGTTCCATAAAATGATAGTGTCAGAAAAGGGATTCCACTCGTTTATTTTCGAAGCAGTCAAATCATCTGACGCGGGGACATACGAATGTGTGGCTTTCAACCGTGCAGGAGAAGCATCTTTCACAGTAAAAGTGGAAGTAATTGGTAAGACTGAGAGCACTGATAACTTCCTGGCCACACATGCAAAGTCTCAGTCATTTAATTCCTCTCTGTGTTTGGGACATTAAATAATTAAGAAGCAGAGGGAGCACTCCAGATATTCAGGCTCAAACAATTACAAACACCTTGATTTTCCCAAGGCTATTTTAATAACTATGACTGGAATGCTGTATTTCTTTAAAGCACTTCTAGCAGGATATTTAGATATAATGGTATGTCCAGAATTTAATTAATGTTATTAATCTCACTGGATTGATAACATATGTTAATTGACTCTCCTTTTAAAGTGGGCTGTGTCTACTACACCCTTATGCCCATGGGAATTCCCTGCAGGCTAAGGAGATGCAGTAAGGAACACGTGTCCTCCTGAATTCAGGAACCTGAAATCTTGGAAAACCAAGCATGATGTGAGCATTCCACACTTCCAGTAACTCCTCCTCATCTTTCCCCTTTAATTTAGCAAAAGAACATCACATGCCTCCAACTTTCGTCTTCAAGCCCCAAAGCAAAAAGGTTTTTGAAGGAGACACAGCCCGGCTGGAATGCCAGATCTCTGCCATCCCAACCCCTCGCATTTACTGGAAAAGAAACAACGAAATGGTACAATATAATACAGACCGAATAAGGTATCCTACTAATGAGCTGGCCATTGGTGTGTTAGAAAACAACAACCAGAGTTTGTTAAGTCGATTTTAAACTGGCTGGTTTCTAAAAGCAGCAGGCTGGGAAGCTGGGTCTGCCCCTCGTGTGTGGCACCAGGGGCACAGCCCCCTGTGCTGGACAGGCACGGCCCTGAGAGCTCTGCTTTTGGGGCACAGAGAGAAAACCATGCCCAGATGCCTCTCTGAGTGCCAGGAGCAAGGGCTGTGGAGAAGCACAGCTTGAGGACTGAAACATGCAGTGTTTCCTCATGCTCTGAGCCTGTGGGGCTACAGAGCAGCCCTGATGCCACCTGGCTGTGTCCTCATGTACAGATACAGGGTTTATGTCTAAACAGCCTGCAGAGCCCTGCAAGAATTGTTCTGGGGCTTGCTCAGTGTGTAAACTCACTGTGATTTCAACCTCTTCTCTCCTTCCCCCTCAAAGCACTGACACACTGACCCCTCATTTTTCAGCTTGCTCCATGACAACACTGGAAGGATCTGCCTCCTGATCCACAATGCCAACAAGAAGGATGCTGGCTGGTACACCGTGTCTGCTGTCAACGGGGCAGGAGTGGCCACGTGCCACGCCAGGCTAGAGGTTGCAAGTAAGTGCCAGGTCACAGTGCCACAAAAAGTGCCCTTGTGTTTGGAACAGGACCTCAGGATTAACCTCATGAAGCTCAGACTGCTGGGAGGATTTCTTTCCAAAGATACTGAACCAGACAAAAAGTCACTGTCCCAGGAAATACTCTTCTGCTCAGTACAAGGACACTGTGATATGTCCTTGGCCCTAAAGTAAATTATAGTTTAAAGGCTATAATTTGATTGGCACCAGGAAGGAGGGGCAATATAAGTCTCTGGCACCTGAAATATGGGCTAGTCTGGTCAGGCTTTCCCAAGGGTTTGCTGGGTTATATTGCTGATTAAAAGCAATTGGGTTGCTCTGCACTCTGAGAAGATGCTGAAAGAGGCTTTTTTTCTCTCTTCCAGCGCATGCAAATAAGCCACTTCCAGCCCCAAAGCAGTTACGGGTTCGACCAACTTTTAGCAAGTACTTGGCACTTAATGGGAGAGGATTGGATGTGAAACAAGCTTTCTCACCAGAGGGAGAGTTTCAGCGTTTGGCTGAGCAGTCTGGACTGTATGAAAGTGATGAACTTTAACTGGAAATGAAGAGGAAAACTCACACCTAGAAGAGACAATTACAACATAGATGCAGTTAATTGGTGATTGCTCTAACTAGCAAAATACCTATCTATGTATTTTTACTTTGACTCCTGCACATTCAGCAGTTCCCATTTTACCATGTTAGGTTCTATTTATATGGTTTGGTGACTATAACCATTAACTGAGTATTGCATTGTAACTATAAAGCCTAAGAAAGCAGGTTAATTAGTTTTTACAGATGTGGGTGGGTTTAGTTCCACCTGTGCTTGGGCACATGCTAAGATGGATTGGTTTGTACTGCTTCTCCAATACCACTCGTGATAAGATCAGAGGTCTGTACTATCTGAATATTAAAACCAAATAGACTAGAGTGTTTGTATGAGAACAAATTAGAGGTAAATAAAATTTTAAATAACCAACGTCAGCTGTGACTCTTCCTTGATCTGTCAAAAGCAGCTTTTGGGTATCTGGCAGCAGCTGCAGCCTGGGAAAGATGGATTCTTACCCTCCAAGCCTCCCCCTGGTCCTCTCCCCTGCCTGCTCCCACTGTCATTTGTCATCTGACATATAGAACCTTTTCAGTATAAACTAAATGCTGACACCCCCTTAACACTAAAACATATCAGTGAGGCAACATCAATTTTTGTCCTTGCACACTTGGCCCAAAAGCTGTCCTGTATAATATAAATAATTAAGACTCCCATGTTTTCCCTCCTTTAATCAAGGAGTGGTTGTGACTTATCTCACTGCTGACTCTCAACAAGCTGTTGATTTGAATCATCCAAGTGGTTTGTGTGCTGCTGTTTGCTGCCACCTTGTTCAAAACAATATTAAACACCATGGAACCTCATTTTGCCAAACTCCAACCAAAACTGAAGATTTCTCAGCTGCACTTGCTGTAAGAGGGTTGAACTAGCCTGAATCCTCATAGAGAAGGAGTCAGCAAACCCCACAGGCACCTTCCAGAGTGGAAAAAAAAGAGGCTTAAGCTTCACCCTGCAACCCTGTACCAATAAATAACCCCCCAAATCTGAACTGCATAATACTGACTATTAAACCCCCAACAAACTCCTGCAGCTCTACCACCACCCTCCTCCTCTGGGCTGCCCAAGTGATGGAACACTCTGAGATAACTCCCCTGATGCACTTTTGCAGATTGGAGCTGAGCAGGTGCAAACCAGTGCCCAGTTTGCCCATGGGCCCCTTTAGAAGGCTGGAAGGTCTCCATCCTTCCCCTGACAGACCTCTCTGCACACGTGTCATCACTGAGGCAGCTTCAGCCCTTCAGCAGTCATCAGTGTGTCAGCTGCACCTCCTCTTTGTGCACCCCTCACTCCCCCTGTCATCCACCCAGAAGTGTCACCTCAGTTGAAAAGGCTCGGAGTGCCCTTTCTAGTGTGACTCAGTGAGCACTGAAATGGCAGAGCAAGGTTAGGAGCTGTTGTCACCCCCTAATTCCAGCCTGTGAGCATCCCCTCTTTGTCCCTTCTCCCCTGGGACACTCAGGGTGGCGAGCACAGACCTGCTGCCTGAACAAGGTCCCTCCTCTCCCAGGGTGGCGTCACAGCACCATGCTGGCCCTCCCAAACAGCCAAATTTACTATGAGAATTTGCTGTTGGGAGTAGCCCAGAACCACCAGCTAAAGAGGCAACAACACTTGCTCCATCTCCCTATATTTCCACACTCTTTTAGAAGACTTACAGTGAATATCATTCCTGAGTCTGACTTAGCCTAAGGAATGGCTCTGAGCAAGTAATCCTCCTTGAGCACAAAAAAGCTTTTGAAAACATAGCCAAGCCCTTAATGCCACCATCCTACAGTTAGTAACAACCATGAGTGCAATTAGATGAGTCTTTCTCTTGTTTACATTGAGATAAACCATGGATTTGTTTTTGTGCCAACATTATAGATGAGCATTTGGCATGGGAAATCTACAGCAGAGAGACAGGAAGAACTGGAAACAGCGAGCCCAGCTGAGCAGAGGCACATGGTAGTGTTCCTATCTCCTCTAATATCTCTGGAGAAATCAATTATGAGGTCTGAATTTAAATCACATGTTTATAAATTGGAATCATGCTAAAATGCTCTGGAATCAGAGCCAAAGGGTTCCTTCACACACTTCATTTAGTATTAATATAACACAACAAAAGAACACGTGAACATGCCTTGGTAACAATGAACTATGTAAACCAGAGATGTTTCATTTAAAGTAATGGAATAAGGTATTAAAGTAATAAACTGTCTGCTCCATGCTGGGTGAAGTCCAGATTCACAAGCAGATGCTGTTTTGTGAACTGAGGAACTAAGGAAAAGAAATGGGAATGTCTCAAGGCTGAGTGGAGAAGTTGTTGCTTCTCAGGCAGAACAGCTGGCTCGGCAGAGGAACCAGAGCTGCATCAATCATACCTGTATCTGTATTTCATACACATACACCTCTCTCTTCTAGATAATCAGGTGAGCTCTTCCCTCCACCACACGTGAAATCCCACTTGCTGAGGCATGATGCTTCCATACAGACACCAGGAAAGGCTGGTCACCTCAGGCACAGCCACTGTTCTCAGGCAGCAGCTGGCAAGACAGCAATTTATTGAAAAGGCACAAATCCAGTCAGCACAGGGAGCAGACCCAGGCCCATCCTTCCCATCTTTTGGCAGTAGTTGGTCTCTGGTCTGTGCACTGGTTGCTGCTGGAATAGATTTCATAGCCTTTTGCAAGGTCAAATACTGGATTATTAGTCCTTATTATGAGAGCTATTAGAAAATGAAGGGCTGGGGTGCTTTAAAGGGATGGTAACTAACACCAGCCCACAAGTTCTTCCCTGCCACTGGGGGTGCTCCCTGCTCCTCACACACCTCCCATGTGAGGTCCAACAGGCAGGTCACTTATTATGATTAACTCCTGGCTCCTTGCAAAGTCAGGCATTGCCTCTTTGTCCTGACACTCATAATCCAGGGGACTACAAAGACAGCAAAACTGAGAAAGAAACATTTCAAGAGTGCCTGGAACTGGCTGGTTTTGCTGTTAGGGGGGTGAGAAGTACCCCTTGAGTTTCACCTCTGTGCTTGCCAGGCTGGATGGAGAGGACACCAGCCTGGTTAGACCAGTCCCCCCCTGTTCTACCCCAAAAAGGGCACACAGCCCACCCTGGGTCAGCACAAAAACTCTCTTCTGGCCTTGCTGTGGCTCTGTTGTCCTTCCTCCTCATGATCCACCTTGTTTGTTTTAGCCCTAATCCTCGCAGAGCAGAGATAACACAGTAAAACTGGAATGTGTGTGGCATGTGACAGAGCACAAGGCCAGAATTATCACAGCACAATTACAAAGGATTTGGCCAATAGAGGCTTGTATATACATTTTATGACAAAACACCTAAAAAAGCTCAGGTTCTTCAAATCTAAGCTCCTTTGAAGTCAATCCCTTCTACCTTTTCACGGGTGAATTGCAAAGGTGGAGCTGAAAGGGAGAATTCTGTTTATAAGATTCCAGGAGAGTTTAAAATTACCTCCTCCTCACAAACATGGGTCACAAATTCCAAACTCATCTAAAAACAATCCTGCACGTGGGCAGCTGTTTCCATTGGAGCAGCTGGGAAACCACCAGGGCCAAAGAGCCTGCTCAGACTCAGCCTGTTCCTACACCCAGCACCAGCCAGGTGTGACCTGTACAGACAGAGATGAAGCCAGTCATGGTTTTGTAGCCAAAAACTATGACAAAACTGTGACTTTTTAACTGCAGAAGAAGACAGAATATGTCTGAACTGGAGTCAGAGTGGCTCTGTGAAAGGACACCTAATTTAATGGCATTTTAACTTTTAAATAGATCTGCTGATCTGTGGACAGAGTGAAAACTTGTCTAAAATTAGAGCCCACTTTTGTTCCTAACCAGGGGCTCTGGGGCCAAACCAGTGGAGACAGTGCTAAAGGAAAACAGGCTTTATTCTTTCCTGTGTTCTTAGAAACTGCTGGTTGCATTTTGGAAGTTGAAGAACACAAAAGGAGTCACTGTCATCCCCACTGTTACTCACAAAAGCTATTCCTCCACAGGATACTATTTTTAACATCATAGCAATACTAAAAGCTAAGCCCATAAATAAAGAAATATCACTAGTTATGCCCAAAAAGTCAAATGGCAGCTTGGTCAGGCAGGTAAACACTGAAGGGCAGAGCTGGCAGCAGGGGGAGACCAGCGAGTTTTAGCAATGGCACGAAGTTGTGAGCTGGGCATTTGCCCAAATATTAAACAAAAACAGATGTATGAAAAGCAAACGAGTTTCACAGCCATCTATTGGGTCACAAGCTGCATCTACAGCAAGAAGAAAGATCACTGCAGCTTCCCTTTGCTTTACAGAAAGGCTTCCAGCAGTCGTTGCTAGTTCTGTAACTGGGGTAAGTCTATGCAAGGACTTCTACAAAATATTTTTAACAAAATCACTTCTACAAAAAGACAGGGGAAAGCCCCCAGGCTGGCTGCAAACACCACCACACAACAATGCCTGCCATCTCTCTCAGCTCTGAAAAGAAATGTGTATTTCCATATCCTGACTTTTTGCAAGGGCCAGAAGGAAAGTCCTCGTTTCATCAGATGGAGAACATTTTTCTCCACCAAGCTGCATACATCATCTCCTGGAGGAGAGATCATGTTATTGGTGCCCCAGTCAGCTGTGCTGGCTTTGTCTGTGATTTATTTACCTTTTAAATACTTCTGGTGTTAAACAGAGTCATTTGGAGTTATCACAGCCCCAGGAAGGGAAAGAGCATCATCAGGGGTTTCCATGCACTGAGGACAGGCTCAGCCACAGCTCAGAGCTACCTCCCCACTGCAGAATTCCAGCAGAATTCCAGGTGTGTGGGAGCGTGTTCTTGCAGATGTTCTTCCTCTCCTCAGGCAGCTGCAGCTGAAACCCTCCCCAGTGGCAACCTGAGAGACAGAAGATCTACACAAAGTCAGTCATTCTAAGGTATTTTAAATGCTTTTAATGCTGGCTGACAACAGCTGCCCCCAGGGAGGAAAGAATTCAGTAGAGCAACTTGTAAGGATGAGGTGGGACAAGAATTTCCAATATTGTCACACCTCGTGCCCGCCCAGGGAGGGGGACAGAGCCTGTGAGACCTTGTGCTGGTGATCTCAGGACTCAGAGCCTCTGCAGCTGAGGGGGGAGCAAAGAGGAGAGATGCAAATGGGAGTGGAAGGGCAGTGACTCTGCAAGGCTTCATGTGTGTTCTGGGCTCGACAGGCACCCAGTTCCACTGGGGGACAAACATCACGGGAGCAAAGCTCAGGAAAAGGATGAAAATGCTAAAAGCACACCTGAGGTGAAGGAAGGTGGGTACAGAAACATGTGTGAGCTCAGCTGGTCACAGACTGTGCACACAGTTTCAATAAAACCAAAATCCTGCCCTCCCTATTTTCTATTCTATTGCCGGCTAAGAGCAGCAGGACTGGTAATAAAGGTATAAAACACTGCTGCTTGTGTGTCTTTTCTCTGAGTATTTCAGGTGCTGCTTTCACTCTCAGCTGGAGCTCTGGGCAGGCACCTCTACAAATGGGTGTCCCTGGCTCCCTGTGCCCTGTGTTGGGGCTGCTCTGAGCCCCAGCCCTGGCCGCTCCCAGCCTGGGCTCCAGAGCCTGCTTTGCTCCTCAGTGCAGCACCTGCCAAGGGTCGTGCTTATTTCTCAGCAATGCCCGTTCCAGCCGCCTGTCGCCTTGAGACAAAAAAAGAATAAAGTGAAGTTTTCATGAGAATTAAAATCCCCAATCTATGCTCGGGCCGGGCGGTCCCGGCTGGCGACACCAGAGGGCGCTTCGCTGCACCCTGGGACCGAAATATTCCCAAAACTGCCTTTTCCTTCCCAAATCCATCCATCCCCATGGCCCAGGGATAAGGTGCACCCCCCGCACCCCCAGTGCCTGTGCAGTTCTGAGGGACATCGGCCCCCCGAGCATCCCGAATGCCAGGGAACCCTCCAAGGGGCTGTTTCCAAGGCTGTGTCCTGCAGAGCACCATCACCACTGTCACTGGGTGTCCGGGCTCCCTGGGGCCAGTCCCAGGGGACAGGAGCAGAGTCAAGGACAAAGGAGGGGACAGGAGCACTCACTTTGTGCTTTGGTCTCCTGGCCAAGCCAAGCCAAGCCATCCACTGTGTTCTAGTTTAAAATAAAACCGCTCTTCCCTTCACTTCCAAAGGGATCTTGTGGCCATGCAGAGCCCCAGGACACTTGTCCCAGGAAACATAGGTCACTGATGCTGTGTTTATCTTGATTACTCAATAGCTGACTGGCCTGAAAGCAGATGTGTGGCTCCTGTGGCATCTCCAACCTTTCCTCCTTCTGGCAGCCCCTCTCATACAAAGAGCCTCAAAATCTCAGGACACTTACTCATCCAGAGCTTCCCAAAAGTTTCCAGGCACTGCTCAACCTCTTCCACCCTGCCTGGCTTTTCCCTGCAAGCTCTGTGCCCTGCAGTAACTCAATGGCTCAGGCAAACCTGTAGGAAGAGGTAAAGCTCAGAATATTATAGATTTGCATCTCCAGTAAAAAGGATTTGTCCCAGTATCACTGACCTTTTTGCACCCTCAAAAACATTTCTCCTCCATTTTGACTAATGGTGTTCAACGAGGTTACTTTCCTCATTAAGATCTTGGTTCATGCACATAGATTTGTAGTAGTTGCCAATACACCACTATCTGAGGGGATTTTGTTTTCTCATTAGCATCCTGATCACAGAAAGCTGAGTAAATAACAGAACTGAGGAAAAATAGGGGATTGTAGAACAGACCTGTAGCAAACTTGCTCATTTTTCAAGCCAAATGTCCTTAGACTTTGGGGGTTTTCCCCCCTCATTTTCAGAGAAAGGCCCATGTGGATCAGAGGGAAGGTTATTCTGTCCCACCCCTAAGAAAATGAGCCCAAGGCTGCCTTCCATCTCCTGTCCCTCACCTTCCTGCTGTTTCCTTACTCCCCTTTACCTGCACTGCCACACATCCACGAGCAGTCTCTTCACCTTCAGTTCTTCATCCCCTGACAGGCCTTAGGCTGCAGAAAGGTGGATTTTCACAGACTTCAACCCAAGAGGCAGTTTGCAAGACCTCAGTCACTTTTTCACATGAACTCACAACAATATACAGTGAAATAAAGCCTGTTTGGTTCAGAGGAAAAGCATCCTCTGGTGTGCAATAGCAGAGTTTTCTGGCCACGAACAGTACTAACTGCTGTGACAGTCATTTCCAGGATACAGACACACAACCAAATGTCCTCACTGAAGGGGCATTCATTAGCCCAGCAATGGCTGAATCAGCTCTCAGCCCCACCTACTCCCACAGTGCTGCCTGCTGGGGCAGGGAGGAGCAGACTCCAGGTTTGTCCTGCACCATTCCCAGCAGGAACTGGAGCCCACACGGCACCACGAGCCAAGCTGCCAGTTCAGATGACAGTGGAGGAGAAAGCATGATGAGAGACAAAGATATATGACAATAAAGGTTAAGGTACTTTTATTATAAAAGTCTATACAATGAGCACCAGACATAGCAATGCAATTATATCTGGTTTAGTTATATATATTCCATATCTATATATCCATATAGATATATAGGTTTTGCTTTTACCAAAGTAAAACTGTTATATCACAAAATGCCTAGTTCTACCATTTATTTATTGCTCAACAAGGATGGCACAAAACACACTCGGCATAACTGTTGCCATGCTTATCTACTATACTGAATAAACAGCCAAACACTGCATAACAAACACAAAGCAGCTGTTAATTCTGAATTGGAACCAGTCTGATCACTCACTCACTTATAAAAATATTGGAATCATATAGATTTAAGCATTATAAAGGAGGAATATATTATTTAAAACATTTAAATAGTGCATATTGACATTTTGCATGTGGTATATAAAACACAAACATTCATGTACAACACTATACAGTACACATTAGTTTCAATGTTTGGATACACCCGTGTCTGCAGACTGATAGAAAAGGAACTGAAGTGTACATTGCACAATGGAACTGAATAAAGTTGGTAAATGGTCTCAAGACTAGTTTAACCTCATAATTCTCTAAGGTCCCAGATCACTTTGCAGTTTAAAAAAAAAAAAAAAGAAAAAAAAAAGAACAAAGAGAAAAGGCATACCACCAGTGCTCAATAGTTTTAGTGCTTTTTTTCTGAATTCCAGAATTACATGCCTACAAGCAGAGTAAAACAAACCAAGGAGTATTCTACAGCACACAAATGAAATCTGAGCACTAAAAATCCTACTTGCAACCTATTTCATATGCTTCATGACAGAACAGCAAGTGTCTGAGGTTACATGCAAGCCATTTCTTACATCGTGAGAAAGTTCATTTTTGGTCTTTCATAAAGCAGAGTGAATCGTAGCTATGTTGATATTAGCCAGTCATAAAAACATGCAGTGGGAGTAGGTGCATGCAAAACATGGCCACAATCAAACTGATACACTGAAGAAAGAAAGAAAAAAACCCCAAACTGAGAAAGCACCAGCTGAAATGAACATTTTAATTTTGCCAGCTCAGAAAGAGCTGCATGTGGCTGCTGCAGAGCGTAAAGCCAGTAGCTAAATCATCATTCAGCACAGCAGATGTGATACTCAAAACATTATTTAGTTTCAACTCTGAAGCTAAATCATGCAAGGCCCATAAACTGTTTTGCTTACATCGTGAGGGTTAGGTAACTTATTTTTATTCTCCAACTGTAAAACAAAACCGTGATAAACAGCAGGAATCTCTGTGCTCCGACCCGGCGTTCACCCTGTGGTGCGTGTTAACTACACTGATTTTAGCCCTTGACACCATACTTATTTCAGGTACAGTGGGATTTTAACTGTCCTAAACCAGCTCCTTTGTGATGGAGCCACACCAGTCTGAGTGCCATGAGATTTCCCAAACACCAAAGCATTCCTTGTGTTGCTCAAATCTTCCCAGAGCGGAGGTGCATTATCCAATTCAGCCAAAACACTACGCCACCACTGCTTGATAAACAACAACTGAGAAAATGATCAAATGAACAACGGTAACATAAGTCCTGTAGGCAGCATGTGACTGAACTTTGAAGTTTTCCAAGTTTTAAAAGCCACTAAGCAAAGGTCACTTTCTGGTTTGTCCACTGTCATCTTTATCAAGGAGGAAACGTGACCACTACTGAGCAAAATCCAGAGGCGTTAATTATTACTGTGTATAGGTGCAATTTAGAATATCAAAAACTAAAGGTGTTCCACAGCAGTCCTTTGAAAGGAATTTCAGTCTGTTTAAGTGTTCCAGGAGTAAGAGCTGTACCTTTAATTTGCTGATTCCCCCCCCCACATAATAAAAAAATAGGCAAGAGGAGTAGTTCAGTGTAGCATTATGTCTCAATAATTTCTTCAATAACACAAAAAGTTGGTAATAACAAAAGTCTCAAAGTTCTTGAACACTAAAGCAAAAAAAAAAACCAAACAAAAAAGCTATGGTTGTTTTGGAACAAGATGGATGCATCTGGAATACAAAACCTTGATGGAAACTGTGTTTGCTAAAGTTGGATAGAGCAGTCTCGAGCTTAGAAACCTTCCTTGCTCTCTAGACAGGACCTACTTACCCTCCAAACATGTCCTAGTGGCACCACAATAAAGTGCACAAACTGGATTCTTTCAACAGTGCATGACACATGAACACAAGCACCCAACAAGTACAGGGGGAGTATATGGAAACAGCGTGTTACTCAACAGGTTGGAGGAACAGAATTTAAATGGATTTTGAAGAATCTTGCTTGCTGATAAGGACTTCCAACAGCCTCAGTTTGGCTTTGATTTTCTTGTACTCCCTGTACTCGTCAAGCATTGGGACCCGATCTTCTTTCTGGACGTTTCTGTAAAAAAAAGCACATCAGAATTTCAACTAAATCCTTCATCCTGCAGCAAGCCAGACACAAAAGCACAATAAACAGCTCTGTGGTGTTATCCTGGGGCAGATGAAAGCATTTTTGGCAGCTTGTTCATCAATAATAGACACAGTATTATATTTTAGTTCATTGTAATAAAGTTGCCATCACCTAAAAAGACTGAAGTGAAAACCCAGCTGCATTTATCCAGCACAAGTGCTGCAGAATTGTGTATTAATTGTTGTCTTAAGCTCTGCTGGGGATGTAATTAACAAGATTCAGATCCTGTGTACACATTTCAGAAAAATACAAATAAATTTAAGTCAATCTACATTTTTACTGTATGCAGACTGACCCCCAAACTGACAGCAGAGAATTATTTATTTAAGACTGGAGTATAATAAATTAATCCAATAATCTTATTAACCTCGTTATTTGCCATTGAAGTCAAAAGGAGTTAGGCTCCAAATTCAGTAAGTGCAGAATGAAGCCATGGCACTGGAATTTGTGTGACCAATGCTCCAGCAGTTTGTAGTTCAGGAGAAATACAGGAGAAAGTATAGTTAAGTGAGAACATCTGCCAGTCAAGTCACTGATGCTTTAGGAGTCTTATTAGTTCTGTTCATGAGGTGGGACACCTCAAAAATACAATGGGCAGCAATTCAATCCAGTTCATAACAATTCAAAAAGAAGTTTAAAATAACTAATCAATACAGAGAAGAATAAAAATTGTATAACCCTCTATTGGTAAAGCAAATATCACTGTCAGGATTGACCTATTGGAACAAAGGAAAAATAGATAAATTTCCCTGCCCTATATTAAAAGGGAGGGATAATGAGGGGGTTTTTAATACAAAAATATACTTTTTAGTACGTATTTTTAAGTGGAAAACCCTCACTTTTCCCATTTTCATTATTATGCTTTACAGACTGTAACAGAGGAAGCAAAATCCAGGAGGAGGCTTCCTCCACTGTTAAAAATACACAAAGTTATCTCCTTCAGGGGATTATTCATAGCAGAGATCAAAACAGATCAGATTCCATTTGGCAACATTCATAAAGTTAAAAAAAAATACTTGGCTACATCATGAGGCTGCTGCCCAGCATCTGCTTTTGTGCTGCACAAACCTTCCATTCTGCTGATAAAACTCCTCTTCAAATTCCCGTAATGTCTTACGTAGCTTCTTTTTCTCAGCTCTGGCTTTCCACAGTTGCTCCAATAATTCAGGCCTAAAAATTTCAAGAGACAGAGAAATACTGTTGGCCATACAACAGAATTTAAATTCCTCAAAAACAACTGAGCTAGCTGCACTAATAATTTACGTGTCTGTCTCATAGGGAACATGCTGTCTGTCATATGGTGAAATATTGAGACCAAACTGCTATTAACCAGCAATTAATAAAGAGGTGAAATTTTCTGCTGTCTACACAGCTCAAGGCTGAAGGAGGTTTAGAAGATACTAAACAATTCCCTGAACACCAGAAGATTTTAGTCAGACACGTCAGAGCAAAGATCACTCATTTCCTGAGAAGTGCTGAACGTGTCACCCCCTTCCACCCAACGTGACAGGTTTGGCCTCCTGACTGCAAGCACAAGAACTGCAGCTCCTGCCATGGAGCTCTCCATACATGGAAGCAGCACGGGTGCTGGACAGCCTCAGGTCCCGGGTCAGCTTCTCTTGACCATCTTCAACATCAGACTCAGAGTTTTCCACTGGGCTCAGAACAGGTTGGGTTTGGGCAGCGGTTTTTAAGATATCAGTCAGGTCTGCAGACAAACCGTCACTTTCCTCCTCTTCTTCCTGGAAGTCAAAGCAGAAATTCAAGTCTGATGTATTTCAGCTCCCTATGACAAGTGCTGGGAAGTATTTTTTTAAGAATGCACTGCACCTACCTTAATTTCTTCAAAAAAATGGGCAGTTTCACCTTCAATGATGGGCTGTAACATCTGCCCCCGCCTCTTGGTTGATGGTGACCCCTGCAGAAATGGAAGTTGGTTTCATTATGTGCAATTAGACATCAAATGCTGTCTGAAGTCAGAATTTTGTTTGAGTCACCCAATACCTAAAGGTATTTCCTCTTTCAGATGAATAAGACTGCAAATATACTTACAGAGCACAAACAAAATAACCACATAACCCAAAAAGCTCAGATGCCCAAGGTATTCTTTACACAGAAGCAAATGTTGTAGCTTATTTATGTAAAAATTATCTTCTTTGGACTTCAAATCACTCACTTTCTCCACGCATTGTAGTAGCTTCCTAAAGCACAATGATACCTCTGAATTTCATATATACTCTCGTTCCTCCCAAATCAAACTGCAGTTACACAAGGCCAGAGCTGGATTTTATCTCCTGCCAGGCATACATTGGGAATAATACTGACAGGTTCTTTTTCTAGACCACTCTGAAGCCCTGCAGTTGGCAGTGTGATGTCAGAGACAAAATCCCTTGAACCAGGTGCCCCTGTGCTGTGCAGATGTTACTGTGAGCTGCCTGTTGCACACATGCCATAATGCTCTGCTCATCCATTATCCCCAGACAGCAAGAGCAATTCCAACAGATGGACTCTGAACAGGAGAAAGGTGGAACATAAAAGCTACACAGACAATGATCTGTCAAAAAATTTTGCTTCATGAAAGGTAAATAGTTTCTTTCTTCTGTGGATGTTTCTATACAGTCCATGTGATTGGTGCATGGTGTTACCTTAAGAGATCTCATGAAATCAACTGTCATGTAAGCCAAAAAATCCATTCTAGAAATACCTGGCACTGAATACAGCCTACCTAGAACTACCACTGAAGAACCCTTGGGAATGACAGAGCTCCCCATATCTCTTACAGGTTTCAAAAGGCCTGTGAAAAATATTTTACAGAAGTTGCCTACAGCACGGACCAGGAATCACATTACCAGGATCTCCTGTGCATTTAAAATCCTGCTGGGCCAGCACCCATCCTTTATTTCACAGCCCAAAAAAAAGAACTACTATGATATAGTCATAAGGACATCTAGAATGTAAAATGCATCTCAGCTCAAGAGCCAGATTTCTGACATGAGAGGTTGGATAAAGCTCAACCAGTAAAGGGCCCCACTGTGACTCACCAGTCATGGAGAAATGCCTGGTGTTTAAGAGCAACCTGTGTTTATGGAGTTCAGAAAGAGATACTAATATAAAAGCCCTTCAACTTAAATATGACTGTGATGCAAATCATGTTTTTCTTTAAAAGTAACCACCAAAACAAAAATGTATGTGCAAGAAAGGCAGGATCCTGACCTGCTCCTTTACCTCAGTGTGCTTTGGCTTAAAGGGGAGAGCTAAGAACTGTCAGTGACAATGTAAACAGCAGATTAAGCTCCTGCTGAGTGAGCCCAGAACTGTCTGTATGCAAAGGGATTATCTCACATCAGCTGTGCAGTCCCTTCCTTCCCACAGGGTCAATAGCTAACATCAAAACAGGCATTCTGCAAGTCTGGGTCAGTATGCAAGGTTTGATTATAGCTCGTGCAGAACAAAGCCAGCTGGCTGTCATTCCCCAGCTGCTTTACAGGTACTATAAACAAGGTTACATCAATTTCCTTGCACAGCATGAAAACTTTTCTTCCTCATCTCTTGCAAGACCACAGAGAGAGGAAAGAAAAGAACAGAGAGCGCAGCAGTTCAGAAGGAAATGAAGTGAAAACACAATGGAAAAGCACGGGTGTTGTGCAGATGCTGCAGGCGTTGGTAACATGGCTCACTCTGGGGAAGCATGAAGGAATGAAATGGTTCTGATGGCCATCCTGTCCCTCATGCCTCTGCTGACAGTAACCTGCACTGCAACTGGTGTTACTATTCTGGGGAGCACTGAAAGTACAGTATGTCCTGTGGGTCCACACCTAACACAGAGACTTGGGAATGTCTCAGCCACAGCAAGTTAGCACAGCTCACTTAGTTCCACCATTTAATCCCCAAGAGCCACCAAGGTCACAGACAGCTTGGAACTGCTCTGTTCTCAGCAGTAAATCAAATGCCTCAACTACATCATCAGCTTTTGTCTTCCATAAGAAAGGTGTTTAGGGAACAGTGTTACCAGCTCTTCTAAAGGCAGCCTAGCAGTTCAGAAGTGGGAAAATAAACAGAAATAGTGTTTGTTTTACTCACAAGAATAGGAGTAATGCTTGCTCTAGTTAACATTTGTTTTACAAGTCTGTATCTGTCATAAAGTGGCTTCACAATATGTCTTTCTTCTCTAGTAACCTAAAGGCAGAGAAACCACAGAATTAATTATACCAGTCACTAAATAACAGACAAGCAAACACAAAGCAGTGTGCTTCTCCTGCCAAGCCATGTACATTCCAATTAGGAACATAAAAACTAGCTTAAATTGTGTGTATGGAATGGGGGTTTATGCAGATAAATGGGGAAAACTGGGTGCTTTTTCATTCTCTCTTTTCTCACTTTCATGTCCTGTATTGTTCAAGAAAAAGGTTTAAACACCTCCTAAAAGTCAGGGGAGCTTCAGTAGAAGCAAACCCTGTTTTTAAATACCCATGGAAAAGAGGCAAAAAAGGACCAAGAACCGAGGGAAGAGATGTGTGCCTGGCAATGATGATGGTTCTACAGAAATGAGAGGGGAAAAAGAAAAAGATGGAACTGTAGAGAGGGGGGCAGGAACTGCCTTTTCATTTCTGGTTTTGTGAAGTCCAGAAAAACATTTCTGGCCTTTTCCCAGGAAATTCAAGAATCTTGTTTATTTTTAAGATGTCTCTTTGCCTCACAGACATATAAGGCATCAAATAACACCAATCACTTTAAAAACTCCAATAACCTGCTGATTTGTGAAAAAGGGGCCTACTAATACATACTTTTTCTTTTTTTAGAAGTCAATGCAGTAAGTTCCTCGGATGCCAACATGGAGGCCAATAGATACCTTTGTGTTTTGGAGAAGGAAAAAGAAGAACCCCCACACCAGCATTAAATTCTGGTCTTACTATTGCACAAGAGTTACTGTTGTCTACACACACAACAATAGATTTGAAGTAAAACCAAGTATTACCGGCCGTCCATGTTGGCTTTCATAATACAAGAGGCTTTTCTGGAGAGATGTTTTCTCTTCTACCAAATGGTCCTTTGTCATTTTCTATCAAGAATAATTAACATTTAATCAAACACAAGCCACTTTAACTGTTTTTCCACATTACCAGCTATACAGATGCCTTAGCTAAACTTAGTTTAGTTAATACCATACATCCCACCTTCATCCACTTAAAGCTGTCCAATATTGTCAGCACATACTTGTAAATATTTAAAAATAGTGAGCATGGAAAATGTGGTTCATCTTGATAATTTGCCCACAGAGTCTGAAATACCATGGCCTGGCAAAGGGCTGCTAGAGAGAGGCATCATTTTGTTGATAAAATGGTATCTGAAATGTCTGACAGTGCTCTATTTCCCTCTCTTGGAAAGAGCCTTTCCTTAACCTTGTGCTTACTTTTATATCTTCTGGCAAACATCTCTCAACTCGTTTTTCCTTTAATCTTTTCAAAATGAGTTCCAGTGTAGCCTCCTTGCTGGGCTTCTTCTCCTTCTGCACAACCCGTGTCTCATCTTCATTTTCTTCATCCTCTTGGTCAAGAGAGGAACCAAAGCTTTTTGGAAGAGTGTTACTGCGTGGACGTGTTTGAGGTATGAATTCTCCATCTGAGCTCCTCTGCTTTGCATCTGAAATGAGAAAAATTGCCCAGTCCAAAGGTTTATAACACTTGGTTTGTTGAAGCGAAAATACAGGGGAATAGTAATTTTCATAGGCAAAGTTTCTCTCCTAATAATCTAAAGCCACAAGAATAATCTGATTCATGAATAGCTCAGAATGTAGAAATTAAACATTTTTAGTGTCCTATGGAATTTTACTGAATGACTTAGCTGTTTCAGTCACATAGATAATTTGTGTTTACAAAACACCAGAAACTGCAACATCTCTTACCTTTTATTTGCTTTCTCAATTTGGTAAGTTCAGTCATCCATTTTAAAACTTTTGGATTGGCTGCAATATCGCTATAGGAGGGCTGAAAAAATACAAATAAACTACATTTTAAAACAAACACACTAGATCCTGTTTGTAAATACTTCTTTCAAGATGTGACAGCGAACATGACCAGTTAAATGGATGCCACCCACTGTCAGATGAGATCTCAGTGCCAGCATAAGGGAGAACACTTGTGAAAATTAAACTAAAACAGTATCAGAAGCTGAACCAGAGAGTGGTAAGACACTTCTGCCTTTCCACACATGTCATGTGTAATGCCCTCAGTCTCACGGCATAAATGTCACTCTGTCCTCCTCTGGCTCTGACATCACAGCACATTTTCTAGTATTGCTGTTGCTCAGTTCACTTTTGCAGACAGCAGGGTATGAGGAAATTCCTCTCATCTGAGAGCCCCCAATTACTCAGAGATAGACTACAGGAGTCACTCAGCCCTGCCATGCAGTCCTTTACCCTGAGGAAAAACACAACTGGTAACCTACCTTACTGTTCTTCTCTTTTTCAAACTGTTCCTCAAATTGCTTTATTTTTTTCTGTAATTTCTTGACAAGCTGATAAGGTGTCTTGTCTTCCCTTTTGTCATCTTTTGAGCTAAAGGATGCTCTTCGTGTTCTGTATTAAAAACATTTTTAAAATGTCATTTAAGTAATTGAGTGCACACAACTTATATATTTAAGCAACAGGTGACTAATTTCATTTTTTTTCTCTAGTTCATAATCCATTCTTTTCAAGTTCTCAGGGCTATTTACTCAAAATGCTTTGAGCTGCTGCCTTCAAGATGTGATGTGGTAAAGGCAAGTTATTATATACTTACCTAAAAAAAAATCCACATCATCTGTTGCTCTTGCTGACAACTTTCTTAAATGACTAATAGATTTCTAGAGTATGCCATTCTGGTTCTCTATCATCTTTTGCACTTGTTCAGCTCCTTGACATTTGCTGCTTTTGCAAAGCCTTTTTATTTCAAGATTGACATGAGAACTTTCTAGTACATTTATTACACAAGATGCTTGAAAGATCCCTCAACACAGCCAGTGACATTTATGTAGTTCAAGATATTAGCAATACTAATCTAATAATCTGCTAGTGTAGATCCTTATCAGGTTCAGAATGAGGAGAACAGATATTACATCAGCACTTTTCTGCAGGTCAGTCTCCTACATCATTTTAACAGTGTTTCTCAAGTATCCTCTGTGGCCAACTGGAGGAAACTTGGACAGGTACTTTTTGCCTCAATAAATCTGTCAGACAGACAACTGGAGACTCTAAGTTTGGTCTTTCCTGTTCAGATTTCCCCACTTTTATGAGATTCTTTCTTTCCTAAAAAGCATGGGAACTGTACTCAAATTGCCTTTCCCAGTAACAGCAGCAGCCAGTACAGGTCACGGGTTAGTTACAGTTCTGGGGGGGTCACACAAATAACTTGCAGCTTGTTTAGTGACAACTCTGCTTTGATAAACTAAGAGAAAAAAAAGCCAGGGTTGACGTAAAATCACAGACCAGAGTCCAGCAAAGCCTGGTAAACAAAGGATATAAATACTACCAGGCCCAGGAAGTGCCATCACAGCTGGTCACCAGAAGCCTGGACCAAATGCTAGGGAAAAGCCTCCAAGCTTGTCCTATTTTTGTACTCCTTCCCTCAGCATCTGTCAGTGGCCACTTGGAGAGATATGATACCACCCCAGATGAACCTCTGGCCTGACTCACTCTGGCAGTTCCTGGGCAGGCAGAGCAGTCAAATGGCCACATAATGCTATGTTTGACCTTGGTTCTTCAATTAATTCGAATCACAAAAAGCCCAAAGGTTTTTCATCCTGGCAGTAACACCTCCTGCCCCCAAACCCACCAGATGCATTAAAATACACACCTAACAAAAGAAAGTGCTTTGGATGAAGAATCTAACGTTTCTGGATCGTGTAAGAAACGTTGGCTTTGCCCGAAATCCAAACTCCGATGTGACAGGATGGGATGACAGTCCTCTTCCAAGGGATGATTAGTCATCCTTCCAGCCTGTGGGGAAAGCTGAGCTTCTCCAGATTCACTGTCCTCCTGCCAAGATTTGAAAGCAGGAAATGGATCTAGAAGATAAAAAAAAAAAGACAAAATGGTACTTTTCTGTTAACAGAATCATAAACAAGAGTCAAAAGGAAACAAAAATGAGTACCCAATGCTTAGTCTCGTATGCTATAGAGGATGTGGTGTCATACACAAAGTGAATAAAAACATTGAAATACATCAGAAAGCTACAAATTCTGTCATATAACTGAAAGAAAAAGGTACTGAAATGAAGTATGCACACTAGGATCCCTTTTTCAAAGTGTATCTTGGGAGTATGCATTTCTGAGCAGTTCAACAGTGTAAAAGCGTCTTATTTATGTATCAGAAATCCAAAATCAGAAAAAGGTATTTATTGTCCATTGCAATATTTTGCTGTGGAAATTAGTTCTCATACCATATGCTTGTACTTGGAAAGACTGTCCTCTTGGTTTTGAAGAAGGTAACCCTGATAGTATCTCTTTGGGCACAAAGCCCATTAAAGTCTTTCTAAAGGAGTGTTGGTGGGTTTTTAAGATTAAATCTATCTTGACACCACTGAGAAAAAGAGATTTCTTGATTTGTGGAAGATGATTTTTTAGGAAGGAGATTCCAAAACAATCAAACCTTTCAAATTCCCATGAAAAGTTCATCACTAACATCCCTTATAATTCTCTGACATTGTTTTCTTGCTGTCTAACAAAAAGCTGACATGATCTTCCAAGCACTTGAATTTAAAACCCCACCCCCCTTTTCCTTTCAAAGTGTTCTCTATATTTTTCCAGTTCAAATCAGAAATTTGAAAACTGGGTTCAAAGTGTGCAGAACAACAATAAAAACCCACAAAGTAATCTTCAAAAAAAAAAATAACCCTTGTACCTGCTTTCCACTGTGCATTTACGAAGTACGATTGGGACTTTTTTTGTCTCGTTTTTCAGCTCTGATCTTGCCTGTTTGCACAGCACAAGATACAAGAAGGGGACCTTTTTGAGTCAACAAAAAAACTGCAGATCAGAATATTCCCAAGATATAAGGGACAGCAGGTGAAGGGTTAGTTAGAAAGCAAACCATAAACTATCAAAAGGCAGATAACTGAACGTATGGCGAACCATACTTACCCTCCCCTTCTCTCTGCAGATGCATTGTTTTGAAATCAATGAGGGGGAAAGTGATAGGGCATGGCGCTAATAAAATGAAAAAGAATGGCAAAAATACTAAAGTGAACACACAGCACAGTCAGAACAAACTATACATAACATGTAAAGCAGGAAGATACAGTACCAGGGAAAAACATCCCATCTTTTGGGCCAGGCCCTGAGCACTCTCAGCTTCCAGGCAATTCCCGTGGCAGGTAAGGATGCTCAGCCCTTGGCCAACTGGAACTTTGTACTGGAAAGGTTTACAAAGAACTGATACAGGAATAGTAAAGACTTATTGGAGTTTCATAAGAGTCTCATGCATCCTCACATGAATTAAATGTAAGTTCTCACTATGTTTTTGCCCAGAATTTGTAAATAATAAAGATGGTGGTGATTTCCAAAAAGCAGGGCAAATGCAGAAAAAATACTCAGAAATATGAATTAACCATTCTGCATTTCTGCCTTAAACCAGTAAGCCTTTGATGTTCATTTTCAAGAACTCTGTTGCTTACAGGTCTTTGAGCTTTCTATGAGATTGGCTTTAATAGCCCAAATTTTGTAACAAAACTTGGACTAGTACAGATTTCTGAACAAAGTCACTCTAATTCAGTGGAATGCCACAAGGACTAGCTGTGCCTTGGAAGGCTGAGATCCTAATAACCATTCCCAAAAGAACCAAAGAACAAGTTAAAATACTTCACAATGAAGTAACACCTTGCAAGAGATCATGATTTAATACCAAGAAACATATAATATAAATTTTTTTATATATATATGCTACTTTCTTTCCAAAGGAAGAGTCATAAAGCTATTTGGGAAAGTAAAACCAAAGCAACTTTTATGAGGAGATTTAAGGAAATAATGAAAATGGAAGCCACAAACCTTCTGAGAGTATGTATTAAATCAGATTAACACAAATAGAGGATGCAACAAAATGTAATGTGCAAGTAAGCAATAAATGTAAATAAAACACTGAGAACATAAGCAGAGTTTGGTGATTTTTTTAACTTTATACATTTATTAACTTGGCCAACAGGAATGAAAATCTGGACTCAGTGCTTTTGGTTGCCTGCAAATCATTGTCTGGCATGGCATGACAAATCCTGAAAGTGCAGTTTGCTGGGGCTCAAAACCACCACCCAGCAGATACTGCACAAATGTAATGAAGTCACAGACCTCATCATTTGCAGAAGGGTTATAAGGGCAGTCTGGATTAATTTGGGAAACAGTCACCTCCAGTGACAAATTATCAATGTTACCACCACTGGAGCTTCAGGACAAAGCTGTGTGTGCTGACATGGGCAGGGCTGTCACAGGACACACCCTGCAGCTCTACTTTATTAATTTTAATATTTCTAACACTGCAAGCACAAGCTCAGTGCATTCTTTGTCATGAGTGTTTTACTGAAAGGTGTCTCAGAGAGCAGCTGGCACTGGAGCAGCCTGGGGGAGGTTAAACCCTGTCCCTGCAGAGCACTCCTGCACTGCACCTACCAAACTGCATTTGCAAGCTCTTCACAGCAGAATCAAGGGGACAGTGCCCACTGCACTGTCACTGACAGCTCACAGGATTGCAGCACATTATATCACTTGCATTTTTTTTAAGGTGTGATGGCTCCAAATATCAACACCAGGCAGAGGAAATGGAACATAAGGACCATATAAAATGAGAAGTGTTTTGAAAAGATATCGATGAGAATGTTTTGCTCTGGTTACAAAGGAGTTATGGTCTTTTTAAGTAAATCAAGGGTTTAAATAATTATTACCAAACATTTGAGCAACAAAATTTAATATTGTCACGAGCTCAGGGGTTTGCTAAGTCTGGAAGACCATGAAGACTAAGGTCCAAAACATAAAGAACCCTGTCTGAGAGAAAACTATGTTTCAAATATTTTGTTTTTCCTAAAATCCAAACAATGGAGAGAGAAGAGGCACAAAAATAATCCCCATCTGCAACTTTAGCCCTTATTTGAAAATTCAGAGCTGTTTCAAGTTGTCCAGTGACATGAAACTCAACATCTGACATTGCTGATGTTCTAAACAAAACAGATTTTTCAGAGTAACTGAAATATTAATTGCTCTGTTTGGTAGTTTACTGATTTTAAGTCAAGTTCAGCTAGCATTAGAACTTCAGTAGTTTTCATTTAAAAAAAAATAAGAAGAATGACAAACATGACACAGTGTGAATTTTAACTATATGATATAACCAGAGGAAGTATTTTTAAAGACTTGGATGAGAGACTGAGGGTCACAGAACCATTAGATAATTTAAAAACAATAAAGAACAAAGCCATCCAAACCAGCTAGAATGAAACCTGGGCTATTTTGCTTGCTTTCTTACTTTGACTATAATTTCTTTGTATTTTTTAAGGTCCTTAAGTAAGTTGCAGATAGCACTGAGTTGAGATGGGACTTCTGTTAGACTCAGTCAATCTTATCCCATGGAAAAGAACAGATTGTTCGGATCAAACAAACCAAAAAAAGAGAATGTTGTCTGCTGCTTCTACTTTGTAAAGTGTTCCATTTATCATTCCTAGAGAGCTAAAGGGTGGAAATTACCTTCCCATTTGTCACCATCAGAGACATTCTTCAGATCCAGGCGTGGCACTTGGAGCCCCGGAGCTTCCTCGGGAACAAGGACGCTGCCATCCCCCGGCACCTCGGTGTCCGTGTTTGCATTGAGATCACAAGCCTTGCTGCTTGAGTCCTGGATTTCAATAACAACACAAAAGAACAATTGTATTACTGCTTAGCAACTGCAAATCATGTCCTTAGTCTGTCCCAGCACTTCTGGAAATCTTCTGGAGAGAAATATCTTTCCAAACTCAAGGAATCATAAATACATTCCTCATGTGAGATGTGTAAGTTTGCTCTGCTAGCCAAAGTTTCTGTGAGGTGAGCCAACATAATATGTTAAAAGCTAAATTTACTAGTTTTCTGCACATTTGTATTTCATGTAAGTTTATAAGATGCTGTGTATCTGTATATAAATGAAATCATCATCTTACCAGAGTAATCTCTGAAGATATTCTATTATTGCCATCAAGCAATATACTATTTTCCCTAAAAAGAAGACACAGACCAAGTTATTTTAAATACAAGTTCTTAATGGGCAATAAATACTATACACTCCCCTTTTATTTTATTCTTGCCAATCCCAGGCACATTTTAGCAGATAAGCAATGTATTTACTTAAAGCAGTAATTACAATTCTGGGGAACAAAAGGTATATTGGACTTGAATCAAGTTGGAAATAAAAACAGCCCAGAACTTTATTCTCAAACTGGGAGTAAATATTTTAAAACTCAATTCAACTCAAACCAAAATTTCAATCAGAGTTGAACTCCAAAGTGCAAATTCATGAAGTTTTCTGGCTAAGACACTGTTACCAGCATTAATTCTTCAATGATTAAGAGCAAGAAAATGTGCCAAAATATTTTAAAGACAGTAACTTTTTCTTCTTCTGCTTTTCTTGCCCACAACATGGGATTGTTCACAAAAAAGCCATACCATATAGGCTTGCACTTATTTTCTCTTTTAAGCACATGAAGTTCTGTGCCTTTTATAACATCATCATAAAAATATCCTGTTTTCACATGTGAAAAGTGGTATGTTTAGTTCACCTCCCTCACATTATGCTGTGTTGTGACAACTCCCAGTTTGATACATGCTACATTTCAGCACTGAAGTTACACATCCTGCAATGCCAGTGACTACAGAAAAACACAAACCTTTCACTATTATTTTCTCCATCAACATCTGCATCTTCATCACATGGCTGCAATAATACGTCTGCAGTCTGTTGGCAAAAAGCATGGTTAGAAGATTTAGGAAGGGTATTCTCAGCTAAAAACATTTCCATAATCATCTCTGACCACAACAGTCCCTCAAGAACTAAAAGCTTCTACCCTGGGAGGGTGGAAATCATACTTTTTAACCATATAGTATTTTTACATCTAAAGTAAGGCCAGTGACAGTGTGTTGTAGTCACCAGAAGTCAGACAATGGCTTTCCATCTTCAGATAAACCATTTTTTATTATTTCTTCAATAAAAGTTCTACCTCAAATTGTCAATCATAGTATGAAGTTTAGGGTGACTATAATTATGGCAATTGGTACATCCTAGTTCTGCAGACAAGTGGACAGGATGTTGCTTTGTGCTCAGCATGTATGAAATGAAACAACTCTGACAGACTTTCCAAAAGGAGCTCCTAATCCCTGTTACTAAATAAAGCAGCAACAGAACTGGAAGGGGATGAAGAAATGCTGGCAGCTCTATGACACCATCTCACAAAACAAGCTCAGATGAATCCATGTCACCCCTCATGCTCCTCTCAAACTCCTTCCACACAGGAGAATCACTCCATTTCCCTTGAACCTCTCCCCAAAAGACACAACTTTTCAGTAATATTTGAAATGGTGTATTAACAAGAAAATAGAAACTGACACTGAAAAATCCAAGCTTCACCCCAGAATGTCACCTTACCACTGATATTCATGGACAAAAGTGTATCAAACACCAAGAAGGACCAAGAATGACACAAGACATGACAACAAAAGTGCTTCTATCATGTACTCATGTCCCCCATTATATTCAATGCCCTGTTTTGTGCTATGGGATAACAACCAGTATTCTTTTTACAACAAGATTTGGCACTAATGCATCAGGAAAGAACCAGGGCAATGACTACATTCTGTGGAATTCTAAACCATTATGCCAGTTTGTGGAATAACTGAAAAATTTGGCTTGATAGGTGATTCAAGAGAACCATTTGGGATCCCCAAAAGCAAACCAAGGCCAGGAGAAGAACATATCACAATAGTGAAAAGCACCACAGACATGTTTTTTCACAAAAACTCTCAGTTTCACTATGCTAAGGCACCAGTCCCCATCTTTTCAAGTTCACAGACCCATTAAATTCTTCTAGCTAATTTAAGTCTATTAACAATAGGTTTGCTTATCTAGTTGTCTTTCAGGAAACCCCCAGAAAGATTTATGGACTCCCAGGCAAGAAGCTGAAAACCATTTTAGAAAGTTCTCTACACAGGTATAAGAAACCTCTCTACCCACAGAATTCATTATTTAGATTTGTAACAGCAAAACTGCTACCAAAGAAATAAGGAACTACAGATCTGAATTTTTTTCATTAGAAGGGCTTATTTCACAGCTTCATATGGGCTACCTGACAGAGTGGTAAACCCCCTCTATTCTCGTGCATATTACTGTTACCCTTGATTTCATTTTCATCAGCACCTATTTTACAGCATTGCTTGATCACATAAAGATGCCCTGAACGAGACTGAGCTGTGCTCACTAATAAAAAGTGCTGGTGCAGTTCAGGCCATCATTGCAAATCCAGGCCATACATATTACAGACCTTCACATTTGATTATATGGGAAGATCTAATAATTTGCAGCTCAAAGCAAAGCTGGGGCAAGTCTGTTGCATAGGGCAAACAATTACTTCAACATTTACAGCCGCTACAATACTGGGCTTTCATTCAGACTGTACACAATACTTGCTTCTTTCAGTGACAAAACTATTCAATTCAAGCATAACATGAAAGCAAAACCAAAATTAAGTCTGTGACACCTAATTATCTTGTGGTTTGTTGTTTACAATTTCAGTTGCTTTAAGAACTTCAACAGCCACTTCAAATATCATTAACATTGTATTTTCTGAGCAAAACAGTTTTTTAAAAACACATCTAAGTATTTTATTTTTACAAGCATATTAGCAACACATCCCAATATGAGCTCAAGCAGCACACTAGACAAGACTTTTCTGCTTTGGAATACAAATGGGCAGTCCAGTTTTCAAAATGACAATGTTAAGTATCAAAGCTCTTCAGGAGGACACCTGTCTAATTTTCTTTTCCTGAACACCTCAAGTGTAAGAATTCTAAGTGTACACATCAATCTGAAGAGACACAAGTCATCAGCACAGAAGAAGCAAACAGTGAAGCAAAGAGGCCCAAGGAGAAGTAGCTGAACCCCTTTCAACTGTAGAAGAGATGAAGATGTGCTGAAAAGAACAGGATATCCCTGCCCACCACAGAAGAAACTGGAACCAGAGAGAAAAGGCTGTAATTAGCTATTACAAGCCCACTTCCTAGCACAAGCACAGTCAAGAGGCTGCAGAGTCTCTCATACCCCTTCCTGGTCCAGCACAAGGTGACCAACTATGGGCTGTGCTGCAATCACAGCTTTGTATCTTCTGCTCCTCAGGGAGCCTTTACTAACACAGATGCTGTTCTAACCAGAGATATGGCTGGCTCATACACTGACTTACCTCAGCAGAAGGAAGGGCTGGTACCTGTGAAAGACCAAGAGAAAAACATCAGTCAGGGTCCAAACAAGTCCCACCAAAAGACACAGAACCTTCTCTGTGCATGTGGCACAGCAGAGAAGATAACTGGCTGCACAGAGCAACAGCTTCATGTAATGCTACATCAGAACACCTGATCATCTCTACAGTAGGAAAACCTGGATCTCTAAAGCACTAAGAAATCACAGCAACTTATTGTTTGATATACAGGAGACTCTTCCTCTCACCTGAATGCTTTCTTCTTCCTCAGTTACAGTATCATGTTTCATAGCTTCACTGTCTAAGTCAGTGCAAACCAATACTTCAGAGCAGTCTCCTGTGTTTTCACTGCTACCAGTGTCATTATCTTCAATAACATCATTCCTAAAGATAAGAACAGAAAGACCTTAGGAACCTGTAATTCCACTCTTGAAAGAAACATTTAAAAAAACCCCAAACCCCACACATTTTTTATCCTTAAACAATACCAAAGATGAGGGTGGGTTGGGTTTTTCTGAACAGAATTATTCTGACTAAAGATACTGGGAGTATTTACAATTCCAACCACCTGTAGGCAAGTTTAATTATTTATATAGTTTAAGTATCCTTGTTTTCTACACCAGTACATGATAGACACATTGTTGTGACCACACTCCCCTCAGCACTGAAGGCAGCCAGTTCATAGCATCTACCACTATATTCTCCTCCAGTGAGAAATCTCCTTATTTCTAATATTTAATCTTCCTGCAATTCAGCTTAAGGCTTGTAACAGTACAACCAGATCAAAACTAATTTACACCATATTTGCATTCACATATACTCTTTATGTGCCACCATCCCTGTTCCCACATGACTCTGTCATCCAGAATCTTTGCCTTCCCTCTCCTCACTCACAAAGAATTCCAAACTACTTTTAAAAAGCTCCTCTCTGTCAGATATAAAGATACTACACTGGATGGATTTGAAATTAACATGTTTTCTTAATTCCAGCCATCATTTTAAGTTAGTTCTAAGAACTTTGCCCTGGATCACTGCTTTCTGTAGTTGTTCATTTAACTGTGAATTTGCCCCATGCACAGTCTGCTGCTTTAAAGAACCCAGATCACCACTTAGAAGGAGGATATCAGGTAACCTGTCTTACAGTTAATCCACAGTGGAATGATGATCAGAAGCATTTGGAATAGTCCCTGTGCCAGAAGAGGATATTGGTTTCAAATCAGCAGTGATGGCACTTGGAGCCTCTGCCTCTGAAATCAGCCAACCTTTAAAGCAGTTACGCTGCAACTAAAGGAATTCAGCTACTCCAGGGCTTCCAGGCAATTACCCACTTGTAAATTACTTCAAAGACATTAAATCTCTAACACTAAAACTCATCCTTAATTGATCATTGCCACTAATGATTATTACTTTTATGATCAACTGCTAACTTTATTCTGCCCTCTTGTCACAAACGGGACTCCTAAAACCAGTAAAAGACCAAATAACTTAGAAAACAGCATTCAAGTCTCTGAACGTTTCAGGTATTCCAGGCTCTGAGCAACCAAGGAATTTGGGTATTGAAGTCTTAACAACACGTTTTTGGAGTCTGGGTATTAATCACAACTGTTTATTTTTAATAAAGCACCAAACTGTACCAGCTCTTCAATGCTGCCATGGCAATCACTACACTCAGAACATGGCATGAGTTACAGTAAAAATAAAAGCTCATCAAATGAGGCTGAAACTCTATGCAAATAGACACACGGTGCTCATTCTATCCATTTTTGGCTGTTTCATTGACACTGGCAGCCAGGGCAGTACAATATCTATGTTGACAAGGAAAGAGAGGGTAAAGAAACTGCAACAGCACCTACAATAGCTTTAATGTGGTAACATTTTGCCATGTCACATCAGTAAGAAAAGAATGAAAGAACTTGGGTAAATTTATGTTCCTGTGCTACTTGCATAGAATTCAGCAGTAAAGCACATACATTTCACACCATTTTAACTACAATCGATTTAAAATATTTGCTTTAAGAGCTGTTGATTACTGGCAACAGATGGAAGTTGATTTGTTTTTAAAGTCAAAAGTCAATAGTAAAAGTCATAACTTTTAGGTTGAGGTGGGGGATTTGGGTAGGTTTTCTGGAAGAGTTAAGATACATAACCCTCCAGAATTCATTACAGACACAACGACAATCTTACTGGTTGTTAGATCCTTCCTCATCCCCACTGGGATTTTTTTCTTCATTGTTACAGCCCAGTCTGTGTTGCTGTATATGTTTCAGATCGTTATCTAAGCTGCTCTGCAGGTCGAAAAGATGCTGTTCCACAGCTGCTCTAATTGTTCTTTCTAAAATGCTGAAAAGAAAAAGACAGAAAATTCCTATTAAAAATCCTCCTTTAGCACTGATCAACTATGCAGAAAGGCAGAGAGAAACTTTACACGACAGAAATCTTTGACGATAAGTACTTCAAGGCAAAAAGGCAGTGGAAATTTCTATACTATTTTTTATTTCATAAGATTCACATAGAGTATTATGAAGTTTATCAACAGTATTTTAAGAGTAATCAACATATTACAATGATTAACCTCTTTTTTAACAACTATACACAAAACTTTATAAGAGCCTTAATATACTAATGTGACAGTAAAATCCTGTGTCAAGCACCTGACAAAGGACACAAAATATACCCAAATATTCACCAAGAAAAGAACAGCATTCTTTAAAAACAGACTATTCTGTTGAGTCCTTCTTAGCCAGCTCATCCCAAATACACAGAGGCCTAAAGAAAATCCTCCTGTAAAAATCTTAAACTATTTAATCCCACTTTAACTCTGAAATAGCACTTTTATTTTCCCTCCACACTTGTACACAAAATCCCACTGAATTGTATTCAACAACTCGAAATGGTGCTAAAAACACAATGTGAATCTTATGATAATTTCAAACTCAAACACCTATGAGGGATCTAAGAATAAATCCAAAGTGGTTTGGACTTTAGATCCTACCATCCCACACTCCCATTGCTCTCATGCTCCTGCAGTCAAGAGCACTGAGAGACATTAAGTTTTTCCTACAGTAGTGGTAAATGCCCTAAGTGAAATGCTTCACAGTAGAATATGTCCATCCATGACTAGAACCATCCTACTGCATTTTTTTTTGAAAGAATATATAACTTGTATGCATGTTCTAGCAATAGGCACAATTTTCATTATACTTACTCTGCAGAGGCTGGCAAGATACTTATGGGAGAGATATGAGCACTGCAATAAAAAAGAATTAAGTTAACGTAATGCAAAAACTTACCACACTAAATAAAAGTCTTGGAAGTCAACAGAAAGTAACTTAGAAAATACTTAGAGACTGCATGTGATGCAGCTAATAAAAGTAGAATAACTATGTAAAGAACAGTCTGATTTGCAGTCCCTTTATTATTTAAATGACGAAACCTTCAGGAATGCCATCACAAGACAAGGCTGTAGAAGTTGCAATGCAGATTTCTGGCTCTCAAGAGCCAATACTTGGTGTATTCTGAAGCTACAGGCTCTCAGATGTATGGCCTTTCCCATGGGAAATACTAATCACTGCGTAGTCAAACATTTTCCTGACACTTTGCTTAAGACTGCAGATTTTAACCTTGCTGCCTAAAGCAAATTCCAAATGACTCTGCCTTCCTCCACAGGTTCTTCCCTGCCTCTCACACTGTTGCATAATTTGATTCTGCAACATTCCACAGACCTACAACACTGAGCACAGCTGAACACTTCAAGGGCAGGCACCTCCCAGAGCTTTTGGGACAGGAGCTGGACATTTGTAAAATACCTGGGAACCTCCCAATACAAACCACTTCAGCCTAGAATCCTAAAGTCCTCAGGGGGATGGAAGGGTGGAAGGTTATCAGCATAACTAACAAAAGTAATTCCTCTGTATGTGGTCCCTCTAGAATTTTCCATTAATACAAGCAAAATTTTCTCATTAGAAATAGAATACTTAAAACTTTAGGATTTGAATTTCTTTTCTTTCCTTTTTATTTTTTTTTTTTAATTAATGGAAATTTGCTGGTGAATCAAGTTCATTTTAGGATTTGTGTGTGTTTGCCTGGGTGAAAAATGAAAGCTGATCTATCCCAAATGCTCTGACAGGACAGGCAGCACTCAATTACTATTTCAACATAGACATAGCTTTGGGAAATTAAAACACCTGATAGAGAAGCCAGATCTTGTGGCCACTCATTTCAAAGCTGCTGGATCAAGCAACTGAGAGGGAACACACTGGCATTTTGTATTTTGATTTCCAACAGAAAAAAAAAATAAGAGGTACTTTACATTTCACTGGTATTTCTGTGCACAGAAGTTCAGCATGGCCCTACTACTTGCACAAAGTAAATTTTTGATAAACATATTTTGTTTTGACTATACTTGAAATAAAAAAATGAACATATGAAGTTGTAAGTTCAGCTTCATGAACAAAACGAGAGGAACATGAGCAAGAATCTCAGCAAAAAAACAGCAATATTTCAAAGCAAGAAAAATGTAGTTTTAAGTATCCATCTCAGTAAGTTCTACAGCAGCTGCATTATAAAAGGTATGCTTACAGTCTGAAGGTACTAATACATAACTATGCACATTGAAATTAGTTTACTATTAAAACAGTCACTCCTAGGACATACTGGAAGACAAAAAGAGGCAATCAGAGCAGAGGACACTGCAACACTCTAGTTGCAAAAGAGAGCAAGAAAAACTCAAGTCAAGGGCACAAGTACAAACACTATTTATAGGAAACTGATGACCTGAAATCCTTTTATTCTATCACCTGAGACAATAAGGAATTGTGTCAAGAATGAGGAGAATCAAACTCATCTCTCCAAAGAATCCAGATGGTTCCAAACATGGCTCACAACAAAATTTTCCATCTTAGTGTGGTGTAACCTTCAGCCCCCATCCCAGGACGGTTCTCCAGTGCTTGGATTCAACAGCTCCAGGTGCATTAGAGGGGCTCAGCAAAAGCTGTGCATAAACCAGCAGTATTGCAAAGCCTGGAGAATCCTCTTACTACATAAAGAGTATCTTACATCTTCAGCTAATCCCTTTAGCAATTAAACACTTTCTGAAAGAAATGTGTCAGTCTTAGCTGAAAAGCCATTCCAACTCCTGAGCCCACGTCCCACAGTTCAGGGACACTTTTTAAAAGCTGTCATTTATCCTGCCAGACAGAGCCTGAACGCAGCATGACACAGCAAGACACAGAAAGGTAAACATCTTTGTTTCATAATGCTACCCCACTCCTGAGAATCCCTTCTGCACTGTCTCCCTACTCACAAAAAGTCCCAGTAAAAACATACCTTGAATAGAAAAATATAGCAACTAGAGATAAAATGTATCAAAGTTTTCCTTAGTAATTTCCTGACTGTACACAGACCCTTCTTTCTCATTAAAATAACCAATTCTGATGTATCATGAAAGGAAACAATTTCCAAACCACATTTAATCTCTCATACTTTCCCAGTTAAAGCCTTAGCAGCAATCACATCAACACGACATTTTTCCTTTCATAGCTTTACCTGTGCAGGAGAACTTTACAGGCCATTCTGATTATCTTTGCTATCCCAAACGAGCACTTCATGTAAAAATGCTTCATGTGGAAGGCAGCAAAGCGAGCTGTTGGCTGCTGGCTGTGCATGGTGCTCACTGGGCTCCGGGGGCTGGCACTTCTGGAGTGCTGCACTAAACCCTGCAGTCTAAATAGAAATCGACTGCAACATGAGGTCACTCCTGACAATAAGCTGCCCAATCACCACTTGAAAGCTTTCCTAACATGTTGTTTACAGATTTTCCAGGATGGAAGCAGGGTGTTAAAAACAGCCCTATGCTAAAATAATATATTTTCCAGCAATTCAGGCAGCTGTTCTGTTTGGTCAGCCTTACTAAGCGTTTTGTCTCGCTTGGTAGCTGTTGGTATTATCACCTCTCTCTTATCAGAGCTAATTAAAAAATTCACAAAAGGGTTAACAAAAATATCACAGAAGCAGTGAGGATGTCACCCCTGTCACTGCATTTAATAGAAAGAAAGCAAACTGTTCATACAACTTACATATCTTGTATTTTCACACCTCTGATTTTGAAAAGCCCCAAAACAAAGGGGTTTTGTATCAGACTTCTCACTGACAGTATTTGAGAAGAACTGCACAAGTACAGCAAATACTGCTTGGTAATGCACAGTGGTGAAAAATTTGGAACAATGACAGAGAAGGAGTCTGAAGTAGTTATTTCAACAGCACATCTTAAAATTCATCTGCAATGCCGAGTCAGTGATTCTTTTCTCCAGGAGTCAGGACACAAACCCTCAAGAGCTGTGGGGAAAAGGCTTCTGGTAAAGGAGAACAGTTTCCTTCCCACTCACAATGCCAACCTGTGTGCAACAAATGGCTGGGGAACAGGCTCCTAGTTCACTCCACAGGTTTCTCTTAAATACCATTTGCAAACAGCCACTAAATCAAACTGCATTAATGATTACCCACATTCTCACCAGACCTCTAACTCAAATTAACGCCATGCAGCACAGGAAGGTCACAGGTTGCAGAAAGTACAAACACAATGAGTAGAGAAAAAAGGTAGTGAGCAAAATTATAAGCGAGACATAGTCCAAGTAACCAGGAGGAAGGTCAGATGCCCCAGAGCAGGAATCAAGATAACCAATATTTAACATGCAGAACATGCAATCTCAGCATTCTTTTCCTTCTCTCCACAGAGACCAAAATAGGCACATACTCAGTTCCCAAAATCTAACAGTAAAAAGGCAACAAAACTCCAGATTAGGGAACTACAAGAATCACATTTAAGATCTGCTGCTCCTCTTCATTTATATATAACCTGCCACAGGCCTCATGTCAAGACAAAGATAAATAATCCCAGTAAAACCTGAAGTAACATTTATTTTTTTTTTTTTACATCAAGAAACTAAGACCAAAAAAAGCCATTAAATACATACATTAAAGCCTTTAGGTTTGGGAAAATATCTATAGTATTTATAGTGGTTAAAAGTTTAATAAAACATATTTTCTCATTCACTTTATTCTAAACATTTCATGCAATTGTTCTAGATTTACAGTCAAAATCCTCCTTCTTCTATAGCATTCCTCCTTATCCTTTCCCACAAATTATGTAAAATGCCAACCATAATTAATGCCTATTCATTTTTAATTAACCTTAAACATTGACTAAAAATGTTTTTCTCTTCAGGCTATCCAATTTAAACTCTCAAACATGTTGAGTTTGTCACTACTGCCGTGTTTACACATTCCAGAAGCAACCTAATACCTGTGAATAGTTAAACTGCAACTCTTTTTTTTACTCAAACTAAAATTAAACAGTTTTATTGCTGACCAAGATAATTAGCTATTAAAGTATAATTTAAATTACAAAGTTGAATGTTTCTCTCTATATTTTAAAACCTGACGTAGAAGGAAGTGTGCAGCCAGTAGCTGAATAGATTTCAACTCAAAATCTACATTCTCAAAACTAATCATTCTCAGGCAGCAACTTACTTGTGATTTCCCCTACATTTCTTCTGCTTTTAGTTATACTTCTATTACAGATTCCTCCTCACCCTCCCTACAAGTCCTTACATGCAATGCCCATACCAATCACACACTGCAGAGGAGAAGAGGTAAAACGCACCATCTCTGAAATGTAAATTCTAAGTACAAGTACAGCAAACTTCAAAATAAACCCTTGTGTATTACATATAAGTGCAAATAAGCTCTCAAAAGGAAGTATTTGATGTTTATGAGGACTGCTCTTAAAAGCTGACTCCCCCCCACTCCAACACTCCTGCCTCTATCACAGTTTGCCACCTGCAAACCTGTCCATGGCTCTCTACCAGCACGTGACAAGGAACAGTCCCAGGATTTCCCACTGAAAGGGATTGGTGGAAAGATGGTACAGAATGGGTTTGTATCTACCCTATGCAGCCTCTCTGTTTCTGCTACAAACTTTACTGTTTAAATACCACTTTACAGTTTCACTAAAATATGCCCTTTTTACCTTCCTCTGCATAAATCACCATATTTAATCCAGTCTGAGTCCTACAGGCATTCCTCTGCTGAATTTGGGAACAGTTATTTTAACCCATATTTTACTATTATAGCAAGCGCACCTACTTCTAAAGCTGGAGTTTGTAGACACCACCACTCATGTCAAAATCCTGAGAGCTTCCTTCTTTGACAGAATAAATTATAAGCCAGACTTTAACCCCAAACTCCAAGGCAGGACTGAGTTACCTTGTTGATGCTGTAACACTCCTGGAATCCGAGAGACTCCCTGTCATATCTAGATGCACCACAGCAGGCCTTTCAACAGGTTTCTCTGCACTATCTTCTGGAAGTTCTTCAGACTGCTCAAGCTTTACATCTTCCTCTTCTTCCAAGAGATCATTGATCTAAAAAAGATTTAATTCAAGTTAATGGATTGAAAAGTTCCTTTTAAGAGGTCCAGGGAATTAATGGAACATGAGAAGTGTGAAAGTAACGTATGTGCAAGAGGAGAACACGTTTCAACTTTAGAAAAAAACAAGCACACTAGACTTGGTTTTATGTAAAACAATAAATTCCACACCATTAAAAAGCTACTTTTGAAACACTGGACAAAAACTGAAAGCAAGCACCACTTTCAATTCCATAAATGACACAAGCAGAACCAAGAAACAACAAAATCCCAACCACACTGAAGTCACAAACCAGAGAACCTTTCTTCTTCTTTGTACAAGACAGATCATTCTCCTCTATTCTACAGGAAGCCTTATTCATGTACCAGAAGCCTTTTCAAACCCTTCTAGGGAAGGCAATACAGAGGTCTCTGAATCCAAACTTTAAAGCCCTGAATGAACACTCCCAAAGTTTCTGTGAAGCCTCTTGTCTATTTTTGTTTCTTTGTTTCCACACACAGATGTTTTTACTGAAGCAGCAAAATATAATCAATTTAAAAAGTGAAACAATATAGCCAACTGGCAACTCTAGACAGCCAACCGTTCATTTTTTAAAAAGCAACTATGTCTAAAATATGAAAAGATAAACAAAAAGTGATTGTTTAACTCCCAAGGCCCCTCTCTGATTGATTACTGATTTTCCAAACTTGCAAGCCCAAAAACTAAAGGAGCAGCCTCAAGAAAATATGCTTTATAGTAGCTGCCATGTGCAAAACAAAAGCATTAAATTAAGAAAGATTTAAACTATAGAAGTTTAAGATTACAAGGAAGGCAGGGAGGAGGTATTTGTTTACTTTTTAAAAGGGGTGTAATGTATTATATAGCACGACATTCCAAGCAAGAAACGCGTTTATCCCTGGTTTTCCTCTGTAATTGCAAGAGGATGTGCCAGTGAAGCAAAGGCAAACCCACCCACACACTGGGCAGCTGCCAGTGGGGCTGTGCCCGGCAGGGACAGCGGCCCTTCTGTCCCCACCCCACCAGCCCCCGACAGAGGAGCACTGTTGACATCTGGTGGAGACACCACGAAATTAAAGGGATGCCCCACCAACCCTCCAAAGGAGGGGAAAAAACCAAGCAGAACCCCACAGCAAACACACTGCTGTGCTTGGGAAATCCTTTTGCTACACCATGTAATGACAGCCCAGCCCAGGCAGCGATTTCAGAGCGTGAGAGCACGCTGCAGTTACAGAGCAGCTACCCCAGCCCAGGGGCTGCCCTGAGCCTCTGGCTGCAGGAGCCCCAGCCCAGCCCTGCTGAGCAGCTCCCTGCAGCAGCAGCAGTGCTGGGGCAGGGCCCAGTGCTAGCCATGCTGTGCACAGAGCTGCAGAGGCAGCAAGCCTTGCAGAGCTGCAGCCTTTGCTCGAGGAGCTCACACAGCACACGCTGCTCCAGCACAACTCGCTGCCCACGCCTGGCAGACCAAGTCAGCACCTACTGCAGGGAAGGGCAAGCAACCAGCTCCCTTGTACTGGCCTTAGCTTTATCCTTTCTCCTCTTTACAGAAAATACGTCATTTTGAAGTCTCAGAATCAGAAACCCCACTCAAAAACTTTGGCATAGGAAAACACCACTGGTAACATCGAGTGGAGTGCAAGACCCTGCATGTTTCTGTAAGACACACCTACAAACACTGTTGACCAAGACCAACAACAGCATGGTTCTTCATTTGGTTCAAACCCAGTTCATTCCTAAATAGGTTCTTAGAAAGCTGTACTGTTTATACAGTGTAACAATGTCTGTGTTGGGCAGGATATCAATGTTGGTTTAGTTCCTATGTATTTTTCTACACAGCATAGCTATACTTGCTACAACAGCAACAATTTCACAACCATGAAGAAAGCTAGGAAAATGCCAGGTTTTGTCAGTTTGCAAGAAAATAGGCAGACTAAAGACATTATATTTCAATGTATCTTTCATAATCGTAAATGTGTATCACAGATAGGTAAGTGATAACATATTGCCATTCAAAATATTCTTACCTGCTCAGTTATTGAGCTTAAATCATTTGTAGATGAAAAATCTTCCTCTTCATTTTCAAAAAATTCATAGTAGTTCTCCAGAAGTCCCGCCATTATTCTGCTAACTATTTCTTGTTCTTTCAGATCCTCCACATCTGTGTAAATGCTAAAGATTTAAACACTGGTTTAGTTCTAAAATCTAAATCAAACTGCCTCACCCAAGAATTCCTGTGAACAACTCCCATGACTAAGGGCTGCATTTCACACCATTATTCCATACCCATTCTGAACACTCAGAACTTCAAGACACTGCATTATAGAGCTTTACGCTATTTTATACTTAAAAATGAAGTAGCAACTATTTAGTCAAAGTTTTATGAGGAATATTTAAAATTCAAGTATTTTTCCCATAGAGAGGAAACACCAGGAGTAGATGACACTTTTAACAGCCTTCTCCCAGAACTGCTTTCCTGCTACAAACAGTAACCTTACACCCTATTACTAAAATATTTGAACTTCAGAATAAATAAGTAATGCAACAATCAAATCAGTGGTTTCTGATGCCACAGCTCATAGACAAGCTGCTAAAGTTGTAAAACCATACTGTGTACTTGCTACTGTTGCTCATGGACCAGGAATGACTTCAAACTACAGATATGCACTCAAGATCACACAGAAACACTTCATGAACTTTTATAATTAACTTACTGAAAAACATCCGGGCCAAAGACTGCAGCTAAAGAACTTGCTGACCAAATTTCTTCATGATGCGATGCTACGTTAGCTAAAAATTTACACAGAAACTTTAACAAACTGTAATTAACAGGTGGAAGCTGCTGCAAGAGGAACCTCAGCTTTCTTCCAAATTCATCTTCATTATTATAATCTGAAAAAGGAATTAAAATGTTTGAATCACAAATAAGATACCTGCTTTTTCATATTCGATACTGATCAGCTTTTTTTCTGACAATTACTTACTTCTGAAGTATAACTAATCTGGTCAAACCACAGACTAAAATGTCAGAATTGACTTGCATTGATTCACTGATTTCCACCACATTCTCCTCTGAAGTCCAGTCAGCATTTTTCAGCACATTTTCCCCAATTACCACTCACTCAAGTTTCTGATTTCATGGGACAAATTCCTCTGTATATTTTGTTTTACCAGTGTTATATAACAATTGCTTTGCAGCAGAGCTCTAGAGACAGTGAGCTAACTTCAATCTAGCCAAATTCTTCTATCAGACAAGCTACCTTGACACTTTTTGCCTTACCAATCATCTCATTCCCACCACTCTACTTGCTTTTATAATACTTAATTGACAAATCCAAGCTATCTCAATACAATCACCTGCACACATGCTTAACTTGAAGCTTGTTGATTCAATTTCAGATTTGAAAAAGGGTCACCATAAAACCTCTTCAATCTCACCCCACTTAACTATATCCTTCATCAAAATATCTCCCCATAAATCTCTTTTGTTACATCATCAGCCTTACAGACAAGTTCAAGGAGTTTACAACTGTTTGTACCTAGCTGAGAAATTCCATATATAGAAAAAGAAGGGTCAGGAAAGCAAAATGGGAGAAAAATTGATACAGAGAGGCCTCTCCTTCTTTCTCAGACACTTGAAAACTCCTCTGAGATCAGTTAGAAAGGGAAAAGTATGTTTGAAGGTGATGAGCCATCACTCTGCCTCTCCAGATGAGAGCTGAGACATCCTAGTCCTTAATATCAAAGCAAAGAGTGAGTAAATTCCCTGCTGTGTAAGCACAGTAACACCAAGCAGTGACTGCACAGGATTTCATTTGCTCAGACACAGTCAACACCTACAGCAGCTGAATACAGGCAACCAGGCACAGAAAAACAGTTGGCTCAACAAAGTAAGTCAAATAAAGGAATATTCCAGAAAAGTGTTTTGGAAACAGAACAAGAAAAAAAAAAAAAAGACCTTGAAAAGTACTTTCACAATGCAGACCTTCAAAAAGAAAGGAAGGAAGAGAGAAGTGATAGTCAGACCACCTTACATATACTCCATGTTCTGTCTGACCAATCTGTCCTGAAATTCAAGTTCTAAACAACAACCAGAGACCAAAAAGCAGAACATTCTTACCTCCACCCGAAGCCCTCTGACTCTAAAGCATGGATAGACACTTCTGGGACAGGTGGCCTTGAGCAGTGGGGTCAAATACACACTTCAATTACCAAAATGACCTGCCTTTGAGGAGCCACCTGCCTGCAATGAGCCCCTAATGATCTATATATGCCACACCTTGTTGTACCATTAAGTTGTTTTGAGAGCTAAGCCTGACCTAACAATATAAAGGACTCCTAAAGAGGGGAGAGACCAGAACTGACATATGGATCCACAATTACCACCACCTTCTGCACTTGTGTAAGCAATTCCCCCTAAAATGCAGCTGATTACGTAATTCTGGAAACTGAGATATATCTATCACACAGCCAGGATATTTAAGAGAGGAAAATGAAGCAGCTCCACTCTGCTGCAGATGATGCTCCAGTTTAGCACTTGGTAAATAGAGTACCAGCATATGAAAACTCTGCTGAACCTACTCCTCCTACAAACCAATTCCCACTTCAAACAAACAAGGACTATCACAAGCACCATCAAGTTCTTATCAGGAATAAACTCAACAACAGGAAATTAAATCAAACAAAAATGTGTCTTACAAAGCCAAATAAGCCCAGCACTCGAAGAGAAGTATGAACTGACATTGGAAAAGGAGCAACACTCCTGCAGAGAGACAACGAGCACTGGACCCTTTGAGGAGGTTACTGATGCAAGACAAGTGTTTCCAATAATCAAGTCATGAATCAACTCCAACATCACTCAACACAGCAGAGGCCAAAAGACCCAGGAGAGTGGATACAGAGACACAAGCTGGGAATTGGTAAAGAAAATAACTGTGCCATATGGGTGTCAGTTTGAAAGGGCAAGATTTTGCAGTATATGAAAAAACATACTTAGCAATAACAATATGCTGATGACAGGTGGTTTTTTCCTCCTACAAATGAATTTTAAGCTGACAACAATCCACAGTGGGAGAGCAAATATGACAGGAGTATAGGACTTGAGATCCCTTTTCTAGTATACAAAACTTTTAAGTGTCATAGGCAGAGGAAGTGAAATTCAGAGGAAATAAGAGAGAAACAAAGGCATTCCCTAGCACTTTCAAAGCATCAGTGCTGGGAAATTGTCCAACAGCTCTGATTCCAGTATTTGACACTTTGACCAGTGCTCCAGTATTCCCACACAAGAACATGGAATATTCAGAACTAATGAGCAGGTTACATGGCAGCTGCCTCATTTTCCTACATGACAGATGAACTGTGACTTTGAACCCAGACTGAGCTTCCTAAAAAAAGACCAATTTTGGGGGGGTTTATGCTAAGAAAAGGTGTATTTTAGTGCCTCCTGGTACACACATTATTACCCAAAGCACCAAAGACACCCTAGTGCCACTACAAATCCCAACTCAATACTGGGTTTTACTCTTAAAATCATGAACTAAAAAACACCAAACTAAAAATTGTTATTACCTTGAGAAAGTTGCATCAAATGTATGTGCAAACTGCCTGGGATAACTGGCTCTGGAAGTTCTTGAAGAAAAAATCTAAGAAGGCTAATAGCTGAGGGAACATCTGCTTCTTTAACCAGGTCCACATCTTCTCCGTTATCGTATCGTTGCCGAAGCCACTCCACCGTCTCAGCATTCCCATTGACTTGAAAAAGTCCTTCTTGTTCCAGACCCCCTGGTGAGGAAAAAAAGGGGCAGAAATAAACTTTTAGATGCAATATGGACAAGAGTACCAGAAAAAATACGGATAATCAGATATACACCATTCCCCCACGGAGTGAAACACTTTCTGGACAACAGTTTTGCAAGACTTCCAGCGGGGCTTTTCCCAACACACACATTCTTATGCCCAGCTAACAATAAAATAACAAGGTAAATGTTAGCAGTACCTAAACCACAGCATTTCCTATGAGGTGCCCTGCTGAGCTGACTGCATTACTCTTGGCTAGAAAACAGAGATAATCAGACATAGCAGAAGGAGCAAAGAAATGAAGTATCACCAAAAAACCCCAACCAACCAAATCACATCCAATTCGTACTCTTCAAGAACCTCAATCTCTTCTGCAAGAATAACAGTTCAATGTGTTATTTAAAGTAGAGCAAGGTGGTACATACCATGTTCCTCAATATAGTCCACGACATGGCGGACTATGAATGGAACCTCATTGTCTGGTTGCCCTTCTTGCTGCAGCTCATCAAGTGGAATTCCAAATATTTTGTTAGCAAGAACAGAGTTGCAGTTACTCAAGGAAGGGGAGGAGCTCTTCCTCATATCTTTTTGCAGCCAAAAATCAAAGCTGTCTTTTCTGTCAAATAAGAGGAATTAAAACAAAAAAACATACTTCAGTGTATGCTGTTGAAAGCATCAACCTGTAATATAGAGTGTTTTAATTACAAAATGCAAATACTCTCTAGTCTGTCTCCATCAGTTCACTGAGCTAATGAACATTTCTGTAATGACTCCAACCAAAGCTAACACAATAAATGACTGTCACCAAGGTGTTCTGTCCAATCCTCAACACAGGACTGAGAACACAGAGAGCGACAAAGGAAATGCAGAAAATTCTAGTTACAACATTGCAGAAAAAGCTCTAAGGTACCTTGGGAGAGCAGGTTCCTCAGTACCTTTCCTAACAGTACTTAGTGGCCAGGCTTTCAGAACTCAACACAAAAGCCTCTCAACAGGAAACAAAACCAGTAGATCATACCAACCCCAAACCCCAAGTTTCAGTTACATGAAATGATTAAATATTTTGTGATACACAACAGCACTGCAATCAACTTCTAATGTATTTGGCATTTTCTGGTCTACATAATAAAGCTTTCAACACCTGCATCAAATTAAAAGTTCTACTGAACATTAAACCCCCAGAACTAGTTTCTAGATGCTCAGTGATACCATTCTTCTATCATGTAGAAGCTCAAGCTTTACTTGCAAGTCTTTGCTTGATAAAGGATCTAGACAGATAACAAAGGTATCACCAGAGGCAGTGTAAGTCATTCAGTTAAACTGCTATCCTGTCAAAACCAAAATATTTCTTCTAGCAATGAAAAAAAGTCCTTTCAAAATAAATAAGAAAAAAAATACTTGCTTAAACGCAAGCAGTCACCTTAACAGAGGTTGACATAGAAAACATGAAGTACATGCTGTTAGTCAAAGCACTGAAAGCAAACAAATCCTCTGTTTACTGCTGGATAAATTCTAATAGAGTAGACCTCTTGAAATTCACACTTCCTATTTTTATTCCAGTAAAATAATTTAAGAAACCTACCTCAGAGTACTTAAACAGCCGAGTTTGAAAAACGCTTTCTGCGCCAGCTGCCCTCACTGACCAAGCATTCTTTTGTCATTTATGGTTGTTTAAGATTATGGCAAAAGATCAGCCTGTAGTTCCTCATTGAAGAATAGCAGAACTCGATCAGTACTTCAGCAGTTAATCTGAAAACAAGGAAAATATTATTAGACAATAAAGTTTTCAACAGTTTGAAACTCAGTCACAAGTCCAATCATCACGTTTGAGGAATTCTTGTCAAATCATCAGTTTCTTATTCTGAACAAGAAAGCATAAAGATCACAATAGCACAGCTCAGGAGAGAGCACCCAAAACAGAAAATCCCTTTTTTCACTTAGGAGTTAACCAAACTTGAAGTGAAAGTTAGCATGGGGCATCTAAGTCTTACCAATTAGGAAATAATTTGCAGACTCATTCAATCCTCTTCCAAAGAGCCAAGGAGGGCTCAGTAGGTTAGACAGAAGTGTTTTAGAGTTCCTACCATACTAAAATATTTAAAGGCTATAAAAGTTTTAGAAGTATCTCAGGCTCTGATTTAATACAGCATCTTTAAACAGCTAGACCAAAACCAAAGTCCTAACTAACAGAGTCAGCCAGTTTCAGTGGTGCTGATCATCTTGTCTAGGAAGTTGATTACGTGTCCCAACTGCCAGATCAAAGTCCAAGAGATCATCAGATCTTGATACAGGCAGCAACTTCCCCCAAGTCAGATTCCATAGAACCACCCACTCTTTTGCCACCTTTTATTTAGCATCCAGATTATGTGGACAGTTTTCATGTTCTCAGCTCTCAAAATAACTACAAACCACAGCAATAGCTTTTATCATTTTCCATGGTTATCAAAAATTTAAATTGCAGCTTCATGGCACCGTGGAGCTGATATAAAGTCCAGAATCAAAGTCACCTCAGCCCTTTGATCTCATTCAGTACCTGGCCTCAGTGAACTCAAGCAAGGGGGCAAAGCTAGCTTGTGACATGCACACACACACACAACACACACCACCAAAACTAGACAATAAAAAGGCTTTTCACAACTTTAAAGTGTATGTACTGAAACCTCCTGTTTCATAACTGGAGATTGATATGATGGACTGAGACAAGCACCTTCCCTCTCTCTGCCCCAACACCCCAGCTCTTGCCTCTGTTCCACATCAGAACAAATCAACTTCATCCTCGCCTGCAAAGTCCTGACAACCGACCCCTTTCAGTCCCACAATGCCTGTGACAACAGGAGTCCAGAGGCCTTCCAGCAGTTTGCATAAAGCAGTTTTCCTGCTCCAAATCCTCCCCAAACTGCACCCATGTGTTAGGGCAGCTGGTCTTAAGCTCTGTACAAGACTCCTTCAACCTCCTCAGTATTTTCTTGCATTGAGGCCTAGAGGAAGAAATATTTCAGGCTTAAAAGCGTTTAAATCTTTGCTTATTATTGTAAGCAATACTGACCAATAATCTGTCCTGTTCTTTGTCTTCTGTCTCTATCTACTATCTTGTATTACAGGCAGGTTGTAAATCTGTTACATCTCACACAAGTGAATCCTGGTCTGAGATTAGGATTCCAGGTGAGCTGGCAACAGAAAGTGAGGAGTTATATTGCAATGAACAGGTTTTATTTTTTTGTTTGTTGGCAGGAGTTCTTTAACCAATCATGTTCAAATCTGGTATTGTGTACTCTTGGTTACCAGAAGATTCTGTCAGATTCCAACAGTGAAGCAGCTGCAATTCATGGCTCTCCTATAATTTATGAAGGCTTTGTACAGCCATTTCGCTTAATGTTTTGATATATTAAGTCAACACAATCTTTGAGTATAAGTAGACTTCAATCAGCTCCAATATCTCATGCAAATTTTAAAATATGAAGATGCACAAAGTATTTTCTCAAGTTCTACCAAAGTCAGCTTGTCCACAATGAAGGAGAAATCTCACCCTGACCAACCGTGGGGTTAAGGGCAGCTGGGAGAAAACCTTTGATGGACCTGTCACAATGTTTCAGGCTGCCTTGATAAAACCAATCAACAAACCTTCAAAACAAACACCACCTAATAAAGAGGCCAAATTAGAAGTAACCACTTCTTTATAATTCAGCACCAAAGGAACCTTCTTGAGGTCCAGTTTTACCAGCAGAGGTAACTTTGTGCCCAGTTTGCTGCTGTGAAAGCTCAGCCCCTTTCACCAGGTGCTACAGACAAACAAGCTGCCTGAATATTAATTTCATTCAGAAGACACGAAGAAAAAAGAAAAAAAGACAGACTTCTATTTTAACTGGCTTGGCAACGCAACAATGAAGTTGAAACAGGCTGGTTGTCTCAATTGTTAGAGCAAAACCGGATTTACAACACAAGCTTATACTTTAAACAAAGGTTTATATGGCTTATCATCATCTAGAAGAATTACTGAAAGCCTCATTTTCACCCTCTCAGATATACACATTCGAATATATCATTATAGGCAACAATTTCTTTTCAGAGTATTTAAGTCTTTTCCCTTTCAGTTCAGGCTTTGGGACCTTCACAGGCTGTGATACAATGCATCTGGTATTTAGCAAGTCTAGAAAAATCTGGAAACTCTAAAAAAAGTTATTTAACTTCAGGCAAGTTTTATTTCCTGCTATTTCCAACATTGTAAAACTGTTAATAATTAAACATTGTATCTCCACTTTTTATATGGATCAAAAGTTTTCCCACTTGCCCTTCCCTGACTCGGGAAAAGCAGCACTTCAATGAAGACATGTGAGAAAACTAGGACATGTAATTTTCGGGATTATTTCTAGAGTCTTTTACAAATATTAAGCAGTGCTGTGTTGTTTTACTTTTTTTGTCATGATCAAACAACTTAGAAAACAGGAGCTGACCCATTCAGTCAACTATTCCTACTTTTGTCCACATTATCCCAATCCTTTTGAACATGTGCTTCCCCCTCCTAATTTAACAACTCAAAGGCTCCACAAGTCCTATCAATGAAAAGAAAAAAATAGCAACCAAAAAAAAATCCACACAAAAGAAAACCAACTAGGTTACGTTTCATTACAAATTTTCTAGTTGCATCAATCAACTTCCTCTCCTCATTGCTACAAGCATTTAAAAACATGCCTAAGCTACAATCATGTTCTACCAAACTGCAATACAGAAAACTAAAAATACACCTTATTGTAACTAGGTATTACACCACAATTTTACAAGAGGCTGAAAAAAACATACTATGTCCTTTACGACATGTTGAGCCCAGGCATCTCAAACGAGGGTAAAACACAGTTTTGTTCTGTATTGAGGCTTTCAGTGCTCTCCCACATTATTAACAAAAACCAAACAAACTCTGTGTTTTGGGGGTTTTATTAAGTTCTTCATAGAGTCTGCTGGGAAAACAGGACCATGAGCTTCATCTTGCCATCATAATAGCATTCACTTATCTTAGCAATTAAAAAAGAATTTACACCCACACATAAAATGCCACTAAAGAAAAGAGAATACACGGCTAACCACTAATATTTGAGAATATTTATGAAAACTCAGACTTACATTGAATTCATCTCTTACATTACTGACTGAACTATAAATAATATATGGGTGTCATTTTAAATTAAAGTCCTCAGGGTTCCACCACCTTTCCTTAAAACAAAGGAATGAAGCAACAAGTAAAAATAAACAAATAAAGGCTGCAAACTGAAACAGTGCCATAGGAACGAAAACATTAATTCTGCCTGTAGAATTTCTGCCACAAGTCCAATTATTCAAGCAATTCTTTTTATTCACTTGTTTTATCTAGAAAGACATTCATATTGTCTCTGAAGCCAAACCCAGAGCTGACAGCGACTGCTGCTCTGCTCTACTTTTAACATGTTATTTCGTGGCATTAGCAGACACTCCTGGTTATTTTTTTGTAACACATGTCAAGTAAACACCAAATGTAACATTTTTAGATAGGAAAAAGTGTCACAGGGCAACAAAATGTCCTGTCCCTGTTGCTCAGGAAATACATCTCAAGTTTTTTGCCTTTTTGAGCCCACAATGCTGTGGCCCAGCGAGCCACCCACATGCTGCACTCCGGGTCCCGAAAGATCACGTACACATCCTCCAGTACAGAGAGCATCAAAGTTCCTTTGCTACAATACAAGGAGGTTTATTTACAAGTAAAATTCCACAAAAAACATTCAAGTGTCTCGAAGCTTTTAATTTCTTACCCTATATTTGATAGAGACAAATAATATGTTATATTACTTATATGACTTACAACTGATGTCCCCTGGGATGCCTACAGAAAACTTACTATTAAAATCAAAATAAAGAATTAAGTTTGAAAAGCTCGAAGTTATAAGAGATTTTAAGAATGTCTAAATGATGACCAAACTTCTGACAGATTCCAGCCTGGAATCACAGGCACTCTCCCCATGCAATGACATCATGTAGAGCCAGCTGCCAGGTGTGACCATGAGCAAGAAGGCTTCCCCAGGAAACTCACTGTAGAACACACACAGACCATTTGGCAACTGCTGTACTACATGCTATTTTATTGATGTTTAAAAAAAAGACAACCAGTGCTCATCTCCTTCCTCTTAAGTTTCACCAAGATAAAAGGAAACTGATTTTTCTGTAATGTTCAGTCACAACAGTAACAGTTGATACTGACTGATTTTTATGCCATTTGTACTCTCAAATTAGTGTTAGCATTCTCAGTGGATGAACTGCTTTGGGGCAAAAGAGCTTTTGCTCATCTGATTTCCAGCTTTTGTTCAGCTAACAAGGAAAACCAGAGTATTTAGCTCATTTGAATTAGTCTGGTCAAAACTGAAAAGCTGGCCAGGTTGGGGAAGGGACACGACTTGGAGGAAATTGATACGAAAGACAAGCTGGAAAAAAACCCAACCCACAAACAAACAGAACACTACCACAAACCCAGGACACAGAAAAGGACAAACAATACTTGTCTCAAGAGCACAGCTAAAAGCATGAAGAGCTGTGCAAGTGCTTGAATGTGAAGAGACACAGAACATCCTCCACGTAAAAAAAAAAAATCACATTTAAGTACTCATTAATAATTTGAGTAGTCAAAACAAAAAATATTTAAAAGTTTTAAAAATCTGCAAGATTAGCTTAAAGTAGATTTTTAAAGCAAGATTTCCTCTTTCTGACTGTCGGTAAAATCAGGTATCGAGAGTATTTTAGGCACAAGTCTGGACTGGCAAATCAAACAAATGGGATCAGTTATTATTATAAATTTAACAAGCTGGTCTTACTAAGGATACAATCCCCATCCTCACATAAAGGCATAGTATTTGAAATTAAGTATAACTACAGAATTTAACTTGTTAAAGGAAACCATGTTGGAATAAATACCTTCTCCAGCAGACATGACTTCCCTGCTCCCTTCATTGCTCATTACAGTCACTAACTCTGCACTGCCCTGTTTGCTTTCTGGTATAAGCCCATTGCAGTTTTGCACACAATCAGAAGAGGAGTCAGCAGAAGCACAAACACCAGCTCTTTAATTAATTAACTACTTGCCTGTATATGCCTTCACATGTGCACTCAAACACACACTAAACTTCAGCTCTCTTGGCAGAAATTCTCCACCATTTGCCACGGGCACTTCTGAGAGCCTCAAAACCCACTCAACTGACAAAATACTGGTTATACTGATGGGATGGTTTAAAGGTAAACCAGCAGGAAAAATGAACCCAACTCTAGAGAGATTACAAGTAAGAGTTACAGTTTACTAAAAAGATTACAATAAATACAATGATACAGAGAAAAACTGGGTTTAGCCCACAAAAACCAGAGGTATAACCCAGCACCCCGGGGTACAAACAGAATGGTGGGTCCCCTGAGTGGAAAGGGAAAGGAAAGCTGTTGGTGAGGATGATGGTCACAGTCTGGTGGAGAGTGGCAGTCACAGTCCTGTTCTGGTTCTCCTCTGGATCCATCTAATGGTACCAGAAGTCTCAAAACCCAAAGACTATACCTGCTCAGGTTCAGGTAGGAATGCCCAGTACCTCCCACAGGTCGAGGAGTTTCACAGTGGGTGACCTATGGGATATTTTTGGAATCTTTGATGGTCTAGTCCTCACAGCTGCCTATTGTGCCAGTCCCCAGTGGCCCTAATTAGCAAGCATGACCCCTCAGGCTGGGTGTGAAGGTGTTAATGACTCCTCAGAGGGAATTAACATGTCCTGAAAGCAGAAACACTCCCCTATCTCACAAGGTTCTTTAACATCCAGCCTGTATCTTGAGGTGCCAGGTGTGCCCTGGGCAGCTGCTGCCAATGAGCCATTATGGGCAGTCCATCAGAAATGACATGCAGGGTGTAGAATACACAGTTTTAGTTATGCCCACACAGTGATAAACTTGTCCCAACCCCTGTAACTAGGAGAACTGACAAGGAACAAAAAAATAGAGCATAAGATTTAATAGGACGCAATTATGATACGTTTGTTTCCTGGAAACACAGGAGCAAGTCTTCTAATTTATAAATGAGAACAATTTAAGTTAAGCCTTTTTGTCCTTACCATGGAAGAAAGCAACAAAACACCTCAAAAAACCCAAACTCCTCTCAAAAAGATATTTGGGATTTTTTTTTTTTTTTAATTTACAAGCCAAGAAACCATAACACATATTAGTATTTAGTTTCCAATCAGTAAAGTTTAGCCTGCAATTTCAGATGAGAGAACCTGAACACTCTGTCTCTGAAAAAGCCCATCATCAAACCCAGATCTTCAGGAGAGGCAGCTCCTATCTATTAGTAAAGCCTCAAATACATTGACTGTTTTAAATAACATTCCAAAACAATTCTACATTTTAAAAGCACAAGCTGAGGAATCACAAAAACATTAGCTGGTTTTGATAAGCAAAAATAACATTTTTTAGTCACTTACTAGATAAAATCCAAAGGCTTTTTAACAGCATTACAGCAACTCATAATCCTTCTCCAACTGTAGTGTAGCGAGAGGAATGAAATCAAACCATCAGCGATACCAGAAAAAGTAGATGTTTGCTCAGTGCCTCACACCCACCACCACACACTGCCAGATTTGCTCTCATCTGCTGCTGCCAATGCACATGTGCAGAATTATAAAGAAACTTCCTGCTCGCACAGATCCCATCACATTCTTAACAACAGTAGTTAATAAATAAAAAGGCTTTTGTATCTTGTGTAACAGCTAATTATAGTCATCCTACTCGCCACCCTCCAATGCAAAGATCTACTCCACCAACCACATAGGTATAATTGCCTCTGCATCAGATAATACAGAACTTAAGTGCAGTGGCATTATAAAAGTACAGTAAGGTAACAGACAGGAAGAAATTATCAGTAAAACCATGCAACTCGAGAGGTTCACGTTATAAAACCAAAGCAGTTTAACAACTGACGCTGCTGTTAAAACAGACTTTGGAACAGAAGTCAAGCGACCTCAGTGGCACCAAAAAAGCAAACTATAAATATATAATGCACTTAATTCATTATACATAAGTTATCGTATTACATACATTTATCATCAGCTTGTTTCCCCCTCACAAACAGGTAAGCAGAAACACACACTGGAACTCAGCAGATTACAAAAGGATTACACAGCCCATTCCCTAGCAAAACACTGCCTCTCTCATAACCATGAGCATGTGCCCCCAAAATAAAGGACAGGCTCAGCACCCCCACTGAAGGAATAAGACATTCCAATGAAGAAGCAATGACCCCCTGAATCACAAAGGAAGAAGGGGAAACAAAAAAAACAACAACAAAAAAGAGAGGACTGGCACTGAGGTCTCCTCCACAACCAATTCCTGTCACAACTTAATTATGACCAAATTTGAAGACACCGCAGAAATCCTAAGGTTAAAAATTGCACTGCAGACTAAAATTAAGTAACCTGATTACATTACAAGAGTGCCAAGACAAGAAAAGATTTCATTAAATGTGAAGTTCAGCAAAAAGGGGAGAAAACCTTTCAAACATACACACTTAAAAAAAAGAGCATAAAGGAAGAAAGAAGCACATTCGTAAGATTCCAGCTCTCACCGTTTCAATTTTGTCCATGTATTATTATCTTACACAGCCGAGCACAAATTTTAATCCTGAGCACACTGCAGGGAACACCGAACAGAAGAGACACATGAAGAGCCACCCGTGAGACTGGAACCTGGACAATCAATGCAGGGCTCCCACCAGAGACTGCTCAGATCAAGCAGCTGCCCCACCCAAACGTCCTCACAAATGTCCAGACAGTGAAGAAAATAAAAACCATCTAAACCTCTCAATAGAAAAAAGCCTCTGCAACCAAAGCCTTTGTTACAAGCTCTTTGAACACAAACATAATGAACTATCTGTATTATAAGCTAGTTTGGCATATTTTTCTTCTTTTTTTTCAATACACAGGATTTCACACATTCATCGGTGAAAGAACACAAGATAAGAGTTGTTTGTTACTATCACAATAGAATTATTTTCATGCAGAATAGGGTCCTGCAAAATATTACCCATTTCTTGTAGAGAACGACTCCACCCATATTTTGCAGACCTAACAGGTTTTCAGCATCATAATCACCTTCTAAACTATGTTTTTAAGAGTTCAAAACAAATCAGAGCTACAAAAAAAAAAAAATAAAATAAAAGCCTGGCAGAAGATGCAGTAACAAATACATTAAGTTTTAGGCTGCGAGAATATAGAGAATTAACTCGATTTGAAAGAACTTTTACAAATCCCAACACTTGGCTACCAAACCAGTATAAAACTGAAGATAAATCTCAAGTTACCAAAGCCTTGAGACACTCATCCTCAAACAAAATTTTTGCAGGTAAAAATCTACAACTTACAGACTTACAGAAAACAATAGTCAGCAAAAGACTCGATACTGAATTGCTCCATTTTACTAACTTTCCAGGGAGCAATGTAAAATTCTTGTATTCTCTTCCTGAATCCAACTTTGACACAAGACGTACAGCCCCTCTGCTGAAAAACTGATAGAGCCATCACTTTCCAAACTGCATGACAAGTAACAAATCTCCCTCTCTCACAGCCCTTCACAGAGGATTTAATATTCCTTCTATTCTGTATCTCCTACTCAGATGTTTTGGATAAAGTGTTATTTTCTGGTCTTTAACTAACAGTCCTCACGTCTGAAATGATCAATAAACATATAACCAGGCCTGCAATACAAGGAAAAAAGTTAAAAGGGTTTGCCATCTCTCATCCTTACAGATGCAAATGCTGAGTTGCCCTGCAAGAAGTCAATTCACTCTCATCCAAATGGCCACTAGATTTTTGTCACGGCAGCAAAACTAACCTGGTGTTATGCACCGAATTTAAGGACAACTTAAAGGCATTCTCTGACCGACATCACTTCCTCTTCCCTATAGCTGCAGCTTCTTTTGTGGGGGATGGGGGAAAAAAACAGAACAACCACCCCCCAAAAAAATCCACACTCAAAAAATCACCTCAGACTTGGCAGATTCTACTCACTCTCCTAAAAAAGGGCTGAGCTACAAACATTCTACCAGAGATCAAAAGCCTGAGTATTTGAAAACGAAAAAAAAACCCACCCCAAAAAAGCTGGGGCTCACTTACTTATATCTGTTCCAAATGCACAGAATGTTTCCTCAGCCTCACCTGCCCTTGTAAACATGCAGTTATGTACATTAGAAAGCAAAGCCTCACTGCTTGCACTGGGCTCATGGGATGAGCCACACCTGACAAATGTGGAGTCTTTTAAGGAGCTGTGAGAAGATCCTCCAGTGTTACGAGCAGCAAGAGCCCAAACTGACTAAGGCTGAGCAGATAAAAACTATTATTTGCTGAACACGTAGTCCATGTCAAAATCTGCAAGCATTAGAAGTTACCAGGAGCCCATGCCAGTCAGCTTCTTTAAATGTAACCATAGAATGCTCTACTTGAATGAATTCTCTAAAATAATACTGTAAATTTCCAGTTTGATGCTTTCAAAACATTGTAACATTGTCAAGGCAAGGAAAGGATCCCTATGGTGCTACACAATGTACAAAATACAGACAAAGCAGATTCAAAGAGGTTCTAAATATCTTCAAATCTATGCAACAAAGAACACATAAAGCAATTTACTAATAATGAGCAGTTAAAAAAAAAAGAAAATAAACAAAATAGCTAAATTGCTTATAATATAGGCCAACAAACCAGCTTTTTATTCTTTTTATGCTGGCAAGTTAAACTGCACAGAAGACAGAAAAACTTCCAACCTAAATGCTAATCCAGTTTAACAATTTGTTCCAAAGTCACATACTAACAATTCCATCCCTGAGGACGCTCAGGAATACGTGCCAGGAAAAAAACCAAACAACTGTGTGGGTTTTGACATATCCACTTTCTTCCTTTTTTATTAAACAGCCAAGAGTCATTAGGTGGCATTTACTTTCTTCATTTGTTAGGTCTTTTCCCTACCTTGAGCCTGAGAGCTGCAAGAAATTTTGCAAAAAATTTACTAAAATGCAGCCAGACCTGAGAGTAAGAGAGTTGTGCATTAAAAGTGTGTGATGGCAGGGCTTTTTGTCATTGGGTTTGGTTTCTTTTTCCAAACCTGGAAGGGTTAGGGTTTGGAAGGGTTAGGGTTTTGTAAAGGTTTGGAAGGGGTTAGAGTTTGGAAGGGGTTAGAGATTGGAAGGGGTTAGGGTTTTGAAAGGTTTGGAAGGGTTAGGGTTTTGAAGGGGTTAGGGTTTGGGAAAGGTTTGGAAGGGATAGGGTTTTGTAAAGGTTTGGAAGGGTTAGGGTTTGGGAAAGGTTTGGAAGGGTTAGGGTTTGGAATAGTTAGGGTTTGGGAAGGGTTTGGAAGGGCCAGGGTTTTGGAAAGGTTTGGAAGGGCTAGGGTTTGGGAAAGGTTTGGAAGGGCTAGGGTGACCCTGACACTGTGACAACCTCACTTCAAGGCAACTTTTCGACAGCAAGAAACACCCGAAACATTTAAGTCTCTGAGGAGCTCCCAGGAACAGAGGAGCCCTCGGAAGGCACACCTGGCCCCAGGCTGGCTTGGGGGTGACCCAGCAGCGCTCCTGCCACCTCATCCCTGCCCTTCTTCCCACTCCCGGCGCTGGCAGTGCCGTCCCACCGCCCCGGGGGTGTCCCGGGAGGTTCCCGAAGCCCCGAGGGGACACCGGGGGGACACTGATGGGACACCGACAGACCGAGGGGGACACTGAGGTGATACCGACAGAGCGAGGGGGACACTGGGGGGACACCAGGGGAGACACTGATGGGACACCGAGGTGACACTGATGGGACACGGGGGGGACACCGATACACCTAGAGGGTCACTGAGGTGATACCGACAGAGTGAGGGGACACTGGGGGGCCATGGAGGTGACACTGGGGTGATACCGACAGACCTAGGGCGATACCGTGGGGACACTGGGGTGACGCTGGGGTGATACCGACAGACCTAGGGGGACACCGAGGGGACACTGGGGTGACACTGATGGGACACCGAGGTGACACTGGGGTGACACCGACAGACCTAGGGGGCCACTGATGGGACACTGGGGGGACACTGATGGGACACCGACAGACCGAGGGGGCACTGATGGGACACCGAGGTGACATCGACAGATCTAGGGGGACACCGAGGGGACACTGGGGGGACACTGATGGGACCCCGAGGTGACCCCGCCAGACCGCGGGTTCACTGGGGTGACACTGATGGGACCCCGAGGTGACCCCGCCAGACCGCGGGTTCACTGGGGTGACACTGATGGGACCCCGAGGTGAC